>JANUWF010001364.1:0-1207500 GCA_026120185.1 Voacanga thouarsii | reverse complement strand
AAGCCTTAATTTAGGGTTTCTCAAACCCTAAACCCTTTTGTTAGGGTTTCTCAAACCCTAAACCCTAATTGATGTGTAAATTACTGCTTTGGTTTGCCATTAACATTAATGTGACCAAGAGAATCAGTGCTTTTCCTTTTCTTTTTCTTTCTTTAATTCAGACTAAAAATTTAAGAGCAAAATATTTTATTAAGCTCATTACCACATTTTTGTGCTTGAAAAAAAAGGACAGCACAGGAACTAATTGCCTCGGGTCTGTCAAATGCACTGTGCCAAGTAGCCTTTTAAATTGTTGCAATGATACTGTGACTGCTGTGCCCGCCATAAATCCAATAAGCGTTGCCTTTGAGAGGAAATCAATGATGAATCCTAGCCCTATGAATTGCATTAAAAGAAGTCAATGCACCATTACTGTTGATCAGCAAGTTGGTGCAAAATTTAATTAGTTGCAAATTTGTTTCATATCATCTCAATTACCGTATTTATAATTATAAGTCAACATAAAAAGACAGTGGTAGATGTGGTTCTCTTGAAATGGTAATTCCACTCATAATTTTTAAGCATGATACAACAAAAGTAGCTTTTATAGTGCCCCGTTTTAAATATTCTTTTCCAAGACCTTTTTCTAATGGTGTTTCCATTCTGTAACATGTGGGGAAATTCTCAGTAACTAATAAAATGGTTCCCATTGTGAACTTCAGTAATTCATATATTGGTATAATAGTAATTGGAAGAGTTAGAATTTTACCTTAAGAAACCCAAAGAAACTTGAAATATTAACTCCATTGATCAAGTACTGATATGAAAATTTGTACTTTGATTTGCTATTAGACTAGCACATTCTAAATCAACATGACAATACAAGGCCTCTATTTCGCAATAGTTTCTACAATCAAGGCTCTCTTAAAAAAGAAGTTTTCTAAAATTTTCTTCCCTACTTCCCTTTCTCATCTTTCAAGAAAGGCAAAAGAAAACAAGTTTTCTCCTGAAATCTAAGAATTCAAACTTAACCAAACAAAGATGGATTATGCTTAATCACCCGAATTAATACAAAACATCATCAAAAACCTGTTGCCAGACATTAGATTATACCTATAGCCTCTAAGGAGCTAAGCTCCCTTCCCAGTGGCTTATGAAAATGTGTTGCACTTGAATTCCAAGACTTACCATCTTACATTCACCTGCCTTTTCTACCAGCCAAACAAAAATATGAACCATCCCACAACAAAACAACAAATAATTTCCAATATCAACTTGCATCTTCCTCTTTTTCTTTTTTTCTTTTTTTTTGGGGGGCGGGTCAATATGGCGTATCCATATTTACATACTTGTGTCCAAAATAGAAATTACGATAAATCAGGACCAAATATTTTAAAATTCTAATGATAAATCCTCATTTACCAATAAAAAAAGGCATTAGCCAAGGTGAATATCAAAAGATATTGGGACGAGCAGACTTCTTTGAGGGAGTCTCTCTATGATACTACTTCAAAGAAAGCATTCTAGACTTTACCGCTTATTCATAGAGAGACTGCTTTCTTTGAAGAAGTCTGCTTGAGTCCACCTACATGCCTTCCATGGCGGGAACTGGAAGCACTACATCAACTGATAAGAAGAGCAGTACAAAAGAAGACAAATTTTGTGGTTACTAATTTAGGTATAATTCACTTTAAAGGCAATGGAAATTATTTTCAGAAAAAATTTTGGATAGTGAATTAATGACAACTAAATTACCTTACTTATTAGTAGCTAATACCCAAGCACCTTATTAGCCCAAGCCCATTATAATTCCTACCTTCTTCTTCCTTCGAAGACATGGAAACCGTAGCGACGACGAGCCATGATGCTGCCGGCGGCCAGCACCATTCCTAAAAACATCAAAACCATTTCTGCAAAAAAAAAAAAACCTCCCTCAAAAGACACATACTCATTTCTGGAAATCTCCTACCTCTTTAGCTGGAATGAAAGCCAATGGTTATAAGGAGTCCAAAATTCATAAGTTCTTGAAGAAATAAGGAGGAGGGAAATTGAAGAAGAAATGGTGGAAACCCGCCAAAGAAAAGATGAAAAGGGTGGGTCTGTTTTTGCCTAAAAAATTCACATTTATAACGTAGTTTCCAAGCTATTCAAGTATTACAATCTTAGTAAAAATTTCATTTCAGGCACATATAAGATTTTCTTCACAATAGCAATTAAATCTATTTAAAATAATTAAAAGGACAAAATATGTCAATTACTTTTAAATCAAAATTTATTTTTTACTTTTGAACTTTAAAATATATTATTTTTAGCCTTCGAATATATAAAATACTTTTTAAAAATAGCTCTTTTACCAATTAAAACTATTAAGTGCTTACAAAAATCCATCACATAGTCCCACATAACTTGTTTTTATGGTATTTTTATTCACTCATAACCTTCACAATATGGCACCAAGTTTTTTTTTTTTTTAATTCCTACAAAATGGCTTTTATATATGATAGAAAAAACTGTTGCGACTTGCATGTCGCTTATCTCTCTTTTTAGATTTTTTTTTTATTAGTTTACTTTTCCGTTCAGATTTATTCTTTCTTTTTGTAGAGATGCTAAGAAACTTGATATCTATTGATAATTGGATTTTGATTTCTTTACTATCTATTGAGAATTTAATTTAGTTTCTTTCTTTTTTTTTCTCATCTTTATGTCCCGATTTTGTTTTTAAAGTGTGGAATTTGTGATTCTTATTGTATAATTGGATTCAAAAATGTGCCAAAGAATAATTTTAAGATTATTGAGACGCGTAAGAATTATAAAGTTAGATATTGTAATTGTTGTTGATAAAATAAATAAAAAATAAAAAAAGATATCGAGATTAAAGTTAAAGTATAATATTTTTAAAATAGAAGAATGAGGTCTAAAATCTAACAAATTTATATTGTACTTAGGCATTAATTATTAGAATAATTATTTTTTAGATGTTTCAAATGTTCGAAACTAAAATCACACATTTAAATGTTCGAATGTAGAAATTAAAAATTAAGAAAGTTCAAATGTGATTGGCATATTTTGCCCTAATTAAAATCATTAATAAACACAATCAGAGTTTTAAAAAAAAATAAAAGAGCTTTACAATTTGATTTTTTTTTTTTTTTCAACAAGACATTTTTCAAGTTATCCCTGTACTTAGTAAATAACAATAACCATGTCAAGATAAAAAAATAAGAAACAAGAATTATAATTTACAGCTTTAAAAGCAATTTAAGAATATTAATATTTGTGTTTGTCTATGTTAATTATGAATATAATATAACTCATTGTTTGGGAGACAATTATCATGGATTGTTGAGTTTGAGGAAGTTTGTTTTACATCTATTTGTAGGAATTAATCATGAATATCTTTACTTGAATTGGTTTGATTTTTTTTTGTTTAGATCATATAAGGTCAGTGGTTTTGATATTTGTTATGTTCCATAATTATTATTTCAAAAAAAATAGTGTTCTCCTAATAACAATTTGACACTTGTGCACAAGTGGGGATATGCATTTAGTTTTTAATTGAAAAAATAAGTTTTAATAAAGTTTTAACCAAGTGAATTAAATTTAAGGGTTTATTATAACTTACTTCCATTAAGTTAGGGAGTAATAGTATTTTAATACAACAAGTTGTAATCAATGAACGTTAGTTAATGATGGTATTGACTTATAGAAGTTAATTTTGTAATAAAATATCTATTTGTCTATACTAATTATAATATTTTGACTATTAGACCCAAATTTTATGATCTCACTTTAATACAAATAAATAATATTTATTTGTGAAATTAATTCTGTAATTTTAGAAAAGAACAAATGCTATAATACTTTTATTTTTTAATTAAAAAGTCGTAATATTTTAATTAAAAACTCACAATAGGCTCATTTTGTTTTTTGTTATTTTTTTAACACTATAGGTATTGAAACAACTTGAGTCACGATGTACTCGAATGTAATCTTGTGCTAATCAATTTTTTTTCTTTCTTCCTTTTTATCATAAGAGGAAAAAAATAGCTAGTATTATAATATTTTTTTAGTACGACCGTATAAAAATTTCATTTTCTATAAAATATTAGATTTAATTGTAATTATTGTTGAAATGCGACTCCCTTAAACTTCGTATAATAAATACAATTAATTTTCATGTAAATAATATTATTTTTTAAAATTATAAACATACAAATCAACCGATTATATTGTTAAAAATTTGGAATGAAACTCCAACATTGTGTAGATGAGTTGGTGGGATAATAATTGGTGGAGTAAAAGCTACAAAATCATTATATAAGATTTTCCTCTCAATAACAATTAAACTAATATAAAATAATGAAAATCATTAGTAAATATAATCTAAGTTGCAAAAATTAATAGAGCTTCACAATTTTTTTCTTGTATAATAATTAAAATCATTAATAAACACAATTTCATCATTTTCCTTAATATTATGGAACTCTTATCCTTTAAACAAGATAATCATAATATTTCAAATACCTAAAGCGAGAGTTGTCAATCCATTTTTAAATATAAATTTTTTATTTTATGCATTCTTCTACCACTAATACAATTGAAACTAATTAAACTTAAATATAGAACTGTTTTAATTTTGTTGATCAATATTGTTGTAATAATATAGCTTGAGAACTAGAAAGGCAAGGTAGTTCTTCAATTGACAGTTAGGAAGAAAATAATAGATTTGGAGAGAAGATTATTTCTTTCTCGCATGAAAAGATTATAATAAGTAAGAAGTGGAAAGGAATGGAAAGATAGAGCGAGATTTGAACATTACTATACAAAAATTTGCCTTAATTATTTGAGGAATGATGAATAAACTTGTCATAAGGTAGAAAATGAAATATTTAATATAACGTTTCTTTAAAATATTTATTTAAAACTAAAAACGTATATATTCATTATTTTAAGGCATTTTTTTCTTAATTAAGTTTATTTTTTGGGGTATCAACAAAGGTGCCCCTTAAATAATCTTTTTTTCTTAAAGGTTGTAATAGTTTTAAAAAAGAAATAACTCTAGTACATATATTAGCCATATCAAATAAAATTAAATTCAAATGATAACTGTCTCGTAATGTATAAAATGCTTTATAATTTATATTTAATAATCTTTTTTATACTCCTTAATATTTACCTTATGTATTAGATATATTGTCATAACTTGACTACTTAAATTATTAGCATCAATGTTATATTTTTTTTTAATACAATGACAAGTTCATCAAAAGACATTTGGTTAATGTGTCATCAACTTTTAAACATTATACAAAACACGCATAAATTCTTATTATATTAGTTAAAGTATCAACACATTTTAACTAAGAGTCATTTATGTCTAATGAATTACATTTGGAGTACAATTAAGAATAATAAAATTTTTAATTATAATATTTCTTATTTGATAAGCTAAATAGTTCATTTCATAGAATATTACTCAAGTAATGTGTGCATGATTTCATTTTTAGTGCATCTATAATATGTTGTTGCATAATAAGATCAAATTTTATAATCATTTCAACTCAGTTCAAATTTTGCTATTATTTTTTTATATAACTTTTTTTATTCCAAAAAAGCAATATTATTTTTGAAATATATTTTACTATATCAATAAACTAAAACCTTTTCTTACGTACGGTTCTCTTTTTTTAATTAATTTGTTATTTTATATTTTTATATATTGACTTTTTTTTTGTAATATTGTTTCTACTTCAATCCAATGGCTCGTAAATTCATACGTTAATGATGTGTTTCGTGACTTTTAAATTTGAAACCTATCTATTCCCTTCTATTAATAATATTGATTAGAGCCACTATTTGAAGCAAACAACTTACAACGAAAATAGTAAACTCTATCAAAATCTTTATCTTTTGAGTGGTCATCAGATGACTTCAAATATATACCTATGAGATGATTTCGGAGTTTTTATTTTCCTGAGCTTGTCATCAGGGCACCATGAAATAATAAGAATCGAAGGAGAAACTAGTTTAGGGAAATAAACCTTTTTAGCTGGGATACTTGGGGAGCCCAAAATTTGTAAGTTGGTAAAGAATAAAAGAAATTTCAAGATTTATAAAATGGTAGTCAAGTATTTAAGTATTACAATTAGGTTCTTCACCTTTTCAAAAATTTCAAATCAGCGCTAAATAAGATTTTGTTTTCAATTACTAATTGAATTTAGTAAAACTTTTTAAAGGGACTTCCCAATTTCCTTTTCTTAAAAGAAATTTCATCCGTAAAACTTTTTAAAATTTATATTTCTTTATCAATTTTTTCAGATCGAGATAAATATCAAGATTTATAAAACGAAAACGTTGCCCAAGCCCAAAAATACTAAATGAGCTCCAAAAAAATACTAAATGAGCTCAAAATTACTAAAATGTCTTTAGCCTAAATTTTCAAGTTCTAGATCTCTCCATCAAAATCGTCAAATTCTATCAAGTCCCTCTGACAGAGACAAATTCTGCTATTTCCTCCCAACCATCCAAAATGTAACAATCATCCCCAGAATAGTGTAATTATGCAGCTTCAACCATCCCATGTTTCTATAATCAGGCAAAGACACCGGCCACCGGGCATACATATTGAGACAATCCCCTTATTTTTCTATTCTTCTTTGATCAACCCCAAAACCTCACTTGTCCATGCCACCACGACCAAACTACATATTTTCTATGAAGTTATAATATTGAACGACACTGGCAGTGCTAATATGGTAAAATAAGATAATCACCAGATGTCAACATTCCCAAGGTCATTTTCATTCTTTGGTTATGGGTTGGGAACCATTAACTAACAAAAAGTAAAAATAAGAACGAAGTACAAGAAAAGGAAGAACTAAGATAAGGTAAAGCATTGATAGATTCATTAAAAGCATAACCCTGAACAGTTAATACTTGGAAATTGAAGAAACAAGGAGGAGGGAAATTGAAGAAGAAATGGTGGAAATCCACCGAAGAAAAGCTGAAAAGCGCAGGGCTCTTTCGCCTGAAAAAATTTACATTTATAAAATGGTCTCCAAGTTATTCAAGTATTACACTAGGTCCTTAACTTTGTATAAATTTCATTTCAGCACCATAAAAGATTTAGTTTTCAATAACAATCAAATTTATTTAGAATAATTAAAATCACTAGTAAACACTGAGTTTTAAAAAACGAATATAACTTCGCAACTTTTCTTATATAATAATTAAAATCATAAATAAATACAATTATAATTTCCTTAATAAATATTACAAAACTCCTATCATCTAAACAAGATATTTCGAATATTTAAAGTGAAAGTTATTGATATGATTTTAAGCATAAATTTGTTCTTTTATACAGTCTCTGCCACTAATACAATTAAACACAGTCAAACTTAAAAGAAAGAAGTAATTTTTTTTTTCCCCATGCCAAGATGCTATAAATAAGGAGAACTCTCCGTTTAAGTTTGTTGATGGATATTGTTGCAATAATATAGCTTGAGAATAAATGAGAACCTAAAGGGCAAGGTACTTCTTTAGTTGGGAGTTGAGAAGAAAATAATAGAATTGGAGAGAGTTATTGCTTTCTCACTTTAACAAATTATGATAGGTAAGAAATGGAAAGTAATGGGAATAAGAAGTGTAAGAATGATTTATTTTAGGGATATTTTTGTCTACTCATAACTTTCACAATGTGACACTAAATTTCTATCAAATTCTTACAAAATAATTTCTATATATGATAAAAAAAAATGTTATAACTTACACGTCTCTCATTTCTCCTTTTATTTTTTTTTTCTATAATTCACTTCTCTTTTCACATTTAGTATTTCTTTTTGTAGAGATGTCAAAAAAACTGCTATCCATCGAAAATTGAATATGGGTTTCTTTGTTATCCATTGAGAAGTGATATTAATTTTTTTTTCTTTATCTTTATGCATGTGTTTTGTTTGTTAAAGAGTGAAATTTGTTATTTTTGTTGTATGATTGAATTCGAAGATGTGCGAAAAAGTAATTCGAATATTATTGAGCCGTATAAGAGATATAAAATTAGATCTTGAAATTGTTGTTAATAATATGAAGAAATTTAGAGAGAAGATAACGAGATTAAAATTGAAAAATAATATTTTTAAAGTAAAAAATAAGAGAATAGAATATGCTAACTTTGTACTCTACTTCAATTTTTTTGTTGAAATTGTTATTTTTTAAGTGTTTCAAATATTCGAGGATTAAAATCGCACATTTTAAAGTTCAAGAATATAAATCAAAATTTAAGAAAGTTTAAGGATAATTGGCATATTTTACCATAAAACAGGTCATATAGAAGTGATGTGATGAACTTCCCTAAGTATTTAACAGTTTTAATTGACGAAATAGTTATTTTTTAGGGTTTTCAAATGTTCAATGACTAAAATAATACATTTTAAAACTTAATGGTAGAAATAAAATTTTATAAAAGTTCAAAAATAACTGACATATTTTACCTATTAAAATATTAGTAAACAAAAGAAAAAGGGCTTTCGCACCGAGACAAGAACAGTGCGAAAATTAAAAGTTAGTTTTTTGTTTTTCTTTTTAAAGAAACTATGAGATGTATAAAATAGTCTTCAAGTTATTCAGGTCAATGTTTTTTGGGTCAAATCGGACCGGTTGGAATGTGAACCGGTCTGATTTTGACGTTTAAATCGTAAATATAAAAAATTGCACTATTTAGTGTGAATCATATCAGATCGGCCGGTCCAATTAGAAAACAATTAAATTGGTCAGTCAGACCGATTTGAGCCATTATCTCTCTTTTTTTTATTATATAAAGTAAGATATTCATAGCAAATAAATAAGTTACATAAAGGGATTAAACAATCTATAGTAATAAAGAAAATACCACAACTTTCTTACAATTTCATTATTTATGTCATTATGGGCTTAAATTACACTATATTATTGATTAATTTTATTCTTTAAAATAATTATATTTTTAAAATTTAAAATATAATATTACCGATTCAATTATGGTCTAATTACAGTTGGACTATTAAATCGTGAACTAATAAATTTTTCGACTCGATGTCCAGTTCAGTTATGAAAACATTGATTCAAGTATTATGAGTAGGTCTTTTATCTTAGAAAATTTTTCATTTCAGCCCCATAAAAATTTCTTTTCAATAAAATTGAATTTATCTTGAAAAATTAAAATCGTTGGTAAATTCAATCTAGATTTTTTTAAAAAGTCAAATCTTCAGAATTTTCCTTCCTATAAGAAGTCTTTCCTTAAAAATAAACTTTTCGAACAAGGTATACGTGGAATAGTTTGAATTTATTTTATATATTTAACATCCAAGATAAAATCATTTTCAAACACAATTATTTAAAATAAAGATCTCACAATTCTAACCTTTAAAATAAATTATGTATTCAAAATATGAAAGAAAAAAAAAAAGATGGGGGATGATTTATTTGACAAAAACTTGCATACTCAAGTTTTTGTAATACAAAATGAAGAAATGATTTATCATTTTATTCTCATGCATGTTTGGGATAGGGTTTAGGTGTTTGAGTATTACGATGGAGAAAAAAAAAACTTAAACATTGTTGGTAAAGATTAGTAGTATTTAATTATTTGTCATCAAAATATTCATTGTTATTCACTGTAAATGTAGCTGTAGATGTCTCTCGAAAGACACATGGCACCGTCCCATGTTAACATTTAAAAATATTGAATTCAATTAAAGATTTTCTTTTTTTTTAAATATGAGGGCCAAATGAATTTAGATGAAAGATGTCTAAATATGAACCAACATTATGTCAATGTTTTTCAACCTCTTAGATTTCTGTTGTTTTTAATTTATCATTTTTTTTTTTGGAACTATTCTTCAGTATTTATATATTTTACTATAATTTATCCCTCTTTCCATTATAATTGCGCCAACACAAATCCTGGACAAGTAATGGGAAGACCGGGGATGATGGTGTTTATTGCGCAATGATTAGCTGATTCTGAAATTTTGCCACTTATCCTTCCAAGGGTGCTGATTCCTTTTGTTGTTTAAGCAAATGTTATTTTATGTGTGCAGTGGGGTGCTAGGTGTTTTGATGCTAAATGTTCATTCATAATTTGAAGATAATTGAAGGTTTCCTCCAATACTTGCTACACATTTGATGTAGTCTTCTTTGTGGAGGAAGGAACGTGCAGTGCCCGGTGATTGATATATTACATTTTTTCCTTTGGTACCATATTAGGGATTAGCTTGCAATGCTCGGAAGTCTTGAAGGTTGCATTGTAAGAAATAAGAGAGTCTAACTTTTCAATAAACCTAAGTTTTATTAAACTCTCATTACTTATCAAAATTAATTAGAATAAAATTCCATGATCAATGATGAAACCTACAAAACAAAAAAAAAAAAAAAGCAAAACTTCTAATAGTAATAAGAACAAGAAAACCCAAAGACAAAAATGACAAAATACCTGGAAGACCAACTAAAGAAAGCACCACATACAAACACTAACAAACAAAACTTACGCCACTATACACATAATACAACTTACTAAATACATTAAAATTTTCTAAAATAAGCCACTCAATAATTAAGTACAAATATAATAAATATATCTTACTTAAATAACAACTTAATACAAACTAATAAAATTAAAAATATAATAAATATATCTCACTTAAATAACAACTTAATACAAACTATCCCCTGCATCGCACGAACATCAAACTAGCTTTCAAAAATGGCAAAGAAATTTAACTTGGAAAATAGAAATCATCTATTCTAGTAGGGAAGGCCTACAGAAAATTTAAATGCGACAACAAACTCTTTTTGAAACCCCCACCACAAATATCGAAATCTGTACTGTCCTCTCACCTTGTTTGAAAACTGCAAATTTTTAAAGCAACTGAGAGAGGCTACACATTCCCAAATTGAGAAGTAACCACCATCACATCAACACAAAACTGTGTCATACAGCGTATCAGATGAGCTAGACAAAAGAGACTAGGAAAGATCACGAAGGTTTCATCTCCAAGCATGATTTACCAAATTGTTTACGCGTTAAAAATTCTGCACCCAAACAATTCAGGCAACAAAACCCGTAGAGTAAATTGCTCTTTGCCCAATAAACAACCACATGTCTTGAATAAATTGCAAATGAATCTTTGTTCATAAATTGAAGAGCTCTTTGTTCACACACCTCAAAAATAGTAAAATTTTACTCAATCTGAACAGTAACATTTAAGTCAAAACCTCCATAAAGCAGCCGCATCTATGAAACTAAGATTTGGAGCCTATTAATGAAGCAGCTTAAGAAACAAAGTTTCAAGTATGGGCAACTGGTGCTCCAACAGGGCAAGATGCTTGACTTGCCTTGGGCAAATCATCCTGCACATTTTTTACTTAACCATGAAAAACATACCCCATTCTCAAATAAATAAAACAAACAAAATTCAATCTAAAACAAGACACAATAAAAATTCTTGAATTTCTTGTACAAGGGGAGGAAGGGAGAAGCACATAGAAATAACATGGTCTTTTGTGAGAAAGGATTCTAAAACAATTAGGATTATATATCTAGCCAACTCCAAGAGTAACTGACAAAGCTTGTCATAAGGAGATAGGATAGGTGAATACCACCCCCTTGAAGAATGCAGAAGTTCCAAAAGGAATCCTAAACTACAACTATAAAATAGGGCTTTTTCCTAGGATGAAACATATTCCATTATGGATCTTAGCAATATCCAAAAGCACACCCAACAAAACGGTGGGGAGCACAAACAAATAGGTAAAATGAGCTAATCCTATTCAAGAAGTGAATAAAAAAGGTATTGGTAGACAAACAAGTTACTGTTAAGAGATTTAATAGTTTAAAAAATTATCTAAAAATAACAACTAGACATATTGAGAATTTATTATACTTAAAAACCTAAATAAGAACCAAGCTAAATTTATCGCTTATAACTATATCAATACCAATTCCAAGCTATTGCCCTATTTATTGCTGGTGTTGGGAAATATATCCTCTTAGACTAAGTTTCTGATATAAAAATTGAATGTTTTAATAAAAGAATTTATTCTCAGAATTTGTTTGTGAATTTACAATTTTATGTGTGCACAATTACGTTTGGAAAAGACCCATTGTGTTTAAGTAAGTGATCCATGTAAATGGAGGTCTTTCACAGTAAGGTACCGATTACGGATTACTTAACACATAAACATTCGTTCTTAACTGATTGATGAGAATGAGAATCTCATCATATTTATGTTATTATATTGTGAATTCTAAATGGGGAATGACTTACCTTTAGCCAGTGAGTAGTCCACTCACTTCATGACATAAGTGTATTTCGAATATCTAGAACAGGACCTGTAGTAGTAGTGTCAAAAAGTACTATATGGTAGAAATTTAGACTACTACCGTTACAGCGTGGACTAGTACTCTACGACTTGAGTATGAGTTGGTAGTATGACGAAGTTGGAAGCATATACTTTGATATGTTATAGTTGAGGTTCTATTGTAGGGCCAATATACTTGCATGTTGAGTATGTGTGATTAGTTAGTTAAGATAGACTCGTACAATATAGTTTTTATACTATATCGCCCCTTGTGGTTATCTGAATGATCTAATACCCAGGGCCCTAGGAAACATGACTTGAATGTTTGCTTCAAGGTAGCTCCCTTAGAAAGTAGAAACAATCCAGGAAGTCGTGGATCATTGGACTAGAGGCTTAAGGATGGTAGATATCATTTAGAAATATGTTAGTACACTTTTTCCTCTCTAAATGTACGGCGATATGTAGAGGGGTACTTTAGTCATTACACCTGTAGGTCGGAGACTTTGCTAACGCAGCACTATCCTTGGGGCCAATATTTCCTTATGGTGATATTAAAAAATATTTAAAATGCAAAATATAGCTATTTATATAGCAAGTGTATTTTGGTCATTTTAGTAGCCAATGAGGTGTGTCTTTTGGTCCCCAGTATAGACCGTGAGTCCTAATTAAATACGGGCTGAGGAATTAAATTAAATTAAATGAAATTTATTTTATTTAAATAGCCTGATTTAATTATTGTGCTAAAATAAAATAAAGGTCCATGGAGAGAGGGAATTAATTAAATTAGTTTAGTGGGTTAATTAATTATTCAGGGCTTTGGCTCAGTTTGAATAATTAAGAATTAATCAGGACTAAACTGATTTAGCCTTATTTAATTGGATTGGTTTATTTGGGTTGGAAAAAATTAATTATTTATTGGGCCATTAAGTTGGTTCTAATTAGAATAATTAATTAAGTCCAATAGGCTAAACTAAGAGTCCAATGGCCCAATCCAGTTTAACTTAGGGTTTTATTTAGGTTAAACAAGAGGATTGGAAACAACGTAGTTGTTACAAAACACACAATATAAGAGACGGCTTCTTCTCTGCGGAAAAGGCCAGGCGTCTCTCTCTCTCTCTTTTCAGAAAAATTCCCTAACCTGTTAGTTGTTCACCAAACGGTAGTTAGGCAGGCCATATACTTGAAGATCGAGAGGTCGACGTTCACATACATGTAAAGGCGGAGTAGGAGGTTTGCAGGAATCGCACCAGAGGCTTCTACCAGCACACCTATCCCGGTTGCGCACGTTCCGATCCAACCACCTTTGAAAACCAAAAGGAGAGGTAAAAATTTTAAAATTTCGGGATTGGGACAGGGCGCAACCGGCACCGGCTAGGGCTGTTGGAGCCGGCGCTGGCCCTATCCTGGATTCCCTATTCTTGTTTTTTCCAGTTTTTTTGTGTTCGCTTCCGCTGCGTACCCTGTGTTTTCCCGCTTTCCGTGCCTTCAGCTGGTACATAGACACAATTGATATGCCAAGACACATTACTCAACCCAGATAAACCAGATGAAACCATCTGAGGACTAAAAAAATGTGAAACTGGCTACCATTGTGTTCAGAAGCATGCATAAACATTCATTAGACAGCATACCATTTTGGTAACAGAGAGAACATTGTGATATTAACTATGGAAGAAATTAAAACCAAGGCAGCTGATCAGTGTAAAAATTAACTCCAATGGCAAGCAAACTTCGAGTACGAAATAAGCATTACAAAAGTTCAAGAAGATGATAAGCACATATTAGAGAAATATACTCTTGGGCGCCTAAAGTGCTGTGGAGGCTTACGGATCCTCCTATCAAATCGAGATCTGACCCTAACAACCTTGCAGTGAATAGCACAAGAAACACAATACTGCATATTCACATACAGCTTGGGAAGGGCATATACTACACAAAAACGAGAACATATCAAATGAATAACCCAAAAAAATTAAAATCAACTGCAGAGATAACAAGAGTTCAAATGCTTACTTTCAAAAGCACAAGCTTCTTGAACATCTCTTATAGTAGCCTGCTCAACAATGTTCCTGACAAGAAACCTCTTGCTGGCCTTGTCCTGAAAAAAATAATCAAAAGTACACCATTGGCATCAATATCTCACAAATTACAGCAGAAAATGTTTGATTAAGTTAAACAAAGCTAAACCTACTCAGGTTGAATTTTTCTACATGAAATCAAATTGTGTCACAGACAAACTACCATGCCAGGGTGTATCATCCTAACAACCCACAATTATATGAAACAAAAGACTTCTATTTCATCTTAAAAGGCTATCTAACACAAAAGAATAATAACAAATTCAAATGATTCTACATTCTGCATCCAATTATGCACGACAAAAATGTCAATTCTAAATTCGACAAAGACTGAAAAGGGCAATACCAAAAACAAAATGGATTTAATCTTAAAAGAAAGAAAATAAACATTAAGAAAATAAATCAAATTTTAATTTAATATAATCAGGAAACTGAGCATAGTTGAATAAACTTCATCTAGATCAATAAAAGTCAGAGAGTCAATTCATATTCAATATACTGAACTAAAAGCATCTAAAACTAAGACTTCCGCGAAAATTCACCCGTGCCAAAAACCAATTAACATCCATATGCATAAGCACGAAAGTGTTACAAGCGTAGCACTGAAAATAAAAGAGGAAGATGATTTTGAACCTTAGGGCAGCATTTTCTGCAGTTGGAACAATAGATGAACTTGACATGACCGCGGCCATGCTTGTTGCGGCCGCCATTTCTTTTTTTGAAGGTTTGTAATAAGATCAAATAAAAAACTAGACTTAGATCAGAACATCAAACTGATGGAATCTTTCCCTCTTCCTCCAAAAATTGATAGAATCTTCGTTACTTACCATGTTGTGTTTGAAGGTGGCGAACGTGGTGAGATGCGGCAATAGGGTTTAGCAGAGGAGGAATTGGAATCTAAGGGTATATATTTATCTGGGTTCATCAACCGTAATATTTCACCTGACGGCCAATCTTAGGCAAATTTGGATTTGATCCTTCACATATTGTGTTGTGATAATTTGGCCCTCCAAATATTCACTATATGATTTTTAGTTGTATAATTTTTTTTAAAAAAAAAATACTTTTTAATACAATTTAGTTTGTCTATAATTCAATGATAAACTATCTCTTAATACCCTTTGCTATGACTAACTTATCTTTTACTACTTTGAAATTAAAAAAATTACCTTTTTTTTCTTCTACTTAGGTCTAAAAGGCAAAGTGACGAAACCGTTAGTAAACTTTCGAAAGTCCATATTATTAGACTCAAGTTGTGCGTGATAAAGTCAATCAATCCTTTGAATAATCAAAGATTACGAACAACAAAACCCTAAAGAATATTTATTAAGGAAAAATTTTGCCTTTACCGCATGTTATCTCAAGTAAAAATGATTTCGCTTTCTTCACCGCAAGTAGTTATTTTTTAACATGATTTTGTTGATATTGCCTACTATTCAACCATCTAGTATACCTCTTAATCAGTGAAAATTGTCTATTTTGTATATCGAAAGTGGTTACAAATGTGTAATGCAAAATATGAATAGTGCAAATATAAGGATTAAATCAAGAATTTAGATTTAGAGGAATAAAGTATATGAATAAATATATTAGAGGATAATATCATAATTAAAAAAAAAAAGAAAGGTGATATAAATTTAAATGGATTTTTTAAATTTTATTTTGGTAAAATAAAAATAAAAATTTTAGGGAACAGGCGGTCTCCATCCTTCCCATGCATATTGCCTTTGGGAATGACTTTGCAATAATTCTCCTATTTGATAATAGTAATATTGTTAGAATGCCCTTTGCCCAAATAATAACATTTATGATGAAATTATTAACTGCTAATAGGTTCCTAGTGACATGATCAGTACGGAGCCGACGGTCGAGCGAGACGAAACTAACACAAAACTAGATCGATGGGTGCATGATAGGTCGATGCACGTTGGGCGCCCAGGTACGATGAGCATAGCATGAGCCAAGACGGGTACGACGTGTCGTTCTAGGCCGTTAAACAGTTTTGATCGATAAACTTTGTGGAAGGTTTGTAGAAGTTTTTAGAAGATTCTAGGAAATTATTGTACACAGTAGAGCAATCTAGAATTGTTTAAAATACTCTAAAACATCTAGAATCTTGTAGATAATCTATATATTTATGCGAGTTGCCAATTTACTTGTGCAGGTTGCAAAAAGTTTCTAGAAATCAAGGCTTTGCCTATAAATAGGATAAGGCCTCCTCATTTGTATCCATCCAAGTAGGCATGGCCACGGTTGACAAACCTCTGGTTGGCGATTGGCAGTTGGCCAATCTTTGGTTGACGGTTGGCCAAAATGGTAAACCTCAACCTTAAACATTTAACTCTGGTTTCATGATTTAGCGGATGACGGTTACGATTGCAGTTGGCCAACCTTCAGTTTGGCAGTTTTTTATTTTTTTGAATTTTTTTAAAACGTATAAAAAGTATAAAAAAAAGTTACAAACATAAAATATATTAAAAAAGGAGTTTGAACTTAATTTTAATTTTATAAAATTAAGTTGCCTACGTATCCTCTTATGGTATTGAAGAATCAAAACTCTCGTAGTTCTTTTATCTTTTAACTATTTTTTACCTTTAGTAGTCTTTACTTTCGACTGTTATAGTTTCTTCCATATCTACGTCCAAAAATTCATTGAGATCTGCCTACACATTTTCTTGTTGACAAATTTCAGCTCTAATCTAATTATCTAAACATACTTGAACTTCCAAAACTTTCTTGAGCGAGTTTCACTCAAAATATTTCTTCCAACACTAAAGGCTTGTTCAACCGCAACAGTTGAAATAGAAACAGTAAAAATCTCCTCAGGCATTAGTGTTACAATAGAAAATTTACTCTCATTTTCTCTCCACTACTTCAAGATATCAAATATTTTACCTATTTCATTCCACTTTAAATTATAAGTTAGATATAATTCAAGTTCTGCTGTGGAACTTGAAGATCCTCTTAATCGTTTTGACATTTCTACCATCATCTTACTTGCTTGGTTATTTTTTTAAGATCCAGATATCAGAATATCAATATATTGAGTTTTTTGTATAGCCCCATCATACCTTCTAGAATATCCATAATATAAGTCGTGAAGAATATTCCTTATGTTAGCTATTATACGAAAAATATCAGGAGGACATGTAAGATCTTGAATACTACTATTATTTTCATAATCATTATCTTCAATATTATGTTTAGAAAATAAAGAATTATAATAATCAATAAGATATTATTGTAAACCCCCAATTCTTATACGTTGATCAAGAATAGCAGCTACAAAATTAATATCAAGTATATTAAAATTAGATTTTAACCATTTAATTTTTATAGCATTAATACACAGAGAAAAAAAGAGCATAACTGGAAAATTCATTAAAAATAGCACTAATATTAACATATTCTTGAATAATTAAATGTGTATATGTTGGACTGTATGCCCTTAGACTAGGTTTCTGATGTAAATATTGAATATTTTAATAAAAGAATTTATTTTCAAAAATTGTTTGTGAATTTATTTTCTTTATTTGTACACAATTTCGTTTGGAAAAGACCCATTGTATTTAAATAAGTGAGCCATGTGAATGGAGGTCTTTTACAGTAAGGTATGGATCATGGGTTATTTACACACATAAACGTTTGTTCTTAACTGATTGATGAGAATGGGAATCTCATCATGTTTAGGCTATTATGTTATGAATTTCCAATGGGGAATGGTTTACCTTTAACTAGTGAGTAGTCAACTCACTTCATGACATAAGCGTATTTCAAATACGTAGAACAAGACCTGTAGTAGTGATTTCTAAAGTACTATGTGGTAGAAACCTAAACTACTACCGCTACAGCGTGGACTAGTACTATATAACTTGAGTATGAGTTGGTGGTCTGACGAAGTTGGAAGCATATACTTTGATATGCTATAGTTGAGGTTCTATCGTAGAACCAATATACTTGCATATTAGGTTTATGTAACTAGTTAGTTAAGACAGACTTGTACAAGATAGTTTCTACACTATATCGCCCTTTATGGTTGTCTAAATGATCTAAATATCCAGGGCCCTAGGAAACATGACTTGGATGTTTGCTTTATGGTAGCTCCCTTGGAAAATGGAAACACTCCAGAAAGTCATGGATCCTTGGACTAGAAGCCTAAGGATGGTAGATGTCATTTAGAGGGGTGTTAGTACACTTCTTCCTCTCTAAATGTACGGCGATATGCAGATGGATATTTTAGTTATTTCACCTGTAGGTCGAAGGTTTTGCTAATGCAACATTGTCCTTGGGATCAATATTTCCTTATTGTGATATTAGGAAATATATAAAATGCAAAATACATCTATTTATATAGTAGGGGTATTTTGGTCATTTTAGTAGCCAAGACGATATGTATTTTTGGTCCTCGGAATAGCCCGTAAGTCCTAATTAATTTTTGGATTGAAAAATTGATCTCAATTGAAAGGGTTTTATTTTATTCGGGAAATTTAATTTATTGGACTGGAATAAAATAAATTGAGAGAAATTTATTATCTAGTTTAATTAGTTAATTAATTATTTAGGGCTGATGTCCAGTTTGAATAATTAGAAAATTAACTTGGACTTAAACTATAGGAAAATAATTAATACTTAATTATTTATTGGGTTATTTATTTAATTAATCCCAAGAAATAAATAATTAAAGTTTAATTATTTTTTGGTTTATTTGGGCATATTAATTATTTATTGGTTTATATATTTAATCCCAAGAAAAATAATTAATATTTATTAATTTGGACTTTTCAGGTCCAAGAAAAATAATAAATATTATTTTGGCCCAATACTTGGACCATAGAATTTTTCCGGACACAGTTCAGAGGAGTTTAGGGAGAAGCTAAAATTTATTTTGTTAATAATATTTGGGTGTTTGAAATATTAAATCTCAGGGATATTATTATTATCAAAATAATTATTTTGGTTTCATGACTCTTGGCTTTCTGTGTGAAAAAATAAAATAAAATAAAATAAAAAACAAATGTTTCTCCCTCTCATGTGTGGCTCTTGGTTTTCTAGCTTTTGGTTTTTCTTCACTGGCTTTTGGTTTTTGTTAACATCAGAAGCCAAGCCAAGGAAGCCAACAAGGATAGGAAGGGTCATATTCTGAGAACTGAGAAGCCAAGCATTCATTGCACCGGAAGAGAACTACCGGTACCAGAAGTTTCAACCCACGGGAAGTAGGAAACTATTTTTGTGATTCAATTCATTCACCTACAATCTTCAAGGTTTAAGGCATTGAGAGGTATGATTTTAAAGCCCCATTGCTGCTGTTATGCTCTGTTTATGATATTTCTATCCATTTTTGTTCCTCCCGTAACATGCTCCTCTGTTTTTCAAATTCCTACAAGTGGTATCAGAGCATGTGATTTGATTGGTTTCGGGAGCATGTTAGTTACTAAAAATGGAGAAAATCATTGTTTGGTGTTTAAACCTGTGATCTTTCGTTGTTTTGGTATGGGATAGGCATGATTGTAAGCTTCACAGTGGAAGCATAGGGTGCACTGTAAATTTTTTGCTTTCATAATTCTATCATGTAAACCTAATTTGAAAGGGTATAGGCGGTTGTGGTTTTGGTTTGGATAAGTTTTTTGAATGAAAAATGTCCAAAGAAGCTACTGCAAGAAAAACAGAAGAAGAAAAAACGCAGACAGAATGCAGGAAAACATCACGGAGAAGAAGGTTACCATTCCTAAGCCGCTAGGCCCGCCACTGGAGCCGAGCCGTTGCTGTTTTGTGCCTGCAGCCGTGTCAGTTTGAGCCGGCTTGCAGCTGGAATTGGAGCCGATTTGCAATTGCAAATTCAATTTGCGCACGGGTTGTCGGGTCGTGCAGGCGCAACACGGGTGGAGCGGCGGGCGGGTGCAGGTGGAGCAGCACGTGGGGTCGCAGCAGCTGGAGATTAGGTGCGGCGGGGTGCGGCGGTGGATCGCAGTGCAATTGGGTGCGGATCCGGTGCATCGGGTGTACATGGACCGCCAGTTAATTTTTTTTCCTTCCATTTTGAGTCTCATACTAGGCGAAGTTAATATTTTTACATTAGTTTATATTCTTAAAATATATTTGCATGAAAAATATTAGTAATGGATTTTAAGATTACATAAGATCGTTAATTAATTAATTAATGTGTTTAATTCTATTATTTGGGCACTTAAGTTTAAAAATAGAAAAGCATAAAAACGTTTACTATTTTCTGGCATGCTATTTTTTTGCATACCTATGTGCGCGTTTTCTCAAAAATCAAAGTCTTTGGGAATATTTATACAATGAAAATATTTTTCTTTTAAAAATTAAATGGTTATTTTAATTTGAACAAAAATTAATCCTTTAATATTTTCTTAAAAGGATTTAATCCTTGACATAAAAAATATATTGGATTTAGATATTTTTGTAAGTTAAAATAGAAAGCTATTTTATTTTATTTTGTACAAGAAAAATTGTTTTGTTAAAAGAGCTTAAGACCAAAGTCTCGTAAAAGTTTTAATTGGAAAATTTTTGAACTCATTAAGTTTTAACTTAAATAAAATTAGTCCATGAAAAAATCTTTCAAATGATATAATCCTTGACATAGAGATTTTAATGGATTTAGATATTTTATTTTTAAGTTAAGGAAATATTTAATGAAAATTTCAAAAGGATATTTTTCAGAAAACTTTATTTTAAAAGACTAAGTGGGAGAGGGGTTCCAACGACCCCACAACTTCCATCACGATCTTCATTAGAGATCATGGGTCCCCTCGCGTCACTCTGGGAGTGAACCCGTATAGGATGGGAATACCACAAGGATTTAGATCTAATGGAATGATGTAATTAATAACCCGGGACACGTACTGTAATCGGCCAGCCTATGTTGGAGGCTATAGTGCAAGGAATGCTCATAGGAAATGAGAGGAAACGGTCATCCCCTTAATGGAGTTATCCTCTAGATCATTACCTAGAAGGGAAATTAATTTGTAGTGATTAATACACTTAGCTTAGGGAACTGTTAATCTTAATTTTCCTAAGAAGCTATGTCAGTTTTCCTAATAGCCAAATTAATTTCAATGCACAAATTTATTTTCACAAGCTAAATCATTTCTTTTATTTTTCGATTTTTCAGAAATGATGGAAGGTTTTTTTAGTCCTTTGGCCATTATTCTCCGTGAGAATAAGTTAACGAGACCAAACTATGTGGACTGGAAGAGGAACCTGGACATAATACTCACAACCGATGAATATAAGTATATCTTTTACGAGACCTATCTTGTGATCAGGGAAGGTTCCACCTCTGAAGAGCGAGAGGCTGAGAAGGCATGGAAGAAGGCTAATGAAATGGCACGTTGCTATATGTTAGCCTCCATGTCTAATGTGCTCCAGTCTAAACATGAGCACATAGCTTCTGCGTATGACATTAGTCATTCATGGGCCACTATATTCGCGGATAAAAGCCGACCCGCAAGGTAGGAGGCTCTTCAAACTATAATAAACACTAAGATGGCTGAGAGAGTATCAGTCAGAGAGCATATGCTCAAGATGATTGCTGCTTTCGATGAGACAGAAATCTTAGGAGCTATCATTGACCCTTAGAGCCAAGTGGACATGGTTCTCGAATCTTTACCGGATTCCTTCACTCAGTTCAAATTAAATTACAATATGAATAAGTTAAACATAAATTTGACTGGGTTAATGAAGAAACTCCATATAGTAGAGAATGTCATGAAGCCACAATAAAAGGCCATGATTGTCAAGGCTTCTTCCTCAAGAATTGGGTCCAAGCCCAGAAAGTTCAAAAGGAAGAAGGGATACGCAGCAGCCCAGCCCAAGACCAAGCCCAAAGATAAACCAAAGGGCAAGTGCTTCAAATGTGGGAAGAATGAACACTGAAAAAAGGAATGTCCAGATCTTCAAGCCAAGAAAAACCCCACAGGTAATGTTTTCTATCTAGAGTCTATATTAATGGTTAGATCAACTTTCACTTGGATTGTTGATTCAGGAGCCACTAATCATATCTGTAACTCTTTGCAGGGGTTTAGAAAGATTAGAAGAGCACAAGTCTGGGCCCTTGCAGTGGGAGAGCTGGATCTTGTTTTTTATTGTAATAAAAAAGTAGTTTTAATAGATATTTTATATGTACCTGATTTTTGTCAGAATTTGATTTCAGTTGCAAAACTAATAAATTAAGGATATTCTGTATCTTTCCATTCTGGTATTTCTATCAGTAGAGATTGAGAAATCTTATATATCGGGCACATGTATGGAAATCTATTCTATTTAAACCCTATTAACAATCAATCAAATAACATTCAATCTGAACATTTAACTAAGAAGAGAAAGACCAATGTCAATGACTCATATCTTTGGCATCTAAGATTGGGTCATATCAACTCAACCAAGATTTAGAGGCTAATCTATGATGGGTGGGTCTTTAGGCTCATTGAGATTGAAAAATTAGCCTCAGTGTAAATCCTGTCTGATGGGAAAGATGACAAAAATGTCTTTTACCCCAAAGGCGGATAGGGCCAATGAGGTATTGAGTCTTGTTCACACTGATGTGTGTGGTCCCTTGTCTACACCAGCTAGAGGAGGTTTTGAGTACTTCATTACTTTCATGGATGATTGTATAATGTTTGGTTATATTTACCTAATGAGATGTAAATCTGACTCTTTTAATAAATTCAATGAGTTTAAGGCGAAAATGGAGCGTCAGACAAGTAAATTAATCAAGACCTTATGATCGGATCATGGTGGAGAGTACCTCATAGGTGAATTCAAGGACTACATAGTACATCATGGGATAGTATCCCAACTCTCTGCGCTGGGGACACCCCAGCAGAATGGAGTAGTTGAGAGAAGGAACAGGACATTGATGGAAATGGTCAGAAGTATGATATTTCATGCTACTCTTCCAGTGTCTTTTTGGGGATATACCCTGGAAACAACGGTATATATTCTGAATTTGGTGCCTTCCAAATCAGTACCTAGGACTCCCTATGAGATGTGGATTGGGCGTAAGCCAAGTTTGAATCATCTCAGTGTATGGGATTATCCAACTTATGTACTGATCAAGGGAGACAAGTTGGAACCAAGATCAGAATTATGTTATTTTGTTGGGTATCCAAAAGGATCAAAGGGTGGTTACTTTTATCATCCTAAGGAGCAGAAAGTACTGGTTAGTACCAATGCTAGATACTTAGAGGATGATCAAAGTACTTCCACGAAAAGTTCAACTAGGTTAGAACTCGATGAGAAGCTATCTTCAGAAGCAACTTCTTCTGACTCGATTGTGGTACAAGAAGAAGTACAGTCTCAAGAGACTGTACAAATGGTGCCTCGTCGTAGTGAGAGAGTGTTTAGGGTTCCGGGTAGATGGTATGGAAAAGCTTTTGAGCTGGTCTCTCACCATCAGGAATAAGACCCCACTAGATACGAGGAGGCAATTGCTGATGCCGATGCAAATCTATGGCATGAAGCAATGAAAGTCGAGATTGAGTCTATGTACTTCAATCAGGTTTGGGATCTTATAGCGTCACCTGAACGGATAAAACCCATAAGTGTAAGTGGGTGTACAAGAGGAAGAGGGGAGCAGATGGGAATGTGGAAACCTTCAAAGTTAGACTTGTGACAAAATGGTATACTCAGAAAGAATGGATCGATTATGCGGAAACCTTTTCCATGGTAACCATACTTAAATCCATCCGAATCCTCCTTGCCATCGCTTGTCATTATGACTACGAGATATGGCAAATGAATGTCAAGACGGCATTTTTAAATGGCCATCTTAGCGAAGACATCTATATGTCCCAACCGGAAGGCTTTATTGCTGAAGGCCAAGAACATATGGTTTGCAAGTTTAAGAAGTCCATTTATGGACTTAAGCAGGTATCGAGAGCGTGGAACATTCGTTTTAACGAGACTATAAAGTCTTACGGTTTTATTCAAAATGAGGATGAACCATGCGTGTACAAGAAACTTGAGGGGTTTAATGTGGTTTTTCTTGTCTTGTATGTGGATGACATTCTACTTATTAGAAATGATGTAGGGTCATTGTCATCTACAAATGTTTGGTTGTCCAATCAATTCAGTATGAAGGATTTGGGAGAAGCCAGCTACATTCTTGGGATTAGACTTCTTAGAAATAGGAAGTAGAGAATGTTAGGATTATCCCAAGTTGCATACATTGACAAGATACTGGGAAAGTACAGCATGGACTTATGCAAGGGAACTCTAATCCCTTGCAGACATGGGTTGTCACTTTCTTCAAGAAACTGTCCTAAGTCTCAAGAAGAAAATAACAGGACGAGTAGGATTCTCTACGCTTCGGCTGTAGGAAGTCTCATGTACGTCATGCCGTGTACTAAGCCAGATATCTGCTTTACCGTATGCTTAATTAGTAGATATCAGTCAAACCCTGGGGAGGTTCATTGGCAAGTTGTAAAGTATACTCTCAAGTACCTCAAAGGAACGAGAGATTATTTGTTGGTTTACAGGGCTGATGATTTGATTCCTACGGGATACACAGACTCAGACTTCCAGGCGGATAAGGATGAGATAAAATTCACTAGTGGATATGTCTTCATCTTGTCAGAAGGAGCAATTTCATAGAGGAGTATCAAGCAATCTTACATTACTGACTTAACCATGGAAGCTAAGTATGTGGCAGCTTCAGAGGCATCCAAGGAAATAGTCTGGCTTCGAAAGTTTCTTTCAAAATTTGGAGTCGTGTCACATATGGACAAACTGATTGTGATATACTGTGATAACACTGGAGCAGTATCGCAATCCAAGGAACCTCGGAACCACAAGAAGGGGAAGCACACCAAGAGGAAGTACCACCTGATTCGAGATTTCATCCAGAGACGGGAAGTCGTGGTGGAACATATTACCTCATATAACAATCTAGCAGATCCATTTACCAAACCTTTGGCTGAGAGGGTCTTCAAGAGATACTTAGGCCCCATAGGGGTCTAAGTCTACGGACTTACTTAATCTTAGAGTGCAAGTGGGAGATTATTAGAATGTATGCCTTTAGACTAGGTTTCTGATGTAAATATTGAATATTTTAATAAAAGAATTTATTTTCAAAAATCGTTTGTGAATTTATTTTCTTTATTTGTACACAATTTCGTTCGGAAAAGACCCATTGTGTTTAAATAAGTGAGCCATGTGAATGGAGGTCTTTTACAGTAAGGTATGGATCATGGGTTATTTACACACATAAACGTTTGTTCTTAACTGATTGATGAGAATGGGAATCTCATCATGTTTAGGCTATTATGTTATGAATTTCCAATGGGGAATGGTTTACCTTTAATTAGTGAGTAGTCCACTCACTTCATGACATAAGCGTATTTCAAATACGTAGAACAGGACCTGTAGTAGTGATTTCTAAAGTACTATATGGTAGAAACCTAAACTACTACCGCTACAGCGTGGACTAGTACTATATAACTTGAGTATGAGTTGGTGGTCTGACGAAGTTGGAAGCATATACTTTGATATGCTATAGTTGAGGTTCTATCGTAGAACCAATATACTTGCATATTAGGTTTATGTAACTAGTTAGTTAAGACAGACTTGTACAAGATAGTTTCTACACTATATCGCCCTTTATGGTTGTCTAAATGATCTAAATATCCAGGGCCCTAGGAAACATGACTTGGATGTTTGCTTTATGGTAGCTCCCTTGGAAAATGGAAACACTCCAGAAAGTCATGGATCCTTGGACTAGAAGCCTAAGGATGGTAGATGTCATTTAGAGGGGTGTTAGTACACTTCTTCCTCTCTAAATGTACGGCGATATGCAGATGGGTATTTTAGTTATTTCACCTGTAGGTCGAAGGTTTTGCTAATGCAACATTATCCTTGGGATCAATATTTCCTTATTGTGATATTAGGAAATATATAAAATGCAAAATACATCTATTTATATAGTAGGGTATTTTGATCATTTTAGTAGCCAAGGCGATATGTATTTTTGGTCCTCGGAATAGCCCGTAAGTCCTAATTAATTTTTGGATTGAGAAATTGATCTCAACTGAAAGGGTTTTATTTTATTCGGGAAATTTAATTTATTGGACTGGAATAAAATAAATTGAGAGAAATTTATTATTTAATTTAATTAGTTAATTAATTATTTAGGGCTGATGTCCAGTTTGAATAATTAGAAAATTAACTTGGACTTAAACTATAGGAAAATAATTAATACTTAATTATTTATTGAGTTATTTATTTAATTACTTCCAAGAAAAAAATAATTAAAGTTTAATTATTTTTTGGTTTATTTGGGCATATTAATTATTTATTGGGTTATTTATTTAATCCCAAGAAAAATAATTAATATTTATTATTTTGGGCTTTTCGGGTCCAAAAAAATAATAAATATTATTTTAGTCCAATAGTCTGAACCATAGGATTTTTCCGGACATAGTTCAGAGGAGTTTAGGGAGAAACAAAAATTTATTTTGTTAATAATATTCGGGTGTTTGAAATATTAAATCTCGAGGATATTATTATTATCAAAATAATTATTTTGGTTTCATGACTCTTGACTTTCTGTGTAGAAAATTAAAATAAAATTAAAAAAAAACAAATGTCTCTCCCTCTCGTGTGTGGCTCTTGGTTTTCTGACTTTTGGTTTTTGTTAACATAAGAAGCCAAGCCAACGAAGCCAACTGAGGAAGTGAATCTGATCTTCTTCTCAACCCAATTATGTGTTCACCAACAAGGATAGGAAGGGTCATATTCTGTCCATTTTTGTTCCTCCCGTAGCACGCTCCTCTATTTTTCAAATTCCTACAGTTTTAGGATAATAAACACCAGATGAATTATAAGTAGCATCATTAAATATTTTTAAAACATGTAAAATACCTTCACAAATACTCCATTATTGAGGAAACAAATGTATTCCAATAGCTCTATTTGTAAAAAAATCACATAAAAGTTCTTTATATGAAAAAGATTTATTTAGTAATTCATATGTTGAATTCCATCTATTTGGGACATCTTTTGGAAGTTATTTTAGTTTCATGCCATTACGTCTACAAAATTGACTCAATTGTTTTTGAATTGTAGGTCTAACCCCTAAATAAGAAAAACTAGCTCTTATTGGTTTAATATAAAAATCAAAACTTTTTAAACCATCTTATATACATAAGTTTAAAATATGGCATATACATATAACATGAAAAATTTTACCTCTTAAAGTTGGCTCAATTAAAATTTTAAGACTAGTAATTGAGACAGTATTTGCACTTGCGTTATCATAAGAACAACATTAATAACAAATTAAGCCTTAATCTCAAGAAATTTGGGGTCAGTTACATGAACCAATACTAGGCTACGTATTGTCATCCGCATGAATCATCTTTCTCCACTTCCTTTTATCAACCGTCATACTTTCATCCAAATCTAACAAAAACATATCTCTCCTAATCACCTCTATCCATGTCGTTTTAGACCTACCTCTACTTCTGTCTAACATATCCTACCTCCTTCCCTTAATCCTCCTAATAGGCGCATCTCTTGGTCTTCTCTGTATATGTCCAAACCAACGCAAGTGGCTTTTTCTCATCTTCTCCTCAATAGAAGCCACTCTCACCTTTTTCCTGATGGTCTCATTTCTGACTCTATCATTTCTAGTATATCCACATATCTACCGTAACATACGCATCATGGCTATTTTTATTTTGTGACTATGACATCTTTTAATTGCCTAACATTCTGTGCCATATAGCAAGGTAGGTCTTACGCCTGTTCTATAAAACTATCCCTTTACACTCGACGGTATATTACGATCACATAAAATACCAGTCGTACTCCTCCATTTCAACCAACCCACCGTAACTCGGTGTGCAACGTCAACATCGAGTTTTTTGTCTTTTTGAATAATAGATCCTAAATATCGAAAGTAATCACCTACCAGTATATCTCTACCATCCAAAATTACACTTTGAGCTATATTTATGCTATTACTGAACTTGCATTCCATATACTTTGTTTTACTCCTATTAATTCTAAAGCCCTTGGATTGCAATGTTTGTTGCCATAACTCCAATTTAGCATTTACACTGACTCTTGTCTCATCAATCAACACAATATCATCAACAAACAACATACACCATGACACAGCCTCCTATATAGTGCAAGTCAACTCGTCCATAACAGCCGCAAAGAGGTAGCGCTGATCCTTGATACACCTCAATAGTAATAGAAAACTCTGTAGTCACTCTAATGCAACTCCTCTAGTGAGAATAGACATGTCCAATGCATATAATAGGATCTAGGATGCATTTAAATGGTTCCTAACGGCTTTTTATGTTAAGTAGAAGTTTTTGCAGATTAACCTTTAATGGCCCTTTGAGTTGAAATAAGAGAATTTTGTGTCATATAATTGTGGGAATCTATTGTCATTCCCTCGCATAATAATTTCTCTATGAGATAATTTGATCTTATGTAGAAAATAATCAACCTTAAGTAGGTATAGTTTTGTTTAACTTAATAAAACATCTAGTACTCTAATTTGTGAGATCTTGATTCCAATGTTGTGCTTTCCATTATTTTTTTAGGACGGTCATCATGAGGTTTCTTGTTAGGAACATTGTTGAACAGGCTACTGTAAGAGATGTTCAAGAAGCTTGTGCTTTAGAAAGTAATCCTTTGAGCTCCTGTTAACTCTATAGTTTTTTTTTTTGCATTATTTTTTGGTTATTCGTTTGATAAGTTCTTATTAACTATATGTGAAGATGTAGTATTGTGTTTCATGTGCTATTCATTCTAAGATTGATAGGGTCAGATTTCTATTAGATAGGAGGATCCGTGAGCCTCCACAGCACTTTAAGCACCTAAAGGTATATTTTTCTAATCTTATCTGATCATCTTGATGAACTTTTGGACTATTTATTTCGTACTTGAAGTTTGCTTGCACTGGAGTTGATTTTTACACTAATCAGCTACCTCAGTTTTGAATTTATTCCATAATTAATTGCCCTACATTCTCTCTTTTAGCAAAATATTATGTTGTCTAATGAATGTTTATGCATGTTTCTAAATATAGTGGTATTCAGTTTAGCCTTTTTAAGTTCTCAGGTGGTTTCAATTGGTTTATCTAGGCAGTGTAATGTGTTTTTGTCATATTTATTGTGTCTATATACAGCAATGAAGTAGGAGAACATCTTGGAATTGGTAATGTTATAGTCATAAGCGGTAAATTTAACTTGGTCCTTATTTAGATTTTTAAGTACAATAGAATTTGAACATT
This sequence comes from Voacanga thouarsii, assembly GCA_026120185.1. Classification (NCBI taxonomy): domain Eukaryota; kingdom Viridiplantae; phylum Streptophyta; class Magnoliopsida; order Gentianales; family Apocynaceae; genus Voacanga; species Voacanga thouarsii. The sequence continues at coordinate 1,177,839 of JANUWF010001364.1, read as the reverse complement.
TCTACATGGTATTTTTATATAACATTTTAACTATTAAAATCTCTTAACATGTGCTGATTTGTTTGTATGCCACATATAGTCTTATATTCTTTTCCTGAATTGGATTATATTATTTTACCTTATTGATTTAGAGCTATTAGATTTACAAATTTATTCGTCTCTTATTCCCCTTTATTCTATTGGGTATACTTTTTGGAAACATATGAGATTAACAAGTAGAATATGTATCATCCTTGGAATTGCCATGTTTTGTAGTCTAAGCTTCGTTTGGGGACTCTGGCATTCTTCAAGCTCTATCAATTACTCATAAGATTGGCAATATATATAATTGTTTTAGGCTCATTTCTCACAAAAATACATATAATCACAATCTTCAAACATGTGAATACTTCTTCTCGAGTGGATTTTAGATTTTGATTGTTGTCTCCAAAGGAGTTCTTGGAGTGAGACGCACTTTGGATGGTATGACAGATGTCATAAAGATGTGTAAAATCTAATTTCCTTGAGCCAATAGGATTTCAATGGTTACAATTTTTAATTGAGGTGGAATCCTAAAATTACACATGATTAGAATATCCCAATATAATGAGAGAAGTATAGGTAACAATATTTATCTACAAGTAAGAAAGTACACTGACAACCTGAATGAGAGTTCACAATGACTTTTAGGGGGCCAGATAGTAGTGTGAGGAGAAATCCTACAGAAGCGAGAAAAGATCGAAGCTTTCTCGTACGAGTTAGTGTATTGTGTTGGATTCGGGGACAACTACTTGTTTATTAGCTAAGCCGAATCAGGAATAATTAAGATTATTGGGATTATGTTGATTCGGGTATGTAGTTGGACATTACTGAAATTTTGGTGGTTGTGAAGGTTAATAGAGTCAAGAGGATTGTGACTTTAATCCTGCATATCTTAGAGGTTGGCAAAGGGGGAAACACAAGCTGAGATTATTTGATTTTGTCTTGCATTCTTATTGTGATTAGGACAAAATAGTTTGATTGAAGGTTTTCCTAATGCGTTCAGAATTAGAAAGTTATTATTGTTATATGTATATTAGAATTAGCAAATTACTCTTATTACATCTCATATTGATTAGGAGTATTATGATTTGGTATTGGTATAACAGAGCTATAAACTTTATACGATGTTCTAATTTGTTTTAGTGTATTGACTCTTATGAGACGTATAGGTATATGTTAGATTAGGTTTAAATAATCCAATTATTTAACCCGAGGAAAGGAAAGGGAAAAAAAAAAGTTTAAAATTGATTTTATTAATTTTATATAATAATATTTTATTTATAAGAATATTTTAAATAATTTAATAAAAACTTAATAATTGTGATTTTTTTCCGTTTGAATTCTCCCTCTGAATTAAAAAGACATTAAAACTTTCATACTAAACTTAATCCCCCTATCATTTTATTTTAGTCTTAACAACCAAATAAGACACTTAAAATGCAAATCATCTATTTCCTCTAATCCAATTTATCTCAGTTCAAATAGAGAATTAAGCTTTTTTAAAAATTTTAATAAAATGGAATATAATTCCAATTCTTTTCATACACACTGAAGTTAACGGACCCCCATAAATCTATTAGCGGTAATGTCATTTTACTGATACAAGGAACGTAGACGGAGCTTCTTCGAGACAGCAGTCTGGTCAGAAACAGGGAAAAGAAATCCAAAAATCTCGCCTAGACGACGACGGTGGCTCTGAAAATTACTTTGTTCCACAAGATATTTGCATCCATTTGTATTCCCATACGAGGAGCCTGAATTTGATCGGTTGTGCTACCACTGCCGATTGCCAGCCGCTGGCTATTCCGTCATCATTTTAATTATTCAATTTATTTGGGTTTTTTATAGCACAAGTTGAGTCTGTTTTGACATCCAGGTGGATTGGTTCGGAATGAGTCTGTTCTGACAGCCAGGGACGATTGATGTGGTGGATTGGTTTGGAGTTCGGGCCGTGATGCATCTAATACTCAAAATTGATCTCTTGTAACAATTGAGAGAGTTGGCAAATGAGTATGGGCTTACAATCTTCCGGTGAGTTGCTTGAATTTGCCGGAAGATTTCTGCATCTTGCAGAGCGACTTTCAAATTGCTGAATTGGTCGGTTGTGCCTTATTCTTGTCGATTAGACGTGGGTTTGCTGTAAGTGGGAATTAAATGGATGAGGTCAGTGTCAGTTATAATGGTAGTAATAGTCAAGGTGAATCCCCGGTGGTTGTGGAGCGCTCATCATCATCAACACCATCATATTCCGCCCCAATGGCCGAGCGGTGGTGCCCAAGCAAGATGGCGTTCTGTCCTTACACGCTCCTTCGTGACAATGGAGCAAAGCCCCAAACTTTGCGTGTGGTTGTTAGAAGACCTGTAAGTGTTCTTCTCAACCTTGTTTCTAACATTTTGTTAATTTCCTGTTGAGCTGGAGTATGTGGCCGTGATACTTTGAAAAGCATCACTTAGGTTACCTAATCCTTTAACAGGCTTTCTGAATATGTCTTCCATGTTGAATTACACTTGGGAGCTAATTAGTTATTACTAGAACAGTTCCCATTGCTTCTTGCATATGAGAATTTTGATTAATACTGATTCTCACATGTTCAAAAATGCATACTTCGGTTCATTATGATGAGCTCAGGTAGAATTATTGCATATTATCCCTCTATTAGCAAGCGATTCGCCAGCATCTTTTAGTCACTCTTGTTCTATCAATTCTGATTTCAAGTGCATAAGATCTTGGTATGAACAATCACATTGAATGCCCTAGAATCTCATGTGTGATATGCAAATTGTTTTCAAGATTAATCTGTCATATACTTATTTCCAGTGAAAAATAAGTCACATCTACTTCAACCTACTTCACTTGGGGCAGTTTGGATTATGACTAAAGATTTAATTTTTGTGTTTTGAGACCTTAACAATAGCCAAATTGTGTGTGCACCATGGGCCCTTGGTCTAATGTTCAAGAAAGATAGATTCTCTGGATCCTGGGTCTCAGACATGGGTCGGTGGTGTTTTCAAGACACGGAGAGTAGGTCTGTCTGCTGTTACAGTATGGAGAGTAAATGAGATTGGGCTATAAAATCCTATTGGCTGCAAAACTCCTCACTAACTTTTAAAGATAGATATTTCTCAGCTCAGCTTTCCCTTCCCCCTTATCCATCTTCTAGAGCCACCGAGATTGCAATCAGCAATTCTGGTTTTGCCGTTTTGCTCCTCGCTCTCTTCTTTTCCTGTCTGAAATCGTCAACATTCTCCTCCTTTTTCCCCATTATCTCGCTTTGATCTTGCCTCATTCTCCTCCTACTAACCGATATTAGTCACCTATCTCACATTTCTGTCTCTAATCTCTCTGTCCATCGAAATCAAAGCGCTTCTTTCAAGGCACTGCCAAATGGAGTGTTACATATCAAAGGCAGAAAGAGATGTAGAGTGCAAGAGAGAGAGGGGATTGTGATTGCAATTCTTTTTCATCCTTTCATGGGTCTGTTGCTGTGTCTTGTATTCATCTTCACACCAAGTAGCTAACCTTTTCTTTACAAAAATCATCAGATGCCTAACTGTGCTCGAATAGTGTTTAATATCTGGAAATGAAATTGAGTCTTTTAAATTACTGTACAAATTAAGAGGAAGAGATAAATTGGTGGTGGATTTCAGTTGAGTTGTTGCATAATCAGAATGAAGAAAATGAGTGAACTTCATTTGGTGGCTGGCCGCTTTTTTAGTTTGGGAGAGGGCATGTTTTAGTGGCGAAGGCACCTTTGTAATTTCTTACCCTACTGAAGGGCATTACCGTCATTTAATGTCTAGTGAGGAATTCCTGAGAAATAGAGATGCAATCTAAACGCGCCCCTTGAATCCCAGACTTGGTGTACATAGGACTGAGCAGTAAAAAGAAACTGAACTGGTGATGACAAGTATGTGCTAGGAGATTTCCACATGGGAAGATTGGATTTTATAGATATACTTATTATGATTTCTTCTGAGTTATAGAGTACATATTCTATTGGATTTATTTATTCTTTTGATAAAAAGGATATGTGCTGATCTCTGTTTTATTTAGCGGTATTTGTATTTCCATTTATATGTGCATGGCTGTTTTCCATATCATATACTTTTCTTCTTTTATTTTAAATAGAAGTGAGTTTTGTGGATTTATATCCTCAAGAAAGGAATGTTTATTTCACTTTTTAGCTTGTAGAGCTTGCATGTGAAGTTTGAGGATAAGGTCAAATATAACCTGCCTGATAGGTGATGTACTTTTTTGAAATTGCAGCTGGTGGCAAGATTAACTAAAGACATCGTTGAGACATACCAGTTATGCAACCCTCAATTTCAATACTCAGAAACATTAAACCCGAAGAGATTTCTGACAACTCCATCTATTGGAGTTCTCAATGATGGCAACGATAATTCAAACTCAGACTTGATTCTGTCCGTTAATTATGCTTTGGTTAATTTGGACACTCAAAGGAGGTTTGGATTCGCAACCATCTGTTTCTTGTATTTAGTGTTGACATCTTATTGTGGGCTTCATTTTCTTTTCAAAACAACATTTTGGTGCCAGGTACATATTTGGGATATATGAATGTAGGCATTTGTAACTTATGGGAAAGACAAGTAAATGAAGTGCACAATAGGATGTTTTGAAACTGAATATGTTCACTTTGGTTTATGAGAAGTGGGTGTTTCCTAAGACAATTCTAGTGTTCATGGAAACAAATTTTTGTGGTTTTGGCAAGAGTAAGGTTATATTTTGGTTGGGTTTTTAAAAATATAACATAGTTTTGTTTTGGAGAACCAAAATAAAAAGTGACCAATTCAAATAAAATTTCATTCTCAAAAAGGTCACTTGCGATGCATCACACTCTCTTTCCTATGGCCCCTATGTTTTTTTCAATATCCAATTGCATTTAAAATCATTCTCATTTCCAAAACCAAAACTGAAAATATGAACTCAATCCAAGTATACCCCCTGGGTAAGGGAGAATTTTATGGTAATGTGCTTCGTTCACAAAGAAGGATACATTTGGTGTTCTTTGGGTGATGGCATTTGGTGCTTTGGAAACATTGTACTGTTGAATTAAGAAGGAGACTTTGGAGTTGCATTTGTGTAGTTTCTAATGTTAAGTTTGTTGAGGATTCCTCCTCTTTCTTGTATTCCATCTTTTATTAAAAAAGGAAAAAAAAAAGAGAAATATGTTTTTTGTCAGAAAGATATAGGAAGTGACCTAGAACTCCCTAAAAACGTATCAACGGAGTGAGGAAGCCTTTTGCATTAAAAGAAGAAAAAAGGTTCCTTGCACTGCTGATGCATGAAAGAGTCACTAAACTGGTCCTACAAGATCTAAACTAAATTCTGCTTGGTTTGGAGTATAAAAATAGGCAGAAAATATGTCTGTAGTAAAACAGAAATCAGAAACAGAATAAGAGAGAGAGAGAGAGAGAGAGAGAGAGAGAGAGAGAGAGAGAGAGAGAGAGAGAGAGAGGTCTCTTGTCACAACAAGAGGGAGGGAAACACTAGGAGTCACATGTAGGACCATTAAGCGACACCCTGAAGGTTGATTGTGTTATACCACAACAATGACGGAGTAAAACTCTGGCAATTTTAGTGGAAAACAAAAGCATAAATCTGTATAGATAAAACCTCTTATTTACAAACTCTGGCACTTTGTTTTACTTATCAAACTGGGATTTCAGCTTGTAATAGAAAATAGTAATGACTTGTCAACCTACTAATGAGAGTTCCTAATAAATATTAGGATCTGAGCTAAATTACTGCAAAATTAGAAAATCATTTAAATACCCTTGACCACTGAAAGACCCATAAAACACTTCAAAACTTAGTGAAAACTAACAAGAAATAGATTGCTCAATCATACTTTTGCTAGATTGCTCAATGGACTAGGGATGGTAGGGTGGGAACAATAAACCTTGAAACTTGTGGGTATCCAACTACAACCATTAAGACTCCATATCAGCAAGATGAGAGCTTGTTTGATGTTCCATTAAGACAAGAACCAACAAGAGATTCAGTCTTCTGTAGCTTCTGCTTCTGAAAATGTAGAACTTTTTTGGTGTTTCAATTATATAACTACAGTTCTGACCATCACTTGACTGTACTGCATGTAAAATTCTGCACATGTAATGGGCTCACTGGTGAAAATTAAGATCTTTTTTGGATGCCCGATGTAGTGCAGTTTGGTATTCTGGTATCTGCAGGTTGCCTCACTGAGTGGATAAAATAAAAAATGCAGACCTCTCTGGGTTTTTTTTTCTGGTTGGAAATTTGATTAATTTGTCAGGCTCAGCTTGCTTAGCAGGAAAGGAGTGGGTACTAGACTTTTATTCAAAAGCCCTTGCATTCCTTTCTCTCCATCCATTCTGAAAGTCATTAAGAGCTTTCCCTTGCCCCTCCTTGCTGAAGTTTCCAGTTTTGAAGGCATAAGCCAATGGACTTGCTGCAGAAAGCTAAAAGCTTTTAGGATGCCCAAGACTGTGTAGTTGTGTATATTGTTTTCTGCAGGATAGCCAACTGATTTGATCAAACGATTTGGATAAAGAACGCAGAACCGATTGAATTTGGTTGTGGGTCCCAAAACTCTATTAATTTGTAAGATTTAGTTTGCTTCATAAGCAAAGCAGCCGGTCCTTGAATTGCTGCCATCACTGGGATTGAAGCTTTGTTCTCTTAGGGAAGCCCTTGTGTTCTCAGTTCCTTCTCTCCATGTGTTCCGAGACACATATTAAGGGGTTGATATCCCTTGCTTTCTCTTTCCCCTTCTAACTGAAATTCCAGCTTTGAAGCAGTCTTTTGACTCAGGGAGGCATAAGCTTACTAGGGGCAGTGAGAGAGAAGAGCTTTCCCAATTTACCATGCAACACTACAATGAAACAGGGCGATTCACATTTTCACCAGATTGCACATGCAGCACCATCGTATATAAATATTTCGTCATCTTCTGTGGTTGACATTACAAAAAATGGATTGTATTGGGTGCCTGCAAGTGAAAAAAAGACAGCCTTAAAGGGGGGCCATGGACTTCCGTATAGCTTTTCAAGGGAACTGGAGCACGTTACTATTTGAGAGATGAGGATGCTATAATCTGACTGTAAAATTACTTCTCTTGGTAAAATGTGTGTTCTTTATACACTTTGCTTGCCCCATTTTGCATTCTTTGTTGGTTGTGGCGTTGTTGTAATTCAACCATGAAATCAGTTCTCAATCTTAAATATTTTATCTAAAGTAGGTGAGCAAATTAAATCATCACAGTAGAGGGTCCTCCTTGGAAAAACTAGGAAGGGCTGATTCTCCACAAGGATCTCTTGCCAATACATAACCTAACTTCCTTCACAAATCACGAACCTCAAATGCTGGGAGGTCCTACATATCTCTCATACAGATTCATAATCCCACACCATAAAAGAATGTGCTTTATGCAATAATGAGCTGCTACAAGTTTACCATTTTGCACTGCATCACTTTCTTTCAAACAGTATGATCTTCAGTGTGAAATCTCCTTTGTCAAATACATCTTGCCTCCTCACAGCAACCCTCCTTGACTAATTGGAGCGAATATTTTTCCAGTTGACCAAGTGGTGTGTGCATCCCATAGCTTTCCCTTCCCGTGCCATCTTTCAGGTGGTTTAGCTATGAAGGTAGGATGGGTAAAATTAGAAGGAAGATATGTTGGTAAGCTTGAAAAGTTCTCTTAATGAATCTTTCTTCTCCCCTCCCCTTTTGTAAGAATCAAACCGGGAAATAAAGGGGAAAATAGAATGATCTTCCTACTCGGAACTAACCTTGGTCAACCTGCAAAGCAAAATGTGTTTGATTTTTAACAAAGGTTAAGGTGCTTCATCAACTGGGATGTTATTAGTTTTGGTTGACTTTAAAGGAAATCAGCATTGAGGCTGTTGGTTGGTTTGTTCTTCTTATGCGGCAATAGATTATTGTACCATGTGCAACTGAAGGATGATTGATTCCTAATACACCTTCTTCTCCATTAACTTCAAAAAACTTGATTAGGTTTCCATAACCTTTCAAATCTTGAGCTAGGGATGGAGAGGATGGCTTAGATGAGCATGTGCTCTGTTTTCTACTGGTTGAAGTGAGTACTTAGTAAATTTAACATATAAGTAAACAAATAACAAAAGGTAATTACAAAATTCTAATACGTTAAAATTAAATAAACAAATATTGAAGTGTACAAGAAGTATTAGAAACTTGAACACATACTTGAAAGGTGGGATGATATAACATACTTGAGTTTTAAATAACAATAAGATGAACAAACTGTAATCAAAATACTGTATCACGTCATATAATGACTAAATAGCTGCGTAGAAAAGTTAAAGAGCTTCCATAGAGGTCAAGAGTTGAGAGATTTGGTGGAGCTGGACTTGGACTGGTTTTCAAAAGACTCTTTTATTTTGATGCAATCAGAAGCTGTAAATGAAGAATGCTAAAACTGTTTCTCCTGTCTCCTACCTCCCTCCACTCCTTTCCCTCTCTGTCTCGTCTCTTCTTCGTCTCCTGTTGGCACTACTATCATCATGCTGCTGCTTCTGTAGCTATGCAGCTGCTGCTTCCCCATCCCTCTTCCTCTTCCTCTCTTCCACTTGTTGCTTGATCTCCTTTCTACCCTGTTACTCTCTCCTTCTCCCTTTCTGCTTCTTTTACTGCCCATACCCACTTCTCTAGTTCCCCTCTGCAGTGCACTGCTATTGCCCACCCCCATGTACCATCTTTCTTCCTCTCTTTTCTCTTCCCTCATAACTCTCTCCAACTCCCTCTCTGCCCTCCCCCTTTGTGTTCCCTCTTGACTGCTGTCCATTCCACATATGATTTGATTGCCAAATAAGTTGGAGGACATTTCAGTTGCAGATGTGAGATTTGAGGATCTCTAAAATTAACTAAGGGAATCTATTAGTGCTGAACAAAATTTATTTTCTTATTATTTTGTTAATTTCTTATGTTACATGTGGGGAAAATTATTCGAATGATTTATATGATGGCAGTGGTACTGCAGGAGGTTTTGGTTGTGGTAAGTGAGATGGAATATAAGAGTGGAACATTAGTTGGCATGGTTGGAAATTTTTGATGGAGATGTGAAGTGAGATGAATTGAAAAAAAAAATGCCTCCGGATTATTTTCTAGAACTGCCTTTTGGGAGCACCAAATTAAAAACCAATTGCAACAAAAGTTTTGTTGGTTTTTTAATGGATGCTTGGAGGGGAAAAGTGGTAGGAAAACATAAACTAACCAGGTTTTAACCTCTGGTGGCTGGCCCACACTGTTGGGGGGGGGGGTCTTGTGTTGACCTTAGTTTGAATGCTTCTTGTATAAATGGGCCTTCACAACCTACTTAATAAGGACTTGAAGAGACGGGTTACTGTTTTTAGAGAGAGTTTGGTGCCGTTGGCCATTGCACTGATCAGTTTGTCGTCTGAACCTTCCTACTTGCCACCTATATTAACAATAGAATGAAGTATGGTGATGTTAGTGTCTACCGATGTAGATGAAGATTCAATCCATTTAATGGGTAGGTGATGTCTATGGGTGTTGATGAGGATTCAACCCATTTAGTGGGTAGGTGTAGAGACCCTACTACTGGATTTAATCCCATATCAATTGCATAATTTGACAAATGAACACAGTAGGTATAGACAGATTTTTTTTTACATTAGGTGTCAGGTAAAACATTATTTTTGCAATAAAAAGATATAAATACTTCAAAAGATAAATGAGATCTAGATACATTTATATGAAGTTGGAAATATTTGGACTCGGAACATGATTGGGTATCCATGGGGTAATCAGGTCGGGTTGTTCTGGATTCTATATTAATAGTTGGATTTCGGTCTGGACATGTCTATTCCCACCAGATAAGGCCTGTATATGAGCCTAGTTCTGAACAGTCATTGCTAACTGTTAGCCATAGATGGGCAAACTCTAAATATCAAAGGAATTTATAGACTGCTTGTTTGGAAAGACAGTGGAAGCTCTTGGATTTATGAGGCATTCATATTTCTTTGCTGATGTAAATAAATGTTTTACATCTTTTCCAACTAATGTCAAATGTCAAAGCAGGTGTTAGACGGTCTAATGTAGTACATCTTTTTCAACTAATGTCAGAAGAAGCAGGTGTTAAACGGTCTAATATAGTACATTGAATTGTCCATTTCTTAGTTGAACTGTTTATGTTATTGCTTTCTTTCCTACAGGTACATTGTTAAAGATATTCTTGGACATGGGACATTTGGACAGGTTGCAAAGTGCTGGGTTGCAGAAACAAATAGTTTTGTGGCGGTCAAGATAATCAAAAATCAACCAGCTTACTATCAACAGGCACTTGTTGAAGTTTCTATATTGACAACAGTAAATCACTCTGGCTCTCTTTTCTTTTTTCTTTTTTTAATAAATTTTTTTTTTTACATTTCTTGTTTTTTATTGGAGAATAATCTGCTTATTTTCTTCTAATTGTATTTTCATGTTCTTTTCTCCCCAGTTGAATAAGAGGTTTGATCCCGAGGATAAGCATCATATCGTTCGTATTTATGATTACTTTGTATATCAACGGCATCTGTGCATTGCTTTTGAACTGCTCGACACTAACCTGTAAGTTCCAGGAAAAGGAGTACATACCCGGTTGATGTAATAATTTGTATGACTTTGAACCATTGCATTAAGGCTAATATCATTTTCTCTTAGGTATGAGCTCATAAAGTTAAACCATTTTAGGGGACTGTCATTAAGCATTGTCCAGTTGTTCTCGAAGCAGGTGTTGCACTTAATTTTCGTTGAACTTAATCAAATGATCTTTTAGAGCACTTTATTTATTGACATTTGTCTGTATATCACAGTCTAAATTGTTTCTGCCCTTTAATTTTCAGATTCTCCGTGGCTTAGCTTTAATGAAAGATGCTGGTATAATTCACTGCGATTTGAAGCCAGAGAACATTCTTTTATGCACGAGGTGTGAGCTATTGCAATTATCATTCTCTGTTTATTATGTTTTACATGTCGTTCATTATTATAGAGACTTTTACCTTGAAATTGGCAGTGTAAAGCCAGCAGAAATCAAAATCATAGACTTTGGCTCAGCATGCATGGAAGATCGCACTGTTTACTCCTATATTCAGGTTTTTTTTTTCAAGTTGTTGTCAAGCTTTATATGATTTGCTCCAAAGTGAGGTAGTCTGACTTATTTTAATTTTGTCCACAGAGTCGGTACTACAGGTCACCAGAAGTTCTTCTTGGATATCAGTATCCTTCCAAGTGTTGAGTTATTTTTCATCCTTTTCTCTTTAAAACTCTTGATCTTTCTGGCATGATACAATTTAGGAAGGTTGGACTTGAATATGCCTTCATAGAACTAGTGTGAGATTATAGTCATTGTAGTTGGTTTCATTGGAATTAAAATTTCTTGGTCCTTAATGTGATTTTTATGATAGCAGTCCATTTATATTTTACTTGTGAATATGAACATTCAAGCATATGAAAATTGTACTTCAAGATTTATTGAAGCCCTTTGCAAAAAGGAACTTTTTTATATATCCAAGGAATAAGACATTTTCAGCTAGGAAAAATTTCTGGATTTTCAAATTCCACATGTAGCTTCTTATGGAGTGATATATAATCACATGCAATCTCCATCATATGGTTAATGCACACGTGTTCTAAAAATTATTTTAGTTCCTGTCATTTGTTTCCAATGACACAATTCTTGCAACTCACCTGGGTTGACTATGTTCCTTTTCCTTCCTCTGTTAGCTCTTCGTCACTTGGCATCCTTTTTCCTTCCTCTGTAAGCTCTTCGTCACTCGGCATCCACCATATGGTTAATGCGCATGTGTTTTAAAAATTATTTTCGTTCTTGTCTTCCTGGTTCCAATGACACGATTTTTGCAACTCACCTGGGTTGACTATGTTTCTTTTCCTTCCTCTGTAAGCTCTCCATCACTTGGCATCCACCCTATGGTAAATACGCATGTGTTCTAAGTATTATTTTAGTTCCTGTCATCCTGTTTCCATGGACATGATTTTTGCAACTCACCTGTGTTGACCATGTTCCTTTTCCTTCACCTGCGATCTCTTTGTCACTTTCTTGGTATCTGTGCCCACAGTCTTTCATTGAACCACACAACTGATATTCTCATAAAGTCACCATTTTGGGTGCCCAACATCTTTCTCTATTATATGGCAGATTATGCATCCTTCTTGCAGATCTGTTTCTTTAAAAGTTTGACTAATTGTACTTTAAGTGAAGGAGAATGCATACGTGAGGATAAACATTAAAAAAGTGGTAAATATTTTGTATCCAAAAGAATGTGGATATGTTCGCATTAGTTTCATTCACTTGTGGAAAAATGAAGATAGTAATGTAATTAGTTGTTTGGGAGGCCCTAAGCATTTGTTCACAGTGTGTTTGATGCAACTTCTCCTTTTCAACAAGGATTCTCAAGCTCATCTTGAAATTTTCAACCAAATATCTTTTGGTGGGTTAAGATTTTGAACTTTGCACTATTTCTGCAAGACTCCTTTGTTTTTTGCACAGAATAAATTTGACAGGAAATGAACCATTTTGCTTCAGTTTTGCACCTTAATTGGTCCCCAGGTATACGACTGCCATTGATATGTGGTCATTTGGATGTATAGTTGCGGAATTGTTTCTAGGACTTCCATTGTTTCCAGGTGCTTCAGAGTTTGATCTTTTAAGAAGGATGATCAAAATACTCGGGTATGTGTTATATGGTGTCAACCAAAATTGTGGACACCTTGGTTGCTTTGGCTTTTAAATATTTGCTGAACGAAGTAGCCATTGAAAAAGCTGTCTGAAACACTCAAACGGTAAATTCATCTTAAAAACTTTGACCAGCAGAAGCCATTCCATAAAAGCATCTCTTAGGGAACTCCTTTTAAGTGAAAAGCAGAAAGAAAAGGTGAACAGCTTTCTTCTCTAGAAGTATTAATATAAAGAAAGATTAAGACAACGTTTTGTGATGAATACAGGACTTGAAAGTAGTTTTCCCTAAAAATCAATAGAATATTCTATTGGTGAAACTTTAATGAACATAAATAATGTATGGGCTAGCCACTGCTGTTGGGCTAAATGGATGATGGATGAATACGAACCTGCAGATGATCTCCACTATGCCTATGCTACTCACCCATTAATGAAAATGTATGCATGGCCAATTGAGGCTATGGCACGCATTTGCTTTGCATGGAATTGGAAGGTTAGATCTTCAGAATGTAGTACAAATAGTAGTGCTCTATAATGAGGAATATAAGTATTTTTGTCCACTCCTAAAACTGGGAAATCAAACTCAAAGTGGACTTTAACAAGATGTTTTGTGTAGCTTATAGTTAGACTCAGCATGCTTGTGCATTTTATCCTTGAATACTTCTCTCTCTCTCTCTCTCTCTCTCTCTCTCTGTGCAACTATTTGCGGTTGGGGGGGTTAAGCAATGAATCTCATTTACATTATTATGTAGAGACTTACGTGGAAGGTTATCAAGTAATCTCTCTCTGTCTCTCTGCATAGCTGCTGATCAAATTTGTGTCAGATCAGCCTTTTCTTCCGTTCAGTTTCTTCCCTCTTTTGATATGTTGAATTTGAAGTTAATAATCACATTATATCAAAAGTTGAGGCATTGATCTTTTTCTCCAAGCAACAGTGAAACATTCCAAACGGTGGTTAACATCTTGAAAAATATCTAGTACAAGATTCTATAGCTCTGTCTCATTTACTGGGCAGAAAAATTCTTTTTCCTTAGGAGGGATGATAAGTATGGCTTGGGAATTACTGTAGATAATAGAAGAAAGTTATTTTCTGAAAAAAGAAAATAACTACAAGAAAGGGGTGGGGAATAACTTGGATATTGATGTTTAATTGTGCAGCCCGTAACCTGATCAGATTACATCTTCAGTAGATCTTCTGGATATTGAATACCAACATATGTGGAAGGATTAAATCCATGAATCCCTAGGGTGGGTGACCCTCATGCCCCATGAAGTGACATGCCAACCATTTCTGACCAAATAGAGTTGTGTTTTTCATTTAGTGGAAGTCAACTTGCAGTGTTTAAAGTTTTACCACTTTTTCTGCTTCTCTCAATTCCCACCAAGTGGAATATTTTTCATTGTTTGGATTTGTTCATATTGTGTCAATTTCACAACATTATTGGGATACATTATGGAATCAACATCAAGAAAATTTCATTGCTGTATAATATTTAGTTTAAGGAATGTAATATAATTCGAGAAAGAAAAGGTTTTTCTGGTGATACTTTATGTATGAGTAGAAAAGAGTAATTAAAGGCTGCAGTTTAATGCTGCAACAATGATTGTTTACATTGAGGTTAATCTTCAAAATCCTTTCTCTTTTGAGTATTTAATCTTATAACAATTATTGGTAATAAAATGAGCTATAGCAATTTGATCTTAAATACAGTAATGCAGTGGTAAAGAAGTGGAATCTTATGTAGTTGAAAGTTGCTTTAAGCACATCTAATTCTGGGAGTTGAATGAAACAAGGGAAATACGAATCAAGTGGGCAAAGTTGGACTACTCTCAGAGTTGAAGCCCAATGTGAGAATCCTTTAACTCCTAAGGCATCGTTTGGTTGGCACACAGGAAAGTAATGTTACGGAATCTAAATCTTGGGAAATTGAATCCACGGAATATGATTTCGGATAGATTATATTCCTTTGTTTGGAAGGTTGAAACAATATTAAAGGAAAGTAATATAAAATATTTTTTAGTATTTTAGAATAAAATATTATACATATAAAATTTTTTATTATTTTTAAATATCTCTCATATTGTCGTACAATTTAATTATATATTATTCTTTTAAATGTTCATAATAAATACAAATCATATAAATAGTATTTTCACATATTTAAATATATATTATTTTATTTTATGCAAATTTCTAATTATTCTTGAAGTTAAATTCAAATTCTAATAATTGATTATTGTTAAATTAAAATATCTATAGAAAATTCAATAAATTTTCTTATCGTGTAATTAATTCAATTTAAAATTTTACAAATACTTTAAAATCTTTAGTCTTTTAATTTTTTGAAAAAAATATTTATTATAATTAAGATATAGAAATTTTTAATACACTACTAGGTTAGGTTAGAGGGAGGTGTGAGGAGACAATAATTAGTAAAAAAGAAATGTGAGAGATAAAATAAATGATGTAGATTGAGATAAAATTTCTTATTTATCTTTAGTTTTTAATCTTTTTAATCTTCTATTATTAGAATCGTTGGAAAAGGAATCACAATATCACATCCCAGGAAGGATTCATTTTTTCAGGATTCTGCATTTATTTTCCCAAATCTGAGGAATTATATTCTTTTCCCAGACCATAAATAGTGAACTAAACGCTGGATTTTGAAAATGAGAATTGTGACTACGTTCCCACCTCACTTTCCTTGGCAATCAAACGGAGCCTAAGAGTCTTTTGGCAAATGTTTTTTTCATTTTGTTTCCTTTCTTTTTCCCCTTTTAAAATTGTGTTTGGCTTGCTCAGTCATTATGCCTCACAACAAAGACCTTTACCTTTTCATGAAAAGGAAAGGAAGCAAAAGAATATATTGCTGCTGAGCTGACATCTCTGCCAGGTATTGCAATAGAAGATATAGGCCACATTATGGTTCTATTATATATACACACTAGTGGTGTATATATATAGTGGTAAAGTAGACCAAATTTACTGGGAGTTCCATTGGTTCCATCCTAAATGTGAGAACTTTCATGCATCTTCTGTAACATATAACTCTTGAGAGTTGTTTTGAACTTGCAGTGAATCAGTAGTGTACTTCTGATGTACAAGGGTTTTTGATTTATTATCTTGCATTTTGATGTATTGTGAATCTTGAAGCAGCTTTCTTTTCTTCAAGTTGTATCTGCTTTCCCTGATAATTTCATGTTTTGCTGAGTTCCTAATTCAACATCTGATATCATATTTATTCTAGACGCTATGGTCATTTTTAGTGAGCTAGTGATGTGAATGTCAAAATTTTTCAGGGGACAACCTCCAGATTATATATTAAATGAGGCCAAGAACACTGGCAAGTTCTTCAAATTTGTAGGAAGCGTGAGTCATGAAGTTAGTTCAAATCCTACAAGCAGATCTAGTGCATACCAGGCATTAACAGAAGAAGAATATGAAGCCGTAAGTTCTCCTCTTAAGTCTTATAGGTATAGTTCATTGCTTCTAATTTTGCATTTCTAGCTTTCAGAGTTATTTTCATGGTTTCGATCTCTGGGCCATTAAGATCTCTTTTTTCCCCCCCTCCTTTTTTGGGATCATATTGTTTTGCTTTACTGTAATTGTGGTTCCTGGAGTTTGCCTTCTGTGACGCAGAATCTTCCTCCATAAACTTTTCAGTCCACAGTTGTCCATGAAAATCATATGATAGTGCCTAAAAATATCAGCTTTTGTTCTCCATTAAGCTCCTTTTTAGAAGTGCCTTCATGCTTTTCCTTTATCCATTTCAATTTTCCACGTAAAAGTGGTGGGGCTTATTTTGGGCAGCTTTTGCTGGGGCCCTGGGTTTGTGCTTAGAATAGCTGTTAAAATTGGCTACTTGTAATTCATAGTTTAATATACTGTTAGATTCATTATACCATCTAGTCACTCATTGGGATGACACGGTTGAGACTAAAGATGTATACAACTATCAGATAAAGATGATACATCCTTTTGGGCATCTTTGTTGCCCATTACAAAGTAAAGCTTGGATTTAGGTTTTTGATTACTAGGGTTTAGGGACTCAACTTGTATCTTCAATTTTTTTGCTTTTCGGAGGCTGTGTTAGCTAGACTTTTGTCTCTGGCTATGTTGGTGCTTGCATGTGATTTTAATCTTGCACTGGTTGGATCATTTCCCATTGATTAATTCTTTCATCATAAAAAAGTGGAAATGATCCCAGACTAGCAAATGTCTGATCTTGACTTGCTTATCTTTGTGAATTGACACTTCAAGTTTGAAGTTGTTCCCTTATTTGTTTGCGTTAGTGGAGAGATGCATAACATATTTCTTGCTTTAAGAATATGGCTGTTATGGCTTGAATGACATTGGGCCCCTGAAGGGAAATGTTTTGTGTATTAATCTTGTTGTTGCACTGAAATGCATGGTTCAGGCTTGGAGTTTTCCATTTTTCTCCCAATTGAGTCTATTCAAATTCTAATATGATAAAGTGGGGCTTGAAACCAGTAGCAGAAGAGAAAGCCCAATGACAGACTGGCCTTGGGTAGAAAAGATTGAGGATAGGCGTGGAAGTTTTTCTTTCTGGTCATTTCTTTTGAAGGTTTCACATTCTTGAAGTTTCATTTAGCCAAAATGCCTTAAGTTCTGGACTAAATTATTGGCTTGGGTTGTGACTTATGAGAGGACTATTAGGTTAGGTATCACAAATCCAAAATATGTATTGCTCTGTGGTCTGCTAACAGTTGGATTTATGACTTAAATTTATGGTAGACGAAAAGGATGTTAACAGTAATCTTCTGGGGACAACTTGCTATTTTCACTGGTGTCAGAGAGTAGAGGCAAGGGCATTTAACGTCAAAAGAAAGGATACTTCTCGATGAAAAAAACCAAATGATGACATACCTCTTGAATGTAAGGTTTGAAATGTGCTTATACATTTCAGGTGGTGGATCTAATGCAAATGAATTTTATTTGTGAAATATTGACAGTTTTATTATTCACTCCAAGTAGATCGCGATATCTGAGTCCATAAATTCTTTATAAAGTTCAAAATCGTACTTAAATATTTTTTTTCCCCCTGAAAAACTGAATATAATTCCAATCCAAGTAAACCCTAATTGTTTTCGAACTATAAGTTGGATCAACCATTTTGGGTCCAGTTGAAGTTCAGCCCAAGTAGTTATTTCTCAAGCCCTGCCATAAGAGTTACCTCGTCTGGCTGGACTATTCATGTGGATTTGGGAATGCTGCAAAACAAAGAGTGCAAATTATGGTGGCACAAAATTGCATACCGTCCAATTGCACTGATCTAAATTTTGTTAAGAAATGAAAAGAAAATGGACAGCCTTAAACAAATTACGGGAGTTTATTCATCAGGAATGGTTAAATGAGTATCTCATATCTAGACATTAGAGATTTAGTCATGTTAAGGATTTAAATACCATCCTCTTGTCTGGATGCGTCCGAGAAAATATAATGGGGAATGGAGTTTGTTTGCACCTCACCAAATTTTTCATTATAAAGGATCAACTGTCTGCAACAACCTCAATCCATTCTGGTTTTCAGATGACATCCATTAGTGGGAATGTTGTGATTGGTGTTAAGAATAAATAACTATTTCTGGTATGATTCCTGGTGAAGAAACTAGGCTTTAAGTGGATGTTATGCTCCATGTTATCTTTGTACCCTATATTTTCCTTTTTGAGGTATTGGTGGTACTTGTTTGAATGGTGAAGAAAGTAGGCTTTCATGTTTTTCCTTTTGAATTCTTGTTTTTAGTGCATCATCTTTCTTATTTCCGCATGCATGCATACCTTTTTTTTTTTTAAATTGCCTTATTTGTTGCTTTATCAGAGGGAGTCAAAGAAACCAGTGGTTGGAAAAGAGTACTTTAACCATATGAACCTTGAAGCAATTGTTTCCAAATACCCTTATAGGAAGAATTTGCCAGAAGAAGATATTGTCAAAGGTGAGCTTTTATATTATTCCCACAAAGGTGTAACTCAAACAAGTTAATTTTATCATTTAGATGGAGGGATTGAATCTACAATGTGTTTTATGATGGATTTATTACAGAAAGTCAAATACGACTGGCCCTGATTGATTTTTTGAGGGGGCTTGTTGAGTTTGATCCAGCAAAGCGATGGTCACCTCTGCAGGTATTTGAACATGTCTCACAATTATGAAGATGAGCTTGGACTCATGATGTGTACATGCATAGATGAGTCTAAGCAGTGTATAATTGAAGTTAATAGTCTAAGGTTTACAAGCATGTAATTTCTCTAGGTATTGCAAGTGTCAGTGCTTAGGTTTATATATAGGCAAGTAATTTCTCAAGGTATTGGAAATGCCAGTGCTTAGGTTTATATATAAAGGGGGTGGCTTAGGAGGGGGGGGGGGGTGCGGTTTCATGCAATGTTGTTTAGTGTCAAATGATGCATTGTACTTGTTGAGGAGGAATTGAGAAGGGCAATGGATATTGCTTTTCCAGTACGCTTCTGTGTGGTTGAGAAGTGGTATTATTCTTTGATCATGCTTGAATTGTGCAAAAGAAAAATTATTCATACAGCTGAGCCTAATTGGTAGGTAAGAACAAGTTGGATATGGATATGCAAAGAGGTTCCGAGCGCATTCCAAATTTAAGTAAGAACATGGTTTTTTTTTTTTGGTTATCCCCCACAAGAATGAAAATAAACTAAGGAAAGAGTTCCTATACTGATTGTAAGCAACATAGCATATAGCTTCTGAGATTCCATCTCCGCGTCCCATATCTTAATTGTTGGCATATAAAATACACAAAACACTTCTCTTGTTCTAGTAATTGATGGGATCTTCAGCTTTACAAACACATTATAGAATTATCCGTTTACATTGAGGAATTTAAATAATGCTGTTTCTGGATTTTTTTTTTTAAAAGAAAATGAAGATGCTATAATGTAAGAAAATGGGAGATATTTTAATTATGCTATGCATTTTCTGCATGCTTGTGTCTGCATATTTTATAAAGAAGTGAATGTACAGCTTGTCTAGCTTTTTCAATGAACACTGAATTTCTTTTGTCGTAATTGGACTCTCTAGTCTACTAAATTAGTTTTTTCCAATCTAATCCATTTGTATCACATTGTGTTCATGACTCTCGAGAATTTTAAAGAACCAGCTAAAATGGCATGAGAAACATGGTTAGCATACTTTGAATGATGTGAAATCACTAAGCAAAATTGCTGAGATTTTTTTTTTTGACAATTGTTCTCTTAAATATTATCTCAGGCTACATGGTATACTATTTTCATGATTGATAATTGAATTGTAACTGTTCCTTTGATACTTGGTAGGTCAGTGCAGTTCAAATTTCTTGACTGCATATTTGAGCCTTAGGATTTTTTGTGTTGGCATTAAATACTTTATATGAATATTGTCCAGCATTCTCAAACTCTTGGTTGCTTCAGAGACTCTTGGTTACTTCAGAGACTCTCTTTTTTATCTGGTTTTCCTATTCTTCCTTTATTCTCTTAAAATGACTTTCCAAATTTACTAGTGGAAGATTTTCTGGACAGCTACATTGACGACATAATACTATTATCACAACTACCAACTCTAATAGCATAGATTCAACTCATTCCCAGCCTCCCTGCCCTGCCATGGGATGGGAGTCCAGTGAGTGGGTTGGCATCACATTTTGAAGAACTTTTACACTCATGCAAACACTCCTGCTGGCTTTATTTTTGGCGCCTATAACCATCATTTATTATTTGCACTATGCTTATGGCCACTTATGAGGCTGGAACTCTGGTGGTTATGACTTCCACTCTGCTGTTTTGATTTATAAATGCTCTACGTTTTCATGTGGCTGTAAAAGTAATAGTGACACAAGGAACATGGAAAACATTTCCCAGTTATCGATCATGAACAAATAGCAGTATTAAACTTTTTCTTGTAAAACATTTTCCACGTGTACTTTGAAAAGAAAATGTTTTATATCTTTATAGGCCGAATCTTAATTTTTTTTATTGTTTGGTGAGGAATAATGAGAACCATTTTTCAAAAGGATAAACTGTACTTTAAGGATGATCCTCCTTTATCATGATTATAGACCTCAAGTTTTCTCTTTTTTATTTATTTATTTATATATTTTTTTATTTCCTCTTACTGCCTCCTGCACAGCACCACATGGCCAAGGGTTTTATTAAGCCTTAACTTTCATGCTCCAGGCATCAAAGCATCCTTTTGTGACCGGGGAACCTTTCACTTGTCCCTATAAGCCAGCACCAGAGACACCTCGTATGGTGAGTAGATCTTTTCATATACTGTTTGGATTAGCCATACTATAAGCCAGCAATTACTTTGCACAAAACGTGAGGAATGTTGTCAGATTTTGTTCAGTTTCTCTCCATGGATTTTTTCTATATGTGAGGATGCTATTTTGTAGAAAGGTTCTGGTGCATTATGTATTGATTTCAATGTTGTCAGGACTTGTGATTTGCGTTGTTTGCTTTTCTTGAGAATCATTACTTGTTTGTGCATTTTTTTGGTACTAGCAATGCAGAATAAATTTTGAGTACAACCATTTCCAAATGGCTTCAATGTTTCCTTGAATATGGCTGTATTTGAAAGGGGATTGTCATTTTCTCCTTGCTCAATTATTGTTCTTTTTCTCTTCCTTGTCACTCTGTTTGTGTTTTCAATATGCAGTGAACCAATTGAGTTCCTTGCATAATAGTCTACATAATTTCTCCTGCAGCCTGTTTCTCAAAATGTGAAAGTGGATCATCACCCAGCTGGAGGCCACTGGTTTGCTGCGGGTCTTTCACCTAATGTGAGTAAGTTGATTCTGTAATACTTTATTGTTTGTTAATCCTGAGATTTAAGACTTTGAGATAAGTTTCCTAAAGTAACCTCACCACATCTTTACCTCATTAATTTGTGTTTTTGGTACATGTAGATTTCAGGTAGGAATCGAGTTGCATTTCGGAACAGTCCACATTATCAAGTTCTGCCATATGCACATGCTGGTAGTTACGGTAGTTTGGGAAGCCTCGGCAGTTATAATGATGGTACTGGGCTTG
This sequence comes from Voacanga thouarsii, assembly GCA_026120185.1. Classification (NCBI taxonomy): domain Eukaryota; kingdom Viridiplantae; phylum Streptophyta; class Magnoliopsida; order Gentianales; family Apocynaceae; genus Voacanga; species Voacanga thouarsii. The sequence continues at coordinate 1,156,030 of JANUWF010001364.1, read as the reverse complement.
GAAGCAGCTATGGAAGCTATGGTGATAACAATAATCTGCTTGCATTTTATTCTCCTGTTGGTCCATCAGGAATGAATTTTTACCCACAAGGCGGTCCCTCAGTGCTTGGAACAAGTCCAGACACAAGGAGAATCATGCAGCTGCCTCATGGGAATGGACTTGGTGTCAGTCCAGGCAATTTTGTGCCAATGTCCCTTGGCACTAGTCCCTCACAATTTACTCCTCCTAGTTCATATGGTCAGATGTCAGCTGGTTCTCCGGGACACTATGGTCCTCCTTCTCCAGCAAGAGGCAACTGCCATGGGTCTCCTTTGGGAAAAGTGGCAGGTGTCAGCCAGTGCCACCGAAGAAAAAGCTGGGGGTATCCTGGTAGTGCACAATCCCAGGAAATGTCGTTGTCCCCTCACTGGCAGGGGCAGCTCTCTGAGGGTATCTTCTGTAGCCAGCCTGAGGGAAACTCTACTGTCTTTGCTAGTTCTTCATTGCATCTGCATCCCAACTCTTCTGTGACAACTCGAAGGCAGCAGCAAGGAGTCAGCAATACAAATGCTGCTCACTCATCTGGCCATAATTTCATGATTTCATCAAAATTTAGTCGTCATCCTAAATTGAGTGGGCACGACAAACCTGAGACCAGCAACTTATTGCCAGATCCTGGAGATTGGGATCCCAACTATAGGTATGTGTGTGAATTTGTCATTTAAAACTTAGTCCCCTGCTCTTCAATACCGAGCTGTTTTTGAAATTTTGAAATGTTTTTAGCATGGGACAAAGATATATCTTGAGGAATTGTAGATCATGATCATGGTTGTTACAGAAAAGCTCTGAAATTCTGTATCAATTATTGATGAAAAGATAGAGTATAAATAGTTGTACAAAGATTCTAAATTAGGAAAGATAGCACTAGTTATTACTAAGATTAATCCCCTAATATTCTGCCTGAGATTAGGATATCTACAGCTAGCTAATTACAACACTAGTTATTCCTAAGATTAAGCCCCTAATATTCTGCCCGAGATTAGGATATCTACAGCTAGCTAATTATAGATTCCTAACATATTTACAGATTCATCACACTCCCCCTCAAGCTGGAGCATAGATATTAATTATGCCCAGCTTGTTACAGAGATAATCAACTCGATTCCCATTTAGAGGTTTTGTAAAGATATCTCCTAACTACTCTCCTGTCTTCACATACTCTGTGGAAATCAATCCCTCTTGTATCTTTTCTCGAACAAGGTGACAGTCAATTTCTATGTGTTTAGTCCATTCATGAAAAACGGGATTAGAAGCAATTTGGAGGGTGGCTTGATTGTCACACCATAACTTTGTTGGCACACAAGGTTTAAGACCAACCTCAGTTAAAGTTGACTTAACCACATAATTTCACAAGTAGATTGTACCATAGCTCTATCTTCTGCTTCTTACTCCTCCACGAGACCAGATTCCCACCAACAAAGACACAATATCCTAAAGTTGATCTTCTATCAATCTTAGATCCTGCCCAATCTGCATCTGAATAGCGCTCAATACGAGTATGTTCATGGTTCTTGTATACAATTCCATGTCCAAGTGCTCCTTTCAAGTAACATAGAATTGCTCTAAGGCTGCCCAATGTTCAACTGTTGGAGAAGACATAAATTGACTCACAACACTGACAGAGTATGCAATATCTGGGCGTGTTACTGTGAGATAATTCAATTTCCCAACTAGTCTTCTATATCTCTCAGGATCTTTAAAGAATTCTCCTTCCTTAGAAAGTTGTAAATTTGAACCATTGGAATATTGCTTGGTTTGGCTCTCATCTTCCCTGTTTCAAGTAGTAAATCAAGTACATACTTTCTTTGAGACAAGAAGATACCTTGCTTACTTCTTACAACTTCAACTCCTAAAAAATACTTTAATGCCCCTAAATCTTTTGTCTGAAACTGAGTGTGCATAAATGATTTAAGAGATGAGATCCCTGAAGTGTCACTTCCTGTAATGACAATATCATCTACATACACTACTAACAAAATGATGCCACTATCAGATTGTCTATGGAAGACAGAATGATCAGACTTACTTTTCTTCAACACAAAAGCTTCAATTACTTGGCTAAATTTACCAAACCAAGCTCGAGGACTTTGTTTCAGGCCATAAAGAGATTTTTGAAGATGACAGGCTTTCCCATTCTCCCCCTGAGCAACAAATCCAAGAGGTTGCTCCATATATACTTCTTCCTGAAGATCACCATGCAAAAAGGCATTCTTGATATCTATCTAGTGTCGGGGCAAATTCTGAATAGCAGCCATAGACGTGAATAACTTGTTGGAGGATAATTTAGCAACAGGAGAGAATGTGTCAGAATAATCTACTTCATATGTTTGTGCATATCCCTTGGCAACAAGGCGAGCTTTCAAACGAGCAACTGATCCATCAGGGTTCACCTTCACTGCAAACACCCATTTACACCCAATAGCCTTTTTTCCTGGAGGTAAGTTTACCAAGTTCCAAGTACCATTGTCATCTAAAGCATCCATTTCCTCCATCATAGCATCACGCCAACCAGAATGAGAGAAGGCTTCGTGAACACTCTTAGGAAGGGAAATAGAGTCAAGAGATGCAATGGAGGAACAAGAAGATGAAGACAAATGATCATAACAAACAACAGAAGAAACAAGATAAGTAAATTGACGTTTACCTTTGCAAAGAGCAATAGGAAGGTCATCACTGGAGTCTGGATCTAATGACGAGGGAGCCAGTATAGGACATGTTTGAGAAGGAGCTTCCTGTCGAGAATAGACATGAACAGTGGGAGGCTTGGCTGGAGTAAGAACAGAAGATGTGATAGTGTATATCAACAAATCATCATCATTCCCCTGGCTTGTAGAAGGAGAGATTGGATAAAAAGAAGAATATTCTAAAAAAGACATGTCAATGGAGACAAGATACCTACCAAGATTGGGACAATAATATCGATACCCCTTTTGGTAACATGAATGGCCAAGGAATATTCATTTTAAAGATTTGGGGTCTAATTTAGTGATATGGGGATGAACATCTCGAACAAAGCAAGTACAACCAAATATCTTAGGTTCAAGAGGAGATAATAGCTTAGTGGGAAAAAGTTTATTGTAGGGAGTATTCCCACAAAGAACAAATGAAGGCTTGCGGTTGATCAAGAAGCAGGCTGTACACACAGCATCAGCCCAAAAGATTTTAGGAACGTTCATTTGGAATAAAAGAGCTCTTGCTGTTTCAAGGAGATGTCTATTTTTTCTTTCTGCAATACCATTTTCAATACATGATGTTTGGTGGATAATACCATTGTTGGTCATGTAAGTTTGGAAAGTTTTAGACAAATATTCCTTGGCATTGTCACTACATAATATATGAATAGAAGCATTAAAATTAGTCTTAATTTCAGCACAAAAGTTGGAGAAATGAGAAAACAATTCAGAACGACTTTTCATTAAGTATAACCATGTCATACGAGAATAGTCATCAACAAAGGTAACAAAGTACCCAGCCTGAGACAATAGGACACAGACCCCATACATCTGAATGAACTAATTCAAAAGGAGAATTGACTCTTTTATTAATTCTAGGACTCAAACTTGTATGATAGTGTTTAGAAAACTGACAAGATTCACAATCCAAAGAAGACAAATTTTGATACTGAGGACACAACTTCTTGAGTAGAGGAAGGGAAGGATGACCCGGCCAACAATGTACCTCAAAGGGGGTTGATACTCCAGAACAAGCAATGGATTTTTGTGTTTTGAGTGTGAAGGATGTAAAGTCCTCCAGATTCATGTCCTTTACCAATAATCCTCTTCGTCAAAAGATCCTGAAATGAGCAATAACCAAGAAAGAATGAGACACTACAATTAAGATTACGAGTAAGTTGGCTTACAGAAATCACATTAAATGACAATTGAGGCAAACTCAATACAGATGACAAAGATATAGATGGGGTTGGACTAATGGTTCCAAATCCTAAAACAGAAGAGGTTGATCCATCTGCTAGAGTAACTTTTGAGATGGAAGTTTGTGGTTGAAAAGTAGAAAAGAGGGTGGAATTACCTGTCATGTGATCTGTAGCACCAGAATCAATGACCCATTTTGATGTGGAAGAAATGAGACATGCATTTGATTTACCTGATTTAGCAATAGCTGTGATAGGAGTAGAAGACCGTATTGGCTCTTGGTACTTAGAAAACTTAGCAAACTCATATGCAGAAACCAAAATAGGCTTTTCAGATGTATTGGTGGTTGCAATGTGGGCTGACTGGGCTGAATGATTTCTCTGATTTCTATTTTGTAGTTTTCTACAATCATGCTTCATATGTCCTGGTTTGTGACAGTAGTGACACACAATCCCTCCTGAATCTTGCCCTCTGTTATCAAAACTGCTAGATCTCCCTCCTTTGTTATTCCGACTAACCTAAGCTCCACTGAACTGAACTGATGGAGCGTTTTCTGTGCGAAGAATTTTGCTAAAAGGATCCTGCAATGAAGTAATTTCTGAACTAGAAAGAATTTGAGATTTCGCTGATTCAAATTCAGGAGGAAGACCAGCTAAGAAGCTCATGACAACCATCTTTTCTCGTTGAACCTGTTGAACTTTGATATCTGGACTGAAAGGCAATAACATTTTAAGTTCTTCATAAGTCTTCTTAAAATCCATGAAATAAGCTGTAAGAGACTTATCTTGTTTTTCTGCACGATAAAAAGCTTTACACACCTTATAGATTCGAGAAATATTGCCTTTACTAGAATATAACAACTCCAGATACTCCATTAATTCTTTAACAAATTCACAGTGATTAATCAAACCCATTACCTCACCTTCGATAGAGTTCCTTATTTGCAAGAATAATCGAGCATCATCTTTTAACCATGACTGCTTGGATTTTTCTTCTCTAGGAGGATCATTGGTCAAGTGGTCCCACTTCTCAATACTTTGCAAACACAATCGAACTGTCTTACTCCATTCAAAATAGTTAGTCCCATTTAACTTGTGTTCCGTGATTTTAGACATCACTGGAATAACATTTGAAACAACTAAAGACTTGTCTGCCATTGTAATGCTAGAGAAATAAAGTTATAAGAAACAGATTCAGGAAATACTAGGAAACCACCAACCAACGTGCCTAGAATCTGTCCGGATTCCTTGTTAAAATCTGGGCACGTTTGATGAAACAAAGTCCGAATATGAACTCTAGAGACTAGGGCGAGCCAGATGGAGGCAACTGGAAATATTTCCGGTGTGCACGTGCCAGCATGTGGAGGACGAGGTTGAAGATTGCATCGGCGCATGAGCTTCACACGTAGGTCTTCTGGTCGCCGGATTCTGGATTCTGGCCAAACTGGCAGAGGTGCCTCTGAGTCTCTGACTGCGTTGGAGGTGATACCAAATGGTCACCAGAACAACATGACCCAAAGATAGAACCAATTTTGCCTGGGGTAGAACAGACTGACGAAACAGAATAAAAAAGTACCCCTAATGCTCTGATACCATGTTACAGAAAAGCTCTGAAATTCTGTATCAATTATTGATGAAAAGATATAGTATAAATAGTTGTACAAAGATTCTAAATTAGGAAAGATTGCACTAGTTATTCCTAAGATTAAGCTCTTAATATTCTGCCTGAGATTAGGATATCTACAGCTAGCTAATTACAGCACTAGTTATTCCTAAGATTAAGCCCCTAATATTCTGCCTGATATTAGGATATCTACAGCTATAGCTAATTACAGATTCCTAACATATTTACAGATTCATAACAGTGGTAAAAGCCTTGAATTTGAAAATCTATCATTTAAGATTGTTAAATTTATGAATTAGGCACGCTCATTGGAAATGTGAAGCGAGAGAAGGAAAAGGAATTTTATTTTATTCTTCTTATTATTATTATTATTATTATTATTATTTTGTTGTTGGGGGGGGGGGATGATCTGATAGGTGGAGATTTTAACATTTAATTAGCATACGATCAAATTCAGAGAGGGCAGAGAAGGTCCGAATGAGTGAACACAAAGAATAGCAGTAAACAGATGAAGAGTGAAAATCATGTCATATATCCTTTCTTCTCTCTCTCTCTCTCTATCTCACACACACACGGGCGCACACATTAATACAGAGTCAGTGAATCATAATTCCACCTCTTAATAAGGATTCACATTCCAATATTCTGTAATTATTTTCCTAAATAATAAACTAAACACTGGAATTTTAAATTAAGAATTTTGATTACTGGAATTTAAAATTAAGAATTATGATCATTTTCCCTACTTATTTTCTTTGTCAATCAAACAAGTGTAGGAGTTGAAAAATACATTTTTTATTTCCACATACACTAGCTTGCTTGCTTTTGTCAGTAGGGTTGGAGGAGGGAGGAGTGTAAAGGGAGGATAATATAACTGGATTTTTCATTAAAGAATTATTGATGACATTAGTAATAGGCCAAGGGATCCAAATTACTTTAATTCTTTAATATCTTATAAAAGAATGATTATTATACTAAAGTAAATGGTGACAAATAGAGGTTTATCCGTCATTTTGACTTGCAGATTGTCCCAATACGTCAGCAATAAGGAGTATTATGTTTGCTATCCTGTAACAGATTTTTCGACTTTATACTGATGGACTTGACTAGAATGCAAGGTGTTTTTTTCTTACCAAGTCAAAGGAATCCAGTTGTTGCTTTCCAAACCTCAGGAGATTCTATGGTGGTATGGGAAGCCCTGAAGGGTATCTGGGGTAGTTAATTATCCTCAGCTAGCTCAAACTCAAACTGAAAAGACGAGGGATGCATGTGCTGAAGTGTAGAACTGAAGTTAGACAATCTGATGTGAGTTCCTTGGGGTTGATTTTTTGGTGAATTTCGTGGCTAAAAATAGGGGAATTTTCAAAACCCAATTTGTGACCCAAACAGAGAATTTAATGAAGAACAAGCAAACCCAATTCTACTACTAGGATCATAGGCTAAATAGAGAACCTAGAACACTAGAAAAAGAGAATCAATTCTTCCAAATCACAACCAAATACCCTTGATTCAACTAAGTAATCAAGAACACTATGAAAAAGAGATTTAGGCAACTAATTTGACCTGTAATAAGAACCTTAGATTATCAAGAATTTAAGACCAACTTAGCAAGCTAATTGATCTATCCTAACAGTTTATAGACTAGATTCATAGGGAAGGACGAGACCCTAAGCATGATCTTGATGATCATGAGAAATACCCAAGAGGAATCACCTCTCAAAAGCTCTCAAAGAGAGTCTTTGATTTAACTCAATATGCAAAAGTTACAAATGAAGTGTTATAATGGCATATTTATAGCCAACTTAACCTAGCTAATGTGAGATGAAATATCAGCCATTCAAACTAAAAACAAGTCTAAAATATGCCTATTACAAGATAAAAGTCATGGAAATTTAAATAACAGAACAAAACAAAGATAGAATTTCAGCAGAATAGGGCAATCAGCCCAAAGTGAGCAGGCACCGGCGCCAGCTTCATTCTGCCAAACTGCAAATTGCTCAAGACGATCCGGCGCCGGTTTGTTTCTGTTTCTGCACAATTCTTTGGCCCTCAGCCTCTGCGCACGATCCCTTTGCTTTCCACACAAGTTGTTGTTCAAGCTTTAATCTTCTTGACCGTTCTTTAATCCTCCATTGATTGACAACTTTCTTGATCTTGATCCTTAGTTTGTCTTCTTGAAGGTCTTTCAATGTTCCTTTTGGCACCCATTTCTTCACAACCTTCATAGTCCTTGGCTTGGTTGCTTGGTTTGCTTGATTTCTCCATTGAAAACCTCCATAATTTGACATTCTCCAAGGCTCCATGGAATGTGGTTTGAACCTCCATCTCCATTATTTGTGTTTCCGTTTGTTGTTTAAAAACTAGTCCTTTATGCAACATGTGCTGGCCATTTTCACCGTTCTCTTTGAATGGTAACAACATGATTGAAAGTTTTCTATATTTGTTGTTACGATTATTGCAGATGTTATCTTTGATAAAAGCATGTATTTAGATTCCAATGCAAATTTTGAGTTTCATTTGAAGATTCTTTTGTATTTCCACTGTATTGCTTGGGCTTATGTCAAACTCTACAGTAATCATAACTAGTTAGATCTATCATTTGGTTCATCTTTAGTGAGGAATTGCTTCTTCAAGAGGATAACTCAGATGTGAGTAGCATGAGTTCTGAATTCATCCAAAGTATGCACCTTGGGCAGCCTTTAGTTTCTACAGATTCAGTGGTTGGAGAAAGGAGATTGAACCGCATGGCAAATGCAAGTACCAGCAATTCAATGCAAAGGTGGGTTGTTAATTCCATAGCTTGTGGATTCTCAAAAGCATCCTTGAGCTCTCTGATTTACTCTGTAACATTTGCACACACGCATTCACATGATGTGATATGCTTAGCTATCTAATGTACAATTAGGAAGAATTACATAAACATGTAGTCTTGTACTCTGAAAATATCATGTTTTAAAACCCTTCTACTCTGCTGCATTTATCCAAAAAGGTATGTTACTATAAAGGGTAAGTAAGATTTGCAAAGTTTTATTTTTCATCTTGATCAAATATGCTAAAAGAATCAAGTAACCAATAGATTCCTATGAAATGTTTGCTGAAAAAGAGAACATGGCTGTGACAAAGAGGAGTCATTTTATGCTTCCAGATGAAGGATATAATCCCTGCTTGGGACAATGGAAGATAGTAAATAAATGTGCTAAAGCAAGAAAATCAATAATCCGAAGAAATAGAAGATATACTAATATAGCTGTGACCAAAATAAGGATCATTTTATGCTCCCAACATGTAATGCATTCCCAGAAGTTGGATCTTACTTTGAATTCAACTTGGACTGCAATCAATCAGAGTTTAATTGCAAGTTAAATTATATGGCAAGTATCATAGGCTAATTTGTAGTTTTAAGGTTGAATTTTAAAATTTCTGATTGAGGGATTCGAGGAACAGTTCCAAGAGGAAGTCCATCATTATTGGCCTAGCTAGCAAGCTACATACAAAGACTGAGCAGAAGAAATATGTTTTGACTTGATCAGGTGAAAGAGATATAATCACAAAATAAAAGATTTCCAATTCTTTTGGCAAAGGGTAAATTTCCTATTGAACCCGGTGCTCCCCCGGCGGCCCCCTCCCTCTCTTTCCCTCTCCCTCCGTCCCTCTAGTTAAGGTTCTTGACCCATTAGCATCCTGTGGTTAGAAATGTACATTTTACCCCCCTTATAGTTTTGATGAAAGTGAACTGTTACAATTTCTGTTAAAGTTCATGGCCAAAATAAAATCAACATTTTCAAGTAGCGATAAATTATCCCTTTTGCTATTGTGTATCTTAAATAATTAATTTAATTTTTATATTCAGTTTCTTTTTGCTTTTCCTTTTTCCTCTATCTCCTTTCTTTCTCCTGTAAGCCCAAGCCAACCAACAGTAGATCTAAGTACACTATTTCGGACCAATTCTTTGACAACTCCCACTTTCGTTCTTATCTAAGCTACCTTTGAGGTGGAGGGGATGCTAATGAAGGCAAAAAAGGGTTGAGGGAAAAATCCTAAAAAAGTTAAAATTCAAGACAAAAAATAATTTTATTGGGGCCACTGAAAATATTAGAAAGCAGCTATATAATGTAGAGGGAAATTGTTTCCAAAGGGTGGTTTCACCTCTTTACATAGACAAAGATGGTCGTTTGAACCCACAATTGTCAGCTTGGACTATTCGACAAATTTATAGTTTAAGGTTTAGTACACTAAACTTCAAAGACAAATTCTGAAGTTCATAGTTTCTATCTTGGTAGAGTCTCTTTGAGATGGATTCTATTTGTTATCTCCTTCTTTGGTGCGCAGTAAGACTCAGTTTATGCAGAAAATGAGCCTTCTTTGATCAATAATCAGGAGAGTTGCTATATGATCTGCCAGATTCCACCAAGGCTACAAATGGAACCTAACTGTACATGTCATCCAATTATATCTTCTAAATCATCCACGCTAACAATCCATCCTTTCCTCCAAAGGATGATTTCAGTAAATAACCTAATATGCTACTTGGGCTAAGAGTCAAGTCCCTGATTTTGTGTCAAGAGGGAAATAACCACTGGAAGAAGTTCTGCTGCCTGTTGGAGAAAGAGACTGGGATCTTGGGAGTAGAACAGAAGATGGAGGGGGAAACAAAAAGTTAAAATGAGAGAAATGAAGAAGGTGGCAACCTTTGACCCCTTATTGTATTTCTTGCAGAAGTTAAAATGTAATATAATATGGTAGAAAGTGATGAAGATGTGGGCTAGTGTCTACTTTGTGTCAAATCCACCAGTTGCAGTCATGTTGCAGTTACTAGAGATTTTCATGATGTTTGCCTCACTAGTCTCTCCAATTTGTAAGGTGAATTTGATGGCTGAGGCTTGCTGTAAGAAATATTAGGGCAAACTAAAGTGACTACTATGGTTATTGTCAAGCCTTCATTTGTCTAACTTGCAGTCCTTGTGAATATTATGTGATTATATGGATCCATCAAATAAATTGAGCAAGTATGTAAGAATACTGTTAGGTGTGAGCAAAAACTTCGAACCAAAATCACTCTTCCTTTCTTTGTTTTCAGATTTTTGCTGGAATAACATTCTGGCAGAACTTTTGTAATTGTCTCAATGTACTTGTTTTTACTAAATGTTGTAAAATACTTGGACAAGAATTGTTATAGGGGAAAGGAAAATGTATCTGTATACTCTTATGGTACAATTCTCAATGGTGTCATGCGATTTTTCCTTATTGAGTGTAAAATTTTATTTTATTTTATTATTTTTTTTTTTGGGGGGACTTTGTTTCTGTCCTAGCAGACTTTGATGAATATTGGAATGTGCATTTCAAAATAAGGGAGCTCTTAACCTTCTACTCATCTAAAATTCCTTAGAGAGCTCATTGGGGTTTGGATCGTTTTGTTTTTGTGTATGGGCATATGTAGATTTTTTATTTGCTTCTAGCTGTCAAAATGTGTTTGCTTATGTTGTCAGTTAATAAGAGCATGAATTTCTTGCTAGAGTTGAAAATTAGGGGTACTATAGACCTGCAGATACATGTTTGATAAAACTGTTGTCCACTATTTCATTTCTTCAATTTTCAGTGCTCAAACTGTTACAATATGATGCAGATCAAGTGGAGGGTTTTCGCTTGGAGAAGTGGGTAACCCTACTTCACCTCATGATCCACGTGCTAGCTATATCCACTCAATGACAAAGACTCCCTATTTTATGCCTCATTTTGCACAAAGTTCTCCAAGCCGTTTGGGTCAACAGCCTGTTCAGCGATTTAACCATGGGAAAGCAACAACCATACCTGGGACCGAGTGGAATCATTCTAAGGTCCAACCCCCGATTTCCAGCTTTAATTCTGGGGGTCCTCATTCTCCAGGGGCCATTGGCATGCCATGGGGTAATAACCAATTATACAATCTTAGCTCCTCGCCGTTTTCACATGCTTCTTCCATGTTTCTTTTGCAAGCACTATGAATCTTGCTTCAGATGAGATTTTATTTCTCCCCCTTGAGGTCATCAACAGAGGGGACTTATATAATCTCCATTCACCTTGAATTAATTCTGCAACCATTTCCTTGTAGGCCGTAGGAGCAGCCATACAGTCACCAATATCCCGCCCACTTACCGAGGAAGAAAAGACTATGGAAGGATTGCCTAGAAGAGTTGATTCCAACTGCAAGGGATTATTGTATTAAGTAGTTTCACCTGCATCGTCAGGCTCATGCAACAAGTTTGTCTTCAAAACAATGTCATTCATTTCACTTAGAAGTTGTAGTTACAATTATGCATCGATTGTCTGCTTAGAAATTGTATGTTACGGTGACGTAGCTGTTGCTTCTTGGAAACCAAGAAAATTAACTGAAAGTTTCTCCTCTGCGCATAACACGCAAGAGGAATGGAAATTCAGTTTGCTTTCCAAGGACATAGAGGTAACGAATTAACCTGTGCCCTTTGCAGGAAAAAACGTATCCCAAGCAGCGAGTTTCTTCGTAATAAGGGTTTAATTTTAAGGCGTAAGTAGATAAAGATTTATTTGAGATGAGTTTTATAAAAAAAATTATTCACTCCATCTTAAATTATCTGTCTATTTAAATTGATTATGCAGAGATTAAGAAAAGTAAATTTTTTAATTAATTAAATGTTATTTTTTATTTTTATCCTTATAATTTAATGATAAATATATTTTTTTTATATTAAGAAGTACACAAATTTTAAAATTTTGATATAACTTTAAATTACTTCTTTCTTGAGTATTTAATTCTTGTTAAAAATAGGTTAAAATATTGATAAGTATTTAATTTTCTCTTCAAGTTAATTGATATTTCTTGAGAATAATTAATGAGATAAGCATGAATATCAAAATTTGTAAAATGAGTTTTTGATTATATTTTTATATGTTTGAGAAATAAAATATTATTAAATAGAGGTAAATTTAGAATATTAAATTTTAATTTTTTAAAGGGATAGATAATTTTATAAAAAGATTAAGCTAAAAAGTAGACTGATAATTTGGAACGGAGGGAGTATTAAATATGTAGAGTTAGATAAGGTTTAAAAAGAGAAAATATAATATGCAGATGATAGATTCGGGAAATGAAAATTATATAAAATAATAATAAATTTGAGTTGAAATGAAATTTTAATTTAGAACGGGAATAAAAAATTTCTATTCACATATAACTTTACAAATTCCTTAAAGATTCTTTAGTAAAGACTGAAATGCAAAATAACTGTCTATTTAGTACGGGAAGTTGAAGATCAAGGCAAAATATTCTTTAATTTAAAACCCAAACGGACTATTAAACATCAGATTTACCAAAAACTAGCGTCAAAAGTTGCAACTTTCATTTAGTCGTACACACTGCTTTTTATTTTATTCTATTAAGGAAAATTGTAGTAGAACATTAGGCTTTTGAAGTTCACAAATCATCTATGGTTCCACGAAGACCCTCTTGTTGGAGCCACTGGCACTCTAAGGGCTAGTTTGCAAGTTTATGAGAGAAAAGAAAAAAAAGAGAAATTTTAAGTTAGGAGAGAAAAGAAAAAAAATGGTATATGTTTAAAGTTGTTTAAATGTTTAGAAGAGAAAAGAAAAGAAAAGTTTTTTTTTTTTTATTTGGGAGTTTGGGGAGAAAATAAGTGATTTTATAATGTTTCTCCTTACCTTTTACTGTGTCTCCATATTCCTCCAGAGTCATTCTTTTCCTCTGAACTTCTACTTTTGTACATTTTATCACCCCTTGCCTTCTACCTTCGTCAAAGCTCAATTGTAGCCATTTCACCGTGTCTCCACATCCCTCCACAGTCATCACCTTCCTCTGAACTTCTACTTTTGTATATTTCATCACCCTATTAAAACCACCGCCACCATCTCTACATTTCTTTCTCTTTCCAATCTCAATCACAAAATTTCTGAGTAATTTTCTACCCAATCAAGTGAAAGCTTAAAATAACAAAAATCATTAAAACGAAAGCATGTTAAGAAAATGAAAATTTTATATCTGTGATTGAATGGTCCTCTTCGCACTGGTGTAGATATTTGTATAAAGATATTTGAGACTAATAGTTCACGTCCTTGCAAACGTCTACTGCGTCTCATCCACGCGAAGTTTTCAATTTTTCGAAATAGTGCTCGTAGCACAGCCAGTGAAGACTTAAAGTTTAGGTTTTGATAAGCTTTGAAAGCTTGATCGAAAAAATGGGTTTGGTTTTCTATGAATGAAATTGAACTCTGAAAAGATTTCTGTTTTCTTTGCTTTGCTTCTGTGAATCATCAACTCACATAATTACAAAAAACCAACCCATTTCAATTCATCATTTCATTCATTTGATTATATGCCCGAGAGAGAAGATATTTGCGTGTAAATAGAAAGCATCCAAGCTTTTTGTTATCCTGCACACGAAACAATATGGGTTCCATCCCGAGTTATTTTTTTTAATTTAATTAATTAATTAATAATTAATTTTAATTAATTAATTTAATATATATATATATATATATATATATTATAAATTTTATTTTACCTTGGTCTTATTCATTAGGTTAGATAAAATTATTTATCTTGGGCTTGAACATCTATAAATAATAAATCCCAATTATTTATTTTTTGAGTTACATTAAATAACCCAATAAATAATTCACAAGCCCAAATAGACCGATATAAAATTTTATACATTTATCTAGTTTATATCCAGATTAATTTTTTAACGACCCTGAATAATTAATTAATCAATTAAACTAGATAAAATAAATACTCTCTCTTGGACCTTTTATTTTATTCTAGTCTAATAATAAATTAGACTAATAAAATAAAAAACCCATAATTATTATGATCAATTTCTTAACCCAAATCTTTCATAACTTAAGGACCATTTCGGGGACCAAAAGACATATCGCATTAGCTACTAAAATGACCAAAATACCCCCACTATATAAATAACTATATTTTACATTTTAAATATTTTCTAATATCACCATAAGGAAATATTGACCCCAAGGACAATGCTGCGTTAGCAAAGTTTTCGACCTATAGGTGTAATGACTAAAATACCCCTCTACGCATCACCGTGCAATTAGAGAGGAAGAGTGTACTGACACCTCTAATAGACATCTACCATCTTTAGACCTCTAATCCAATGATCCACGACTTCTAAAATATTTTCACTTTTTAAGGGAGTTACTTTAAAGTAAACATCCAAGTCATGTTCCCCAGGGCCCTAAATAATTAGATCATTCGAACAGTCACAATGGGCGATATAGCGTATAAACTATCTTGTACAAGTCTGTTTTAACTAACTAGTCGCATATATCCAACATACAAGTATATTGATTCTACGAAAGAATTTCAATTACCGTATATCAAAGTATATGCTTTTAACTTTGTCAGATCACCAATTCATACTCAAGCGGTAAAGTATTAGTACACGCTATAACAGTAATAGTTTAGGTTTCTTTTAAATAGTACTTTTAAAAACTATTATTATAGGTCATATTTTACGTATTCGAAATACATTTATGCCATGAAGTGAGTGGACTATTTACTGGTTAAAGGTAAGCCATTCCCCATTTGAAATTCATAACACAATAACCTATATATGATGAGATTCTCATTCTCATTAATCAATTCACCGATATGAGATCAAGTTTAGCCTTGATTCCTTTTCTTTTCTTTTCATCAATTCACCGAGAGAGAGAGAGAAAGACCAACAACCTGAAACAAAAAGCATCATACTTTCTATTATCTTTTACGCAAAACAATACAGGATCCATCCTGTATTTTTTTTATTTAATTTTATTTTACCCTTAGTCTTATTCATTGGACCAGATAAAATTATTTACTCTTGGACTTGAACACCCATAAATAATAAATCTCAATTATTTATTTTCTGAGTTTCATTAAATAGTCCAATAAATAATTAATAAGTCTAAATAGACCAATATAAAGTATAGGTATTTTATCTAGTTTATACCTAAATTAATTTTCTAATTACTCAATTTGGGCCTTGGGCTTTGAATAATTAATTAACCAATTAAATTAGATAAAATATATATTCTCTCTCGGGCCTTTTATTTTATTCTAATTCAATGATAAATTAGACTATTTAAATAAAATAAAATAAAATCCATAATTATCAAGATCAATTCCTTAATCCAAATCTGTCAAGACTTAAGGGTTATTCCGAGGGCCAAAAGACACATCACATTGGCTACTAAAATGACCAAAGTACCCCTACTATATAAATAGTTATATTTTACATTTTAAATATTTTCTAATATCACCATAAGAAAATATTGATTGCAAAGATAATACTACGTTAGCAAAGGCTTCAACCTACAGGTGTAATGACTAAAATACCCCTCTACGCATCGCCGTGCATTTAGAGAGAATGAGCGTACTAACACCTCTCTAATAGACATCTACCATCCTTAGACCTCTAATCCAATGATCCACGACTGTTGGAATGTTTTTACTTTCCAAATAAGCTATCATAAAGTAAACATCTAAGTCATGTTCCCTAGGGCCCTGGATATTTAAATCATTTGAATAGTCACAAGGAGCGATATAGCGCAAAAGCTATTTTGTACAAATCTGTCTTAACTAACTAGTCACATATACCCAATATACAAGTATATCAGCTCTACGAAAGAACCTCAACTATAGCATATCAAAATACATACTTCCAGCTTCGTAAGACTACCAACTCATATTCAAGCGGTAGAGTATTAGTTCACGCTGTAGCAGTAATAGTCTGGATTTCTTCTAAATAGTACTTTTAAAAATTACTATTACAAGTCATGTTATATGTATTCAAAATACACTTATACTATGAAGTGAGTGGACTACTCACTGGCTAAAGGTAAGTCATTCTCCATTTGGAATTCATAACATAATAACCTAAATATGATGAAATTCTTATTCTCATCAATCGATTAAAAACAAATATTTATGTGTTAAGTAACCCGTAATCCATACCTTATAGTGAAAGACCACCATTCACATGGATCACTTACTTAAACGCAATAGGTCATTTCCAAATGAAAATCGTACACAAATAAAATATAAATTCACAAACAAATTTTGAAAATAAATTCGATAATTATATTAGATAAAACTAGTATAGAGGACATATTTTCCAAAAATTCTCTCCCACTTGATTTAGCAACGTCCTCAATGCCATTTTCTCCTTGAAGCTCTTGGGGTTTCCTGTATCATTGGGATGTTTTACCCAATGTTGTTGGCCTTGCCACCTTAGAGACGAACGTCCCTTTGGGTGACTAAGTTTGGTAGCAAGGTCCACGGCCCTAGAATTGCCTTTCCTCGTTGAAGCTCGGTGCATGCTATCCTCATATTCTCCCTCAAATATGTACATGGTTGATAGCTTGTACTCTCTACTGGATTTTCCCTCGGAGTTCCGGGTAGGAATAACACACGGAATCTTCCCCATCATCACCAATGAATTTGTGTATAGAATCATGACAACGTTGAGGTCCTGCAAAAACTCCATGCCCAAGATGAGCTTGAAGTCATCCATATTCACTATGGTGAACGTAGTTTTGCCCTCAACTGGACCCAACTTGATTCTCGCCCCACGAGCAAACCCACGATCGGTTTAGTTGCTGAGTTCACGGCCTTCACTGAGCCTGCACCTTGCTCTAGTACTAGGCCTAACCACCCAATTTCAGAACTGGTCAGAAAACTGTGGGATGCTCCGGTATCCACCACTGCTCTTACGGACCTACCGTTCACCTGGATATCCATGAACATCAATCCCTTCGGTACTCGGGCCTTTCTTTCTAGGATTGTCCACATTGTAGCAAGGGTTTGGGCTGCTCCCTTATCCTTGCCCTTCTCCTTTCCTTTTATCTCTGATTCGATTGCCCACAAAGCACTCCTCTGGCTCGTACACAAAAATCGTTCACCGTTTACTCAAAAATGGACTTCTCAAGTCTCAATAGCCAATAATCGGCCCTCTAAAACCAACTCCCAATGGCTTGGAAAGAAGTTCACATAGCACTGTCACCAACTCTTGATAGTGGTGCAAGCACATTTACTAGTCCCTGATACCGTCTCCCACTCAATATAGTAGAACAGCTACAGGGCTTTGATACCAACTGTCACGGGCTATTTTTCCCAAAACCTACTAACCGTGATGCCTGTGACTTGGCTAGGCCCGAGCCAACGTTACACCGGCCTCTTCCGAACTTGTTTGGATACTTAAAAGTGAACTTGAATGGTTTGGCAATAGATCACAATGAAAACAATTGAAAATGGCAATGAACAATATGAAAACGACAGAAAACGGTACAAAAAACGAAAGTTAACCAGCACCCGATTTCATAAAAGTAGTCATTTTATTGAATTGAAAGTGAATACATATAAGTGAGTACAAAGTATATACAACAAGTATTGGTGAGGGAGAACACCAATATTCACAACCGACTTAATTCACGTTTACCCAATCTAGATTTTCTTCTCTCCCTATAATAGACGTGGTAAACTTTTCCCAAGTTCCAAAAATAGATACCGTTTTTTCGAGGAGATAGAAAAAGTTTGTCGATTTCTCTAGACCTAAATAAAAAGAATTTAACTATGAAAATTTATATGCATGGCCTTCAAGGCCTTAGGAAATTTACAAAAATATAACAAAAGCCTATCTACATATTTACACAAGAAAATGGAGGGGCCGACAGTTCTGGTTGCCGGCTGGCCATCGACTCGTCACTTGCTAGTAGCTGGGCACGACATTGGCTGGTCGCTGAGCGCATGGAACGGGTATGGTGTTGGGCATTGGGCTTGGTTCGAGCGCGCAGCACGGGCACAGCATGCAGGGTTGGTGCATGGCTTTGGCATTTTCAGTTGGTCTCAGGCACCTCGGTTGGGTGTTGGGCGCGGGCATCGGGCATGACGGGCTGACAAGGTCCTTGGTCATTTCGTGTTATCTTTCACCCTGTGTCTTTGGCCTTTGGCTAGTGAAGCTCCGGTGTCCTTAAACATATGTATGACATCCTTA
Organism: Voacanga thouarsii; assembly: GCA_026120185.1. Taxonomy (NCBI): domain Eukaryota; kingdom Viridiplantae; phylum Streptophyta; class Magnoliopsida; order Gentianales; family Apocynaceae; genus Voacanga; species Voacanga thouarsii. The sequence continues at coordinate 1,137,477 of JANUWF010001364.1, read as the reverse complement.
ACAAAGTCTCAGATGTTCCTAGGCATACTCAACCTAACCATAGAAGGTGACTAAGTATGTTTAGACATACGAACGTTCTAATGGTGCATCGGGCATTTGGATTGGACGTGGGCAAGGTCTTGCTCACACAAGCGGACTGTCACAGGTCAGCCTGTGACAGGATCCACACTTCTCGATTTTTGCAAGGCAAACATCATATGATGAACTGGTTTTATTTTCTCATGGCGGTACAGGCTTGCAGCAAATGTCGTTGTGCCACGTTACGTGGTATCCGTAAGGCTAAATATATGCTTATTTTTCCTTTCAAACGAAGACAAAAATGAATATGTGTTATAAAATTTTGGCATTGTCAGAATAAAATCTATACACAATAAATCTCTGACAATTATTTGCACAATAATTTTTTCAAACTTCTCTCTTTCTTTTCTCTCACAACTGGTATATGTCTTAAGTTTGGAGAAGAGCTCTGTTTATAGAGCTCTATTAGTGGAGTTAATGGAGTTAATCATCTATTTCCACAAATTCCACTAATATGTGTTAATGGTATTATTGGTAGACATTCATATACATTTTTTCACTAATGGAATTAGTGAATTCAGAACACTCCCCTTTGAATGTCCATTACATAAAGAATATGTCTCGTTAAAACCTTACTAGATAAAAATCCAGTAGGGAAAAAAATTTAGTAAAGGAAAATGAGTACACTACTCTATATGTCTACTTATTACTCCCTCTGATGAGATGATCCCTTTAAATCTTTGAACCGACGCATACCGATTTTATATCTCAACTTCTCAAATGTTGCAGTCGGTAAAGTCTTTGTGAAAATATCTACTAGGTTGTCACATGACCGAATTTGTAGCACATCAATTTTACCTTTCTTCTGGAGTTCATGAGTAAAGAAGAATTTTAGTTTCCACTAATGTATTCACAACAATATGTATTAAGTATTACTCTTTTTATATGAATTTAAATATTGAATTGTGTATTTTTTAAAAAATAAATATATTTTTATAAAATGAACACAATTTACTTTTTCTTCTTAAATACTTTTAGTTTTTATTTGAACTAAATATAAGGTTAACTTTCAACATACAAACTCTACTAACTTATAAATTCTACCACTAACGTTTTTAAAAATAAATTAATAAGTTATTTATAATTAAATAATATTTTAATATTTATTTTAAATAAAAGTAAACATTCAAATATTTTATGAATTTTTCTTTATTTTTAAATTGAATATTTTTTCCCCCTTAAGCAATCTCTATAGGAGAAGCCAAATTACTTATAAAACACAAAACATAAAAAGAGAGTTGACATACCAAATTAAATTTATTATAAGTGTGCATATGTTTTTACGCTTTGACTTTTCAAGAATCAAACGTAATTGCATAATCTTAAAACTATATTTTAATAATTTGAAATTCCTTTTAAAAAAATATTTATTTTCTTCTCAATAAAAATAACTTCAACTTTAATTGAAAATGAATATTTAGTGTTCATACACACACACACACACACACACACATATATATATATATATATATATATATATATATATATAACTTCAACTTTAATGTAAAAATAAAAAAAGAAAACAATTTATCTATTCCATGACGTGTGTCTATAATTATTAATTTTTGAGCAAAATATGTCAGACACTCTTAAATTTTCACAAATTTTGATTTTTACCATCGAATTTTAAAATGTGTGATTTTAGCCCTCAAACTTTTGAAATATCTAAAAAATAACTCTTTCATAAATTAAAACTATTAAGTATTCACGGATATTCGTCACATGACTTCCACATGACCTATTTTATAAGTATTTTTATTCTCTCAACTCTCACAATGCAGTGTCATCCTTCTAATTCTTATAAAGTAACTTTTATATATGAAAGAAAAAGACTACTATGACTTACGCGTCTCTCATTTCTTTTATATATATATATATATATATATATATATATATATATTATAATTTACTTTTACTTTCAAATTTATACTTCCTTTCTGTAGAGATCTCAAGAAAATTACTATTCGTCAAGAATTGAATCGATTTATTTTCTTCTTTATCTTTGTATCTTAATTTTGTTTATTAAAGGATAAAATGTGTTATTTTTATTGTATGGTTAGATTCAAAAAAGTGCGTAAGTGTAATCTCAAATTATTGAGTCGCATAAAAGGTTTGAAATTAAATCTTAAAATTGTTGTTGATAAATGAAGAATTTCAAAGAGAAGAAAGCGAGATTAAAGTTGAAATATAATATTTTAAAAATAAAAAATAGGAGAATGAGAGCTAAAATCTAGTGATTTTGTATTGTACTTGAGCTTTTATTGCTGAAATGACTATTTTTTAGGTATTTTAAAAGTTCGAGAGCTAAAATCACGCATTTTAAAGTTCAAAAATAAAAATCAAAATTTATAAAAGTTCGAGCATGACTGACATATTTTGGCCTTAAGTTTTCAATGAAGTTAGTCCTTTAAACACTTGTGAGCTGGCATTTAAATTTTTTGTTTTAAATATTATTTCTCGAGTTATTTGACAAACAAAATAATTTAACATTTAACATTTAAATTGTGATTTCTTAGGAAATTTTAATTTATAATTATTTATTTTTAATAATAAACATGAAATATTAATCAAATTTATTATTTTACTCATTTTTTTCATCGTTTTTATATGTATACTATATTATTTTACATATTTTTAACAACAAGTATTTTAATGTCAAATTTCAATATTTTTCTATTTGATTTTATTTTTTTTAATAAAACTCATAAAACTAATTGAATGAGTGAGTTAGTGAATATTATTTCTTATAAATAAATGTGATAATTATTTAATCATTTTAAAATTTAAGATTACATTTAAAACAAAATTATTATATTTTGACCTCTCATAATATTTTTTTTGTATAATAAAAGTTTTTTGTTATAAAATTTGGGTAGTGTTAGAAAAAAAATCTACACACTACACACTAATAAAATTCTAACTATTCTTTGTATAAGAATTTCTTCAAATCTCTTCTTTTCTTTCTCTCACAATTTTCTTTCACAATCACAATTATTTCATTCACAAAATGATGGTATATTACAAATTTAGAGAATATCTCTATTTATATACCTCTCAATTAGTGGAATACTTCATCTTTCACTAATCTTAATTAGTGGTGTCTCCACTAAATGATGGACATCTATAAAAATTCATAATTAGTGGAGTTTCCACTAATTAATGGAGCTTCCACTAATTCCTTAATAATTCACATAAATCCATAATTAGTGGAGCTTCCACTAATTCACAATATATCATAACACTCCCCCTTGGATGTTCATCCATTACATAAAGAATATGCCTCGTTAAAACCTTACTAGATAAAAACTCAGTGGGAAAAAAAATATAGTGAAAGAAAAAGAGTACACTATTCTATGTCTGTTTATTACTCTCCTTGACGAGATGATTCATTTAAATCTTTAAACCGACGCATACCAATTTTATATCTCAACTTCTCAAATGTTGTAGTCGGTAAAGTCTTCGTGAAAATATCTGCGAGGTTGTCACATGACCGAATTTGTAGCACATTAATTTCACATTTCTTCTGGAGTTCATGAGTAAAGAAGAATTTTGGTGAAATATGTTTTATCCGATCTCCTTTAATATATCCTCATCGTATTTGAGATATGCAAGCTGCATTGTCTTCATAAAGAGGAGTTAGAATATCTCTGATAGATGATGGTCCACAACTTTCTCGGATATCATGAATCATTGATCGTAATCATACACATTCTCTATTTGCTTCATGAATGGCTATACTTTCCGCATGATTTGAAGAAATAGCTGCTTAGAGATATCGAATGATTTGTTTAATTCCATTCCAATGTCGTCGTGTTAGTGAATAACTAAATCTTGCTAATAAATTGACAGCAAATACAATATCAGGTTATGTATTGTTAACAAGATACATCAATGCACCAATTGCACTGAGATATAGTACTTCAGGACCAAGGCGTTCTTCATCATCTTCTTGAGGTCAAAATCTTTCTTCACATCTAATGACTGGACGATTATTGGAATACTCAATGGATGTACTTTGTCCATGTAAAAGTTTTTTAGAACTTTTGTTGTATATGTTGATTGATGAAACTTACCAAATGTTCAATTTGTAAACCAAGGCAAAATGTAATTTTACCAATATCCTTGATATCGAATAATCAATTGTTTCGTGAAGCTCTTCGTGAGTTCCAATAAGATTAATATCATCAACATATATCACAAATTTAGAATCAAATTTCTTAATAAAAACATATGGACATACCTGGTCATTTGTAAATCTAGCTTTCAAAAAATATTCACTAAAACGATTGAATCACATGCACCCAAATTGCTTCAAACCATATAATGATTTCTGCAATTTGATGGAGTAATTTTCACGAGGATAATGTTTATATGCTTCAGGCATATGAAATCTTTCGGGGATTTTCATGTAAATATCATTTTCTAAATTTTCATACAAGTAAGCAGTGACAACATCTAATAGGCACATATCTATCTTTTCATGTATTGCCAAATTGATAAGATATCATAGTATAATAGTATCAATAATAGGAGAATAAGTTTCATTATAATCAATACCTTGTCTTTGTGAAAAACCTTGGGCTACTAACCGTGCTTTATCTCGTATGATTTCATTATTTTCATTGCGCTTTCTCACAAATATCCATTCATAACCAACAGGTTTTACTCCTTATGGTGTTCAGACTACAAGTTCGAAGACTTTACATTATGTCAGTGCATTTAACTTCGATTGAATCGCATCTTTCTATTGTAGCCAATCTTTTCTATGCCGACATTCATCAACTGCTATTGGTTCAGGATCATCATTATCCTGTATAATATCAAGAGATATATTATATGCAAACATATTATCAATAACTGTTTCTATCCGATTCCAACTTCTACCGAAAATGGTATAATTGATAGAAATTTCAGTGTTACTTTCATCAACTTCTGATTCTTTGTCATCAGTTGGGAATTCGTCGATGGCCTCACATGAAGTTGATGGATTTGGAGACCCTAATCAAGAATGTTCAGGTTCTCTTTCACACACACTTGTAATTTGCAAGTATGAAACTATGAAAGATTTATACATAAATAATGGCTGGAATGAATGTATCTGCACCGATGATATCACTTCAATTTACAAGAGCGAGATAAAGACGAATGAGGACATATGGCTGAGAAGAAGTTTAGAGAAGCCATTGAGATATTGGAACGTGAGAAGAAGTTGGTGGAAGAAAGTCCTGATACGCAGTTGAAGGACCAAACACAGAAATTAAGACAAGCATGCTTCAAGGCTAAATATAATAAAAAACTTAAGGGGATGAGAAAATCCCAAGACTTATTGCGCAGTAACTTCACGGCTAATTTTACTACTAGTCTAGATGCTGGCCCAAGGGAGAAGGAAGAGAAAGAGGATGCCAAAGAAGAGGAATTGAAATCCATAATTGCTACATGTTTGTCTTCGTCTAATGCAAACATGGAAAAAGAACAATTACAAACATTCATCCTCAATTTGTCAGCTCAATTGAAAAAGAGCAACTACAAGCATGCATCCTCAAGTTCATGTGAACACCAATGAGATGAATAAAGGAAATGCAAGTGAACACAAGACTTATGATCAAGAGGAGATAGATTTTTTTTTCTGAACTGTTAGCAGTAATATAGTATATATTGACATTCGAATATAACATCTCAAATATATGATACTTATTATTAATGGAAATATCATTTTCCCTTATTATTTTTTCTATTCCACTTCAGCTGGCCAGTATTACTCTGTGCTAAGGGAAATATCGAGTGTATCCATGACCATAACCATGGCCACTGCCACAACTATGACTATAACGATGGCTTCTGCTGGAGCCAACAGCATTCATTTCTGGGAGTGCTGTTGAGCCAGTTGGTCTGACTTCATGATTTCTCAATAATAACTCATTATTTTTCTCTGCAGTGATGAGGGTAGTAATTAAATCTGTGTATATCCTTTTTCTCGATATTGTTGCTGCAGGATAATATTCGAGGTATAAAAGGTAAAAAATGTCTTCTCCATATATATTTTTCTCCGTATAATTTTAATTGAAACGTAATTTTATACATTGCGGAGCTATATTCATTCACGATTTTAAAATCTTGCAACTTCGGGTGCAATCATTTATACCATGCACTTAGTAGTACGACCATCTTCAAGTGGTCAAATATTTTTTTTCAGCATTTAGATACATTTCTGTATGACATATAATTTTTTCCAACAATATCAAGGGTTACAAATTTGAGGTTAGTAAGGTTAGCTATAGAGATTAATAAATACGTACCTGTCTTTTGGTTTTAATAACGGTAGAGACTCGTGATGATAACGTATTATAAAATTTATTTAGTGTTAGAAAAAAATTCTACACACTACACGCTAATAAAACTCTAACTATTCTTTACACAAGAATTTCTTTAAATCTTTTCCTTTCTTTCTCTCGCAATTTTATCTCACAATCACAATTCTTTCTTTCACAAAATGATAGTATATTACAAGCTTAGAGAATAACTCTATTTATAGAGCTTTTAATTAGTGGAATACATCATCTTCCACTAATCTTAATTAGTAGTGTCTCCACTAAATGATGGACATTCATAAAAATTCATAATTAGTGAAGTTTTTGTTATAAATTTAGGGTAGTGTTAGAATAAAATCTACACACTACACACTAAGAAAATTCTAACTATTCTTTGCACAAGAATTTCTCTTCAAACTTCTCTCTTTCTTTCTCTCACAATTATTTCTCTAATATTTCTTTCACTAATCTTTCTTTCACAAAATAATGGTGTATTACAAGCTTAGAGAATAGCTCTATTTATAGAGCTCTAATTAGTGGATTACATCATGGCATACATCATCTTCCACTAATCTTAATTAGTGGTGTCTCCACTAAATGGTGGACATCCATAAAAATCTTCCAATAATTCACATAAATCCATAATTAGTGGAGTCTCCACTAATTAATGGAGATTCCAATAATTCATAACACTCCCCCTTGGATGTCCATCAATTACATAAAGAATATGTCTCGTTAAAACCTTACTAGATAAAAATCCAGTGGGAAAAAAATCTAGTGAAGGAAAAAGAGTACACTATTCTATATGTCTGTTTATTACTCCCCCTGATGAGATGATTTATTTAAATCTTTAAACCGACGCATACCGATTTTATATCTCAACTTCTCAAATGTTGCAGTCGGTAAAGTCTTCGTGAAAATATCTGCGAGGTTATCACATGACCGAATTTGTAGCACATCAATTTCACATTTCTTCTGAAATTCATGAGTAAAGAAGAATTTTGGTGAAATATGTTTTGTCCGATCTCCTTTAATATATCCTCCTCGTAATTGAGCTATGCAAGCTGCATTGTCTTCATAAAGAGGAGTTGGAATATCTTTGATTGATGATAATCCACAACTTTCTCGGATATAATGAATCATGGATCTTAGCCATACACATTCTCGACTTGCTTCATGAATGGCTATAATTTCAGTATGATTTAAAGAAGTAGCTGCTATAGATTGTTTCGTAGAACGACATGATATAGCAGTATTTCCACATGTAAATAGATAGCTCGTTTGAGAACGTGCTTTATGTGGATAAGATAAATAACCAACATCTGCATAACCTATCAATGTTGGACTGGTTTTATTTGAATAAAATAATCCGAGATCAATTGTACCTTGGAGATATCGAATGACTTGTTTAATTCCATTCCAATGTCGTCGTGTTGGTGAAGAACTAAATCTTGCTAATAAATTGACAGTAAAAGCAATATCAGGTCGTGTATTATTAGCAAGATATATCAATGCACCAATTGCACTGAGATATGGTACTTCAGGACCAAGGAGTTCTTCATCATTTTCTTGAGGTCGGAAAGGATCTTTATCCACATTTAATGATCGCACGATCATTGGAATACTCAATGGATGTGCTTTGTCCATGTAAAATCTTTTTAGCACTTTTGCTGTATATGTTGATTGATGAATAAATGTTCCACTCTCCGGATGTTCAATTTGTAAACCAAGGCAAAATTTGGTTTTACCAAAATCCTTGATTTCGAATTCTCTTTTAAATAATCAATTATTTCTTGGAGCTCTTCGAGAGTTCCAATAAGATTAATATCATCAACATATATAGCTAATATCACAAATTTAGAACCAGATTTCTTAATAAAAACACATGGACATACCTGGTCATTTTTAAATCCCGCTTTCAATAAATATTCACTAAGACGTGTGAACCACATGCGCCTAGATTGCTTCAGGCCATATAATGATTTCGCAACTTGATGGAGTAATTTTCACGAGGATAATGTTTATATGCTTCGAGCATATGAAATCCTTCGGGATTTTCATGTAAACATCATTTTTTAAATTTTCATACAAGTAAGTAGTGACAACATCTAATATGCGCATATCTATCTTTTCATGTACTCGCCAAACCGATAAGATATCGGAGTGTAATAGCATCAACAACAGGAGAATAAGTTTCATCATAATCAATACCTGGTCTTTGTGAAAAACCTTGGGCTACTAATCGCGCTTTATATCGAACGATTTCACTCTTTTCATTGCGCTTTCGCATAAATATCCATTTGTAGCCAACAGGTTTTACACCTTCCGGTGTTCGGATCTGCAGTCCGAAGACTTCACGTTTTGTCGATGCATTTAACTCCTATTGATCGCATCTTTCCATTGCGACCAATCTTTTCTATGCCGACATTCATCAATCGATATTGGTTCAGGATCATCATTATCCTGTGTAACATCAAGAGATATATTGTATGCAAATATATTATCAATAACAGCTTTCTATCCGATTCCAACTTCTACCGAAGTGGTATAATTGATAGAAATTTCGATGTTACTTTTATCAACTTCCGGTTCTTTGTCATCGGTTCTCTCTTGGTCTTTATCATTCTTTTCTTCAATATGATCTTCTGGATCATTTAATCCTCTTTTCTTTCGAGGATTTTTATCTTTAGAACCAAGAGGTCGGCCACGCTTCAGCGTGTTTTTGACTCAATGACTATATGTATAATATTTTGTTTTGCTGGAACTTCAATTCGAATAGGAGCATTTATAGCTAGAATATGCGATTTTGTAACTCTTCTGGAGTCAACAAAAGCGTCTGGCATTTGATTTGCAATGCTTTGCAAATGAATTATCTTTTGAACTTCAAGTTCACATGCGCTTGTGCGCTGATCAAGATAATTTAATGATGTTGTCCAAGCAAGATCCTTTTTATGCTTGTTTTGGTTCTCCCCTAATTTAGGGAATAATGATTCATCAAAATGACAATCGACAAATCTTGTTGTGAATACATCTCTCGTCAGGGGTTCAACATACCTGATAATAGAGGGAGAATCATATCCAACGTATATCCCCTTTCTTCTTTGAGGACCCATCTTTGTACGTTGGTTTAGTGCAATTGGAACATATACAGCACACCCAAAAATTCTTAAATGAGCAATATTTGGTTCTGACCCAAAAGCCAAATGCAAAGGAGAGAATTTATGATAACTAGTTGATCTTATGCGTACAAGTGTTGCAGCATGTAAAATAGTATGTCCTCAGGCAGATGTTGGGAGATTTGTTTTCATTAATAATGGTCTAGCAATTAATTATAATTGTTTAATCAAAGATTCAGCAAGACCATTTTGTGTGTGAACATGAGCTACAGGATGTTCAACATTAATCCCAATTGACATGCAATATGCATCAAAAGCATGTGATGAAAATTCACCAGCATTATCCAAACGGATATTTTTAATGTGATGGTCCGGAAATTGTGCTCGTAATTTAATTATTTGAGCAAGTAATCTCGCAAACGCCAGGTTGCGAGTAGATAATAAACATACATGTAACCATCGGGATGATGCATCAATTAAGACCATAAAATATTTGAACGGTCCACATGGTGGATCAATAGGTCCACAAATATCTCCGTGAATCCGTTCGAGAAATGTAAGACTTTCAGCTCCTACTTTTACTGGTGATGGTTTAACAATTAATTTTCCTAGGGAACATGCAGTACATGCGAATTTTTCTGATGTTAATATCCTTTTATTTTTTAAAGGATGACCATGTGTATTCTCAATGATTCTTCTCATCATGGTAGATCCCGGATGACCCAACCGGTTATGCCAAATGCTAAAAGTAATAGGATCAGTAAACTTCTGGTTTACTAGATGATAAATTTCAATTGTACGTATTTTTACAAAATATAGGCCAGTAGAAAAAAACGGCAGTTTTTCTAATACAGATTTCTTACCCAAATGCATTTGAGTAATAAAAAGATGCTCAATCCCATTTTCCTCATTTGTTTCAACATGATACCCATTTCTGCGGATATCTTTAAAACTCAATAAATTTCTTATGGATTTTGAGGAAAATAGTGCCTTATCAATAATAATTGTTGTTCATTTAGGCAACAATATACTAGCTCTTCCGGAGCCCTCAATTACATTTGTACTACCGTTTATTGTATAAATATTTATTTCTCCCATTTTGAGATCAGAAAAATATTTCTCATTTTTTAGTATGGTGTGTGTAGTTCCATTATCAATAATGCATACATCATCATTAACAACAGCCATCTGAACACAAATATATATATGCAAACGTAAATATTATTAGAATAGAATGAAAATGAAAATACAAAAATATCAGGGTGAGGCTTTAGTTCTTCTGGACACTGCCATCACCAATTAAATGGTCTATCCTACCATTTGGGTATTCAAAAAAATCCGATACATCCATATGGGTAATATTGATATTAAGATCTTCAGAATCAATATCATCATCCTCAGCATTATTTATTGGATGTTGAGAAAAATTTGCTTCCACATTTTTATTTTTCAATGAAGCTTGATATAATTCAACTAAATGCTTAGCCGTACGACAGTTTCGTGACCAATGACCTTTCATGCCACATCTATAACATATATCCTCATGCTTTTCTTCAATTTCTTTTTTTTTTCCCTTATGATCTTTTCTGTTCCACTTCAGGTGGCCAGTATTTCTCACAATTTGATTATGATTGTGATAAGGGAAATATCGAGCGTGTCTACGACCATAACCACGACCACGGCCACGGCCATGGCCACGACCACGACTATAACGATGGTTTCTGTTAGAGCCAACAGTATTCACTTCTGGGAGTGCTGTTGAGCCAGTTGGTCTGGCTTCATGATTTCTCAATAATAACTCATTATTTTCTCTGTAATGAGGAGGGCAGTAATTAAATCTGTAAATTTTGTATACCCATTTTCTCGATATTGTTGTTGCAAGATAATATTCGAAGCATGAAAGGTAGAGAATGTCTTCTGCAACATATCTTCATCAGTCACTTTTTCTCCGTATAATTTTAATTGAGATGTAATTTTATACATTGCGGAGCTATATTCATTCACGGTTTTAAAATCTTGCAACCTCAGGTGCAACCATTCATACCGTGCAGTGGGTAGTACGACCATCTTCAGGTGGTCAAATCTTTCTTTTAAATTTATCCACAGGACATATGGATCTTTTTTGGTAAGATATTCCATTTTCAAATTTTCATCGAGATGACGACAAATAAAAATCAAAGTTTTAGCCTTGTGTTGTGCAGATGCACTATTATTTACTTGAATAGTTTCACTAAGGCCTTCAGCATTTAGATGCATTTCTGTATCAAGAATCCATGACATATAATTTTTTCCAGAAATATCAAGGGCTACAAATTCGAGTTTAGCGAGATTAGCCATAGAGATCAATAAATGTGTACCTGTCTTCTGGTTTTGTTAACGGCAGAAACTCGTGCTTAGTCTTCTGGCTTTTGTACCGGTATAGACTCGTGCTGATAACGTGTTATAAAATTAGGGTAGTGTTAGAATAAAATCTACACACTAAGAAAATTCTAACTATTCTTTACACAAGAATTTCTCTTCAAACTTCTCTCTTTCTTTCTCTCACAATTATTTCTCTAATATTTCTTTCACTAATATTTCTTTCACAAAATAATGGTGTATTACAAGCTTAGAGAGTAGCTCTATTTATAGAGCTCTAATTAGTGGATTACATCATGGCATACATCATCTTCCACTAATCTTAATTAGTGGTGTCTCCACTAAATGGTGGACATCCATAAAAATCTTCTAATAATTCACATAAATCCATAATTAGTGGAGCCTCCACTAATTAATGGAGATTCCAATAATTCATAACAGTTTTCACTAATTAGTGGAGCTTCCACTAATTCTCTAATAATTCATATAAATCCATAATTAGTGGAGCTTCCACTAATTCACAATATATCATAACATTTTTCTATTTGTTTAAAGTTTTATATTATGATAATGAATTGCTTTTTTATTCAATCGATAATACTATATTTTTAAATTTTTTTAATTTTTAAAATAAAAATCCCTCTTGCTGTTTACTATTATATAAATAGCATTCTATTTTTATTAGTACTTTTTAATAAGTACTTATCAATATATTTTTAAAATAAAAGTCGTACTAAAATATATACATACTAAATTATGTCTTTAAATAAAAAAGTATGTCATAATGTAAAAATTACAAATAAGTGAATATTATGGTATGGAAATGGTTAAATATTTAATCATATTTCTATCAATAAATGTTTAAACCTTTTTGTTCCAATATAAAAAACCTAGTAATACTTCAATTTTCACACGTCCTTTCGAATTTTAAAGAAACTATCATGAAGGTGTTGTGTTTTGAAACTGTTTTTGCTTATTAATACTGTTGAAAATAATGATGATGTGTTAGAAATACTTTAAAAGGAAAAAAAAACTATTTTTCAGCAATTTTTTTAAGTTTGCATAAAAAAATATTAAAACGCATAAAATGTATTATTAAGTTGTATCAATTAAAGAAAAAAAAAAGAGTAGTATCCGTCTAAGTAGCACTTTCACGGAAGGTACAGAATGCTGCTAAGAAAAAGAAATTTGAAAAAAAACATTAAAAACAAACGACCTCTGAAAACTTATAATTTTTCAGAGTATATCAAAAAGAAATTTGTAATTTCCCCCTCAGCGAGGCGCTCTGCTCTGCGCCACTCGAAGCCGGGCCCAATATCTGCTCCAGCCAATGGCCATCGAGAACACCGATATGATCCACATAATACTAAAAAAAAGGTACAAATTGAAGATTTAGAGAATATATATAATAAAAGAAAGAAAATGGAAAAGACAGAAGGCGAAGAGAAGATTCATTTCAGTTGCAACAACCCAAACCACCTATTTTCCTCTTCCGTCAGACCCACCGCCACCACACTTCACACATTCATTCGCACTCGCTGTCGGACCTCAGTTATCACGTTCAAGTCCGCCACAGCATCGTTTTTTCCGCTTCTTCTCCTCTCTGTCCTGAACTGAAGGTGCATCTCGGCAATTCAGGTACAGTACACTCTGCTCTGCTCTGCTCTGCTCTACTTCTCTTCCTCCTTGAAGCCGTAAGTGAATCGTAATCCCTCTATGCAAGGAAGTAGCCATTCCTCTTCTGTTTGGAATGTTTTGCTGTGCTCCTCTTCATATTCTTTCCTTTTGCATTTCCTAGCTTTGCTGTCCAAAGTTTTCCTCTTGATCCCCGATCATTCATGTCGCTTGTTTCTGCCGGGCGAGCTATTCTACATCTCAGTTTTAGCTTAATTTTCACCTACTTTTGTTGTCTTTGGAATTTGGATTTGTCTTCTTCTTCGTCTTACCATCAAAGCCTCATCTTTCCAATTTTGGTCTTCTTGATGGTTTGAATTTATATAATTAGAAAAAGTTTTATTTTTACCAGGATGCCCGAAACTCAGACGGCTGTTTCAAAGTATGCCTTCATTTTGCAGATGCCCCGAGAGTTCATCTGCTTTGAAAGATTTCAATTCCTGCAAAGTTATTACAGTAATTGTTGAAAACTTTTGAATTTCCTCTTGTGAAAAATCCCAGGAGTGGATAACCGAAATTCTCCAAAATGTGCAGTAAATAGCTTTTGGCTTTTAAAAAAAAAATCATTGGTTGCCAAACATTTTCCTTCTTTTATTTTTTGATGATTTTATTATTTTTTCTTTTTTTCGTGTGCCTGTGGTCATTGTTTCTTTTTGTTATGCCCAGAAGCCTGACGAATTGATATACCAGAGAGATCTAGCACAGTTATCTTGTGGTCCTGTGGCATGTTTGTGGTTCAGCAAACCAGTTAGTTTCGTCAGATGGTATTGTACTTGCACAAGAGGAAGCTTAATCATGGCCACTGCCGCTGTTATAGGACTTAGTGCGGGGAAAAGGCTTCTGAGCTCCTCCTTCTATTATTCTGATATCTCTGAAAAACTAGTCTGCAGCACTGATCATCCACTGGCTCATCATCCCGTTGCTTCCACCAAAAATGTGATAAACGCTAAGAAATCATCCAATTTTAGCCTTAGTTTTCTCTCCAATCACCAAAACCATTCTTTTAATGCTCTTAAGGAGCATGTTGACAATGCTTCAGATCCTTCCATCCTTCGACCCTGGCTTCCCTGTTCCAACCGCATAGATGAAGGCAGCTTTGATGCTGATCGCTCAGTGGACGCTCTCCTCTTGCTGCAGAAGTCAATGCTTGAGAAACAGTGGAATCTTTCGTCTGAAAACACAACAACAAGCGCAATACCTAGAGGAAAAACTTGCAAGAAGATGCAAGTCATTTGTTCTGGAACATCTGCTCGCCGGCGCAGAATAGACAGTCGGAGGCAACTTCATGGCAGAAAAAGTTGTGTTAGGCAGCTCAGTGTCAGTAGGAAACTAAGATACATTGTCAGTCCGGAGCTGCTTCAGAATCGTTTGAAGGGCTATGTAAAAGGTGTAATAAGTGAAGAATTGCTGTCCCACGGTGCAGTGGTACAGTTGTCCAATAAAATAAAAGAGGGTCTCTGTTTAGAAGAGCAGAAGGAGAGGTACTTTAAGATTTTCTTTTCCCTCTTTTTAGTTGTACTTTTGTTCTTTTTCTGGCTGAATTAAGGGAACTATTTCGGTGGATAACTCATCAAAGAGAATCTCTAACGAAAGCTAGGGCCATTTATTGAGAGAATGCAATAAAATAAATCTTAAATTCACTACAACCCTTTTTGTATTTAGGCCAAATAATTCCTTTTGCTCATTACAAGACACCCTTAGCGAAAAAAACTTGATATGAAGCTAATAGTTTTCATTTGCCTTCTCATGGAACATTTTTTTTTTTCTTTTTCTCTTCATTTATCCTTGGAATGTCCTATTTGAAGATGTGAATTTTTCTTTCAGTTTCAAACTAGTCTAGCTTCTTTTATTTTCCCCATTCTATGCACGTATCATGTTCCTTTTCCATTTGTTTCATTTCGTAGTTCCTTTTTGAAACTTTAATATCATGTTTGATCCATGGCAAAACTAGATTGACATGATCAATGGTGTTAATTTCTACAAATCATTTTGAATATAAGATTTAAACTGCTAAACCCCCTCCTTCCAATGACAAATAAAATGGAGAAGGCAAGAATCCTTTTCGAAGCTAGGTGGACTTGATGGTGAATTTCTACCCATTTATAGTCTGTTTCGAGTCTCCCATTCTGTAGGCCACTTTCCCATTGTTTTGATATGTTTCACCTGGTATGCGTGATGAAAATTTCAGACTGAAAGAAAGACTAGGATGTGAACCTTCAGAGGAGCAACTTGCAATTTCCTTGAAGATTAGCCGTGCTGACTTACAATCAAAGCTTATTGACTGCTCTTTGGCAAGGGAAAAGCTGGCAATGAGCAATGTTCGGCTTGTCATGTCTATTGCACAAAGATATGATAACATGGGTGCTGAAATGGCTGACCTTATCCAGGTGATAACCTTGTTAGGCATGTTAGGCACCAGACTAGTGCTGAATCTTTTACTTACTTCTGATGAGCAGAAGAGTTTAAATTTGCTTCCTAATAAAGTTCCTTGATCATCGTGTAGGGCGGTCTGATTGGACTACTCAGAGGGATTGAGAAATTTGATTCTTCAAAGGGGTTCAAAATCTCGACATATGTTTATTGGTGGATTCGACAGGTGAGGACAAAATTTTCTCTGAACTGCAAACTATGAATATATTCCTGATATTATAGTTCATCATCAAAGCCATTATAATATTAGAGATTAGGTATTTATCAAAGGTTCTAATTTTGAGATGACTTTGTGGGAAGTCAAACAGGGGGTTCAAACTGTTGGAACAAATATGCCCTTGGCTTGTGGAAGACTAGAAAGTCCAACAATTAACTGAACATAATTCCTTTCATGGTAGCTTTCAAGCTGAGCCTACAAGACCCCGTGACAAACTTCATATTGTCACATTTTATTGCGGGGAATTGATGTTATGACTGTTTAAAAGGAAAATAGGAAATATGTTTAGTGCTTATTCTCCACTTTAGTTGTATAAAAGTTTGAAGAGTACATTTGGCAGTCGAATGCTGTTTCTGTGTTTAAGTATTCCCATTAGAATATTTTGTCTAAATGGACTTAAATTTATTGACCGACCAAATGCAAAATTAGGCTATCAATTTGTGAAGAGGGCCATGTCTCACATTATGTCTCCATTCAGGACATCTGTGTTGAGTTACTTATCCATCATGAAATCTTTTGTGCTTTTATCTTGTGCTTTTATCTGGATTAAATCTTATCAAGTAATGAATCATTTTTCTTTTGCTTGTTTTCTACTTGTAGAACTAATAATTTCTTGCCAAAATCTAAAGACAAGATATACTTATATTGTGTTTCAAGGAGGAATATGGAGAGCTGATGTGTTGATCAGTTCGTCATTTAGTAATATAGTAAATGAGATGTGTTGATCAGTTCGTCATTTAAAACTTACAGCACTGTGGATAAGTTGGTTCTTGGATGTCTAAACCTTCCATAGTTTCTGCATCCAGCATCACCATGTCCTTTTCTTCTAATTCCTTCAATCCATGCTCAGGGTGTCTCTAGAGCTTTAGTGGAGAACTCAAGAACATTGAGATTGCCTACACACCTCCACGAAAGACTAAGTCTGATCCGAAATGCTAAGATCAGGCTGGAAGAGAAAGGAATAACTCCATCTATTGATGTAAGTTTGATATTATATTCTGATGGACGTTGAGCAGGTCAAATAGTCCAATCTTTCTCCATAAACCATTGTTTTATGCAAGTATAATCTACCTTCAGAATTTCTTATGAACTTATACTTGCTTTATGCTTCAGAGGATTGCTGAATGTCTTAACATGTCTCAAAAGAAAGTAAAAAATGCAACCGAGGTAAAAAATATCTTGAGAATTTTAAATTTGGTTTAGGTCTTTGTGCTTATGCTATTTTACTGATTATTGAAGTTTAAATCTTGCAGGCAATCAGCAAGGTGATCTCACTTGACAGGGAGGCATTTCCATCATTAAATGGTCTTCCAGGAGAAACACTACATAGTGTAAGCCTTAACTTCGTGATGTTTCAAAATTATGTGATGGAACCGTCACTGATTCTGATTTAACGCATACTTTGCCCTGCTTTGTGCTTCCCCTGGCAACAGGGGCTCGTGAGTTCTTTTTATTACTCCGTACTATTTTTACTGTGCAGTATATTGCAGACAATCGCTTAGAGAACAACCCATGGCACGGAATTGATGGATGGGCACTCAAGGTAATTGAGTAGAAAAGAATTGTGGAGACTTTGTTAATTAAAAGTGCCAGCAATTTATGTAACCTATTGCTAATCTGAAGATTTCTCACTAAAATCGTGCTAATTTAGTTGCTTCTTGACTATGCTAACTCTTCAGTTTCTAACTGTTTTGCAGGATGAAGTGAATAAGCTCATTAATTCAACATTAAGGGAACGGGAGAGGGATATTATCCGTCTCTACTATGGTTTAGACAAGGAATGTCTTACTTGGGAAGATATAAGTAAGCGGTAAGAACAACAATCCCACCCATATTTTCTTGTAATCGTATAGTGGCATAAAGTGAAGCATGGTATATTCTGAATTACTGAGCAAGTTAATCTACCATTTGTTCTACGTTTTGCTATTTTCTACTTTCAGGATAGGCTTGTCCAGGGAGAGAGTCAGGCAGGTCGGCCTTGTTGCACTCGAGAAACTAAAACATGCTGCTAGGAAGAGGAGACTGGAAGCAATGGTAGTGAAACATTAGTGCGGACTTCTTTTTGTCGGTGCAGGGAAAAAATATTGCTGTGTATGTAAAAAAAGGAAATGTGCATGTTGTATTTATTCAGGGATTAGGATGGTACAGATAGCAATGCATGTTGGCATAAATAGATCACTTTTTTCTGTATTTATACGTTATTTTGTATCAGTTTTACTTGCACCAGTAACACTAAATTAATCAATTGCAGAAGAACGGGGCTTTTGTGTCAGGCCTCAATTCAATTTTATTTCTAGCATCTTACAGATGCAAGGCAGCGGTAAAAAGCCATATTATGGTGAAATTCTTGTTTATATTGTTTTATTGCGGTAGAAGTGTTGCATATTAATTAGTCATACACTACTTACAAATCAATAATATAAATTAAGTATCGTGTTTTTAATATATTTTTAGATTTTAAATGAAAAAACATATCCACTTATATTTTGCTAAGCATAAAGTCACAATTAAATTAATAGAGTCAATTTTCTTCACCTTTGTTTATAATTAATATACAAATTTTCACAAATAACTCAGTAGAATGATCTTTAAATATCAAATGTAGAGTTTGAACGTGAATACGAAAATTCTTATTTTGTTAGGATTAAAATTTTAGGAATAATTTATACTCTTTTCGTTTCAATGATATTGACTTATTTAGTATTTTAAATTATCTTAAAAGTAAATTTTTTAATATATTATATATTATAAATAATTAATATATTTTTTATATACTATTTTTATATATTTAGATTTGATATAATATATTATAAGGTTTATTTTTTTATTTTTTTTATATTATATTAAAATTTTTATTTTTTATAAAATTTCGCGCAAAGTCAATCATTATCATTTTAGTTGAAACCTGAATTATTATTCTTTCTGTCCTTATTTATCTGTCACAATTAAAAAGTTGCAGTATTCTTTTTTTGTCATATTAAAACAAATTAGGAAACATTAATGTAAATTTTACTATTATATCTTTGTATTAAATAATTTTAAAAAATGAAAATGTAATAACTTTAGAGAAAGAATGAAACAAATAAATTTTGAAACAAAAAATAGTTTTGAAGAATATTAAATACTACCTCCGTTTCACTAAGTCATTTTAGACTTTGAAATTTTTTTTCGTAATATAATTCATTTTACAAAATTATAATATAAAAGTTTATTACTTTTTTTCATTTTTATCCCTCATTACAATCTCTTTCTTTCCATTACTCTCTCTAATTATTAAAATAGACAAAGACTTAATTATGAGTATTTTTTAAAGTTTAATTTTAAAATTATCTAAAATTTATAGAGTCTTAATTCTTGTACATAAGTTTAAAACGACATATATTATGAAATAGAGGTAGTACATGGTAATTTTGAAATGTACAAATAAAATTGTATGAATTTAAAAGATTAACTAACTTTTTTTTAATGTGAAAAGAAGTTAAATGTAGGGACTGATGGAGTAATAAAAATAAATAAATTGAGGCAACAGAGGTGAAAAGGGCCAGTGTTAGGGATGGCAAACGGGTCGGGACGGGTTGGGCTAGGGACTAGAAATCCCAGCCTCGCTCCCGTATCCCCGTTCCCAACACGGGAAAAGGTGGGAATTCTCGCCCCCGACCCATCGGGGATAAATATAATCTCCGGTTCCGACCAAGCGAGGAACCGGAGATGTGGGGGCCCGGTTTCGGCCCAGCGGGGAACTGGGGATGCAGGGGCCCAGTTTCGGCCCAACCCCAATTTCGACTCAACAAAAAAAAATTAAATCTAAATAAATTTTGAAATTTTATAAAAATAAATTTTATAATTTTTTTAATAGAAAAAATAAATCTAAATAAATTCTAAATAAGTATTACTAATATTAATATTTAATTTAGAAATAATATATATTTGTGTGTTAATGTGAGATATTTCATATTAATAATCGAATGAAACTAAACATTTGCAAATAAGTTTAGATATGTTCAATTATTAATTCAACAAATATTAATTAATCTTAAATGAAGTTGTGTTTCGAATAAGTTCAACTTTATTCTATTACTAACCGAACAAATATTCATTGATGTTGAACAAACTTTTATTCACATAAATATTTATATTTTTATCAAATTTATCATTGTCATCTTAAATTATAGTCAAATCTTATATTATTATCATTTGTATTCTATTTTGTATCTTATCTCTATGAGAAAAAAATTAAAGTTAAAATATTAATTCGAAATAAATAAAATTCGAATTGCAGTATGAGATACAATACAATCATCATTTGCAAATGACAACATAATTTTAAAATAAGTAATGACTCTAATGATATAAGTTTATAAACCAAGTATTTTTTACTCGTGCTTCTCAAGACCTTTAATGATTTGAGAAATAAACTTATATCCTTGCCGCTTTATAATATCATTCTTAATTTCTCATTTTTTTTCCTTAATTGTAACTATTTCATAAATGTCTTTTTAAATATATATATATATATATATATATATATATATATATATACAATAATAAAAATTCTATGAATAAAATTATCTAACATATTCTTAGTCAAATTATTTAAAGAGATTAAAAAAATATAACATTTACAGTATTAGAGAAATAAGAATAAATAAATTATAGAGTAATATTAAAATAATATTATTAATACTAATTAAAATTTATAAAAATATTATAATATTTAGAATATCAATAAAAAATGAAATGTTCACAGTGCTTTACTATCCTTACTACTATATTATTTGTTAGCATGTTATTTGTTAGTGCATTAAAATTATAAATTTATTAATATAAATATATTATCATCTCATATAAGAATTTATAATTTCATAGACCAAGATATTTTTTACTTTATCATAGTTAAGTAGATATAGTACAAGATATATATAAACATATATTATATAGTTAATATATATATATATATATATATTATATATATACAATAATTATATATAATATATGTAAAAATAAAATATATACATATTATATAGTATGTATATATTAATATACATACTATATAGTGTATATATATATATATACACACACTAATACTATACGTGTTGGACAGGTTAGGGGTAGGGATTGGCCGGGGCGAGGTGTAAAGCCCTTCCCAGTCCTGCTTAAATCAGGAATCCTCGATCCAGGCCGGCCCAGGCCCAAATTTATGCGGGGGAAATTGCCATCCTTAGCCAGTGGAACAAATCTTCTCTCCAGCCACTCTGTCACCCATAATCTCCCTTCTTACCTCCTCTTTTTCTTCCGGATTTACTCAATCCAAACGTAGAATCCTGCACAAGCGCAGAAGATTTGGCTTCAGATAAGGGATCAGTTTGATTTGTCTATTTATAAAACATTAATTCCATCTTTGAATTTTTTTTTTAAAATTTTACTCATCCAGTTTCTTCGCGGACGATTGGGGATTGTTTCTTAAATTTAGCGACAGTAGGCATGGAATTGATGGGATTTTCTTGAAGGAATTCCTATTATCAATCGGATTCTGTAATTCACTTGTTGGATTGCTCTCTGATGGAGGGGGCGAGGGGAAGGGCGACCGATATGGAAGAGGTGAAGGCCATGGCACAGCAACAGCTGCTGAGTCAGCAACAACAGCAGCAGCTACTGCTTTTGCAACAACTGCAGCGGCAGAAGCAACAGGATGCTATTATGTCTCGCTTCCCTTCCAACATCGACGCGCATCTGCGTCCTCAGCAGCACCTCCTTCATCGTTCGCAAAGCCCTAATCCTAGCCCTAATCCTAGTCCTAACCCTAACCCTAATCCTAACCCTCACATACCAATATCAACTTCCAATCACCAAAACCCAAATGCTGCTACTACAAACGCCAATCCTACTTCCAGTGCTGCTAATAACAATAACGGCTCCTCATCTTCGAACCTGAACCCGCAGCAGCAGCAGCAGCACCAACAACAGCAGAAGGCCAGTCGATCGAATCAATTAGAGCTGCAGATGGCGTACCAGGATGCCTGGCGGGTTTGCCATCCTGATTTCAAGCGTCCTTTCTCCTCTGTGGAAGATGCTTGCGAGAGGTATGCTAAACTTTGCTACTTAGGCTAATATCCTTACAGTTACTGGATGTACGTTTTCCTGGCAACGGTCATACAGGTTTGGATATTTCATGTGGAAAATTCTCAGTTTTGCATGTTACTTGAGTGCATGGGAGGAGTACATGCTTAATCACATGACAATAAGAACCCTGTTTTCCATTATTCATTTAATCAAAAGCTACATTCTTCAGCATCCAGGATCATGAATATTTTTGGTTCATTTCTCATATAGTTGTCTTGTTCTGTTGCAGCAAAGTCGTTTCTGAGACTAGACCATAGAAATTTCAAGATCTGAGATATATTTGCAATTATTCAATCCGTTTCATGTATTACATGAGATTGCATATTGTCAACCAGGTACATTAGCTCCATGAGATGCGGGGTACTTGGTAGAAGCGTATTTATCTCAATTCTATTAGTTGTTGGGGAATGGCTGATAGGTGATTAATATTCAAACCCAAATTCCAGTTCCTCAATGGGAAACCATGCCATTGACAATCTCTGGCACCCGTTCAATAGTGATGTCCTGAATGGGCACTGAACTGAGACTACCAGTCAACCAGCCCCGGAAGACTTGGTAGCACCAAGCTCTATGGACTCTTGTTCTGTTTCCACCTCATTAGGGAGGCAGGGCAGGGAGGGAAGGAGTTTTGGATTCAAAATATCTGTGCATTTCACTTCTTCTCTGCATAAGCGAACATGTCCATTCACAATTTTCACTCATATTAGTTTGCACTATGGCTTATCCAATGTGTGAAAGGAATCAATATTAGGATGGAGACTCTACTCATGTCTTGTAGTGATTCCTGGGTTGCATGAAATATATGATTCCATTGTTCATTTTTTTTCCTCTACTAATGTCTAGAGACATGTATGGATAATGAGACATCACTGAGGAATCAATTTTAGTATGGAGACTCTACTCATGTCCTGTATTGTTTTCTCTTGCAGTTTATATTTCAAAGGGAACACAGTTTGGTGTAGGCTAAATTTTTGGCATGTATGTTCCATTGTTTCATATTGTCACCAACTTTTTACTTATTAAAAGTTGGCTAAAAAGAAAAAGGCCCTTGTTTATCTGCATTATCCATCTCTTTTATGGGTTAGAGTTCATATTTTGCATTGAATTATGTGCTTTGAAGAAGTTAGTGCAAACCTTGGGTATCCATGCTGTACATCTCCAATTGACTGCAAAACTATTTTTAGAAAAGCAAAAAATTTATAGAAGAGTCTTTTGCACATCAGGCAAAGTTTCTGTCACCACCAAAAAAGATTATGTGCGGTAAAATCCTCTTTGATTTGCATAAAGAAGACTGGCGCTTAAAAAACCCTTGATTTTTTTCCATTCAGATTTAACTAATCATACCAAGTGCTGCAGATCTTGGACGCTTCTAAGAGATCCAAGTAGTTTCAAGCTTTGGATTATTTATTTATTTATTCCTCTTTATGGAACCAAGCATCATCTGTTTGATACCAATACCAAAAAGAAAAAAGAGCATGGACCAAATCTCTGATACCCCAGCATAGTGAAGCAGTAGAAGATTAACAATTTCGTCACTTATGCACATTAAATTCCAGTTACAAGTATGTTCTTTTATTCCTTCTTAGATTATTTCCCATTAAAGTAGCTTCTAAGCAAATAAAGCATTTATAGTCCGTGCCTTAGTGTTCCGAACAGCCTACCAGAGGAGTGAACACTCATTTGCACCGGCAATGACCTTGTACACTGTCTTAAGATTTGAACTGTCCTTTTTAATTTCCTATCCATCATACCTTCTGGGCACTATTACGTTCATCTTATGTCTGTAATTTGCAGATAAAGCTAGCTTGTTTCCCAGTCCTGAAAGCTGCTTCTAGAGCTGAATTCCATATGAATAGATCTTCTTCAAATTTCAGCAAATCAGAAGCCCAGTGTTGTTTGTATAGTGCTATGTTATACAAATTGGGAATATCTGTCATCAAGGTGTGTTCTCCATACCATATATCGGTCCAAAATCTGATACCATGTCAACTCCCAACCACAGATTTGTTTCTAGGAAGACCTATAGTTTACTCAATTAATCTCCTCTCATAGTCCAACATCTTATCACTATCTTACCTCTTTGGCAAACCAGCCTCATGTCATGAGCTACTGGCAATCTGTCACACTGTCACTCTTTTCCATAAGAGGACATCTTCAACAGCCTGTATCCAATGCCACATCCTAATAATGCTTGCTGTAACAATATAAGTTGTAAACACTCCAAAACCTCTTTATTTTGGAGAACAAACAGTTGTCTTGTTGACGAAGTGATATTTGTGCTTGTCTCTGTCCCTTTCCAAAATCCCTTTGAATTTAGTCCAGTTAAAAGGCTGTTGAATCTGGCACCAATGAAAAGAGGGAGAAAAGATGTGTAGGCAGAGTTGAAAGGGTGCTCTTGAGAAGCGTTAGTCTTCCTCCTGAATGATTGTGCTTTACAGACCAGCTATTTTCTTCCTATATATTTCTACAACTGACTTTGATTTAAAAGTAGCACCAAGAGGCAATCCCAAATTGGTGGATGGCATCTTACTACTTTACAGCCAAAAACTCAGGCTAAAACGTAAGAGTTCTCTATTGCTCTGGCAGGAAGAAGCTCGCTTTAGTGCAGGTTGATTTTAAGTCCTGGGATTATCTATATCAATAATGTTTTGGAAAACCTTGTTACTTTCGTCATCTCTTTTTCTGGGTGAGCATGTGTGTGCTTGCATGTGTGTTAAACATGGTATATGTTAACTGAATAAGATGTGGTCTCTCAGTATCTTCAGCAAATGTAGTTGTGGTTTGTGTTTTCTTTTGTACCAGGTTATTTGTGATGCTTGCAATGTTGGACTCTGTTTTGAACATAAATACCCCTTCCTTGGCCTACTTGCAATACATTGTACTGGAATATCATGCCTTTGTAATTGCTGTCTTTCGGGCAGTTTTAGCTTGTTCTAACTATCAAGCCAGTAGCTTCTTCTGATTTTCTGGAATTTTTGTAGGCTACTACCTTACCATGTAGTGGCAGATTATGAAGCAGAGGAAGATGACAAGATCCTTGATTCTGATACAACTGGCCAAATGCTGTCTCGTTCTCAGCAGTGGGACCATAATATTGCAGCAAAAGTTGCAGAGTTCACTGCTACATTTGAGAAACAAGTTCTTGCATTTAACATCATTTCTCGCAAGCGAGATTTGGGGGAATTCCGGACAGAGGAGAAGCTGATGATAGAGCAGTTACTCTTGCAGGAAGATAGGCGGACTCTACTTGAATTGAGGGCACAAATGGAGACAAGGCAGAAAGGTCGAGAGACTCAGGAGTCTAACCTCCGAATGGCAGCCATGGCTCACGCTGACCAATCTCGGTCTGAATCACAAGCTCATTCTGAGATGATGGTTCGAGCCCCTATACGGCCTAGTATCCTTGGTTCTCAAGGCAGTAATATTCCCATTGGTCATGACCTGGGTGAGGACCAGGTAGCCAACCCAGATGAGATTATGAATGGATGGGGTAACAATGCACAGAAGGATGAAAAGGAGCCATCGGAGGACTTCTTGAATGATGAGGAAACAGAAAATGGAGAAGCAGCAATGCAAAGTGAGTGGCGTGGAGGGGCAGAGTTGGACTTAAACACAAGATAAATTCCTACTTTGGCCCCATATCCTTTCTCAGGTATTTTTTTGAGTTGTAGGACCATTACTTTTGGTAAAATGCTTATGCATCCTTAGAACAATGTGGCTCCGAAAAAGTTAGGATGAATTTGATGAAGCTACGTAAATTTACGTGGGAAGATGTTTTCCTCCCCCCCCCGGGCCGGGCCCTCTTCCCTCTCGTTCTGTAATTTATTTCCTATTTGTTTGCGGCTTATATCAAACTTTCAAGGGATTTAAAGAAAAAGCAAAATATGTGGATAGTGCCAGTCGGGGACATGCGCACGAACAAATTACCTCCCTAAATGAAGAGCGAACGGGCAAAGATCCAAGCCTGCTTCTTTGATATGGTACAAAAATACAAATATGTGAAGGGAAAATACTTAAAATGTAGACCCAGTGTTTAATGAGTATTAAGAACTTCTATACCGTTTTAGAATGGTGCAAGTTTTTAATGCATGTGATGTACAAAATTTATACTCTTTTCGTCTTAAAAAGAATATGAAAAATTTTTATTTTTGTTATATTAAAATATTTATTAATTTTATAAATTAAAAATATATTTATTATATTTATTTTTAATTTATTTTTTTAATTATTCATTAAATATGTGTATATTTTTAATTTATTTTTTCTTTAATTATTCATTAAATGTGTATATTTTTAATTTAATTAATGAAGATTTATTTTTATTTAATGATATAATAGTCTTTTTTTTTTATTATAATTCTATAATTATATTTAGCATGCAATCAGAATTTTAGCTTTTCAGTTTGTGTTTACTTACAGGTCGGACCTCAGAATAAAAAATTGAAGGCCTGTAACAAGATAGACCGTACTTATTGGCAAGAATACATATGTAAACTCGGTAAAGTGGATTATATATTTTAAAAAGTGTAGTACTCCTTTGGAAGGAATAAAATACAAGATATTTACACAAGTATTTTCTCTTCTTTTTTTTTTTAAATCATGTTCCTATGTCATGAGTTGCGAGGGTCTACCATATCTCCAGAAAAATCAATCTCAAACGGAAACTCGATTTTCAAGGATATGGCTCCTAACCAAAACTAGCATTGATCAGGTTCGGACAAGTGAAGCACTTTTTTGGTACGGCAGGTGATATTGCCAGAGCTCGTCTCCTCCTGCCAGAGCATTATTTATCTAAATGACAATATTGTCCTTTAAGCTAATTCAGCAAGAACGCATAGAGACATCTATAGCGGCTTCGACTGAATTGGGTAACTACTGGCCTCTTTTATTCTGATTTGAATTTTGGTGAACTTGACCATAATCAGTTGGAAGAACTTAAAAACACAATTAAAAACACAAATTAAACTTTATTGATAAATTACAATATATCTCCCTACACTAATCATTTTTACCCTCATCTCTATAGCAGTTTTTGCAGATTTTACCCAAAATTTTAAAAACTAAGAGATAAAATAGTATGGACCACTCTAGACAATCTTAATAAAGCAAGAAAAAGAAAGCAACAAAAGCTTCAATCCATGTAGTGATGTATTATGTCTACACACAACTACTTCGCTAGCGGTTTGTGTCGAATAGTACTTAAAATTTGACTAAGAAAGAGAAGTTGATTATTGTACAAAGAGTAATTTCTGATTGGATGGAAAAACTTTAGATTGCCATGGCTGTGGGGGCGTTTCACTTTCTTCTGAGTACTGCAGTGGTGGAAACCACCAATCCTGAAGAGGATGAAAATATCTTTACTTGATGCAGAGAAAATGCGAATTGAAAATTAACAATTTGGGACGAGATTAATATTGTCACTTAAGTAGAAAATGCTCGGGCAGGAGGCAAAATGCTCTGGCAATATCATTTGCCCTTAGGTACAAGTTAAATAAACACATCATATCCCAATCCTCGTCTCTATTCTTCATATGGCAGCGGCATAGATTTATGGAAAAGCGGGCTGACAAACAGGGACAAGAGGGCAACGAGAGCAGAGGAAAAAACAAGAGGCTTACTCATGTTCTCAGCCTCCGGTGGAATCAAATTGCATTCCCATACTCCCGGCCAAGCCAGTTCTAGGTTTTCAAAAATAATGGATTGAAAATGAATGTTCACAAACTGAATTGAAAGTGTTATGGATGTCACCCTCGAGAATTAGCGTGCCATAAGGTTCTTGCAATCAACTTACATAACTCTCATATGATGATAAACTGGATATATTGCAACTTTTGAAGGTAAAGCGTACTCAGCTCAGATCCAACACAAAATGTGTTACCAAGTATATACGTTAGCTCAAATTTTCAAGGCTATTTCCGTCTATAGAATTTGTCAACAGCGAAATGTTTCATCCAGGAGTCCAACCTGGCGCCAAATCTCTCTGGCTGGCTGTTTCCTTTGACCTTCGAATCCCTTGTGATTAAGACAACTATTAACGTTACGAGATCTTTCCATGGCGTCACGTTTAAGTTCTAAACAAAAGTTTCCTGGGAACAGTCAATATGTAGCTTTGTACAGTGATGCACCAGTCTTCCTATCAATTCAATTTCATTGCAGCAAAAGACGCTGCAACATTCATTGCTTCATCCACATGTGATATACCAGGACCCTGAAATGGCATGAAAGGAAATCTCAGAAGAATATATGAATCTTCGTATATTGGGAGCACTGAATAAATGGATCGACAGATTGTCCTTGAGCATTTCTCTATAAGATCCCCCGCCCCAAGCAGTCCATTTTTCATGTTTGAGGATAAAATCTGCATTCTTGGGGGCTGGGAGAACGTAATCACACACATTGCCAAAATAAGGAGCTAATTAGGTAGCAGTTTATTCCTAATGTCCTCATAAAGATGTGTAGAAACGTAATAGAGTTTATATATCCTTGGAAAATCTCAAAAGGCAAACAGATTACAATTCAATCCTAATCTCAAGCAAGGATCAGTACAAACTATTTCACATTAACTTCCCAAATAAAGGTATTGAAAGATACAGAACTCAAAATTTATGACCAGAATAAAATATCTGACCTGGCCTTGAGCAAGACTGCCTTTTCCTCCTCCTTTACCATTCAAAGGCCCCAAAGCTGCATTCAGCCAATCCTTTGCAATCAGAGGCATGCATTTATCAGACTTCTCTGGAACCCCAGCACAGACTACAGCCTTGTGTGCAGTTTCATCTGTACTTACAACCATAATTGCCATTCCCTGTCCATTCACAAAAAATAGTTAGGAAAATTCAAAGAGAGAAAACTACAAAATTCCACAGCTGGCAGCAGAAACAACCTTCTGCTCTGAGACTTTCACAACTGCTTCACGAATTGCAGCAGTGTCTGAACCAACATTGACATGCACAATGCAGTAGGCCTTGCCATCAGATGAAGCAGCTTCTGCCTTTTCTAATGTAACTTCAACAGCTTTCTCAATGTTCTCCTCAGCAATCTTCTTTTTGGCTTTAATTACCTTAGTCTGATAGTTTTGAAAGAAAACAAAAACAAAAAAAACACTCCAGATTAGTGATTCAATTTTTCTGCTGCTTATTTATGCCACCAGCCATAACACAACAGCAAAAATGACACAAGCATACACACACATGGACACATAAACATGCAAAGTCCAGCAATAAAAAAAAATACCTGAAGCTGAGAAATTTTTTTCTTGAGATCATCCTTCTTGGCTGTTGGAATAGCTGCGGCTTCCACACGGCCATTCAAAGAAGTCACTTTCTGGAATCATTTAAATTAGATACAGCTCATTGATAACTTGTGTGGAAGCTGTGTAAATCGTAGAAAAATAAAATCTAGGAGGTGCCCAGTAAAGTGCCTAGGAACACTGTAAGATAGAAATAATGTTTCCATTTATGGAATAAAGGTATGGATCTCAGGAACACTAAAGGGCAATGAAAAAGGAATGTAACAAAATCAATATCAAAATCTGCCAGCCCAAGGAGTCAGCATAAGCAGATTTGTATATTCACTTTGAGACACCTGCCCTGATGACAATCAACAATTGTCCTGACAATAGATCTTGCTAAGAGCCTTTGGTAAGAGTTATAAGCATATTTAAGTCCCCATCTCCCTGCCTCTATTATTAGTTTAATGCACAGAGGACTGTCTTAGTTTAAATATAAAAATAATACCAAAACAGTGTTTGTGCATTGGGGGGTGCCATTGCATTACAACATAGATTATAATTGAAGTTGGCATACCAGTAATTTGGATTATCACAATAAAAGAACATAAGTATGGTTCAAGAAAGAATTAATCACGAATCGTGGAAAAACAACCATTTAGCAGTAAACTATGGCCCATGAAACAGGACAAATGGCAAAATGATGAAGCAAAAATAGAAAGTACATCGAGATATGGTTTGATAATCGCATTGGACAAACATTAAGTAATTCAAGTAGATATGATGCCAAGCCAAAACGCTAAGGGCATATCTAGGTATCAAGTATATGTACATCCAGAAATACTTATCAGCATAGAAATATAAGAAAAGAACAAAAAAATGACCAACCCAAATTGGAAAAGAAACACTTCCAAGTCAATAGTAATGCAAAAGTCATGTATGCTTCACATGAATTATCTTATATATTCAAAAACCTGCTCAAGTAAGCTTCCTTCAAAATCAGAGGCAACATGTACTTCTTTCTCAAGGGAAGCCGCCAATGCCATGGCACTGAAAGCATAATCCATTGTAACAGCAGTAACCCTACGAATTCCCTTAGCGATTCCTTCCTCAGATAAAAGAGCAAATGCTTTCGCCTCTCGTGTATTTGAAATATGGGTCCCTGCACAAATCCGAGAAATCAGATGTACAACAACATCAAGAAAGAATACCAACAAACAACAGGAAAGTGTACCTCCACAAAGTTCGGCAGATATTGATAACCATTCCTTATTCTCTGGATAGGCCAACAGTTCATCAACACTCCGACCAATTGAAACTATTCTAACTGGGTCTGGATAAACCTATGCAAGCAATTATGTAGCAATCTTTTAAGACAACTTCTAGAGAAGCAAAGGCTATTCTTCTATGCCTAAATTGACTCTACCACATACAAATAGAGAAGTATGAAGCTTAAATCGACTCTACCACATACAAATAAAGCATGAAGCTTACTTCTCCAAAAACAGCTCTAAGGCCATAAATACGCTTTGCATCAGGTAATTTAGCCTCCTTTGAGAATACATCCATTTCAGCTTTAATCTGTTCATTCACAATGGACTCGATTTCGCTAAGTTGCTCAGGCTTCACAGGCTTACCTGTTTCAAATTTTGAAGTATATAAGTATACCTCTTATACAACTCCTTTATACAAAAGGTCAACTATTAAAGGGAAAACTTACCATGGGAAAAGTCAAATCTTAGTTTTTCAGGAAGAACAATGGAACCCTTCTGATCAACGTGATCACCAAGCACTTTCTGCACTCATATTAAAGAAGTTTGAAGTATTTAACTCACAAAATCAGCATGGCAGAGCACAGACAAGATTTATAAGGAAATAGACAAAATCAAGAGCAACAACCCCCCACCCCCCCTTCCTTTTTTCTCCCTTCTCTTAGACTATCTGTAGATGACTTACCCTCAGGGCAAAATTCAACATATGTGTACAAGTATGATTTGGAGCAATAAGTGTACGTCTATCATAGTTAACCTGCCCAATGCAACAGAACAACCATAGGTCTGAGAAGAAAACAACCCAAAAATTCAGCAAGTTTGCATGTAAAGGATGCAACACAGACGGAAACTCACCTTGCAAATGACTCTATCACCAATACACAAACTACCAGAATTTTTACTGAAAGAACCAATATGAACAACAAAACCTCCATAAATCTGAACATTGGAAACTTCGAACAATCCAGAAGGGCCTTCAATCAATCCAGTATCATATATCT
Source organism: Voacanga thouarsii (assembly GCA_026120185.1). Taxonomy (NCBI): domain Eukaryota; kingdom Viridiplantae; phylum Streptophyta; class Magnoliopsida; order Gentianales; family Apocynaceae; genus Voacanga; species Voacanga thouarsii. The sequence continues at coordinate 1,105,676 of JANUWF010001364.1, read as the reverse complement.
GCAATCAATGCATGGCATTAGTAAATATATCCTCCACCACATAATCTGAAAAAATAGTTAAAACAAAATGCAGTGTTCGAGGAGAATGTAATAGGCATGTATCCTTCAATTATAAATTCCATCACATAAAGGATTCACTCCTCAATTCAAATTGGATGTCATAGTTTTATTAAGGCAGAGTTAAAAATATGTAATTGTTAAAAGAGAGAGGAAAATATACAATAAATCCTGATAGAAGCAAGACACCAAAATATGAGCAAGTATATCAATGTGGTCAATTTTCCCAGTGGACAAAGCTTCAAGAAGTAGAGAGGCCAACAAACAAAATTCAAGTAATGTTAGCAAAGGTGGTCCACAAAATTTGATCACAAAATAAAAGCAGTATAATTCTCTAGAAAGAATAAAAAAATATGGACTATAAAGTCTGGACACACCCTGATTAAATTAGAAACACAAAACTATGGCTTGAGTAACATCATTGTAAAGTCCGTGCTATAGAAATTCAGCAGAAAGCTGGAAAAAAGAATCAGCAAAAACATTTTCCTGGTCAAAATTTATCAAAAAAAAAAAAATGGGCAGACTATCACTCAAGTTGAAAAGCACCAACACAAAGTGACCAACCAAATATCCAGCCAACAAATAGAAGACTATCAACAAAAGACAGAGCCAAAGCTAACCCCTCACTACAACCATTCCATAATCACAACATTACATAAAAGAATGCATCTCAACCCAATTGACCTTTTTCAGAGCTCTTCTCTTCTATTGGGAGGCCACTGCCATTACTCTGCAATATTGGTCAACTTAACCACATTGCACACATTTGATTGACCAAGCACACAGCAGTTTCAGTCTTCTCCCTACCAACACTCGTTACCCTCGCCGATAACCTACTTCAGTTAGGTGCTCCTGCATGCTAACCCTAAAGAACTTAACCTCTTTGTGGATATCATTGAATGATTTACTACTTTCTTTTAGCCAAAGAAGCTTTCAGAAATGGAGCAAAAGGCCATTTTTAACCTAAAGGAAAAAACACAATTTTAATTGCCACCACTGTTCTGATACAAATTTCAGGCCCTCTAAGCTTGGAACAAAGATACAAAAGAGTCGTATGCAATAACTTTTCAACTTTGGGGGCTGTATTGGGCAAATTAAATCAGTGCAGCTTTTTAGTTCCTCTAGTATTTGATGCACATTTGGACTTTTCAGGCATCTTTTGGTTACTTTTGTACATTTCTTGTATACTGGTTCTTGGCACAATACTTGTGGAATTATCTCTACTTACACAGAGAGACAGAAAGTTTAACCCCAAACATTCACAACTTCTTAGAAACATTTAGGACCAAATATCCAATAATTTGGAAACACTAGGGACCAAATATACCGAAATTCGAGCATGTAAGACCCTATGAAATGTTAGGGACCAAATATACTAACATATAGGACCAAACTGAAAGTATAATTCACCTTTAGGAACAAAAATGAAATCTATACAGCATACGATAGTTTAGTTTGGTTCATTTCAATATTGATGTAATATAAATGCTTGTTCTAAAGGAGAATACCCCTTTTATTTGGCTAAGTTGGTTTCCTTATTAAAAGAGCTTTAACTAACCCAAATAAAAAGGGAAAAAGAATATACTTGTAGCAATGACGAGCTCTTAGGATGGCCCAAAAACAGACAGACTGGTAAAAATAGCAAAGAAACAAGGCAGCAGAAGCGGAGAAAAGAGTTACCAATTAAAAATAACAATAATAAAATAGAACTTCTGTCCATGCTAGGAATAAAAGGTTAGTAAAACCACATATGTAAAGGGAAGGCTTTATGCAAGTAAACTCAATTGAAGATTCAAAGTTCTGGCAATTAGGGAACCCTAAATCTATAAGTTCCTAACTTGAACCAAGAAAACTTGAAGGCCCACAGCTATGATCCATTTCCATATTTCACCATAAATATAATGATTGTTTGATTGTTCACATAAGAGTTGAAAAGACACACCCAAGTAGAAATGCAGGTGCTCTGGGGCCAGCCAAGAGTCCAACCCAATTAAATGGGTTTGGATAGTGTTTGGGTCAGCAACGCATAAGTTGGATGTAGGTCTGGGTGTCGAAAATAATGCCTATATGGCTTTGGGTTTGTGTTACTCACAACAAAAGGCCCAAGCAAGACCTAAACCTTTTTCTACTAAAATAAATAATTTATTTTACAGGTCATGTTTAGCACCTTCAGCTATATTTTGGCATATTACTCCCTCCGTTCTAAAATGAACAGCTCCATCTTGTGGCTATTACAAAATAATGTCCACTTTCTTGAATTAAAAATCCTAATTAATGGGAAATTTTCCCTAACTTTAAGTTATTGGCCAAGCACCTTCTTACGAAGTTGATACAAGTGCCATTCCTTCTCGAGTCAGTGCTAATTAAAAATTTTGCCAAGAAAAGAGCCAGCTAAACACCATTAAACTTTTTGGTTGGCATTGAGCAAAATATATAAAAATATAGGGTTTGGGCTGGCCTTAGGTTTTAAAAATATTTTGGTCTGAGCTAAAGATTATGATGACAAGTACATATACCATAGCTAATATGCAAACAATTTTCCAGTCCTAAATAGCAGATAGCTGAATGCAAATGGAAGAACTTCACCTGACCACCTTGCTCAGCATAAAAGCTAGTAGTTTCCAAGATGATACCAACTTCATCACCAGCAGTAGCACTTCCAAAGAACTCAACCCCTGAATAAATAGCTTTGATCACACTTTCATGATCCTGAAATGATAAAGAAAAGTTTAATATATCATAAGCCATTTAATTTTTATTTCTAAAATGAGTTCTAGATCTTCCGGTATACTGTCCACTACACCAATGATGTTATTCCACATGGAACAATATTATTGGGTTAACGAAGATTATGGGGTTTGGACCAATAATATTGTTCCATGTGCAACAGTAAGATTGCTGTAATACACACAATATCGTAAGAGATCCATAGCCTAACATGTGTTATCTACAAAGCACAAAATAAAATTTCAAACATAGAAGGAAAAAAAAAAAAAAAATCCTGTGAGATCTGCTAAAAGAATACAGAGATGTCTAACACCTCCAAGCTTAGAATTCACTTACAATGATAAAAGGAAACTCCATTGCCTCAAGCCCATAGTACTAAGAGAGTAATTATTGAAAGCTAGATACCAGCCATGTAATAATGACACTAGAATGTTCCACGCTGTTGTTCTATATAATCTCAAAATGCGCCAATCATAGGAATAGACATTTTCTTGGATCAAATATGATGACCAACTTACTCTGGAAGTGACATCGGTTTTGGAGTCCATGATCATTGTTACTCTCAACAGCAGGGGATGTATAGCAATTTCAAAAGGCCACAAGTAATAAACTGTTCAGTTCTTTACTTAGGGTATGTTTGGTAATCCAATTAAATACTTAAAATTAATTAAATAAATACTTATATCATTAAGTGTGTTTGATAACGACTAATATTAAGTACTTTAATTAATTAAGTGCGTTTGATAACAAATATATTCGAGTTCGTTCATTTATTAATCAAACTTAATATTTCGTTCGAGTTCGTTTAATATAAACAAACGAGCCTTATTCGAACACGAATAAGCTTTCATTCACGAACGTTCGGTTCGTTTACAGTTCTAATTCAGACTTGAGATTTCAAATTTCAGTTTTCAAAATTCAGTACCTATATATTCAGACTTCAGTTTTAAATTTCAGTTTTATCAAACGAGCCCTTAGACATGCATATCACATGGAGAATAGTATCCAAGAAACTTGAAGAAATAGAAATTGATAGACCTAACTATTTAAAAATCCCAACTGATTTCCAGGAATTTAGAAGATCAACCAGTAGTTTATTAATTGGGTACTGATGATACAATGTGCCCCACCAGTTAAAATGTAACTTTTAAAACACAGACCAAATTGGTTAGGGACTACAAATTTGGTTTCAAGAACATCTCCCAAACCATAAGTTGGCTTGGTGTAACAATAATAATAGACAAAATAAAAAAGTGCAAGAGGGAGGCATTTTAGGCACATTGGCAACTATTCTTCCAACAAAATTTACATAACTGCTTTAGTTGTAGGCCAAGCACAAATCACTGTCTTCATGACTCCAATCTTAAATTTCCTTGCATTCACTTTATCGAACACCATTTAATGTTTCCAGCTATAACAAGAGACGAGTTTTAGGTGATACTGGCTTAATGCATAAGTTTTAAGGTACGGCCACAAATCACTCAATTGTTCAAAAGCTTCAAATGTAAACTGTCATAACATGAAACATGTTTTCCGAAAACAGTCAGAAATTCTGCATACTACGCATTGGGTTCAGATAGAATATGCAAAGAAGTTCTTATGGTGATGAGTGCAAAAATTGGAATGTTACTGGAAACAGAGGAACAAAAATTTTCTTAAAGCCTAAAACGCACCTAATGAATTCAATAAACAACTAAATCAGTTGCACCACTGGAATCAGGTGCCCAACTTTTGTAATCTTTGTTCTAAAACTAATAGAAATGGCAGGCCAAGTTTGTGAAACTAAAAGGATTTATAGATCACAGCTGTCAGGATAAGCAACCAATGCAAGAAACTAAGAATTTTGTGAGTTAGTATTTTGTGCTACTAACTCCGCCTGTGAGCTCCCCGGGTTGTCTGCGGTGTTCATTGCTGGTCTCAAGCCCAGATAAAGGAGGAGAGTTGCGGTAAGGCTTGTGACGGCCAGCGTAAAATATAGTCACATCCATGATATGAACCAATCGATTGACTTCGTGGGGGCGTTCCCTACTCAGCGACGCGCTACACTTCCTAGACCCGGGTGTAGTGATAAATATGCAAGGGTTGCTAGGTCGTTGCCCGGAAGCAACACGCTGTGTCGGTCCCCGGATACGATGTCAAATATGCAAGGGTGTAGGGTAAAAAAGACAGTTTATAGGGATAGGATACGTCTAGCTACATGGAATATAAGATCTTTGACCGGTAGATTGATAGAACTAGTTGAGGTAATGCAGAGGAGAAAGATTAGCATTTTGTGTCTTCAGGAAACCAAGTGGGTAGGTGAGAAGGCGAGAGTAGTAGCTCCGTGGGGTTATAAGCTATGGTATTCGGGTAGAGTTAGGAATAGAAATGGAGTTGGGATTATTATTGATCGTAATTTTATTGATGATGTGGTTGAAGTACAGAGGAAGAGTGATAGGATTTTGAGCATCAATATCATGATTGGCGTGAGTATGCGCCTCAAGTGGGACTCGATGATTCGGTTAGGCATCAATTCTAGGGTGATTTAGATGAGATTGTTCAAAGTGTACCGTGTGCAGAAAAGCTTTCCATTGGTAGTGATCTAAACAGACATATGGGTACTGATAAGAGCGGGTTTGAAAGTGTTCATGGAGGTTAGGGTTTCGGAGCTAGGAACGAAGCAGGAACTGCTATTCTCGACTTTGCCTTAGCCTATGATTTGACCATAGCAAACACCTGATTAAGAAGAGAGATTCTCATTTAGTGACCTTTAGAAGCGGGTTAAATGCCAGTCAGATAGACTTCTTTATTATGAGGCGTAGGTTTCGTAGTGGTTGTACGGATTGTAAAGTTATTCCAGGTGAGAGTGTAGTTAGACAACACAGGCTGTTAGTCTTCGATTTTAATTTTAGGAAAAAAAGTAAGCAACGGAATCTTCGGGTTGACCCTAGGATTAAGTGGTGGAGGCTTCAGGGGGGTGAAAGAATAGCCTTTGTCAATAAGGTAATTGAGGAGGATAACTGGTCTTCTGATATGGATTCAGATCCAGATACTATGTGGAGAGAGATGACTCAATGTATTAGGACAGTAGCTAAGGAAGTGGTTGGGGAATCTAAAGGAAAAGTACCTCTCAACAAGGACGTGTTGTGGTGGAACAACGAAGTGAAAGAAGCTGTAAGGAGTAAAAGAGAGTGCTATAGAAACTTAGGGAAGTGCAGGAGTGATGAGAATGTTGAGAAATACAAGGTCACGCGAAGAAAAGCTAAAGAAACTGTTAGAAACGCAAGATCCATAGTTTACAAGGATTTATATGCAAAGTCAGATACCAAAGACGGGGAGAAGAATATATATAGACTGACGCGTTACAGAGAGAAGAAGACGAGAGATATAGGTGTGGTGAAATGTGTAAAGGACGACAACTATAGAGTTTTAGTTAAGGACGACGAAATAAAGGAGAGATGTAGATCGTATTTTGATAAGTATTCAACGGGAGTCAAGTCTAAGTTCCGAGTGTAGGTAGCCTAGCGATTTCGAACGAAGAGGTTAACCGTACGTGGATTTGTCGTATTCAGAAGCATGAAGTCTGAGATGCCCTTAAAAGGATGAGACCAAAAAAAGCTGTAGGACTGGATGGTATACCGATCGAAGTTTGGAAGTGTTTAGGAGACATAGGTATTATGTGGCTGACAAGTTTGTTCAACAAGATCTATAAAGTTAATAAAATGCCTACAGAGTGGAGGAAGAGTACTATGATTCCTCTGTACAAGAATAAAGGGGATGTTCAAGATTGTGCCAATTACCGTGGGATTAAACTCATAAGTCATACTATGAAAGCTTTGGGAGAGAGTGATTGAACAGAGGTTACGGGGCATTATACAAATTTCCGATAATCAATTTGGTTTTATGCCTGGGCGTTCCACTACGGAGGCAATTCATTTATTACGGCAGATGATTGAATATTATAGGAAAAGAAAGAAAGATTTACATATAGTATTTATTGACCTGGAGAAAGCTTATGACAAGGAAGGTGTATCATTAAAGTATATTACTTTCATTAAAGATATGTATGAGGAAGCTTGTACAAGTGTAAGGACTTGTGCCAAAATGACTGTAGAGTTCCCTATTACTATCGGGGTGCATCAAGGATCAGCGCTTAGCCCTTTCCTCTTTGCAGCTGTTATGGATGAGTTGACCTACACTATACAGGAGGCGGTGCCATGGTGTATGTTGTTTGCGGATGATATTGTATTGATTGATGAGACTAGAGTCGGTATAAATGCTAAATTGGAGTTGTGGCGGCAGACATTGGAATTCAGAATTAGTAGGAGTAAAACAGAGTATAAAGAATGCAAGTTTAGTGGTAGCAAAAACATAGCCCAGAGTGTAACTTTGGAAGGTAGAGATATACTGTTAGATGATTGTTTCCGATATCTAGGATCTATTATTCAGAAAGACGGAGAGTTCAATAGCGACGTTGCACACCGAGTTAAAGCGGGTTGGTTGAAATGGAGGAGTGCGACTGGTATTCTCTATGATCGTAATGTATCATTAAATCTAAAGGGAAAGTTTTACAGAACAGCCGTAAAACCTGCTTTGTTATATGGTACGAAATGTTGGGTAGCTAAAATGTGTCATATTCAAAAAATGAAAGTAACTGAGATGCATATGCTACGGTGAATGTATGGATATACTAGAAATGAGATCATTAGGGAAAAGGTGGGCGTAGCATCTATTGAGAAAAAGATGAGAGAAAGTCGTTTGTGTTAGTTTGGACATGTTCAGAGAAGACCGAGGCTGTTAGGATGATGGAGAGAGTGAGGCAGGATAGGTTAGAAAGAGGTAGAGGTAGGCCTAAAACGACATGGATAGAGGTGATTAGGAGAGATATGTCTTTGTTAGATTTGGATGCGAGTATGACGTTCGATAGAAGGAAGTGGCGAGAGAGGATTTATGTGGATGACCACACATTGCCGGACATTGGTTCATGTAGCCGACCCCAAGTTACTTGGGATTAAGGCTTAGTTTGTTGTTGTTGTTGTTGTATTTTGTGCTACTCTTCAGGGAAGAGACGAAGTTAATTTAGAATTCTACAAAAACCAATCCCTCCATCCATATTCCGAGTCACGTTCCATTTCCAGCTCTTCTATGCATGGCAACAAACTTCCACTTACTAGGGTGTTTTCTCAAATTTGCGATTTGAAATAAGAGATCAGAATCCTTTGCCGTGGTTGGAGTCTATTCAAGCCTCCAAGTGATTACTCTTCAAGAGGTGGGAAGCATACATTCACACTTTCATATCATTTGGGAGCATCCTGCACACATCTCTGCTTTGAGATAACACCATGTGGTGTGTTCCATTGATTTTTTTTTTTTTTCTTACCATGCGTTTTCTCCATCCCAAAGAGTCAGGGTACAATCAGAATTTTTTTGTTTTAATAAAATGTTGCACCTGATATTTTCAGAACCCAACTAAATAAATTTTAAATCTTTAAGTTTATATATTTAGACTTAAATTAAAAAAAAAAAAAAAAGATAACAGATCCCAGCCAAAATTGAGGAATATCCAGAAAAGGGATAGCAGTAATAGTGCTTTGTTCAAAACCAGCAACAGAAATAAAAATTTAAGACAAACTCACCCAACAGTATATAATTTAAACTTAAAATGGAAAAGTTTTATTCAGAAGCTACACATTGTTATTCCTAACTTATAGACTAACCTGAAACCATGTAAACTTGAATGTGTCATTCGTTGCATCAACGCCTTTGTTACGCAATGCCGCAGTGGCATCAGCATCCATGACAATAGTACCACCAGCTTGCTGTCAAAATTATGCCAAGCACAAAGATCAACAATGGGACAAAACTTGAAACTGGTTTTGACATGATATATTCCTCTTCTTAATGTGTAAGATTATTTTGTGGGGAAGAAGTAAAAATGAGAAAAAATTCATTACCTTAGTCTGAGCATTTCTTGATCTTTCTCTTGCCTCATCCATAGCAACATTAAAACCCTCAACATCAACCAGCAGGCCTCTTTCTTCGGCCATCAACTGGGAGAAACAGAAGCTGACTAATTTCAGATTCCTAAACAAAGCATATGATGAAACAAATAGAGCTACAATCACCTGAGTAAGATCTAAAGGAAAGCCATATGTGTCCCACAAAATAAATGCATCCTGCAAGCAACAAAGCACAGTAAGAGGCAAAGCCGCGCATGAATGAAATTCTAAATATTTCAAATTATCGGACTGTATTGCGTTGGAAACATCATTTACACATTTTAGCAGAAATAGTTGTCTGCTTAAGAATCCTCAAATGAAAAAGAAACGTGGACATAATGTAAAGGAGACACTAAAGATCCAAATGGAAATTGATATTTTACTATCAAAACTCTTGAATTACCCAAGTTCATGACAAATTTATACAGAATGGTATTAGATTAGTGAAAAAAGTAATTCAATGATTAGCATTAATTCAAATGGCATCAGCTGAAGAATTACAATTTAGTAATAGAAAAGATAATAAGTAATATGAAAATTTTCCTGCATTGAGGAATATTTTCCTCCATAAAAGACTCCCGCTGTTATATCTTGTGCATATCACAAACTGGTTTCCTTTAGGAGTGGATAATGAAAGGTAAGGCCTTCTTTTATCCTACATGAATCTCATATCAAAAGCACTTACATTCCTTTTGTTCTATTTACCCCAGCCAGTCTTCATTTTCCAGATACACAAAATGTTTTTGCACTTAGCAATGTTCGTCTAGAGTGATCATCAAGATAATATAAAAATTATAGCTTTCTACTATTTGTAGCCTACAGTCATCATCAAGATTCAGAAGTGCATCAATATGGACAGAATGCGCACAACCTGGTCCAATTCATTATGAAGAATTACCAAAAAAAAGATATGGGTTCTGGAGAACAAACGAATGCAAAATTGGCATTTGTAAAAGAGAATCAACTCAGTCAGTCCATCTAGAACCTGATGATAATGATCCATGGACATACGAAGAATACACTTGTAAGAAACACAACTCACGGCACAAGCAAGCAAAAAGAAAACAAGCATGTTAACTCTAGCATCTAGATAGGCTCATGCAAATGAACAGAACACATAGCTAGCCCATTTCCATATTGAAAGACAAGGAAACACCACAGAACAATATGCTCCTCGATCCAAAGAGGACTAAATTATCCCTATAGGTAGTGTTTCATAAGTACTTTAGCAACACCTGAACATCTAATGTTTGTGAAAACTTTGTACAATTTAGTGAATGTGTAGCTAGTATAGAAAAACAAATAGATACTTGCCTGGCCACTGATTATCTTTCCCTGAATCTCTTGAACAGCCTTCTTAAACTTCTCAATTCCCTAAAGAAATGTTAAAATAAGAGCAGACTGCATAAGGAAATTGAAGATTGACTCTTATGCATTAAGCATAGCAGAGAAACACCATAATCTAAGAGAAGTAAAAATATCTAATCTCACACTTCATCCCGTGGGATTTCAATAAAGAAAAGCAACAAAAAGAAGTATGTCAAAATAAACCTACCAATGCATATCTAAACATTTTGACATTTAATAACAATAATCATCTAGTTAAATTCATGTCCCAGTGCAACAAGGACAGCTTGTTATTCTGGCAGAACCATAGAGATTGTAACACTGAAGTTCAGATACTTCCAGCGGAAGCATAATTTTAGTGCTACAGATTCTTACTTTCAGAAATAACTAGGACAAAGGAAATAAGTTGATTGCACTGCCAAAATATTGACTCTGTCCCGCAACATGTAAAGTAAAATCTACAAATGCCTGCTAAACAAACAATGTCCAATGACAACTTGGCAGCAAAAATTACCAACTAGCTGCTTCCTCTCATGCATCCAGTTCTAACACAACTTGGGAATCATTCATGTATAGGTAAAAGGCAAAAAAACATCCTACATACAAATCCTGACAATTATGTCCAGGGATTCCAAGAAATCTGGAAGCCATGAAGGGCAGGAATTATGGTGTTCTACATTATGTGACAAGTAAACTCCAATACAAACATTCCTTATAATATTCAATGCCCCCACCATTTTTACAGAACACATCATTTAGCAGGTAGATGAACATTAAAAAAAAAAAAGGAATTGTGTATTTCAAATGCATGAAGTATCCAGGGCAATATGTAATAGGCTCAAATCTTTACATGAAGAAGAGTCCTGCCAAAACTGGCTTCTTCGGCAGCAATTGTATTTATTATGTCATTTTCACGTTTCTGCAGCTCTGGAAAAACATTACCCATAACTTCCACCACAACCTTCACCAACCTGCTTTACATACAATTGGTCACATATGATCCGTAACAAAAGATGAATAATAACAGAAAATTGATATCCTGACACAATTAACAAATAAAGTAAAAAAGTACATGGCATTAAGGAAGTATATCATTCTTACCCACTAAAAAAGCCTTGTTTTGCTTTGAGAACTTCAGAACCATACCGAACTGCTCGACGAAGAATGCGTCTTAGGACATACTCACGACCTTCATTGCCTACAGAGCAAGAAAGCTTAAAATCAAACAATTCCACAAAAGTGCCAAAGATAATAAGACCAAAGTTAATGTGGTTAAAAGACCAACAAGGAATCTCCAAAAGAAGTTTAGAAGCAATAAAAAACAAAAGGAAAAGAACAGAAAGCCAAACCCTTAGGTTCATGGTATCAGATTGAAAGCCAATTATATACTATAGACATCCACTTAGAGCCCCATATAAACTGTGGGAAAACAAGGCCCTGGAGCAATAAACAATTGTGGGCAAGCAATGTCTAGTAGTTCAGAATGCCTCAGAAATGAAGACAGTAAATTCAACCTTCAAATGAAGCTAAAAACTTTTGAATAATCAACTAGACATTATTCAGCCTCTCATTACTATTATAAATACCTAAGCCCACAACCCCCTAGCATGCACGCTCACACATCTAATATAGTATAGACATGGGGAATAGATCTCATGTCAGACAAGATTCTGAAATTGCCATATTAACTTAATCCAACTTTAGAAAGCAGAAAAACAAACAAACCATGTATTTTTGCTCATAACTAACAGAAAATTGAAGAACCACTATTAATTAGGTATGCATATACAGTTATTTTAGGCCATAGGAAGGATGAAATTAGAAGAAAAACTTGTGCATCTACAACCCTAGAAAATATAATAATCCAGAAGAAAATAAGCACAGCCACAGGACAACAAATTTTACAGGTTAGAAATAACATCTTGTTAGAAGTAAAGCATATAGTCAGGAACTGGATCTGTGTTTCCAGCAGTAACCTGGACAAGCACCATCAGCAATAGCAAATGAAAGAGTCCTGATGTGGTCAGCAACAACCCTGTATGCCATGTCAACTTTATCCACATCATCAGGCCCAACTTTTCCCGAGTAAGGTCGAGCTCCAGTTTCCTGCCCAGGAAAGAAAATTCAAAACATTTAGTTTAGGAATACAGATCAAGTACTGTTCAGTGCAAGAAATTTTTGAAGCGGGCACACGGAAGACTGCCCGTGTGTATAGAATATCAATTAAACACATACGAGGGGTGTGTCAAGTGTTAAAAAAATTATATATATATATATATATATATATATATATAAAATTAGGGTTAAGTCCAAAAACACACCTGAACCCTAAGGCGATTGCATTTAACTATCCAAACCATTGAAATTATCAATTGGCCCCCCATTTTAGGTTTTTGTTCAAGTCATTTAGAAGGTGTCAAATGAAACAAGTAAAATCTCTATAATGCCCGTGTTTAAAAAAGTAACATGGTAAATTGGTAAAACTTAAAACACCGGGGCAAGGCTCGAGGGTGGGGTGAGGTGGGGGGGAGAAAAAAGACAGAGAGATAAAAGCTCTAAGGAAGAGGAAAGAAAGAAGAAAAGGGAGAATGGGAAGGGGGGGTTGTTGTTGGGGGGGGGGAGTGCAAAGAGTGATGAGGGGAGAGGGATGGGCTGCAACAGGGAAGAAAGAGAAGAAGAACAAAGAAAAAAAAAAGCAAAGAGAAGGGGCATGCAGAGGAGAGTCAAGGGAGAAGAAGGCGGTAGAGGGAAAGATGGTGTAGGTGAGGGGGAAGGGAGCAAAGTAGAAGAAGGAAAGAAACAGAAGGGGGGAGGAGTTGGGAGTGCTGGCAGCAAGGAAGAAAGGAGAAGAAGGGGGTTTGCAGATGAATATCGAGGAGGAAGGGCACCTACAGCTCCGTTGGCAATGGCGGATGGTGTGGAGAAGAAGGTGTTAGGGTTTTGAATGGGGAAGATGATAATTAACATACCAAAAAAATTAATTAAGGGCAGTTTTGGAATAATAGCTGAAAACCCAAAAACATGTGAGACCCGCATTATAATGGTGTTAGTAACTCAAATTTCAGTCAACATAGATGGTGGCCTGACAATTTCAATTGCTTAACTAGTTACATGACATCTGCCACCCTAGTGTTCGAGTGTGTTTTTGGAATTAACTAAAAGAATTACAATAACAATCCAAAAAAGACACTTATTTAGTTGAGGCATTTAAAACCATAGGCATCAAACAATGAAGAGGAGATAGAGACTACTTGTTAAATGCATCCCTTAGTTTCCTTTTCAAGACTATCCAAAACAATACCCACTTCCTTGAGATAAATCAACTTGCCAATATGAATTTCTACTTTTAGCATCACTCATAGAAAAAGAGTATGCTAAAACACTTGTCCAATGCGAACTTGTTAATTGTAAAGTGGGAGACTACTAACCAATCAAATGCCCTCCTCAAAATTTATGCCAAGTCAAATATGGACATCCATAACGGTTCCTCGTCATCTTGTCAGGAATCGATCTATCTAAATGATTAATCCAAACATCCAAGCTTTGGACATTTCACAAAAAATACAGTACAACAACCTCTAGGCACAAGCCATCATTCCTGTGGTGCACCTTGATAATTAATTACCAGGGCCAATTTCAAAAGGGCCCAAAATGGTTAACCAAAGTTAATTTCAAAACCTAACAAAGGTCAAAATTTTACCAGCCAAATAAGTCTCTTCAATCCAAATTCCATGTTCCTGTAGTGAATTTCTTGGAACAAAAGAGCGACATATGAAGATACTTATCTTGAGTTCTCCTACACAGAATTAAGTCATTGTGCCAATGAAAATCAAATTGGGATTCCTAAAAGTCGGTTTGACTTAGAGAAGGTCGACTAGTCCACCTTATTCATAATGACATAACCAAATTAGTAAAATTAAATACTCCTTGACACCTACTTTTTAATCTTTCTAGGTAACTTTTAGTTATGTTCGCGTATGTTCTTGAATCTCTAATTGCATCAAACATAATTGTGTTTCCCAAACAGCTAATTGAAATCCTTATGGACAACCTAGCCTAACACAAGAAAATTGTTTGACAGATGATCTTAATAGGAATATCAGGGATAAATCTGACAGCCATTCTAATACAAAAATTTTACACAATATGCATGCAGAATTTGTAGAGGCTAAGTAAACTTAATCAGTGGACAATTTTTGGTACTAAAAAACCTAGAGTCAGGTCTACTGTTCAATAAAACTCTTAATTCCTAAATCCTAATGACCAACACAATTTAGAATGTTTAAAAAAACTGAAACACCTTAACAAAAATTCCTATTTCATCAGGTATCTGGAGCATAAACACCAACATGTATCCGTTTACTGTTTCTCCTTCAGATAAAATATCCATTTTATAGAGGAATTACAACTTCTAACTCAAGCAACCACAAAATACTAGCTAGAAGGAATGTGCGACACTAAAATATCTATTGAAAGATAAAAGAAGAAGATTTTTAAAATACAATATCCAATTACCATGGGCCTGCAGCATTTTGATTAATGGCAATAGTTTGGCATTTATTGTACTAAATAGAATTACTCTGAAAATGCTGTACCTTAGTATTCATGAATTCGTTTACCGTGAAGCTTACTCAATTTCTTTCATTGTTTATGAATCCGCCTCTTAATAGAAATTGCTTTGGTTGCAAGTGTTATAGATATTCTCAGATTCCCAAGAAAAATAGAATTTCCAATCATATACAACAACAACAACAACAACAAACTAAGCCTTAATCCCAAGTAACTTGAGGTAATTTCCAATCATATATACCGTATATTTCTACAGCTATCACTGAAGGTGGGAAAAGCCTCCTGTTTTGCATAATTGTCATGGATTAAATTTTTCCTTGTAGATGAAATGTCTAAAAGTCTTTGCAGGCATTATGAAATTTCCTCATTTACCTAACCTTCTTTTTAGAGCTTTTTTCCCTTTCTTCACCTTTTCAATAGTTTCAATTAGGGGGTCCAATGCGTACTAGATGGTGAAATATGCTCTAGCTTGAAAGAAGTTGGTTAAAACACTAAACAGCTATAAACATCAGCTAACTAGTATACGCTACATGTGAAGAGAAAACAAAAGCGTCTGCCCACAACGTGTGTACATTACCGTACCAACTACCAAGTGAATGAGAACTGAAATTATCACATGAACAACAAAGCTTGTGCCTCTCTGCATATGGTAACACAATATTGATGAAAATTGATAATTGTATTTAGTGACAACTGACAAGAAGTTTTATTGTGAATATCAATAATGAGGCTAAGAGATTACAAACCCAATTATATAACAAGTTGATAACATGTGGGCAATCAATAACTGTGATGTCATTTCAGGGATAGTCAACCATGGAAACCACCCCCAAACTACTCAGGCTAAGACAAAAATATGCTATGTGGCAATAAAAATTAAGAATGAGAATATATATTATCAGAGCAATGGTCCTTGCAGCAACAGAGGCGATGTGGACAATAGACAAACAGAAAGATGAGTGGTTCATGGGAAGCCCTTGAAGATCACTTGGAAAAGCAAAAATGCAAAAGCACCTAAAATGATACAAATCACCAACAAAAATATGCGATTAAACCTCAACTTAGTGTGTGAAATACACGTAAGTAAGATATCTACCTGTTGAATGGTAGCAAAGATAGGTAAGAAGACATCGGTGTCATAATTGCTCCCCTTGTCCTGCAGAATAGATGTTAATCTTTCGAAACCCAGACCAGTATCAACATGTTTAGCAGGAAGAGGCTTCAAAGACCCATCAGCCTCCCGGTTGAACTGCAGGACAAATATCAACCAGCCAAGAATTATTGCAAACAAATCAGAATGTCAAATCTGTGGATTGTGCTCCAAACACACCATCACAAAGCCAAACAGTAGACTGTGCATCACAAGGCCAAAGATGATACCTGAATAAAGACAAGATTCCATATCTCAATTACAGTTGGATCATCATTGTTAACCAATGATGCAGCATCACGATTTCCAAGCCTATCGAAGTGTATCTCAGTGCAAGGTCCACATGGTCCAGTATCACCCATCTCCCAAAAGTTGTCCTAAGAAAAATTCCATAAGAGTAAAATTAATAACTATAAAGAAGCAATTGTCCTTGGCAGCTCAGTACAGAACAAATTCAAGAAGCATAAAACTTCTCCTGAAAGCATCATGAGCAAAGCGCACAAGTTCATACAAGAGTTGCAATTTTTCAGATACCCATCATTGCAAGACAAGGAAGGGACAAGCATCCACAACTTTTCCTCCAGAATCCACCAAAGAACCCCCATCTCTTTCTCCTTTTTAGAAAGTAGAATGACATGTACTTTTCTTTAGAATTGATGCATATAAACTTCAGTTTCTATTCAAGCAATTTTTTTATTAAAAACAAGCACTAAATTCTCATCAGCATTATTTATTTGGACATTTGAGCCATATCATTCTTCTTCTCCATAAATCTTTCTCCTATCTTACCGTGCAAAAATCATTGGACCATGCTCAATATATTTTCCCTGAAATTCAAGTAACAAAATCCCATCTTCCTCTATTAGATATACCCCTTCAGCCTGTTATTACATATTGCATCTATTATCCTCAAGATAAAGGGCTACATTATTTTTTATTTGGGAAGCACACGACCAGAGCGAATTATCCAAAACAAGGATTGTTCACTCAATATATAAATAGTGGATTAATAAAGGCCAGAGTTGTACTTTCATCTCTTTCTGCAGCAGCATCTGGCGTGCTTTGGGATACATGAGTTCACAGATTTAAGAACTTGGATAGCCGCTTTAGTCTACTTTCTTAAGGATCTCCTCATCCTCTCTCTTTCTTTTCTTCTTTTCACTAATAAATACTCAAAAGAAATTGCGGGCTTTCACAGTAAAGACTCCATCTATAAGAGTCAAATAGACTTCCAGCATAGCCACCTCCCAAGACACCAGCCATTCGTTAGAATATCCATTTCTAGCACCATTTAAAACAGTTTTTCCTGTTTGGGGAAAGCATTATCTTTTACCCCCAAGGAAAAGACCACTAAAAGCAAAATGAAGAAAATGCAGGAAGAACATACTTTAGAATCAAATGGCAACACACGTTCACATGGAAGAAACTTGAGCCACAAATCCCTTGCTTCAGTATCAGCAGGAAGACCAGATTTCTCATCGCCACCAAAATAAGTTGCATAGATTCTATCAGCAGGTAGCCCATAAACCTGCAGGGTAAATGGCGTAAAAGTAAAACCAATTGGTTAGGAATACTTTTAAATTGAAAAGCACAATAAATAAACAAATTATGTCCTTAAAGAACTCTTGAGTTCACGGGTAGTGCTTAGTACGGACAGACGGACAACTGAAGTGAAATAGTTTGTGACAATAGGGGCGTGCCTGGGTAAGAAGTTCCCATGCCCACTGGATGGCTTCTGTTTTGAAATAATCTCCAAATGACCAATTACCAAGCATTTCAAAGAAAGTGTGGTGGTAGGTGTCCTTGCCAACATCATCAAGATCATTATGTTTGCCACCAGCGCGAATACACTTCTGGGTGTTGCAAGCGCGTTTCAGTTGGCCCAGTGGACTTTTTGGATCTACTGCGCCCAAAAAGATGGGCTTGAACTGATTCATACCTGCAGAGACACAACGTACAGTTTCCCCGATTTGAGATACCCAGGCAAATGATTGATTGATTAGTGAGACAAAAGCAGGAGCAGATATAGATGGGAGAAAAAATAAAATGGCAGCGGAGAGGAAGCCAACGAACCAGCATTGGCAAAGAGCAGGGTAGGATCGTTGAGGGGAACGACAGGGCTTGATTTCCAGTGCTCATGACCCTTCTTGTCCTTGAAAAAACTAATGAAGGTGTCTCTGACGCGGCTTGCCGGCCACTCCAATTCTTGTGAGCCCATCAGCGTCCCTGATGATGATGATTGTGTTGCCGACAAATGAAATCCCCTCAGAAGAATCCTCCAGCAAGGCCAATTCCGAGAGACCTTAGTCGGCAAAGGGGATATGAGATTTCCAGAAGGAAAACACAAAGGTAGTCGAGGAGAAGGAGGAGGGGAAATAAAGGAAGTTCTCAGACCGCGGAATGCCAACGCAAAGAAAGCACCAGTACCACTGCAACAGCTCCAACCTATGCCACATCCGCTGTTACTGCTACTAAAAACCCTCATCCATTCCGGCCTTCGGTAACGCTTTTATAACTCCTATATATACTCCTTTTTCTCTATTACAAAGATATAGTACACAGATTGGACTATTTTTTGATTTGACATATTTATTTGGTTTTACTTTTAAACTCATCAAATGAATTTAATATATTTATAAATTATATTCTTACTAAATAAAGACATACTTAACAAATTTATAAATTATATTCTTACTAAATAAAGACATACTTAACGAATATATCCTTACATTGTTACTATTATATTGTATGCGTCTTTACTAAGAACAATTACACATTTTATAAATATATTAAAATTATTTGATAAATTCTTCTTAACAATGAAATTAGATGAATATTTTTTAAAAGGAGTCCATTCTTATAAAAAACCCTATATATACCTAAAATGATATTAAATAAAATGATAAGATATTTGAGTATAGATAAGATTTGTAATTCTCAAAAAAAAAATCTTTAATAAAACTTGTTTATTTGGAGGAGTAGAAAATTATGTATTTTCCTTTTTCTTCTTTAATAACAAGATGGAGGAAATAATAAGGTGTTAAGAGGGAGAATGAGACACGTGTCGTGTTATTGCTTATGAAAAGGATTCAAAATGTTGAGAAATTCAAAGTAGAGCGAGGAGCTTCTTTTGATATATATATATATATATATATATATATATATATATATATATATATATATATATTAAAGAGATATATGTATATATATCTTTTAAAGTGACACATAATACTATTTTGTGTTGACATTTGATAGTAATAAATTTAAGTTTTTTTGTTTTTTTTGTTCTTTTAAGAAATATAAAGATTATGTAAATTTTGAATTCAATAAATTCAAATGAACTTTTTAGAAAAGTTATATGTTTGTATTTGTATTAATCATTGAGTTATTATTATGAGAACTTAATACTCTATCATTTTTCAAATTCACAATTTAATATATTTCTTTATTATCGTTGACTACCATGAAAGATTGACCTTTTTTCCAACCGCTTGCACTAACCTAGAAACTTAGCTTAATGATGATTTCAATATCATGTCTATTTCCAATCCATGAAGCAAGTCGGCTCCCCTCAAAGCCCACAAAGCTGTATAGGTGAGTAAGGCAACGGCATTGCGGCACTTGGGTCACTGAGATTCGTCTATCAAAGAACCATACCCGACTCTAACTCAGCTCCCCTTTGACACTGTCGAAGAGGCTACTCTAGCCTACAACAAGGTGGCACTCAAGCTAAAAGGTAACTTTGCGAGGCACATCTTTCCTCACCTCCGTCACAATGGATCCCTCATTGGCAGCTACTTTGGCGAGTACAAGCCTTTACACTCCTTTATTGCTTTTATTTTTTGTTAGTTTTGATTCAGAGATGAATTTGTATCTTCATATTTTTGTTCAATTTTTAAGAGGTTCCTATTTTTCCTTTTTTTGTTTCTATGGGTAGCGATGTGTAAACATGGTTGTCATTCACTCAATGTAGACATTGTTATTGTTCACCATCTAAGTTCATTTTATTTTCATGTTTTAGGAGAATATGTTTCCCATTTGATAATTTTGCATAATATAATTGCATCATTTAAAGGTTTTGCTTTTAACTAATCCAACTTGAGTTCTTTGATCCTCGGGCTCATTGACAACTTCACTAATTTCTTGTTTCAGACTAGTTTGCAAAATCTTACTATATTCATTTCGAGTCACCTTATTATATCATGGCTCTTATCAATTGAACGATCAATTTAATAAGAACCCATTTTCATTGTTATGGCGATATTAACAAAACGCTACAAGGACAGTTGTCCTAGGGGCATGGCAATGGCCCTTTTGGCTAACAAACTGAAAAAGCATGGGCAAACAAAATGGGAAAAACATCAGAGAGCTACATACATGGGCATAGGACAAACAAAAGAGTAAGCAATTTCAAAAGGCCTCCCATACGCATACCAAAAAAAAAAACTTTAAAATGCCTTCAAGATTTAATGAGAAAAAGCACCACAAAATTCAATCACATTGCAATGCATAACCTTTGCCATAGGAATATAGGAAAAAGACATTAATTAATTTATCATTAATTTTTCCCAAGTAAAAATCCGAGAACATTTTGGAAGAAATAACTTATCTAAAAATTATTGATAATGATTTAGCATGGAAGAAATCGGTATTCTCTAAACTCTCATGCTACTTCATCATACTAGTTCTGTGATCCAACAAAATAGTAGAGTAAATCACAAAGTGACAACAAAACAAAAAGGTCACCAAGGGTCAAATTTTCACACATGCAAAAGGGACGTACACAATTAGAATCGAAATAAAAAACAGTTTTGCTTAAAATTTTATTGTCCAACCAAAAAAAAAAAAAGAAAAAGGAGAGAGAATCAACCAAGAAATCAAAATGGACTTAAATATTCTTGTTCTTCCATAAACATCAACAACTTAGCCTCCAAGTGACTCAAAAGAACTTGGGGAGATAAATTTTTAACATTATCATCACCGCTTCTTGAAATATTTTTTCCACAAAATCATTAAGAATTTCATCTAGAAACTTGTTTAGATTGAACCCATGATTTGCGGGGACATTCAAGTCAAAACTTTTAGCAACATTCTCCCTCCCCACATCAAGAACATGACTTGAGTTGAACGAATTTATAGATTCCGAACAAACAAAATCTTCATTAGCCTCCATTTTCATTGAATGATCAGCCTATTTTTTATTTTTTTTATTTTTTAATGATCAATATGCAACACATTTAGCATTTTTTTTTTTTCCCAATAAGAATGCATTGTCTAATTTCAGTAGTTGTTGAACTCAAGTCTAATTTTATACTTTCACAAGTTCAATTGTTATGCATTATTTTTATTGGGTACATATATCATAATTACTAATGGGTTACTACCATTCAACTACCAACTTAATTTTCGTAATCTCAACAAAGAGTTGAAAAGTAGAGTAATACTAATGTTAATAAAAGGTAATAATGGAAAAAAATAAATGTCTTATAGTTATCATAAAATGACAGGAAATAAGGAACAACAATAAATGACAAATAAATAAAAACAGGGAAGTATATTACTATATAAAATATAATTTAAACTATAAAAAAATTAAAAAAATGAATTTGCGTCTACCTTTCTATTGTAGTACATGGTTGCGGCCTAAGATGACACATCGTAGCCTTAATGAAGATTATTCGAACTTATTTAGAATCTTAATTAAGTAATTAACTAAATTGACTAATAAGATATACATGTATCAAATATTAACACATTGACTTTTAACAAGTTTACAACTCGTGCAATGCCCGAGATATTAAAATATTAGGATAATGTAAAGGATTTCTACTTTCGTTAGAGTTCCTGAAGAATGTTTCTAAAGAGCTTTTTAGAGAAGTTTTTGAGATAACAATAGAGACTCTTTCTTTAACGCACGACGTGGACGCAAGTTAGCCTGCTTAGTGCTAGCTTGCCAAAAGTTGTCTTGTTTTTAGACACAAAAAGGAAATTCATTTCACATGAAACAATGCACACAAAGTTTGATCTCCAACAAATATTAAAAAAAAAAAAATCACCAACAAATATTTGGCAAATATTTCAAGGAAATGTTGATGTATTTATCCAAACTTTGATCTCTCGATTATATTATTTTATAAAAATCTACGTTGAAAGAATATACGTAGATATATTTTTACCTATTCTTAATATTCCCATCATCAATGCACAGTTTTTTTTTTTTCTTGTGAATCAATAAAAAAATAACAAATTAAGCTCAGAAAATTAATTTATTATGATAAAAAAAATAATTAAAATAACAGAAAAAAATATTCATCATGAGCAACGCTCTAGCCTCTTACTTAGTAAAGATAAATTGAAAATTATTATTGCATGAGTAATAATAAAGAAGTTATTTTTGACCCTATATAAATCTTAAAAGCAGGAAAAGTTCAAACTGACCATTCAATTTAAGATATTTTCTCCGTAGTAGCACAAGCTTTAACTTTTCCCTACTTGATGCACCAAATATTGAAATTGTTCAATTTATTATGTGTTAATTTGATTATTAAATTATCATTAGAATTTTAAACTAAAAGTAATCAACCTTAATAGAATTCGGTAAATTGCTTGACCAAAATTTTGATAAAGATAGAAATTCGAATCATTTTGAAAGTTTGTACATCCATTAGAAAAAAAGTTAAAATTCAAATTGTGGTATCCAAAAGTTCCATAATTTATTATAGTAAGGTGTATAATATGTTTTAGGATATTACACCAATAAATTTCCAAGCTATATGAATACAACATTTTTTTTGATAAATATAAATTAACATGTAAAAAGGACACACATGATTTCATAAAATGATTATGGTATTTTTATTTAAATAATAATCTCCCTGTTAAATTTGAATGTCTAGTATAAAAAAAATAATGTTTTATTTTTAAAAAATAAATATATTCTTATTGAAACTTACATAGTCATTATTTCCAAGGACTGTGAGTTTTATTAATTATTGCGTTCTACTATATTAACTTTTTTAATTAAGATGAGTAAAGTGACAATTTGTATTTTGTACAAGGTCATTAGGATAAAGCCAAAAGTAGGAAAATAGTCATAAATTTTGAGCTGTGGGCAAATTATATTAAAGAATATATTAGACAACAATACTATAAATTTTGATTTTTTTAAAGGAGCAAATTACAAAATTTTAAATGACCTTCTTAAAAAAATTAAGTTTTTCTTTGACAAATTACAAAATTCTAAAAAAATTTAGAAGATGGGCACAACCCCCCACTCCTTAATCTTATTTTTGGCTAAAATATTCAATATGATAAGGTCATAATTCAATTCAGGCAAATTTGCATAAATAATCCTTTATCTATTTTACTTACTACACAATAATCCTAATTTTTTTTTTCAACTTTTACGATCCTCAATCTATATATTTCTTTTTTTCGAAATCCCAGCCACCCATTATGTGGCGGAACCTAGTGGAATGCTTTACATGGCTTGCACTTGGGCCTAGTAATGAAGGGCAAAATTGGCACAATACTTGCATTGACTCGAACAGAATGGTGACCCGAACCAACCACCAAAATCCTATCTCCAACCTTCCTTCATCCACTCTCAATCAGAGGAACCAAGCTAGGTTACCGTCCAACTTGAATCCATTGTCAATTCACAGACAAGAAAGGTATACTTGCAACGAGAGTTGGGTTCGAATGTCGGCGATCCGGTATATGGTAAGCAACTATGGGCTCTTCTGTTTATATACCGTAGTAATGACAGACTAAATTATGAAGTTTTTCAACCTTTGAAGATTTATTCGGCGTTATTATTGTTGGCTTGTAATAGTTAAAATTATCTAAAATGTATATTTTATATGTAGTTTGATCCCAAATTTTATTTTTTCAAGCATTGTGCTTGTCTGCGTTAATATTTTAAATATTTCCTAATATCACCATAAGAAAATATTGACCTCAAGGATAATGTTGTGTTAGCAAAGTCTCCGACCTATATATGTAATGACTAAAATACCCATCTACACATCGTCGTACATTTAGAGAGGAAGAGTGTACTAACACTTCTTTAAAAGACATCTACCATCCTTAGACCTTTGGTCCAATAATCTATGACTTTTTGAAATGTTTTCATTTTTCAAGGGAGTTACTATAAAGTAAACATCTAAATCATGTCTCCAGGGTTCTAAATATTTAGATTATTCGAACAGTCATAAGGGGCGATATAGCGTATAAGTTATATTGTATAAATCCGTCTTAACTAATTAGTCACATATACCCAACATATAAGTATATTGGTCATACGATAGACTCTTAGCTGTAGTATCTCAAAGTATATTATTCTAGTTTCGCCAAACTACCAACTCATACTCAAGTCGTAGGGTATAAGTCTACGCTGTAGCAATAGTAGTCTAGGTTTCTACCATATAGTATTTTTAGAAATCACTACTATAGGTTCAGTTCTACGTATTTGAAATACTCTTATGTTATGAAGTGATGGAACTATTCATTGGTTAAAGGTAAGCCATTCTCCATTTGAAACTTATAATGCAATAACCTTAACATGATGAGATTCATATTCTCATCATCCGGTTAAGAATAATAGTTTATGTGTTAAGTAACATGTGATTTATATTTTACAGTGAAAGACTTTTATTCACATAAATCACTTATTTAAACACAATAGGTCTTTTCTATTGAAGTTGTGCAAAAATTAAAATTTGAAAACACAAATAATTTATGAGAATAAAATTTTTATTAATATAATCGAAATTACATAAAAATGCAGTCTTAGTGGGCATACATTTCAACAAAAATTTCTTTACTCAAAAGCTTTGTTCCTCTTATCGTGAATAGAATAAGGGGAAGACTTATTTTGGTGCTATTTAACCCATGGTTGGTTCAGGTAACTATTCGGTTCTAATAAATACAAGTATTGTGCCAACTTTATCCTTCATTAATAGGTCCACGTAAAAGCCATGTAAAGCATTTCACTAGTTTCCACCGTGTAATAGGTGGTTTGGACTTCGGAAATATGAAATATATAGATTGAAGATCGTAGAAATTAAAAAAAAAAAAAATTGGGACTATCATGCAGTAAGTAAAATAGATAAAGGACTATTTATGTAAAATTGCCTTCAATTAATTGGAGCCACTATTTATGAAGTGATTTCTCTCGTGTTTGATTCATATTTATTTTTTATGAGGTATTATTAGGAAGAAAAAAGATTAATTTATATAAATAGCTCCAAACTTTTTTTTTTAGCTAAACTTTTTTCCGCTTTATTTTTTAAATTTGTAATATTAATTCTAATGAATAATTCAAATAAATATTCTTAAAACTATTTTATTTATGTTATGGAGCATTTTGGGTCAAGATTACAAAGCACTTTTTTTTTTAAATAAAACAAGTATTTAAAAAAAATTATAAGCCAAAAATCAACACTGTAATATATGTTAAATTAATTATAAAATTGTTATACTGTTACAAATAAAATTTATTTATATTAAATACATTTTTAGGCAAACCCAGCATTATGACTTTTTTTTTTTTAACAACTCTAATCCAAATACAAACATGTTTATATATGCATTATAAATTCATCTTTCTTTCTTAAGTTTAAAATAAAAAACTATACTTGGTTAAAATAGTAAAATTAGGGATCAATCAAACTACTTGCTCATCTTTTATTTTACTCTCCAAAAGAAGCCACTACCTTCCAATTTATAAAAAACTAACAAATATTTCATTATCTAATTAAAATTGCATACACAATCATTATTAATTCATAAAATAATGTTTAATTTTTATAATTTCGTTGTGACCCACTTCAAATGGTTAGGATTATAAGTTTACAACCTTGGTAAATGGGTAGATGATGGTTCACAAAGGTTGAGTATAGAAAGGATAATGAATTTTAAGAAATAAGTTTTATCCCTTAAAATACATAATTGTTCGAAAATTAGAAGAGGTAGATAGCTAAGATTATTTTTATTGAATATAAATAGTTTTAGAACTAAAAGATTAAAAGAATATAACTAACACAAATGAAAATAGTTTTGAAAATATTAGGTATGGGTGTGCAATTTAGGTGTAGAAAAATATTTAACAAATTGATACGCAATATGTGTAAAAATAATTTTCTCAAGAAATGTTTTTGCCTCACCAATGGCTTTGTGATTAAAAGAAAAAAGGAGTAAACCTTTGAAATGATTTGATAGAAATTATTTATGCAGATATTAAAAATAAAGGGCCTTTTCCCAAAAAGAAAAAACAAGGGGGCATTATGCTATTTTTTTCAAGTATTTTGATGGGGTTTCTCCGGATGGTCATATCTAGTGTTGACATCACTAAAAACCTCATAAGTTTTTCAAGTATATTAAAATACCTCATCTAATATTATATAAATTGTTGTTATTCAATTATGTTACTTTCTCTATCTCATAATATAAGTTGCTAGGGATTACTTTTGATGTTCTAAATTATAAGTCGTTGGGGACTTTTAAAAAAGTTTTAAAGTTATTTTTATATTTTTGTATTTATTTACTTTTCTCTCTCTTCATTTCTCTAATTTCATTTCTTATTTTTATAGCATTTAAATAATGATATTTTAAAAAGAAAAAAGAAAAAATTATTTTATTTTTAAGAATTTAAGAGACTAATAAAGTATTTTATTTTTTTTAAAAAAAGTCAATTTTAATAATTAAATTAGTTAGTAAAAGATATATTTTAATCTCAACTGTATATATTATTGGCTGTGTTTTAATAGAATTGAAAGAGAAGAGCCTCAGCCGTGTTCATCAGTGCGAGCACTCGCCAGTTGAAATCAATGTCCGCCAATATTCACAATTACCTTTACGATCCACCTCATATTCAGATCGCTCTTGGAAGAAAAAACCGAAGAAGGTGGTGAAAGGAAAATGTTTTGGAGTAGTACAGAATTAGAGGGGAATTACTAATTGAATTGAAGTCTCAAAAACGCTGCTGTGCTGTTGTAGTAGTAGCAGAATTGCGGCGGAAAGAGATGGGATGGGGAAAGGCGATGTACGAGGGAGTGGTGGCGGTGGGATCTCTGGCGATGTTAGGGTGGGCTGGACTATGGTTCTTGAACCGCAGGCTTTACAAGGAGTACGAAGAGAAGCGGGTCCTTGTACAGATCATTTTCAGCGTTGTCTTGGCCTTCTCTTGTAACCTTTTCCAGCTTGTCCTCTTTGAGATTATTCCCCTTCTCTCCAAAGAGTAAGAATGTCCTTGCTTTCATTTTCAATTCTTCAAGTAACTCTATGTTTCAGTCATTTATTCTTGTTCATTACATACCTGATGCACTTAACGCCGAACCGTTAAGACTGGAATGGTGTAATGCTTAGATACTGTATTGGATACTTGCTTCTTCTGGGTCCTGACCTTGAGGTGTAAACAAATCTAGCAGTTTGTTAAAAGATCGTGTTTGAGCTAAGGCTGAGCATCAATTAACTCGGTTTGAAAGACCATCGATGTTAATCCGGATCTAACTTATAAACAATTGATATTCGAGTTTAGAATGCACTCTAACTTATAAACAAGCCCAATTGAGCCAAGTTCAAGTTTCTTTGTTTATATTTTAACTCAAGCTTAAGCTTGGACAAAATGCAAGTAACTTTGGCTTGGTAGCTCAAGTGCTGGCAATGACTTTAATAGTTCGGGAAAATAAAAACAGAATGATCTGCAGGTTTTGAATGTTGGAAATGATAGACCATCTTTGCTGGAAATTACTTGAAAGGTGGAAATTTACAAATTAGCACAAAAAGGCTGTTGTTTGATGCTGAATGGTTTGATAGATTTTAATTAAACATAGCTGGAAGGCACACACAGCTGCATTGTACATTTCCAATTGGCGAAGTCGTCAACTTAGTAGGAAGCAGTGGCTGGTGAAAAAGAAAACCATTTAGTGGGTGGCTAAACTGTGAGAACGTGCTGTCTGAAATGGAAATCATAGATGAGGGTAATTTAGAAATGGCTTGGGAATTTGGAAGTGTGCAAGAAGCTTTGTGGGCAATAGTACTGGTAAAAGTATGATACTTAGTGGGTGGCTAGAGTTCTGTCAAATCAAGTATAACTTTTGAAGACCTCTTTGGGAAAGGATAATAAAGGTATGGGCAAATCTTCCCTCATACAACATGTGCAAGGTTCTTGAGCAAGCCAAAATAAGATTCTAGGAAGAGGTGCAGTTGGCATTGGTAGTGGATCTTGGAGTTTACTGAAAAAAAGCTATGATATTGCTAGCTGTGATTCTGGATAATTAGTATTTGAAGGATAATAACAAGAAGTTGGTGGCTTCCCCCCCTCCTTCTTCCCTCTCCATTGTTTTGTAGTGTTTGACTTCTAGCATATAATTGTCAAACTGCTACTTAAAGGTTTTACTTATTTACAGAAAATATATAATCAAATTGTTTTTTGAAGGAGTTGCTTCTAGGGTTCTACTTATCCAAATAATCAAAGTAAAAACTATATATATATATATATATATATATTTTTTTTTAACTTATGGCAAAGAGAATCAAATTATTTGCCAAATATCTCTGAAAATGTAATCACATCAGTGAAACAATGAAAAAACAAAAACTAGAGTAAAGAAGATGGGGCACAAGCTTATAGAGACACATTCCATGAAGGAAACCTTGTAATTTCCCCGCGTTAACAAACTTTCAGCATGCGTTTTACTATTTTGAGACTGTAATGGCAACTTAGAATACATTTCCAGAGGGTATTTATTTTTGTTTTATTCTGTTTCTGTAACCTATTTAATATCCTTATGTGAATTCCTGAATAGAATAAAGTATGAGGTATAAAGACATTCTTGCAAATATTTCTAAGGGAGAGATTATGGAGGTAGAATTGAACACCTATGTGCTCGAGTTGGTTTAAAATAAGGATATGAGAAAATATTGAACTTTTTATTTTTATATTTATTTTTTTTAACATCAGAAGCATAATCTTTGAAAGGAGGGAATGGTGATAGAAACTATCTTTAATTTTGGGTTAAAGGATGACTTAGGGGAGAAAAAAAAAAAAAAATAATGGTGTGAAACATAATTTAAGAACATAAGATTGAGGGTTTTCCTCCTTGAGTAACCATGACTCTGCCACCGGTTGGGATGCTGTAGCTTAAGACTTGAGTTCCCCCCCTTGTCAAGAATAGCTATCAGGGGCATAGGAGTTGCCGAAATGATTCCAAGTGGGAAGTTGAAATCAGTTAGAATTTTGAACTACAAGAAGAGGGAATAGTAGATTTTAAATGGAGGATTGCCATGTTCAGGAAACTTGCTCTCTGTACTAGTTTGCTCAGGATCTATACTCACTGCAGAAAACTGGTAAATAGCCAATGAATTCAGATGAGCTGTTACACTGAATGTCATGGCACCAATACAGGAGTTGAATAACGCTTGGAGAGGGGCTTTATCGGAAGTGGGCTTTGGACAGAGTGGATGGGAAACTTCCAAATTGCACCATCTTGCAGTTTGTTCTTGAGCAATTATCTCGTCTTATAAAAAGCATGGTGAAGATGCAGTTTGTTTGTTACTAGGTGTTGCATAGGTGCTAAGCCGGAACTTTTGCTTGCTCTATTAGGTGCCTGTAGATAATTTTGAGAGATGCGGAACCTTCTTAGGGTGCTGAAATAATTTGGGATCTTTAAGGTACAATAAAGCAGGGAAGTTGCCCCTTTAACTTCTATATGGACTTTAAGGTTGGGGAAGCAGAAGAGCTTGCAGAGATAAGGAAAGTCCTTTGTCAAAGATAAAACATTCATTACTCTCCATTATTTTGGATCCCTGAGCTTATCCCGGCATTTATAGTCAGGGATTGAATTTTTTTTCGGGGAACTTATGGATTGAATGGGAATACATGTATGCATATTTTCTAAATTGCTAAAAACAAATTTATCATTAATGAATCCATCATTCAAGATGGAATTAAATGTGGTATGATTGTTGTTGGACTAATGGAGAAAACACCAGAAGATGGAGCGTGACAGGAAAACGATTGCATAGTTGATCCCATATGTTATTGAAAAGGCCATAATTGCATTGGTTGTCTTACCTGGAAGTTGCCTTCTGCTTCCTTGTTTGATCGACAATGTTCATCTTCCGTGTAACAATCACTATCTTGCAGGCTCTTGTTTTTCTATGGTCTTAAATAATTTTGCTTAATTTCAATATTCTCTACTACGGCCTTGCCCTTTGATTAGAGTGGTGCATTGCTGTTGACACATGAATGGGTCATGATGAGTCACGAGGGCTTAGTTAACGTGCATTTTAGACTTTCAGATTGGTTCCTTTGTGAGGATTTTAAGGGAATCATTATACTTGTTTAATTTAATTTTACAGATATGTCTGCAGTAGATGGATAATAAATATTCTCCGAATTATGATTGATCTGAAATCTTTTTGGTCCTTTATTGGCTGTAGGGCAAGATGGATTAATTGGAAGGTGGACTTATTTTGTTTGATAATGTTACTGGTTTTCGTACTACCTTATTATCACTGCTACTTGATGCTGTGCAACAGTGGTGAGTTGTTTTTCTCATTATTATTATTTTTAATTTTATAAGAATAAAAACTACAATCTCTTCAATTCTTCTTTTGTTTTTTTGGGCCCAGGGGGTTGGGAGGGGGGCGGTGATGTTGCTTTCAACTGCATGGTACATTTTCTGATTTATTTCTTCTTGTTAATGATATTAGTCTGGCATTCTAGGTATGAATCCTTTCAGGATATAATTATGTTCCATGCATTCATCATTTTGACACTGTATGGTCCATCTTATTCGAAACAAATACGTGCATTTTGTGACTAATGAATATCTTTTGAAGCTTTCCAGAAATTGCTAAAGTATCAAACGCCTTCAATAATCATTTTTTTTAACAGTGTCATTCTTATAACATTTTTAAATCACTGCATGCATGCACTCGGGGATTATAAGCAAAGCTGGCAAAAACTCTTTACTGCATCTGAAGTGTTGACAAAAATATGTTGAGTTCACTCTGTTAAAAGCTGTTAAAGGATTTTTTTTTTTTCTAGGGCAGATTTATACTTCATGTGACATTTGCACAGATAAATCTTTTCTCTGAACTTTCAGTTTTCTTTTCAGGCATGAGGAAAGAACGGGCTGCACTTGGTGCTATCTTATTCTTGTTGGCTTTCCTTTATGCTTTTTGGCGCTTAGGGATTCACTTTCCTATGCCTTCACCTGATAAAGGTTTCCGACTGATCTCATTGTCAAAGTTCACCAAGTAGATGAGAATATTCCTTCTAACCTCCCTTTTGTTTTTCCATTAATGTGAGTTTTTGATTTGTGAGGTTTTTGCATTAATGGCCATAAATTTGAACACTGATTGTGTGGCCTCAGGATGGTGAATCTCACTCTGTTTTCTGTTGCAATGTTCAAAAAATTTACCGATGTGTCCATGAGTTTGCCATAAATCAAGGGATCTCCTCCCTAGCTCCCCAAATTACACTTTTATTTCGTGTCCTCTGTGAAGGGGTGGAAAGATTATCTTAACATGAGAAAATTCGCCTACATTGTAACTTCTTCTTCTGTTGTTTGTAATTATGTTTTGGTACTTAAATAGAACATGCATCTTGATACTTATAGCCTTAAAGTAGAACATGTATGTACAAGAGCACTACCACGTTTGGGATGACAAGCTTAAATCTATTTCTATATTATTTATTTTGCTGCTGGAATCTGCATATCTTCCTCAAGTGAGTCCTATGCATGTGTGCTTATCTCTTGATGCCATGGTTGGCATTATTTTCTTTCCGTTCTAGCTTTTGAACCCTTTGGGTCTAAAAATTCAGTGTGGTGGAAATCTTGAAATTTATGCTTTCCATACTGCTATATCTTGTTCTATGCTTTTTTGGCCTAGGTTTGCCCTATTTTAGTCTCCTGTTGAATTTTATTTCTTACTAGTGGATTTTGTGGAGGAAAAGGAGTTAGCTCCTTGAAGTTATGGTTTTGTTTGTCAGGATTTTTTACCATGCCACAACTGGTGAGCAGAATAGGAGTAATTGGCGTCACTGTCATGGCAGTGCTTTCTGGTTTTGGAGCTGTAAACTTGCCATACAGTTACTTATCTCTCTTCATCAGGCAAGAAAAACATTTTTAATTAATTGATATACTCTCTGGATATTTTTATCTTGTGGTAGGGAGTAATGTTGAAGCTGTATGTAAATTATTAAAGAATATCTTTTGACTTGAAGTCTATTACCTTCATGAGATTCAGATATGATGTGGATTACCAATGTCTCTTTTCAGATATGAGAGCATAATGTGTGTCCAAGGGTGGCAATTACCTCATTTTCCTTGTATCTGTTTTGTCCCTACAGTGGTGGAGCCAATACCTAACTCTCTCCTTTTTTTTTTGGGGGGGGTGGGGGCGGGGGTGGGGGTGGGGAAGGGGGATGCTGATTATAGTCCTGATTTTTACTTGTGAATTATTAAATGTTTAGAAATATTCTTGATGTCGAACTTCACAAAGACTATAGGATTTGGAAGATGTTCGAACTGTAGAGTTTTTGTTATTTCTGAGTTTATTGCATTTTGTTCTTATAATGGTGCTATTGTTTCTTTTCTTGAGTTTTAGTGTTGATATTATTTTGTTAATTTTGCTGAAAGCTTAATCCATTTGATGGTTATGATATGTTAGTTCTTTAGGGTGGGTTTAATTGCAGTCAATCTGCTGCTCTCTCTCTCTCTCTCTCTCTTTCTTGGGTCAGAGTTTCCACCTTCAAGTTTGTAGATTTATGGTTTCTTAACTTCTAAGTATGCGTAGTCTTTGAGCACTCTTGGATTTGAAGTTTTGTGCCTCCTACACACACTGCATAAATATATAGGTTGTAGTAAGAGGTTGAGGAATTATGAATGCAAAAGAGTTACTGCTGTTGAGTTGCATGCCTTCTTTGGTATTTTTGCCTAAGATGGAGAAACCTTAGTTTAGGTAGTCAACTCGAAGGAGCTCTAGGTGGAATTCCTGGATATACATCTTATCTCATCTCTGATCTTTCTTTCTTCTTTGCCCAATACAGTTGTGTATTGTTCATTTGTTTTCATCATTAACACTTTCTGGACATTTCTGTTTTGTTTTCATGTTAATAGAGAAATTGAGGAAACAGAGATTAAGGCGTTGGAAAGACAATTAATGCAGTCAATTGAGACTTGCATTGCAAAGAAAAAGAGGATCATTCTCTGTCAAATGGAGATGGAACGAATTCAAGGATCGGAAGAGGTTTATTCTCTCCTTCAATATAATTTGACTTCTTGATCAATTATTTTTTTGGTATCCTGCTAAGTGAAAAGAATGTATTTCTACACTCATACGAAGTAGTTGTGATTAAAATAAACATCATAAAAATGCACTAAGATTTCTTTTTCTGTTGACGAACATTGTCTAAGTCATCATAGAATTGCAATCTAAGGCATACTATTCTGATCCTAACACTGTAGCTTCTGCGGGGTGCTTTTATTGATTTAATCTTCTTTTCTAGTTGTATTAATCTGTATAGCATGTCTTTTTGAGGAAATTGATTCATCTAGCATCAGAAGTAGGCTTATAGCTTTCACTTTACTACACTTTCTTGTGCTAGGGTTAGTGGCACTCCCCCCCTCCCCCCCCCAACTTATCACTAATTTGTAGTTTTCCCTCCCAATGTTTGTTTGATGAGACATGGCTACTTCTCTATTTTAGCCTAATAATTTTGCTTGCTACAAAAAACATGATTTAACTGAATGGCATCCAACAACCGCCTGAGTCAATCACCACTGATAGCCTTGCAAATAAGTTGTTTAATTTAGTCTAGCAAGAGACCTAATGCTCTTGGGGGCAAATTGCTGGTAACCATTGAAGAGGACTAGGCTTGCGATGTTGTCTTATTATTATGTACTCATAAGTAGGCGTGAGGAAGAAACTATTTTGCTGCTATTCCTGTGAACTTTTGACACCTATAGAAATGAGCTTTGATATCTCTTTTCTAAAAAATTAATGTACATTTTTCAGAAATTAAAGGCTAGATCCTTCCTAAGGAGAATAGTTGGGACAGTTGTTCGATCTGTTCAAGAAGACCAAACAGAAGAAGGTTTGTATTTGTTGACTATCTAACTGCGATTTTCTGTTAGTTTAAATGGATGTGCTGTTTTACAAGTAGAGAAATCCTCCCTTGATGTAATTTTCTGCTCCTTCCTTCTTTCTTGTTTTCCTGTTTATCTCGACTTATGTTTCTTCCCCCTTTACCTTTTTCACCGTTATTCATTTTTTTTTTGGGTTAAATAATCTTTTGTTTGGGTGGGAGAAGGTAATGTATGTTTCTCAAATGAGGCACTGACAGGGGCAATCTATAATATTGAAGAGTAGCTTATTTTTCACACAGAAATACTAAAACATTAACAAAGGAGAGATGTTCAGGTGGTTTAAAGTTGTTTATCCACTAGGAAAATATTTAATTTGCTACTTATCTGGATTGTCCTATAGATCAACAATATGAAGGTGTTTAGATGGGTACTAATTGTTTATCCACAAGAGTCTCTTGCAGACTTTTCTGGCTTGTTTTTATGTTTAATTAGCCTTTTTGTCTAGATAAGGAGGTTGTTCCTACCCTGCAAAGAATTTATCTACATAGATGTGTGAAGTTTAAGGATGTGGACTTGACCTCCACTATTTTGATTTCTTTGATGCAAGCGCTTTTGGGAAGTCATTGTGTGGTACTTTGGTGATGTGAACATAAACTGACTTCTAGTCTGTTAGGCTAATAAAGTGCTCTAGTTCAAACTATTTCAATGCAGGAAACCATGCACAAGTTTGGAAACTAAGAATAGCACTGAGGAGGAATGGAATTAGAAACTCAGGTGAAATTGTTCCATGAGAAATAAAAGAATATGCGGAACAGAATGGAAACTTACCTGAATTTGCCGAAGAACAAGTACTTGAGGGCTTGTCTAGGTTGCCAATAAGGCACCTTAGCCTCTCAACTTCTCTTTGGTTGAGACTACCCGATGGCTTAGTTTGAACCATCTCTACTGATTGTGTTGTAGCAGTTGCCTTTTCAATCTTCAATATCTTCTCTAATTAAAGATACGATATTTGGGCAATTAAAGGCTGGTTCAACTTTGCTTCAAGAAACGATCTTTTACAATTAAAGCTGACCACTAAACAACCAACCAGCAATGAAGGCTGGTTGAAATCACAAGGTTGTTGGTGATGTAAACTAGCAATGAAGGTTGGACAATGGAGCAACGAAGGCTACTTGAAAGAGAAGACTACAGCAATGAAGGCTACTCAATAGAGAAGAAGAAGAATCCTAGAAAGCCTAAGGACTTTGATACCATGTAAAGAAATGTGAGAAAAGGATTATGAATTTCTTCATCTATGAACTGTTACCTCCGTTTCACAATATAAGTCGTTTTAGACTTATGCACAAGAATTAAGGGTCTATAAATTCCAGACAATTTTAAAACTAAACTTCTAAAAACACCCATAATTAAGTTTTTGTCTACTTTGTTAATTGGAGAGAGTTGGATCATAATTAGTGGAAAGATAGAGATTGTAGAGAGGGGTAGAGTTGGAAACAAAGAATAAATTTTTATAAAACTTTGCAAAACGACCTATATTGTGAAAAAAAATTTCAAATCTAAAGCGACTTATATTGTGACACGGAGGTAGTAGTAGATTACAAGAAAAAGATTACTCCTAAATCTAGATAGCTATCTAATCAAATCCCTCCATTTAAGGGATTAAACTAATCTAATCATATCCCTTCAATTAAGGGGTTTGAAAATGATCTTCTTAATTTATTTATAACTCATTATCCTAATCAATCTACAGCTCATCCTAATTACTTTATAGCTCATTTACACCTCAACAAATACAATGTATCTTAACATGATCAATAAAATGGACAAGAATTGACCTATAAATAAGAAAATTGTTGGAGAGCAATTTGGTTATGTATTGATTAGTTTGACAATTTGTTTGTTTGACAGCCTTTGAGAGGTATTGCCAACCTATTAGCTTGAATAGTTTGTTTTGGGAATAATGTTTGTGCTCAAAATTCTCTCTGTAGTGTTAAGAGTTGTATCTCTTGTTATTCTGTTGGTTTTGCTATGCGTCACCACATTTTTTGTGTAGTAATCCATGTAATGTTATTGTGGTCTTTATGTCAAAGGCATTTCACAAAGTTTTGAGAACTTGAGTAGCTAATACATTCACCAAATCTCATTGATGGGAGGTAGCTGCCAGACACTGAATTTGGCAGTCAGAGTATACCTTTTTCACTTTTCTTTTGGACTTTCTCATTTTTAATCTGTTCTTCAGTTTCACACCACTCGTTTACTTTGGTGGACTGAGGAGATTTCTAGATAACTGGTTCTTGATATGGACACTTCTATTTACCATTGGCTTCAGTTCTTCTATTACACCTTTTTGTCCATTCTTCAGTTTCATGCAGCTCGTATAGTTTTTGGAACTGAGGAGATTTCTAGATTGCTTGTCCTTTGTATTTACCCTTCTATTTACCATTGGCTCTAGCTGTCCAGCGAACTCTCTCGTTCTTGCCTTTTGATCTCCAAATATGTCTTATTCAAGAAGCCATTCTTGGTGAGTTCAATATTATTTTTAGTTTCAGTGCATGGAGTTTGGATGATAACGGATTGCAGTGTTGAGTGATGTATAAGCAGGGATAATACTTTTAACGTTAGATGAGATGTGGATCATAGAGATGGATTGCTGTTGTCTCCAGACTTGTGGGGTTAACTCTAGGTTTAAGTTCCCAGGCTTATGTTCTGATTATGTTTGTCTTTATTTGTTGAAGTACTAAACCTCAATCTTTGTGCATATTAACCAAAGTTTTTTGAACCTTAACCCTATGTTATATTGACTATGTCCCAAATTGAATGTCCATCTTCTTAAGATCAACATACATTCAGTTTAAATTTCCACTGCTAGCCTCACTTGAAAGATGTGACGCCATATTACACATGGGTCCCATAATACTCCCTCTTTTTCAAAACATCTATCACTATTATACAAATCACACATATTAACAAAACTCTTAACTTCTATGGAGTTTTTAGAGAAATACTCTCATTGGAAATTGTAGAGATGTTTTGAAATTTGAAAATCAATTGATGTTATGGTTTAGTTTTAGTGGAGTAATAGAGACAATGGTACGATTGGAGAAAAGACAATAAGTACATTCTTGATTTCACAAAATGGTAGATAATTTGAAATACAAAATGTCTCTAAAAGTGACAGATATTTTGAAGCAGAGGGAGTTATCCATTACCAGTAAGGTGATAAAATGGAAATGTCAACAGCTCTCTTAAATCTTCATGTCAAGTCAAATTTGGAAATTCAATTTGGCAGAAAAGGAGAATTATTATTTTCTTTAGTGAAGATTGTTTCTCTGGATATTAACTCCTTTTTTGATAGAGACAGGAGTATTATTTGCTTTGTTTACTGAAGGTTGTTTTCTCTTTATGTTAACGCCTTTCTTGATAAAGATATCAGAGGCATGGAGGCAGAGGTGCAAGCTCTAGAAGAGCTCTCAAAACAGCTTTTTCTGGAAATCTATGAGCTTCGTCAAGCTAAGGTATGTCTGAATGTCTTGCTTCCTTCTTTTATTATCTTTTCTAATTTGGGAATCTTCTTTGTCTAGGAAGTTCTTCTTCACACGTGTTTTACTAATTGAAAATGGAAAGCATCAAACTGGATCTACTTTTTCCTAGAAAAAAACAAGGCTGTATCGGCCACTTCTTTTGCAAAAAGGGTTTGGAAGTAAAAAGTAGCTTTTTTTTCCCCCTGTTGTTTTGGGGGGTGGGGGTGGGGGGGTGGGGTTAGAGTTTCAAATAAATGTGCAATGGGAACAAAATGATGACACTTGGATGGCAATCAGTTTGAAATACTGGGAAAGTGTTATGCTAGCTTTTAGGGTTTGATGACATGCACACAGAAATTGTTCCTTCTCATAGATAAAATAACCCTTAAATCATCACCACTGAAGCTGGAAGGAATTTTTTAAGCTTATCCTGCGTATTTGTGCATCTAAAATTTGAAAATGAAAAAAAAAAAAACTTGTTATCAAGTCTATGAAAATTTATTTCCGTGTTACTTATTTCTCAAGTGTGTGCACAAACTCAATATGAGAGGGGCTGGATTGGAAATATGGCAGGCGAAGGAATATATTTTAGGTATTCTTGAATCTTGGACATTCTTGTTCATAATGGGTTGTAAATACTAATACATGTATATTTCAATTGTTGAATTACCTAGTGTAATGTTTCTCATTTATTTGAACTTGGGTACTGATGTTCAATAGAATAATGAAACTTAAAATGCAAATAAACAGGATTTTCCCTGAAATGGCCTATTGGAAATGGGAATTTCTATCTCTCTTCAAAGTAATTTGGAGAAGGTTTGAATCATCAAACTAATCAAAACCTTTCCCAAGCAGAAAACATATTGCAATCTGTCTCTCATACGTGCACACGTTCTCCTTCTGTACTTACAAATTTAAGTAGACATGATACAAGGGCTTAGAAGAAAATGTTAAAGGCCTGAAGTTACACAAAGGAAACTTGGTAATAGCTGAATGGTGTGAAGGTGGTGCAATTGGACTAGGGGTGGCAAAGGAGCAGAGGAAGAAGTTGAGAAAAGGGGATAGGAAGAAAAGTTGGCTTATTTGTTTTTCTTTATACTCTTTTTGTAAGGTAAAAATGGTTCTGTGATTAAGTGCGCTTAAAATTGTAAAAAGAAGACTCCACTCTTTTAGAAGCATTCACATTCCTTTCTATCCAAATGCTTCACATTATGCTTAGTACTACAGATTTCCAAACAAATTTCCTTCTATTAGATCTGCTATGTTTCAGCATTTGGGTTTTCCTTTCTTGAGCATGGCATAACCTAATTGACACTGGAAAGAGGAAAGAGCATGCGGCGAACTTTCTTCTTTTCTTTTGAACATGAATGCCATTTAATATAAAATTTTTCATGCCTTTTGATATTATTACCTGCTTCCCATGACAAAGAAAGCAGTTTTAGTGGATTCTTAGTGTTCCAAACAGCCTGCCTGGGGAATAAGGTTGTGTTCACCAAACTGAAGAGATTGATATGGGTAGTGCAAGATTGCAGGGGATGGACTTGTATTTAGTTATAAACCAAAGCTTATTGATGTCCTTTGGCACATCTATGTAGCTGTCTCTAGATCCTTAGCAAAAGATGGTCTAGGTATGTTTATTCAAAATTTCCGGTAGTCTAATGCTGGTACAGAGAAATCTTAAGTTATAGGTGCAATTAACCCTCTATTCCAATCACGGCCGGATAATTTTGCTTCATAGGCCTTCCCGCTATGAGATATTCCCAGTGCAGAAGCATATTCATGCAGAATACTCTTCCACTTTTTCCCTTCTCCAATTTATAGAGGTGGGAATTCCTAGAAGAGGATAGAAGGTCATTTTGTCATCAGTGCATTTATTTTACATTAAGTAGAATTCTTTAGTGTGTTATTGAATTGTCTCTACTTACATACTTCATAGCAACCCGTCTACCACGTGCACATTGCACATGCTTTTTTACTAATTGGGTGGCAATGAGACTAGTACAGGGAGCTCTTGCTTTGGTACCAATATTAAGTTACCTCCTTATGAAAAAGATTATGGTAAAACAGAGGAGTGTAACTTATACATTTATAATAGACTTGCAGTTTCAATCAGAATTAAATATTTTTTAATAATGGCTCCAACGTATTCTCAAAATGGTGGTGCTTATTATTTTATCAAGTTCTTCATTTTTTTTTTCTTTTAGTGAGCAAGTGAAGTTTCTTTACTTGATCACTATCTTTCTCTTGATGAGTAGGTAGTAATTGACTTTACGTCTTATAATGATGATGCTGTTGTGAAAAAAAATTATTATTTATGGTTGTGCATTATTTTCTGATCTAGTGCTCCTTTTTCACTTTTCTGGCAGTTTTAAACTTCTATTTTTTTTGGTCAACTATGTTGAATTATGATCATCATTCAGATTTCTTCAATTGGTCATGCTTCAATAAACCACGCTTATATAATGCAAGTAGCTGTGCAAGAATTTCAGCTCTTGTTTATCTGACTTTTATTCTAAGACTTGCTTTCTTTGCATTGTATTCTTTCATTTATTTGTTTCTGTGGTTATTGCTGCATTATTTCCAGGAAGCTGCTGCTTATTCACGAACCTGGAAGGGTCACATGCAGAACCTTTTGGGCTATGTATTGTCAGTATATTGTGTCTATAAAATGATAAAGGTACAGGAAACATTTGTCCCTGAGCAAAAGTACCAATTTATTCAAATCCCAGCTATTTATGTCTGAACGGATGATGAATCTTTGATATTACGAAGTGAACTGGTTGCAATTTTAGCAAGAGTTGGTATTATTCCTTTATGGTGGGAAAGTTCACAATTTTCTAGAGGCATGCTAGGGACATGTTTTCAATTTTTGATGCAACCCTACCCCTTCGTAGATGTCTATTGGTCCAAAAATTAGTTTGCCTGATTTATTCGTTTGATATGTGCAGTCTTTGCAAAGTGTTGTCTTCAAGGAGGTAATTTTTTCCACTTTGCTTCAGAATTCTGTCCTTAGATAGTGCATTTTAACATGACTTTCATCTCATGCTGTCTTGTCCTTCTATTTCTGTCTCTGTGGTAGGCTGGTTCCATGGACCCTGTAACCTTGACAATCAGCATATTTTTACAGTTCTTTGATATAGGTATCAACGCCACATTATTATCACAGGCAAGTCTTGATTATTTTGATCTGTTGCCTCTGGTCCTGTTACCGTTGGGTGTCCAATCCTTGGTTATGATGAAGTTCCCTAGTGACTCACAATGTTTTAACTCACAATTCGTTCACGGTGCTCACTTGAGGAAAAAATGGAAGTCCAATGGCATCTTATGGGATCTTTTTGTTTTGCAACTCTGGAAGTGAACTTCTATCAAG
Source organism: Voacanga thouarsii (assembly GCA_026120185.1). NCBI lineage: Eukaryota > Viridiplantae > Streptophyta > Magnoliopsida > Gentianales > Apocynaceae > Voacanga > Voacanga thouarsii. The sequence goes on along the minus strand of JANUWF010001364.1, from coordinate 1,064,856 downwards.
CACATGTTTTGGGAATATGGAATATAACTTTTATCAAGCATGTATTAGGTTTAACTCATACTGACTAGCAAAAGAAAAAAAACCGACATCTACAATTGCTTATATTTTATGTATTATTTGGTTTTTGCATTTGTATCAAAATGTATATTGTATCTCGTTGCATGTGCTGGCCAAGATTTCCCAACATTTCACTGCTCATTGTGCATCTAGATGTTGCAATAATTTGTAAAAGTTTATCACTCAGCAAATTAATTTAATTCCTAGTTCCTGGATGTTGCTGGCCAGCAAATCATGAGATCATAGAGACAAGCTTTTACTTTGAATGCTGTTTTTCCTGTGAAAGTGATGTATTGCTAATTATTTCGGCTGTTTCACTTCTAATTTTTCTTATTTTGGTTTATACAGTACATATCCCTTTTATTCATAGGAATGCTGATTGTTATGTCTGTTCGAGGATTCTTAACTAATCTAATGAAGGTAATTTTGCTTGTTCTAGTGATCTCATATATTTTTGTCCTTTTTTTTTGTGTCTAATGTTTAATGTATTGTCTCTTTAATTATTAATCCATACTACATTTAAAGCTTGAGAAGCCTAATGGAGTGACTTGAATGTGAGTTTTTCAAATTAACCTTCCTCATCATAAGAGGATGTGATCACCCATTTTCTCTACTTACTACTTATATCCACCCACTCTTCAATTTAATGTCATTTTTTTCTTGGTAATTTATTAGTCCATATTTGTGAGCTTATACTCAATTACTTTTGTTATAACAGACAATAAAAACAATTTTAGATGTTTACTACATATATCACAATAAACATTTAATTTTAGTGCATCTTTACTTTTGTTGTATGACTTTTTCTTGTTGTGCGCTCATCCAACGTGCTCAAAATAATTATTGTTTTTGGGTTAGGTTGTGCACACCAGTGGGAGAAATGTAAAATCATTTGAATCTTCTTATTCTCATTAGCATGTCAAAAGTTGTTGAGATTTATCTTCAATCCATATCAACCAAATGAACTTTCTCTTCGAAATGCATCAGTAACCTATTTACCAGTGGTCCCTATTCTTTTGTGAAAATAATAAAAGATGTAAATGCTAGACTTTACTCTCATTGTTGGTGGCAGTTACTTAAAAAGCTTTTTATGTATTGGCGCCGTCTAATATGGTTATGTGGTTCTAAAGAGATGAGAGAGAATATAAGCTAGACATCAACTTCATTGCTTACTTTAACTTTTTGGTTTTCTAGTCAAAATTTTTAGGAAGATGTTTAGGAAAGAAAGCACTTCACATCTTTACCTTTTGAATTTGATAAGATACGTAAGTGTTCCAATTGAAAAATAAAAGCTGTCTGACCTGGAGTGTTTTGTTGGCCTACAGTTCTTCTTTGCTGTTTCTAGAGTTGGGAGTGGATCTTCAAGCAATGTTGTGCTTTTCCTGTCTGAAATTATGGGAATGTACTTTGTTTCCTCAATTCTTTTGATAAGAAAAAGCCTTGCAACTGAATACCGGTATGCCGTCTTTTGCTTATGCTATCTAGATCATCTTTTTTGGGTCTTAAATCTTGGCGTAATGAATTGCCACTGTTTCATTACTCTTATATTTCATCTTAATATTGGTTTAGATATTTCTATTTCATCAATCTGCACAAAAGGTAATCAAAATTAATATGTTCGAAGTACATCATAAAATTAACAAGTGACTCTTGTATATCAATTTTTTGGGTCTTTTTTGATTTCATGAAACATGAAATTTTACAACCTCTATCAAAACCATGCATACCTGAGGACTTTTTAACAAAAGGAAATGTGGTAGAAGCAACACTTAGAATTCTTGAAGAGAAAATGTATGGGCTACAGCTAGAAGTAAATCCTTTTCTTTTTAATATAAATTATCATTGCCTCAAAAGGAAAAAGATTGGAAAAGGATGAAGGAGAAGAAAGTGGCTGGAGTGACGTGGTGTTGGGCAACGGTGAGGAGGAAGAGGAAGAAAAGAAGATTCCCAGAATGGAGGTGGTGTGGGCAATGGCTAGTTGTGGTGGTGGCAGACAGAAGAAAGGAGGTGGTGGTCAGAGAAACAGAAGGAGAAATGAGTGATGGAGGTGGTCGGGTAGTAATGGTGAGTGGTGGAGGTGGCAGACAAAAGAAGTAGGAAGGTGGCGGCGGTGGTGGTGAGAAGACAAAGGAGGAGAAATAAGAGTGATGGTTCAGGTGGCAGCAGCAGCGGCTTTGTGAAAATATAGTTTTCCTTGTGGGTGAAACGGTGCTTTTTGCTAATTTGGCACGTACATATCTCCGTGTGCTTCTTTAGAGAGACCCACACTTGATGCGTAGAAAGTACCAAGGATTCTTGCTCTTTTGTATTCCTAGCTGCTACATTAAGCATTCCATTTCTAAACTACAAGATTGAATTGTTTTAGTTTTCACTGAATGTGGTGTCTATTGGCAGGACAATTATAACAGATGTATTGGGTGGTGACATTCAATTTGATTTTTATCACCGATGGTTCGATGCTATATTTGTGGCCAGTGCCTTCCTTTCCTTGCTTTTACTTTCTGCACATTATACCTCTCGTCAGGCTGATAAACACCCAATTGATTAATATGTTCAGATGTGTGTAAGTACTATACTTCTGAATGGATCCATTTTTGTATGGTTTTCTCGTTGAGTTTTCACTTGGAATATGATTCCGCATTTAAGCGGAGTATTCAATTTGATGAGAGGCTTTTCTTTTATTTCAGGTATATCTTTCTGTTTAGGCAAAGCATATTGCGTATTCTATTGCTGATCTTATTCTCTTGGATGGTAATGCAGAGCAGACGGACCAAGTCCATGAAATGGTTTCACTTACTACGCAAACAGGAGGAAAGGGCCTATGTGGGTCTGTCATCTTTGATTTGGGGATTTTGGAAAGCGGTTACTTGACTCTAACATTTTTCCACTCTTTGACAATCTCTTTGTTGGTCTGAAAAAGGAGTTTCATTAATTAAGAAACAGGTTGCATATAACTCTTGACTACTTTTAACTTGTTTGCTGGATGATAAGAGCGAAGATTCCATATGCATTTTTTATTCCAGAATATGGTTTCTATTCTTTTTTACGGTTACTCGTATGGGAAGATCATGAAACTGACTAAATTTACAGCAAAAGAACTTAGTAAAGGGATTCGATCTCTCAACTAAAAGCATAGAGTCCTTCAGAATTGAAAATTCTATTATGGAATTGGTTCACGTATATTGTATGTATTAAAAAATATTATTACATGCAATAAAAATATACATTATAATTTCTCAATGTACGTGGTTCATGAACGATTTTAGGATCCATAGAAGAATTTTTTGAGCTTCTGATTGGCGGTTCTTTTCTTGATGTCTGTTATTGTTGGGAGATGAAGATCTGAACAAATTTTGAGAATTTTATTAATTTTATTTTTTACAAAAAAATAAAATTTAATTATAAATTTTATAATTTTATTATATAGTCCAAATAAATTAAATTATTAACATTTGAATATATAAATATTTATAAAATTTAAAGTTATATTTATAATTTTAAAAAATTATATATGATTCCAATCTAAGTAATATTGACAATTTATGTATTTTATTTTTTATTGGTGATATAGTAATTTATTTATAAGTTATCAGTCTATCATAATAATAGAATTGGTATTTAACATTTTTTTTTATTTTAAACTCATATTATTTTATTTTGGTTAAAACTAAAAAAAAAATGTGTGTGAATGGAAATTAAATAAATAAATAAATAATATATATATTTTATCTTAGAATTGAATGATTATTTTTAACTTAAAATATTAAAATTGACCGTAATTTGTGTTAAAATAAATATTATTCATCTAAACTTCAATAATTATCTTTTTAAGGATACAAGTTATATTAATAAATTAATTTTACTCTTAATTTCTTCAATTCATCAATAAGATAGTAATTTATTTATAATCAAATACTCTTATAATTTTTTCACAATTCAAAAATAAAATAATCAAATGATATATATATATATATATATATATATATATATATATATAAATTCTCTTTTGGGATAAATTGGCAAGTTATCTAACAATTATTTTGATTTGTTCAAAGATGTGATCAAATATTTTCATTTTCAGTTTCTTTTAACTTTCTCATCTCTTTGGGTGGAGCAATTATTACTACCGTATCATTAGTGAACTACAAATTTGGAGTTCATATATCCTCTTAATGGAAATGCGTGGCAGCTATCCTAATTTTCTCCCTTCTTCCTAGGGATGGCAATTTCCCTGCTTAAATCGGGGCCCAACCCGGCCCGGCCCGATTGGGTTGGAGATTCCTCGATTTAAAGCGGGAACGGGCTGGGGGTAGAGTTGTAAACGAATCGAATGTTCGCGAACAAAAGCTCGTTCGAGCTCGTTCGTATTCGAATAAGGCTCGTTTGTTTAATAAACGAACGAACTCGAACACGAACTCGAATTCGAATAATAAACGAACGAACTCAAACATGTTCACGAACATATTCGAACGTTCGCGAACATATTATATATATTTTTAAATTAATTATATTTTATTAATTATTTTATTTGTATTTTATAATATTAATATTTATTAAGAATAAATCTTATATTATAATTATAATATTAATATTAATATTAATAATATTATTATATATTTATTTAATATTATAATATTCAATTATTTTTAATTAAAATTTGAATTATTATTTTTATAAATTTTAAAATATAAAATATAAAATAAACGAACTTGAACAATTCGAACTCGAACGTTAATAGAGTTTTTCGAACTCGAACATTATCAAACAATAATCGAACGAACTCGAATACGAACTCGAATAATAAACGAACGAACTCGAACAGCGTTCGATTATATTTGAACTCGAGCTCGAAAATGTGATGCTCGGTTCGTTCGTGTTCGAATACAGCTCTAGCTGGGGGCGGGTTTCATTCTTCGGCCCGCCAACCGGGGCCGGCCCAGGGACGGGGATTGCATGATCCCCGGCCCGGTCCGACCCGCTTTACATATATTATATATATATATATATATATATATAAGTAGATTATATAAATATATATATACACACATACATATAGATGTGAATTATATATGTGTTGTATATGTATACATATTATATAAATTATATATATATTATATGTATACATACTATATATATATATATATATATATATATATATATATATATATACACACACACACACACACACACACACACACACTATATAAATTATAAGTAGATTATATATATTATATATGAATATATATGTCTATAAAGGTAGATTATATATGTATATAAAATAAAATAAAATAGAAAAGAAGAGAAAAAATAGAAAAAGAAAAAAATTATCAATTTTACTATCATTAATCTAGTGATATGATAAATACATGAATTATTGAAAACCACCACAAAAAATTTTTATATGATTAAAAAGTTTTGAATAAAAATATATTGGAGGAAATTTTTTTTAAAAAAAATCTTTATAAATATTTTCGAGCCCAAACGGGCTCCCGCTTTCCCGTTGGACCGGGACCGAGAATTGTTTTATCCTCGACGGGTCGAGGGCAGGGATTCCCGCCTTTTCCCGTAGCGAGAACGGACCAGGAATGAGGATACGGGGCAATGCGGGGGCGGGACCGGGATTTCTAGTCCCCGGCCCGTTACCATCCCTACTTATTCCCTACAACTAAGGTGCTCTCTTTCCAAAGCTCTCCTATACTCTATTGATTAAATATCAGGATTGAAAACATTAGTTGCAAGCATTTTAAATATTTCATGTGAATCACCAATTTATAATACTACCTACCCCTTTATTCTTTTATTTTCTATGAATTTGTTCCCAAGTGTATGCCCTAATTTCGTTCTTGAAGATTTATGGCAAATCACTATTTAGAATGGTGGTTGAGTAAATATAATAAAATGAAAATAATTAGTATATATATAAAAAGATAAAATTGTTATGAATTATTAGAATCTTTATTAATTAGTGGAGGCTCCACTAATTATGGATTTATGTGAATTATTAGAAGATTTTTATGGATGTCCACCATTTAGTGGAGACACCACTAATTAAGATTAGTGGAAGATGATGTATGCCATGATGTAATCCACTAATTAGAGCTCTATAAATAGAGCTATTCTCTAAGCTTGTAACACACCATTATTTTGTGAAAGAAAGATTAGTGAAAGAAAGATTAGAGAAAATTGTGAGAGAAAAGAAAGAGAGAAATTCTTGTGCAAAATAGTTAGAGTTTTATTAGTGTGTAGTGTGAAGATTTTATTCTAACACTACCCTAATTTTATAACACGTTATCAGCACGAGTCTCTGCCGTTATTAAAGCCAGAAGACAGGTACGCATTTATTGATCTCGCTAAATTCGAATTTGTAACCCTTGATATTTCTGAAAAAAAATTTTATATGTCATACAAAAATGCATCTAAATGCTAAAAAAAAGGGAGATCCATATGTCATGTGGATAAAAAGAAAGATTTGACCACCTGAAGATGGTCGTACTACCCACTGCACGGTATGAATGGTTGCACCTGAAGTTGCAAGATTGTAAAACCGTGAACTCCGTGATGTATAAAACTACATCTTAGTTAAAAATTTTACGGAGAAAAAGTTACTGATGAAGTTATATTGGAGAAGACATTCTCCACTTTTCATGTTCTACAGTAACAATATCGAGAAAAAGGGTATCCAAAATTGACAGCTTTAACATGAGTTATTATTGAGAAATCATGAAGCCAGATGAACTGGCTCAACGAGCACTCCGAAGTGAATGTTGTTGGCTCCAATAGAAGCCATCGTTATAGTCGTAGTTGTGGCAGTGGCCGTGGTTATGGTCATGGACACACTCGATATTTCCCTTATCACGAGAGAAATACGGCCACTGAAGTGGAACAGAAAAGATAATAAGGGAAAAAGATATTTCCATTAATAATAAGCATCACATCTTTTATTCATATCACTAGTGTTCATATGAACTTGATGATACATGCTTATAGTTGCTCTTTTGTAATTGAGCTGACAAATGTAAGATGAAGGTTTGTAATTGTTCTTTTTCAATATTTACATTAGAGGACGACAAACAATTAGTAATTATGGACTTCAGCTCTTCTTTTTCGACATCCTCCTCATTTTCTTTCCCCTTTGAGCCAGCATCGAGACTAGCAGCAGAATTAGCCGTAAAATTACTGCGAAATGAGTCTTGAGATTTTATGATCTCCTTAAGTTTATTATATTTCTTATTATATTTGGCCTTGAAGCATGCTTGTCTCAATTTCTGTGTTTGGTCCTCTAACTGCGTATTAGGACTTTCTTCCACCAACTGTTTTTCACATTCCAGTATCGCAATGGCTTCTTTTAATTTCTTCTCAGCCATATGTCCTCCTTCTTCTTTATTTTGCATATCCTGTAAATCGAAGTGATATCATCGGTTATTTACTTATAAATCTTTCATAGTTTCATATTTGCAAATTATAAGTATGTATGAGAGAGAACCTGAACATTCTTGATTATGGTCTCCAAGCTCACCAATTTCCTGTGAGGCCATCGACGAATTCCTAACTCCCTACATCTTTTCTTGAGACGAGTTATGCCAATATTCAGTTCTTTGGCTGCGCTCATGATTGGTAGGTAAAAGTACTGCGAAATTGTTTCTCTTAATAGTGTCTGGGAGTTATTGCCATTCTTCTCTTTCTGCCTCTTAATCATCTTCTTCTCCCCAGGAATTTTGTCTGCAATAATATCTTGAACTTCGATATTATGCATTTCATGAGTACTTACTCCGACTTCGCTGCCAAGACCACTCATTATTTCTCCTAGAAAAAGAAAATAATATCAGTAAAGGTAATACCATTCAAAATCCATATTTAAATGTATAATAATCTGGAAACATATTCTGGCTTTGTTCAAAATCCATTAGAGAGTAGAAAGGATCATGCACAAGCATATCCTCATTCAAAGGAATAGTATCAAGAGGAACAGTATCAAAAGCAGTCTCTTGTAGGGGCAGATCAACTTGGTCCAAAGTAGTATGTTCAAAACTTTCACTAATTTACATAAAAAACAAACCAAAAGAGAGTTTAATTTCATTATCAAGCATACTAAAAACAAATGGAAGCCATCAAAGGTATCTCACCTGAAATTAGGAGGAAGTGGTTGGTTTGGAAAGGAAAACATATCAAAATCTTCTGCGTTCGAATTAGACAGAAGCGGTTGGTTTGAAAAGGAAAACATATCAAAATCTTCTGCGTTCGAATTAGGCAGAAGCGGAAACATATCAAAATCTTCTGCGTTCGAATTAGGCAGAAGCGGTTGGTTTGGAAAGGAAAACATATCAAAATCTTCTGTGTTCGAATTAGGCAGAAGCGGTTGGTTTGGAAATGAAAATACATCAACATCTGCTGCAGAAACTAAGTCAAAATTTGACCATGTCTCAAATGAATTACGAGTCTCCATATCTGCTTTGTGATTTTTGTTTTTGATGTTTACTAATGACTGATATCTGATATATATATCGATACATATATATATATATATATATATATATATATATGTATGAGGAAGAAGAAGAGGTAGATGGTAGGTAGAGGGTCGGAGGAGAAGAAAAGACAAGAGAGGAAGAGGAAAAGTCGATGCGGGAAGAGTGAAAAAAAAAGGAGATATTTTTCTTGGCATTTCCTACTTGTCATCATTTTCTTATATTTCTTTTCTTATTCTCTTGTGAAATCATTATTCCCTAAATTAGGGGGAGAATAGAAACAGTACAAGAAAGATCGTGATTGGACAACATCATTAAATTATCTTGATCCGCATACAAGCGCGTGTGAACTTGAAGTTCAAAAGATAATTCATTTGTAAAGCATTGCAAATCAAATGCCAGACGCTTTTGTTGACTCCAGAAGAGTTACAAAATCGCATATTCCAGCTATAAATGCTCCTATTCGAATTGAAGTTCCAGCAGAACAAAATATTATACCTATAGCTGCTGAGTCAAAAACACGCCAGAAGCGTGGCCGACCTCTTGGTTCTAAAGATAAAAATCCTCGAAAGAAAAGAGGATTAAATGATCCAGAAGACCATATTGAAGAAAAGAATGATAAAGACCAAGAGAGAACTGATGACAAAGAACCGGAAGTTGATGAAAGTAACATCGAAATTTCTATCAATTATACCACTTCAGGTAGAAGTTGGAATCGGATAGAAAGCTGTTATTGATAATATATTTGCATACAATATATTTCTTGATGTTACACAGGATAATGATGATCCTGAACCAATATCGATTGATGAATGTCGGCATAGAAACGATTGGTCGCAATGGAAAGATGCGATTCAATCGGAGTTAAATGCATCGGCAAAACGTGAAGTCTTCGGACTGCGATCCGAACACCGGAAGGTGTAAAACCTGTTGGCTACAAATGGATATTTGTGCGAAAGCGCAATGAAAAGAGTGAAATCGTTCGATATAAAGCGCGATTAGTAGCCCAAGGTTTTTCACAAAGACCAGGTATTGATTATGATGAAACTTATTCTCCTGTTGTTGATGCTATTACACTCAGATATCTTATCGGTTTGGCGATACATGAAAAGATAGATATGCGCCTATTAGTTGTTGTCACTTGCTTACTTATATGGAAATTTAGAAAATGATGTTTACATGAAAATCCCGAAGGATTTCATATGCGTGAAGCATATAAACATTATCCTCGTGAAAATTACTCCATCAAGTTGCGAAATCATTATATGGCACTGAAGCAATACGGGCGCACGTGGTTTACACGTCTTAGTGAATATTTATTGAAAGCGGGATTTAAAAATGACTAGGTATGTCCATGCGTTTTTATTAAGAAATCTGATTCTAAATTTGTGATATTAGCTATATATGTTGATGATATTAATCTTATTGGAACTCTCGAAGAGCTCCAAAAAACAATTGATTATTTAAAAAGAGAATTGAAATCAAGGATTTTGGTAAAACCAAATTTTGCCTTGGTTTACAAATTGAACATTTGGAGAGTGGAACATTTATTCATCAATCAACATATACAACAAAAGTGCTAAAAGATTTTACATGGACAAAGCACATCCATTGAGTATTCCAATGATCGTGCGATCATTAAATGTGGATAAAGATCCTTTCAGACCTCAAGAAAATGATGAAGAACTCCTTGGTCCTGAAGTACCATATCTCGAGTGCAATTGGTGCATTGATGTATCTTGCTAATAATACACGACACGATATTGCTTTTCTTTGTCAATTTATTAGCAAGATTTAGTTCTTCACCAACACGACGACATTGGAATGAAATTAAACAAGTCCTTCGATATCTCCAAGGTACAATTGATCTCGGATTATTTTATTCAAATAAAACCAGTCCAACATTGATAGGTTATGCGAGATGCTTGATTATTTATCTGATCCACATAAAGCACGTTCTCAAACGGGCTATCTATTTACATGTGGAAATACTTGCTATATCATGGCGTTCTACGAAACAATCTATAACGACTACTTCTTCAAATCATCTTCGAAATTATAGCCATTCATGAAGCAAGTCGAGAATGTGTATGACTAAGATCCATGATTCATTATATCCGAGAAAATTGTGGATTATCATCAATCAAAGGTATTCCAACTCCTCTTTATGAAGACAATACGACTTGCATAGCTCAATTACGAGGAGGATATATTAAAGGAGATCGGACAAAACATATTTCACCAAAATTCTTCTTTACTCATGAACTCCGGAAGAAATGTGAAATTGATGTGCTACAAATTCGGTCATGTGATAACCTCGCGAGATATTTTCACGAAGACTTTACCGATCGCAACATTTGAAAAGTTGAGATATAAAATCGGTATGCGTCGGTTTAAAGATTTAAAGGAATCATCTCATCAGGGGGAGTAATAAATGGACATATAGAATAGTGTACTCTTTTTCCTTCACTAGATTTTTTTTCCCACTGGGTTTTTATCTAGTAAGGTTTTAACGAGGCATATTCTTTATGTAATGGATGGACATCCAAGGGGGAGTGTTATGAATTATTAGAATCTTTATTAATTAGTGGAGGCTCCACTAATTATGGATTTATGTGAATTATTAGAAGATTTTTATGGATGTCCACCATTTAGTGGAGACACCACTAATTAAGATTAGTGGAAGATGATGTATGCCATGATGTAATCCACTAATTAGAGCTCTATAAATAGAGCTATTCTCTAAGCTTGTAACACACTATTATTTTGTGAAAGAAAGATTAGTGAAAGAAAGATTAGAGAAAATTGTGAGAGAAAAGAAAGATAGAAATTCTTGTGCAAAATAGTTAGAGTTTTATTAGTGGGTAGTGTGAAGATTTTATTCTAACACTACCCTAATTTTATAACAAAAATAAAAATAGTTGGGTATAATAGAAGAATTATTATAATAAACTATATTATTTGTCATCTCCTTACGGGGAAAAAAGGAAAAAGAAAAATAATAATAAAAGCGATGCTAATAGCTTCCCGGTTGAAATCTCCACCATGGATGGGTTAATGGATTTCGAATAGGAAGGAGGAGTACAACTTATAAGGGGTATAAGATAATTTGCACATATATTCTTTGTTTTTCTTCTTTTCAGCTTTAAATTTAATTAGCGATAAAATAATTAGAGTTAGGGGTATAAGATAATTTGCGTGTGCCCTCTTTAATTATCCATATTAGCATTTGCTACCACACATAATTAACAGGAGGGAGAAAGAGATTGAAACGGGTATATATTATATAAGTATATAAATATATATACTGTACATGATCGTGAATTATCGGTAGCATAGTTTATGTATGCATTTGGGGCTGATTTTTAAAAATTATTATTATTTTTTAAATAAATATATGTGCGGTTGAATTTGCGAGGAATTTATTGATGTGATTCGGTGATGTTTGATCTATTCTATTCCTCATTTTATCGGCGATGACTATGCGTAATCACCGGTTTCTCCAAGACCTATACAATGTCACTCCCGCTGTTTCCCATCCCAAGGCATGTAATTCTTTTCACTTAGGGTTTTTATTTATTTATTTATTTATTTTTATTATCGCTGCTATCAATTCCAATTATCAATTCCAATTCAACCTTTTCTCGTTATTGTTTTTTTTCTTAACTATCTATCTGTATACATACATGTTTGTGAATTTATGTATGAATTGGCTTTTCAAATAATCCTCATTTTGTTGTAGTTCAAGTTTCGATTTTTATGCCAAACCTGATCTTGATTCTCTGCTTCTGCTAATTTTTTCACCTTTCACAATTTTCTGGAGGATAGGGTTTTGTTTATGTGACAACTTCTTTTTGTTCTATCCATGAACCTACTTTCTGTCAGTATCGCTCCCTGAGCAACAGCATAGATATATCCTACGTCTGTTTGTGGGTTGTGTTTCATTTGATTGGTGATGCTATTATTACTTTTAGCTCAGATAACTTCATATAATTTATACTAATAAGCTTCCAGAAAAAGCAATTGATGTGCGTTGTATTAATCTGCCTTTTCAGATCACACCAATATTGAGAGGAATCTGCCGAATGCAAGGTCCGGTAGATGAAGCAGACTCTGATTTCAACACCAACATGGTGAGATAACAGGGTAATTACGTGCTATTTGTTCCTCTCTCTCTCTCTCTCTCGTTTCAGGATGTCAAATTCTTGCTTATAAGTGTCTACTTAGCTAGAATTCATCTTCCGAAACTTTATATGGTATCATTGAGGTGATTTCATCACGTGCCTAAGTGCTATTCTAAGTACCAAGCATTTCTACAGAGTTGGATATTAGCTTGTGGATGTGAAATGTAACAAAGTTCCTTTTTTTTTTTTTTTGGGTTGATGTGCAATGTACCCTTCATATTGAAACTATTAAAATTTGCATTCAGGAATCTTCTTATTCTATTTGTACCTAGAAATTTTCATTAATGTGCAAAACCTAAATCCAATTAACTAAGAGAGAGAGAGAGAGATTTGTTGGGGGGGGTCGGGGTGTGTGCTCAAAACTGATATTTGAAAATATTGATATCTAATTCCTTAGTTTGGATTCTTCTTCCCCTCCACCCCAGCCCTTGGTACTCTTGATATGTAACTGTTTCATCAAGAGAGTGTTGCAGGTGCAGAGTTTCCAGCATTTGCATAAAACATCACTTTCACAGGAAGCTAGGGAAATGTTGGCAGGAGGAGAGAGAGAAATTTTAGAAGTTGGGTTGAGGTATAACTGTCTCTCAGTGGTATAACTATGATTTGTAATTCTGGTGAGGAACATTTAAATCATTTCTTTAGTGGAGTCGTTTTCCTTTTGTCTTTTGGGATAATTCTCTAGGAATGACATATTGGATATCAGTTTTAACTAATCTGACAGAGAGTCATATTTCAAGTTGATAGGCAAATGGCCTGGTGATATAAAAGCCTTCTCACACCCTCTCCAATAAAAATACCCACCTTCAGAAAAAAAAAAAAATGATGAAGGAAAAGAGATAGATAAAGAAAATTTATTTGGTGATTGGCTTTTGTCAATTTAATGGAGTGCAGAAAATGGGGAACTGAGAAAGTTTTTTAAGGTGGGATTCAAGGCTAATTTGTAGTTTTATATTTTTCTAATAATTAGATTTGTATTTTGTATGCAAGTCCACAACCTGTTCATTTGATTGCTTTTTATTGCTGCTTATCTACTTTTTCTGTTCTGATAGGTGCTATCCCAGGTTGATAAGGAACGTAATAGTTGTTCTAAGAATTTGAAGTCTGGAAGGAGATCAGAATCTGGAACTTGTAACGTGTGTTCTGCACCTTGCTCTTCTTGCTTGCATATAGACCAGCAGCTTATGGGGTCAAAAATTGATGAATGTTCTGGAGAGACATGTACTGAATATGCATCAAATGATTCGGTTAATGATGCTGCTCCAAATGATAAGATTCTCAAATATGAAGCCGAGCAGGAGTGTGAAATAATAAACTTAGACAGTGGTAATTCAAGGAACACTTCTGAAAATGCATATTTAGAAGTAAGCTTGAGGAATTCTGGCTTGTCCACCACATTTCAGGATGTTGCACTCCCAAAGCTTGCCGAATCAAAAGGCAAAGGGTGCACTGATGATAGTATGTCATGTGTTACTGGAACTGAGGATGCCAAGTTATACAATTTTAGTGTTAGTAATGGAGTAAGGACAGATTTACGTAGTTATGCTGCTTCTGATGGCACTTTACCTCCTCCTGAAAATGAAAAAATATTTAGTCATTCAGCATCTTCTGCATGTGAAGAAATGAAATGTAATGTTGGTGAGAGTCAGAATAACCATCTTACGCAAAGTAAAAATACTGAAGCATCATCAGGGCAGATGCCTGTTTCTATCTTCTCGTCGACGAATTTATCCTTGCAAAATTCAGGATTGGCAGAGGCTACACAAGAAAATGCAGCTGATGCCACTTGCTTGCTAACTGCTAAGGATGGTTCATCACATGCTCATTGTGGGAAGTCTCTCTCATGTGACCCGAATTTGAAGGACACTGAAGAAAATTTATGCTCTCATTCCCATGGCGGGCTAGAAGTCCCGAGTGAGTATTTGAATTCATTGTTGATGGAGGTAATTCCTGATGTGGTTCACGGTGATATGGCTGTTGATGCTTCCCAAATCACTGACAAGGTTGTGGGATCATGTCTTTCTCCCGGTGCCAAAGGAAATTCTCTTGAATCACATGCGATGGATGAGAGTGATGACTCTGATATGGTGGAGCATGATGTAAGTATGAAAAAATATACACTACTTTTTTTGGCTGGCGCATTTCCTATGATGCTTCAACCAGGTCCATTCACCTATTGGTTTCCTACTCTAGTCTGCATTTATATATGCTTTAGTGAGATATCCTCTCTCCACATGTTTGATGCTTAATATTTTTAGGCTAAATTTTTGCTAAAGATATGAATGATTTTCATATTTTATTGAATGTTAGAAATACCATGTAATATTAAAGTTTTGAAGATGAGATGTACAGGGCATCTGGAATATTGAAAATGCTTTGCCTTTTGAATTGTACAAAGTATAAGAGGATTTTGACATGTCATACAAATATGGATTTATGTCACTAGTATGTTGTCATTTTTTTTAAACACATCGAATTTGGGAAGAATGTTGTCGATGGTATGCATAATCACAAGGCAAACCCATGTTTCATGTCAGCTAGAAGTTTTAGAAAATATTGTCTTGTGTTGTACTGTCATGATTTCTTTTTTTGTCATCTTTATGGGTATTTAGTACAAAATAGATAGCCAAGTGGGATAATCTTAAATGTTTCTTTATTATTAATGTACTTGTTAGTGGTTTTGAAACCACTAACTGTCACCGAATAGAAGGATGTGAGGTTTCTAATTTGGAAATGTTTTGACTTAAATTCTCCTTACTGCTCCATTTACTTTTCTATCCTTCATTTTTCTCCATTTATATGAGTTGCTACTTAATATACTTGGATAAGTAGCAAGACTTTTCTGCAAACAATGTTGCAGCATTTTTTTTTTTTTAAAAAGTTTTTTAATAAATGTACCTCTCAATATGATCTGGCTCACTTCATATCTTCTTTTGCTGAGAACAGGTAAAAGTTTGTGATATTTGTGGGGATACTGGTAGGGAAGATTTACTTGCTATATGCTGTAGGTGTAGTGATGGAGCTGAGCACACGTAAGCCTCATAAACCATATAGACTTTGACTGCCTACGTTCTTTGTGTTTATGGTTTTATGATGATCTGCATTTGTTGCTACTGTTGTTGCAGTTATTGCATGCAAGAAATGCTTGTTAAAGTTCCCGAAGGTGATTGGTTCTGTGAGGAATGCAAATTTGATGTGGCAACAAAAAGTCAGAAGCAAGATAAAGTTAGCACTGCGGATGGAAACGAAAAGAGTTTTTCTGGACAGGAATACCAAAATTCCTCTTCAAAGTCGGAAGCAAAAGACTCTAATACTGAGGGAAACAAAGCCAGTAAAGATCCTTCTGGAGTGAAAATTTCTGCCAAGAGACATACAGAAGATGCTGAAATTTCTTCTGCTACAAAGAAACGTATTCTTGATCCAAATATTAGTCCATCAAGGACCTCAGTGTCCAATGGTGTTGTTGGACTTTCTCGTGATAGCTCATTCAAGCACTTGGATAGGGGAAAGATCAAGCACACTCAACAATCTTCATCTTGCACTATTGCATCTTCTGAATTGGCAGACACCCCTGCTTCTACTTCACATCTGCAAACTCCCCAAGGTATTGAAATGCTAGGATGTACTGCTTTTGTTCTTGTATTCTTGTAGATTTGACGGAGATAATTTTTACTTTTCAATGTTATCTGGCAGAACCTTGCTATTTAATCCAAAATGGATTTTTGGCAATTTTGCAGGTACCTTTGTAAAGTCGAATTCATTCAATTCTTTAAGTGTGAAGCCAAAGGTTAAGCTTGTGGACGATGTTGTTCCTCAGAAGCAGAGATCAATTAGAGAGCCTGTTTCTCTTAATAAAAAGGAGGGAACTGCTAGACTACTAGGCAAATCTATGTCATTTAAATATACAAATTCGAGCCGTCCTAATAGCAGTGAATCTAAAGTGAAAATGTTATCTTCTAAATTTCCTCCCATTCAGGATATTAAAGGGTTGAAACATACAAAAGACCGGAGCTTATTTGAAAGGAAGAATTCCTTTAATGCGGAACGTACTTCTGTTAGTTCACCTATGTCTACTTCTAGTAGTTTTTTGGCAAAAAATGATAAAAGGTTAGCATCCTCTGGTGAAGCTAGCATAGTTTCTTCAGTAAGAAACCACCGCGATACAAAGCCTGTGCAATCTGAAATTAAATCAATGACCTTGTCAAGATCTTCAAGTTCTGCAGTTCGTAAGGGTTCAGAAACGCCTGTTTTGTTAGGTATGATCTGAATCTTTTTTGGGGTCTCTTATATGTGTTGATCCTTTATTATTTTATTCGTATAGTTCCTTGATGGCGTCTCTTATATGTGCTGACCCTTTATTACTTTATGCAGGTGAAGTCAAAAGGCAGTCATCACAATTAGCTAGTCTAGTTGGAGTTTCCTCTACAAATGGAATTGTTAGTTGTGATATGAAGCCTAAACCCAGTAGTCCAAAGGAAGATTCCTCATCGAGTTCTTGTATTGCTGAGCGACCACCTTGCAATGCCAATGAAGGTTTGCCTGATGGACTTTCTCGGCTCAAGGAATCAACAAGCTTTTGTGAGAGGGGGAAAGAATATTCTGTTAGTCGGACAAAGCAGAGTAGTGGTAGTGGAAGAACTATTGCTTGCCAAAAGTGTAATGAATTTGGTCATCTAGCACAATTTTGCACCGCTGATCATCCTGCTTCACCTGCTTCTGATGCATCTGCTGCAAAAAGTTCAAGAGAGACGATGGAGGGCAAGGATAAGCTAAAGGCTGCACTTGAGGCTGCTGTTCTTAGAAAACCGGGAATATACCGAAAACATAGGATTTTGGATCAGTCAGATGATGTGTCTGTCTCAAGCATAAGCAGTGAAATAGCTCCTCAAGATCACATAGTGAATACAAATAATAGAGGAAATGCATCAGCTGCGGAAGAGATGCCAGAGGACCAGAGGATACGAGAGAACACCAATGCCGACCCTTGTAAACAGGCAACTGTTGATAATCTCAAGCAGTCTGGAATGCTCCATGTTGAAGCTTTGACTTCCACAACAGGGGAGGCATGTCATGGTATTGCCACCGAGGGACTGTCAATCATAAGAGACATGCCGGGTCAAGTCCCAGCAGCAATGTCTATTCTTCTGAAAACATTGGCTCTTCCAGATTATGAATATATATGGCAGTATGATTTTAACCTGTTGTCTAGTTTCTATTTTCATAATTTCTCTTGGTTGTTAGGAGTTCCTGCAGCTGTCCTAGCACCCTCGGTATGTTTTTTCTTATGCAAGTTCTTTACATGCAGGGGAAACTTTGAGGTTTACAGAAATGGAAAAGCCCTGAAGTTTTGTGATGGAATCCAGGCTCATTTATCAAGTTGTGCATCTTCCAAAGTACTCCAAGCTGTGAATAGATTTCCTCATAAAGTCGTCCTAAATGAAGTACCTCGCCTGAGTACATGGCCATGGCAGTTTCAGGAATATGGTGTGAAAGAAAACAACATAGCACTGTTCTTTTTTGCTAAAGATATTGTGAGGTAGTTTTTTCATTTTATGTTTTCTTTTTTGCTTAATCATCCTTTTTCATCTTCTATCTGAATTGTTTTTTATTGAATGTGTCCAGTTATGAGAAGAGCTACAAAATGTTGTTGGATAATATGATGAAGAATGACCTAGCTCTGAAAGGAAATGTTGATGATATTGAGCTCATGATATTCCCATCTAATCAGCTTCCTGAGAAATCCCAGTGTAAGGGTTGTCATTATATTATCTGTGTCGTTTATTTAATCTTATTCTTGATTGCATTATATTATCTGAGTGGTGACACATTGCAAATGTACTTTGATGTGGTCTGCGTACTGGTACTCATCCTGCATACTTGTTTCTTTTCAATTTTTCCCACCCAATTTGTCCTAGGATGAGTGGTGTATTAACAGTCTTTCTCTTGTACACCTTGTTGATTTCTTCTCCTTGCTTGTTTATGTTGACATTCGATTTTAAGCGTTCATCTCGTACTGGGTTGCACTCTGAGGGTTATTTCTTATTTCAGCCTGTTGAGATATGTTCTGTTCGTTTTTCTCCTTTCATTTCTTTGTCTTATTATTCACTTGTCATTTTAAGACATCAACTCTTTCGCCCCCCTCTTTCTTCCTTTTTGGTTTGTGTTCACCTTCAGGTTGGAATGCATTATTCTTCCTTTGGGGGGTGTTCAGAGGAAGGAGGACTGCTTGCTCAGAACATGCGCTTAGCTCCCAAAAGCAACTAAACTTTCCTAAAGATCTCCCTACTGCAATCATGTCTTTGCCTGAGAATATATGCTCTCTAAGCCCTGTAGACAAGGATTTGTCTGAATGTGGTCAGTCAGCCCCAGCATCTGAGGCACTGGCCTCAAGTGAGTTTCCTTGTTTATCATCATCTCAGGTATTGGATGGAGATTGTGATACTGGAGCATGCTCACAAGTCCTACCCAGCGACCATATACAAACAGTTATGGAGAAGCAGGATTGTAGAGTGGATGCTAGTTCATTTTTTGTGGTGCAAAGCGGCAATCTGAAATCATGTGAAGAAATAGGGACAAGTATTTCACGTGAAGAAATGCAACACACCACCATTTCCTTGGTAATTTTGATTTACTCCACATACAAAATTTGTTCTTTGAACAAGATGATGCTATTTTGACTGCCAGCCCTTTGGTGCTTGGTTCAGTTGTATGGTCAATTGTTTTTCCTGCCATCATATTTCTTTGTTTGGAACTGATTAAGGAATAATCCTTAAATAGATAAGTCTGTGTCATGGACTCATCATGCCAGTTGGGTTGCTGTATTCAAGTTCCTATGCTCTGAAGCTGCTGCATCTTCTTTGTGTCCGGATCTTTAGTGTTAACCATGTAGCTTGGTATATCAAACTTCATCAATTTGAATGTTCCATTAGCCCTCAGCCACGAAGAAATGGCAGTCTGCAAGTACCTAGTTATAACATGTGGTTCAGTTTCCACTTCAGCATGTATCTAGTTGCTACTGTGTTTTGGTGGAACTGGTAGAGTTAGTTAAATGATAGTGGAACAGTTCCACTTCTGCACATTTTATTACTGTGGTGGTATAAACAAAATTTAGCAAAAACTAAGACCGGTTTTTCTCTGTGGAAAAGTTTCCACTTCTGAGTGCTCCATTTGCATTGGGCCAATGACCCTTTTTTATGTATTTGGCTTTGTTTAATTGTCAAGTACATGGGTAATCTCTCCAAGCTTCATGATGTTAATCTTTCCCCAGCTCCGTAAGTCAATTCAGGTCAGCCTAAATCTCCACAAAGTAGTGTTTGTTTAATGTGAGATGGTTGGCCTCTGTTTGAACATGATAGAAGTAGCTGTTGGTCTTTACCTATTTACCAGATGTCGCCGATTAAGGTGCCTGTATTGGAGGATTTATATGCCATAATATCTGAATAAAAACGAAGAAGAATGGCCTGTCAAGTAAAGGATTAGTCATTAATATATCATCTTGATCTAGTGAATCTCATTTTTGCCAATGGAAGAATTTTATTTACATGGGAATGAGGTTTTTCGATGGTGTTCTTCAGCATTTATTTTCTTCTCAACTTTCTCATTTACTTATTTAAATAGGTTGCTTGTCTAAAGCATGATAGCACTGAGTTGTTTTCCCAGATCGAGTCACAGAGAAATGACTACCACCAAACAAATTTTTTTATTAATTTCTTTGTGGAATGATTTTGAATTTTAAGGCTTAGTTTGTTTGTTGTTGTTGTAGTCCACAAACAGTGTGATTGGTATTTACTACTGTAAAAGAAGCTTGTGAGGGTATTTTGTTACCTTTGATTATTTATTAAGTTTATCTTGATAGTAGAAGACATGCAGTTAGATTTGTTCATTTTTAATCCTGCAGGACGGTGGTGTTGAGTCCGAGGGGCAATTGGAGCAAGGAGTCCACACTTCTGGAGAAGCTGCTACAAGAACTGCTACATTTGATAAATGCGAACAGATGCCCAAAGATGAGGACTCTAGTCTTAGTGGACAACATTCCTCGCATCAAGTTGTTGAGCCTAAATCTGACAGCCATGGAAGCCAAAGAGAGGTATATATATCAGATAAAATGAATGCTAGTCAATGTCAGGTGGGCTTGGAAGATGGATCAACGCTTGATTCTCCTCCCTCTGGTACCATAGACCAAACTGTGAGCGACAACAGGTGTCAACATGTAGAAACTGAGGAGAGGATATCAAAAACCGTTACTGCTAGGTTAAGCCAGGTGATAACAGGATATGCTGCTGATGATAAATCAGTTGAAGAAGTCCATGCAAGCAAAAGGCGGAAGACTAATATATGTGGAGTGTATGGAGGCAGCGATCAGAATAGTTCTCCAATTGAAGGCTATGTGCTGGGGATTACTAATGTAGCTTCTGGCTTCCCTGTTCAAGCAGATTGCCGGGATGAAGGTTTTGATGGATCTGATACCCATACTACTTTGGAGGGAAATGCTGAAAGGTATTTCTTCCCTGTTGGTCCACATGCTGAGGAGATTGACATTAACAAGGCTGTGCAGTCTATCCCATGGAGATGGAATTCTTTGGAGGATGATAGGCTTCATGACAAAGCTCCAAATCTGGAGCTGGCCTTGGGGGCTGAAACAAAATCACTGACACAAGGCATTCCCACCTTTTTAGTCGGGAAAGGAGAGAAAAAGATTATTCAGGACCGTTGTTCACATGAAGGAACAACTAAGGGAGAGGATGATGAGGAATCTGCGTCACTTTCCCTCTCTCTTTCATTTCCATTTCCAGACAACGAGAGGGTGAGGTCCGTGTCGGACACAGAAAGGCAGCATGTTAATACTTCTTTGCTCCTTTTTGGGGGATTAAGGGACAAGTAGACTGGAAGTGGCGCTCATCGCAATCCTGGGATCATGTGGGTTTTGCTTGAACCCTGTTCAGTCTGTTTATAAATATACAAAAAAAATTGAAATCCTAGCCTTTTGGTTTCTTTCCTTTTATATTCTTTTAATAAATTTTTTCCCTGTTTGTTTAGTGCATAATCCGGCCTCTTTGTACATAAAGGGGATGATAAGCCGGTTCCCAACTAGGATGTGATTTGAAAAGTTCCCCGCTATCTCCTGTTAAAGAGAAAGCAATAGCAAAGAAGAAAATTTTGGTGGTATATTTTCTGTTTTTGGACCTTGTTTTATGAAATTTTGGCTTCCTTTTCGTTTATACAGTAAGTTCTGGTGGGCTTATGGATCTGATTTCTTTTGCCACTTGTGTGTTTCTTTGCTACTTCCTTTGGTGTCTGCTCAGTCGTTGTACGTATAAACTGTATACCCAAGAGAAAGATGCTGTAATTAAAAGTTATATTTTTTCTGTTTTTATTTATTTGTCATAATTAAAAAATTTTAATACTTTTTTTATTTTAAAAATAAAAGTGTAATAATTTTAAAGAGAGAATTGAATAAATAAAGTAAAAAAATAATTGTGGAGAATATTAAATTTAATAGTATTTTTAAAATATATAAATAAAATTATTTATAAAAAATTAATTAATTTTTTAAATGGTATGGAATAGTTAACGACGGATAAATGGAGACAGATTAGAGAAAGATAGAATAAAATTTTTAAAATTAATGATTATTTTTTATTTATTTTAAATTAATCATACAATTTTTAATTTTTTTTTATTTTTGAAAATTTTTCTTAATTAATAATTATGATATATTTAATAAGAGTAAAATAAGAATTTTATTTGAATTATAATAGTATTATTTTTAATATTATCTATATATAAAAAATTTATAAATATTTATTTAGAAACAGATAAAATATTTATTATGAAAATGATAGGTTTCATATTTAATTATTAAAAAAGAAAAAAAAAAGCCATGACGGAGATACCGATAATGGAATAAAAAAGATAAAGAGAAAACAACCGAAAAATGCCGGGCTATGCACTGGAAAATTGTGACAGATAAAAGACATTAGACGGCCGTAAATCCCATAGAACTACTGCGTCCTGTGTCTTTGATTTTGGAGAAGGGAAGGCTTTGAGGGAAGGGAGTTTGCGGGGCTTGTGCTATATGGCTACCGGCTTCGCTCCCGTTTCCCTTTCAGGTAACTCCACATTCCTCAAGGCGGGATGGGTATCTACTTCTTGTAGTTGTTTTTTTACCATCTAGGCCCTAGGGTTTCGTCAACAGTTCGATTTTTCCTCTGATACCTCGAATGATTCTGATTGCTCCGCCTTCGCCATCTAAATTTTTTAACCATTTCTCATTTTCCCTGGCAAACTTCACTTCCTTCAATTTTGGATACTAAGGGTAGTTATTGCAGAAAATTTGGATGCCAGAGTTATTTTTGGTATCTGCAATATTTCTATTTAGAGTAAAAAGACTCAAACTTGCATCCTAATTGCTACTGCATTGGTGTTGATTCATGAAAGCACCTAGATACCTTGTTCTTATAATTATACAATAATATAATATTATTGTTTGATGTCCATGAATTTACTTGAAATGTTAGAATATTTATATCTCTTTGCGTTCTTTTTGTGCTGGTGTTCATTCTGGCGTACCCAATTTGGAGTTTCCTTTTTGCTGCAGGTGGAAATCACCTCAAGGTATGCAAGCAGTGGTCTACTAAGTCCAGTCCATTTGTCGAGATACCAATATTAAGAATGGAAAGGAATTCCAATTGTCAGAGAACCAAACGCAATTTTTCCATTTGTGCCGAATACAAGTATGTAGACCATCTTCTCAAGTCAGTTTGAGTTCATTATATACTTGTAGACCACTAAAGGAAATTACTTGCAACTTGATAGTGGAATCCAATTAAGCTCCAACTTAGTACTGCTATTGATGGCAAGACTTACGATTTTTTCCTTTCCCTTTGAACTCCTCCCACCTGCACTACCCCCCCACCCCACCCCACAACACACACACACAAAGTGTGTCATGCCATCCTGCTACAACTTGCAGACAGAAGTGTGACTTGAAATGTTGCTAACTTGTACCATTCCTTCATTCTGTTTTAGCTAATAGACTGCAGTAATGTCAGTTTACTGTATGACAGCCTCTTCCAGCAATAACTGCGGACTCTTTAGAAAGGCATTCTCAGGCTATGTGTACTAATTCAATTTTAACATGTTTGGTAAAGTTTGAATATGTGTCCATCAATGGGTGGTTTTATTCATCTTCCTACACACCCTTGTCAAGGTGATTGATTCCAAGAACCTAATTTACTCATTTTATCCATGACCGAATTACTGCCACTTCCAACTTTTGCCGAGGCTTGCAGATATGAAGTATTCTTTTGAATAACTATTTTACTTCCGAACTATGTTTTATGTTGATTCTATTTCCAGATTTTATTCACATACCTTTTGTCTTCTAATTTTGTTTTACCTATTGGTTTTTTTTTAAATAACATAATCTACTTTTATTTGCTTATTGCAGTGATCGTAGGGGTGGCAGTGGTGGTGATTTTGTTGCTGGTTTCCTTTTAGGAGGTGCAATTTTTGGAACACTTGCATATGTTTTTGCTCCACAAGTGAGATATGTTCTCTGTTTATCTCTTCATTTTAAACTTAAAATACTTATAATTTCCCTTATCAACTTTAGTTATACTTATAACTAGCTTTGGTGTGCGAGAGCTGTCTCATCAGCATCTTCATGTGCCTAGACATAATCAAATTATGGGATCTATTTTTGCTGATGAGTACTTCATTACTACTTCATGTTCTGCTGAATTGTTGTTCTGTGTGTAATTTGAGAGTTGAAGATATGTCAAAACAATATACACTGTTTTCAAGCTTCTAGAGTCCTCTTTCTGCAGTTATGTTCCCCTGACCAGTCCAACTGGCCACCTGGGTAGCAGGGACCCTGAGTGAGTGTGATTTGGGAAGGAAGAAATCTGGGTGGGGGATGAGTAGGACTTTGTCAGTTTTAGCTTTCTTCTTTAAGCCAGTTGGGGTTCCATTTGATGTTTTGAGTTTGCTGCCTTATATTTTCTGCTTTCTCTGTATGGTCAGATAAGAAGATCGCTTCTTAATGAAGATGAATACGGCTTTCGTAGGGCCAAGCGCCCAATTTACTGTGATGAGGGTTTAGAGGTATTCATGATTCTTTGAATTCTCATATTTCTTCTGCAAATTGAGATCTGTGTTTACATTGTTTAACCATTTCCTCTTCCACATTTTGGTTTCTCATTCCTGGAATACAGAAAACTAGGCAGACCTTAAATGAAAAGATAAGCCAACTCAATTCGGCTATTGACAATGTGTCTTCCCGGCTGAGAGGTGGCAATAACATGCCTCCGGTGCCAGTTGAGACAGATCCTGAAGAAGCTGCCATGTAGGACCTACTTTGAGCTTCATTAAGGATCATAAAGTGCCTCTCAAGTTTTCAGCATAGTGTGGTGTTGTGCGTGCATGTGTCTGTGCACACAATTTATCTCCCTCAAGTATAAAGTGGTTTTATGTTTTTACTAGAAATTATGTGCTATAAGCTTGAAAATCTCATCTGTTTGCCCCTGGGTTTTTGAGGGCAGAGATTAATTTTGTTCCCCCCCTCATCACTACTATGTTAAATAAATACTGAATATATGCCATAATAATGTCGTTGCTATTAAATGCTTGTGCAAATGAACTTGAGTCGGTGTTTTGGATTTAGGCATGGATATCATTAGGAGTACTTACATTGCGATTATATTAAAAAAAAATTTAAGTAAATTTTAAATTTTATAAAAAAATTTATGAATTCAAAGATGAATGTTTTTGTTTAGTTAAAGCGAGTAATGAAATCATTAATATTTCACTATTCAAATTTATTTGCAATTAACGTTTATTTTTCATTAAAAAAAGGTATTCTTAATCTGGTAAGTGCAGATGGTTTCATGCTGCATGACTGATTGAGGTTTTAAATCAGCACAAGCTTAGACTTTCATTGATTATGCATTCAATGTCGATTCTCTCTGCTTCCCTTTGATAGCCATGTGCTGTTGCAGTATATGGAGGATTGATTGGTCACGGAACAACAACCCCCCAAACCATGATTCTTCTCTTCCCTCCAGCAGACATCGAATTTGGGTGGAACAGGCTTTAGTTGGCTCGTGATATTGGAATGAAGGAAACTTTGGATCGTAAACTGCCTTTTTTAACCCTTTAATTAACACGTCGAAGGAATATCAAGTGCGGAAATAAAATCTTGTTGAAGATATGAAAGCCAAAAACAGCAAGTATTCTGACCAATTTATTATTGGTCTTATTCTTGAAGTACAGGCAAGGGACAAAAATTTAAGATGAAAGGATGCATCTCACTACACATATTTAAGCATTTTATTGACTATCCTCAGTTCACGTGTAAGCATACTGAAGCTCCAATCACAATCTGATGAGGACCTTCACGCAATCAGGTTCCTTGACCAGCTCAAAGGCCCTATTTATGTCTTCTACTTGAACTTCATGAGTCAAAAGCTGATCGAGGTTCTGTATTTCCTGCAAAGGAGGATATAGGAAGCCTTAGTGTGTGATATACACATTTTTTTTTTTTTTGTTAATTAAAGATTCAACCCTGTATTTCAGAAGAAATAGAAGAGTAAGTATTCCCCTCCTCACTCAGTATAGGATTTGATTGGGAGACCAAAGTGGTTCCCCCAGGGGAATGAGGGATGGGGGAAAATATCCAAAATAATTGTGATGTTTTGTCCATTTGGCAATTTAATGTGCATATATATTTTCCCGAACGAGGGACATAAATAACATATGTGGATCCTTTTCTAAGGCATTTCTCACGATTGAATACCAAATCGCTCTTATGACATTTAAAGAATCGCCTCCCTACCAAATGTCACGCCCTGTGCCTGCGGATTCGGGAGCGCGACTATGGGCCTGATAGCACCCACGGTCAACTACTTGACCGTCAAAATTGATATCCTAAGTTGACATTAGGTACTTAGACCCATTCTTATATACCATTCATACTTCTCATCCTAATCTCATGTGGGATTGGAGCATCATAGCGTGTGGTAAGGGGAGGTTAGAATTGAACCTCATTTGATGAATACTTTTGTAAACAAATTTCACAGAAAATTTTCTTGACTTGGAGGGAGTCCACACCGTGAATCGTGTTTTCCAATCCAGAGAATTGTAATGTTCAGAATCTCCCGAGCAATAGGGGGAGGAAACAAATTAAAAATGAGGTCATAGTCCCATAAATATTGATCAGAGAGTATTAAGTCTTAAACTAAACTCACATGCTGTGGATCTATTATAATTTTCACTTGTGTATTTTTTGAGTTTATATGATCAAGAATGTTTCTGTGGAGCATGGACCCAGTGTTGGGACAAAAGTACCACGACAAGCCTGCTTTTAAATATGAAAAGGAGACGCAAAAGCTCGAAAGCTTCTGCAAAATTTCGCAGCAGATAAATGTACCTTGTTTATACATTTGTCAATCATGACGGGAAGGTCGGATTGGACTTTAACACCACCAATAACAGAAGATTTGAAAGATCTGCCCAGTATTGATAAGTAGTCGAGGACTATGCTTTTCTGGGTTCCTGCTCCGAGCATTATCATACTTCCTATGCCCTGGTTCCACCAAGCCAAAAAAGAGGGGGAGAAAAAAAGAATTTTGGTCGATTACCCAATAGCCAAAAGTTTGGTATAGTATTTAGATGGCTGTAAGTGAACGAGCACGCTTACGACTTTCGTGGCTTCAAGAGCTTCATTGACCAAGTCGGGGACTCCCGTGCATTCGAAACAGAAGTCCACCCCTCGTCCCTTTGTTAACTCTTTAATCAATTCCGAAATGGGTTTATTGAAAGCTTTCGGGTTGATGTAATGAGTCATTCCAAAGGCTTCTCCTTTCTCGCGCTTGCTCTCGTTAATGTCTATTCCTATTATTTGTGCTGCTCCATGCACTCGAGCTCCCTCCACCGCCTGTAAGGGATGATGCAAGGAAAATTGTGAAAAACACTTTCGGAGTGGAGCTTCCTCCAAATTGGGTTATCTTTTCTAGGACTTCTCTTCATAGTTGGTTAAATGTTGGATCATTTACTTGGATGCAAATGTTCCTTTACCCACGAAAGAGGACGTCTGCTGACAGAACCTAAGAAATCCCAAAATTATTATCTGTTAGTAGTATTTATGTAGTCTGTCACTTACTCCTAGTCCAACTGCGCCAAGACCCAGTACAGCAACACTGGAGCCCTCTTGAACCTTGGCTTCCTTCCAGGCAGCTCCAAAGCCAGTGGTAAAGCCGCAAGAAAGAAGGCTAGCATGTGGGAGAGATACTCTGGAGTTGATCTTCACCACGTAGTTGGCGTCAACGACTGTATACTGAGACCAAGTGGAGCAGCTTACGAATTGATACAGCATTTTGCCTCCATTGGTGGACATTCTTGACGAACCATCGGGCATTAAGCCAGTGAAACCTTGCAAGGGGTGGGTTTGGCATAGATTCGTCTTTCCTGACCTACAATTCTCACATTCTCTGCACTCTCCCAAGGGTGTGGGAATGACGATGTCTCCCACCCTCAGATGTGAAATCCCTCCACCCACGCACTCTACCATGCTGCATCAATTTGACATTAGTACTAAATTGAAGGGGGAGATTTAGGACCCAAATAATCAAGGCAGTCTGGGGAACATTTGCGTTTGCATAGAGATTAGAGAGAGACACCTTACCCGACACCTTCGTGTCCCAGGACTCGAGGGAACAAGGGCTGCAAAGAGAGTCAAGAGGGAAAGAGAAATTGGTTGGTTGTATTGACCGCATACCGTGGAAAATTAGAAACTGAAACAGATTAAGAAAGTAAAAATGACTGACAATGCTGTACCGTTGGCAAGCCCTTGCAGCACAGGAGATCAGTGTGGCAAAGGCTAGCAAATAAAATCTTAATCCTGACTTCGCCTGATCTTGGAGGTTCGACCCGTATCTCCTCCACCTTGGGAGCCTCCCCAGGCCCCCAGCAAATGACAGCTGTGTTTTGGATCAAAAGAGAGAAATGAGTGGTTGTGCTAATTGGAGAAGGAGAAGTAGCAGCAGCTAGTATTAGGAGGCGATACTACAGCTTACCCTTGCAAGTAATGGGGTGCATCTGCGAGAAGAAGCAACTGTTGAAGCTGTCTCTAAAGTCCTTTTTTCCAACAATGGATCAGTAGTTGGATTGTTATATGAAGGGGCGATGAGGGTGACCTTTAACTTCCAGTCCGATTAGGAAGAAGTAGACCAGACTAGTGGATAGTCGGCAGAAGAAAGGCAAGACTGGGGGGCAAGCGGCAGCTATATTTTCAAGACATTTAAAGGTTGGTTTCTAGTTATCATTGATCATTATATTGATATACAGAATCTGCGACTGGGAGAGGGAGAGTCCAAACGAACACAAAGAACCATCAGAGAACTCATAAACATACTATGTTCATAATTAAGAAGAGTATATAGAAGCTATCGTCTTGGCCTTTTATCAACATGAATATTACGTATATTGTTATGAATATTGTTATGAATATATTAGTGGAAGCTCCACTAATTATGAATTTATATGAACTATTAGGAAATTAATGGAAGTTCTACTAATTATAAATTTTAATAAATGTTCACCATTTAATGGAGACACCACTAATTAAGATTAGTAGAAGATGATGTATTCCACTAATTAAGAGCTCTATAAATAGAGTTATTCTCTAAACTTGAAATAATTGTAAAAAATAATTGTGAGAGAAAATTGTGAAAGAAAAGAAAGAGAGAAGTTTGAAGAAATTCTTGTGTAAAGAATAGTTAGAATTTTCTTAGTGTGTAGTGTGTAAATTTTATTCTAACACTACCTTCTTAGTGTGTAGCGTGTAGATTTTATCTAACACTACCCAAATTTTATAACACGTTATTAGCACAAGTCTCTGTCGTTATTAAAGTCAGAAGACAGATACGCATTTATTGATCCCTATGAATAACCTTACTAAATTCGAATTTGTAACCCTTGATATTTCTGAAAAAAATTATATGTTATCGGTTCTCGATACAGAAATGCATCTAAATGCTGAAAAAAAGATTTGACCACTTGAAGATGGTCGTACTACCAAGTGCACGGTATAAATGATTGCACTTAAAGTTGCAAGATTTTAAAACCGTGAATGAATATAGCTCCGTGATGTATAAAATTACATTTAAGTTAAAATTATGCAGAGAAAAAATATATTGGAGAAGATATTCTCCAACTTTCATGCCTCAAATATTGTCCTACAGTAATAATATCGAGAAAAATGGTATACACAGATTTACTTACTGTCCTCCTCATCGCAAAGAAAAATAATGAGTTATTATTGAGAAATCATGAAGCCAGACCAACTGGCTCAGCAGCACTCCCAGAAGTAAATGTTGTTGGCTCCAGCATAAGCCATCATTATAGTCGTAGTTGTGGCAGTGGCCGTGGTTATGGTCATGGACACACTCGATATTTTCATTAGCACAGAGAAATTCTGGCCACCTGAAGTGGAATAGAAAAGATAATAAGGGAAAATGATATTTCCATTAATAATAAGCATCACATCTTTAAGATGTTACATTCGGATGTCAATATATATTCCTACTAACAATTCAAAAAAAAAAAATCTATCTCGTTTTGATCATAAGTCTGGTGTTCACTTGCATTTCCTTCATTCATCTCACTAGTGTTCACATAAACTTAAGGATACATGCTTGTAGTTGATCTTTTTCAATAGAGCTGACAAATTTAGGATGAATGTTTGTAGTTGTTCTTTTTCCATGTTTGCATTAGAGGAAGACAAACAGGTAGCAATTATGGATTTCAGTTCCTCTTCTTCAGCATCCTTCTCCTCTTCCTTCTTCCTTGGGCCAGCATTTAGACTAGCAGCAGAATTAGCCGTGAAGTTACTGCGCAATGAGTCTTAAGATTTTCTCATCCTCTTAAGTTTCTTATTATATTTAGTTTTGAAGCATACTTATCTCAATTTCTGTGTTTGGTCCTTCAACCGCGTATCAGGACTTACTTCCACCAACTACTTCTCACGTTCCAGTATTTCAATGGCTTCTATTAACTTCTTCTTAGCCTTATATCCTCCTTTGTCTTTATCTTGTTCCATATCTTCTTTGAGATTTTTTTTTTTTAATATTTACTAATGACTGATGACTGAGATATATATCGATACATATATATATATATATATATATATATATATATATGTACGAGGAAGAAGAAGAGGTAGATGATAGGTGAAGGGATGAAGGAGAAGAAAAGACAATGAGGAATGAAAAAAGATGGTATCGGGAAGAGTGAAAAAAAAAGAGATTTTTATAATAGACTTCTTGACATTTCCTACTTGTCATCATGTTTTTACATTTCTTTTTCTTTTCCCTTATTCTCTTGTGAAATCATTATTCCCTAAATTAGGGGGAGACAGAAATAGTATAAGAAAGATCTTGATTGGACAACATTATTAAATTATTTTGATACACGTACAAGCGCGTGTGAACTTGAGGTTTAAAAGATAATTTGTTTGTAAAGCATTGCAAATTAAATGCCAAACGCTATTATTGACTCCAGAAGAGTAACAAAATCGCATATTCTAACTATAAATGCTCATATTCGAATTGAAGTTCCAACAGAACAAAAGATTATACCTATAACTGCTGAGTTAAAAGCATGCCAGAAGCATGATCGACCTTTTAGCTCTAAAGATAAAAATCCTCGAAAGAAAAGAGGATGAAAGGAACCATATGATCATATTAGAAAAGAATAATAAAAACCAAGAGAGAACTGATGAAAAAGAACCAAAAGTTGATAAAAGTAACACTGAAATTTCTATCAATTATACCACTTCCGGTAGAAGTTGGAATCGGATAGAAACAATGATTGATAATATGTTTGCATATAATATATCTCTTGATGTTATACAGGATAATGATGATCCTAAACTAATATCAGTTTATGAATGTCGGCATAGAAAAGATTGGTTACAATGGAAAGATACGATTCAATCGGAGTTAAATGTACTGACACAACGTGAAGTCTTCAGACCTGCAGTTCGAACACCGGAAGGTGTAAAACCTGTTGGCTACAAATGGATATTTGTGCGAAAACGCAATAAAAATAATGAAATCGTACGATATAAAGCACGATTAGTAGCCCAAGATTTTTCACAAAGACCAGATATGGATTATGATGAAACTTATTCTCATATTGTTGATACTATTACACTCCGATATCTTATTAGTTTGGCAATACATGAAAAGATAGATATGCGCCTATTAGATGTTGTCACTGCTTACTTGTATGGAAATTTCGAAAATGATGTTTACATGAAAATCTCTGAAGGATTTCGCATGCCCGAAGTATATAAACATTATCCTCGTGAAAATTACTCCATCAAGTTACATAAATCATTATATGACCTGAAGCAATCTGGGCGCATGTGGTTCAATCGTCTTAGTGAATATTTATTGAAAGCGGGATTTAAAAATGACCAGGTATGTCCATGTGTTTTTATTAAGAAATTTGGTTCTAAATTTGTGATATATGTTGATGATATTAATTTTATTGAAACTCCTGAAGAGCTCCAAGAAACAATTGATTATTCGACATCAAGGATATTGGAAAAATTACATTTTGCCTTGGTTTACAAATTGAATATTTGGCAAGTTTCATCAATCAACATATACAACAAAGGTTTTAAAAAGGATTTTCATGGACAAAGCACATCTATTGAGTATTCCAATGATCGTCCGATCATTAGATGTGAATAAAGATCCTTTCCGATCTCAAGAAGATGATGAAGAATTCCTTGGTCCTGAAGTACCATATCTCAGTGCAATTGGTGCATTGATGTATCTTGCTAATAATACACGACCTGATATTGCCTTTATTGTCAATTTATTAGCAAGATTTAGTTCTTCACCAATACGACGACATTGGAATGGAATTAAACAAGTCATTCGATATCTCCAAGCAGCTACTTCTTCAAATCATGCTGAAAGTGTAGTCATTCATGTAATAAGTAGAGAATATGTATGGTTATGATCAATGATATCTGAAAAAGTTGTGAATTATCATCTATCAGAGATATTCCAAGTCCTCTTTATGAAGACAATGCAGCTTGCATAACTCAAATATGAGGAGGATATATTAAAGGAGATCGGACAAAACATATTTCACCAAAATTCTTCTTTACTCATGAACTCCAGAAGAAATGTGAAATTAATGTGCTACAAATTCGGTCATGTGACAACCTCACAGATATTTTCACGAAGACTTTACCGATTGCAATATTTGAGAAGTTGATATATAAAATTAGTATGTGTCGGTTCAAAGATTTAAAGAAATCATCTCATCAGGGAGAGTAATAAACAGACATATAGAATAGTGTACTCTTTTTTCTTCACTAGATTTTTTTTCCACTGGATTTTTATCTAGTAAGATTTTAACGAAATATATTCTATATGTAATGGATGGACATCCAAGGGGGAGTGTTATGAATATATTAGTAGAAGCTCCATTAATTATGAATTTTTATGAATATCCACCATTTAGTGGAGATATCACTGATTAAGATTAGTGAAAGATGATGTATTTCACTAATTAAGAGCTCTATAAATAGAGCTATTCTCTAAGCTTGAAATACACCATCATTTTGTAAAAAAGAATTGTGAAAGAAAATTGTGAAAGAAAAGAAAGAGAGAAGTTTGAAGAAATTATTGTGCAAAGAATAGTTATAGTTTTCTTAGTGTGTAGTGTGTAAATTTTATTCTAAAACTACCTTCTTAGTGTGTAGCGTGTAAATTTTATTTTAAAACTACCTTCTTAGTGTGTAGCGTGTAAATTTTATCTAATACTACCCAAATTTTATAACATATATCTTTTTTTACATCATTTTTTTTCGAGACTTAAAAGTACTGAAGAAGTGTTTTGTTAATCTAATTATCATTTCGCTTTCAAATATTTTACTACTCTATTCATTTCATATTATTTAACTTTTTAATTTTAATATTTTATTTGATAATATTTAACTCTTTACACATTTCTATATATTAATAATTAATATTTTCAATACTCTTTCTAATTCACAACAAGTGTTGTATTAGAAATAAATGTTTATTGCACATAAATGTTGTTTTATGAAAATTTAATATTATTTTTTATTTATTTTTAATAATGCAATTATATCTCAATACATTAAATCTTGTAAGTTTTCTTTGCTTTTTATCAATACCCACAAAAAATAGTCAAATGCTCTATGAGTCAAATAATTTTCTCGTGATTTTCTCCGTTCATTTCTCTCACTTGGGCATCAAATTTCTACTTCTTGGAATTGTGCTCTGGTCTCTGAAGAAGATTTACAAGCTGAGCATTTAACGGTTTGACCAAAGGATTGGCTGGCTTTCAATGGCCTGCAACCTACCAACGAGGACGGCAAAATAGAAGAGGAAGATGGGACTTTGCCAAGATCTCCGTCCATTGGTTCTTGGAATTGTGATCTGATCTCCATTGGTAGGATATATTTCACTCCTTTAAATTT
Source organism: Voacanga thouarsii (assembly GCA_026120185.1). Classification (NCBI taxonomy): domain Eukaryota; kingdom Viridiplantae; phylum Streptophyta; class Magnoliopsida; order Gentianales; family Apocynaceae; genus Voacanga; species Voacanga thouarsii. The sequence continues at coordinate 1,030,627 of JANUWF010001364.1, read as the reverse complement.
GGAAGAACTGACATAGTCGACATTCCAAAACTCTACCATACATTAAATCTCTGAATAAGAAAATCAAGAAAACTAAAATAAGTTAGAAAATCATTCCTTAAGCTGAATTCAAATCTATAATCTCAATTCCATATATCATTTAGGCATACTCTTTTGTAATATACACATACACGCGCACGCACACGCGCGCGCACGCACACACACACACACACATAACAAAGTTTCTGAACTTTTTTCCCCCCAAACATTACAAATGAAAGATCGAAATACTTAACGCAGTCTTAACACATAGCAAACGAACATATGCTCACGAATTTCAGATTAGAAAGAATATTATTGATATTAGTCCTGACTGTTTATTCCATTAGGGAGGTCAAATTGAATTTTATTAATGACTCAGAGGGATTTCAGTCACACATAAATTTTAAAATATGTTCTTCCTCCCCATCTCCTAGACCCATGAGCTAATACACACATCACACAAGACCACACACTATCATATGATTCAAAACCAAACAAAATAACTAAATTTAATCCCAAATTTGTACAGAAAATAAAATGCATATCTTTCTATAAAGTAGAAGATGTCAAAACTACTTACCTCAAAAGTCAAATTAAAATCTCCAATTCAAACCAATTACTCCATACAATCACTCTCTAATATCAAACTATACAATACCAAAATCAATCAAAGGAACTAACACCCCAACGAGTCAATTAATCCTATTTTCTAGAATCCTAGAAACAAAAAGAAAGTATACCTCCTAATATTTAATCATCATTCTCTAATTGAATTAAGAATCAACACTCATGAACTCACCTTCAAGATTGAAGAAACTTAGAGCTTTCTTCCCTAAATTCTGGAACCTTTGAATGATCATTCTGTGCAACTGATGATGGAAGAAAACGTTGTTTAGATAAAGTCGTAGATTAAGTTTCTAAAAGAAACTAAATAACAAACACTCCCCTCAATTTATCTAAAACTACCACGACTTCAAGGCTTATGGGCTATTACAAAACTCAATTTAATATAGGTTGGGTATTTACAGTGTTGATCGTGGATTCAATTTGAATAAATTTCATATTGGTGAAGGAGAGCTTCATCCCAAAAAAAAAGATTCAAGAGGAGATGGTGGAAATATTGAAAATTATTCTACCAAAGTTCTTTTAGATTTTTTTTATCAGAGGAGAACTTATTTTGAGGATAGTTAGGATAATTCTACTACAATGTTGAATGGTGTTTTTGAGTTACAGTATTGAAGTATGACTGTTGTTTCATTTTGTTGAATAGAAAATATTTTCTCCCAAGACATATAAGTCTCTTGTTGCTAGATAATTGTTGTGAGCACATTTTTAGTTTTGTTGCTAGATTAGTCTCCTGTTGGATTAAATAGTTTCTCTCTTGGATTATGATATGCTCGAATCAACATTATTATGAACAAAAAGGAAAAAAAAAAGACAGTTTTAATAAGCCAATCTCCAACTTGAGCCAACCTTTTTCTATAATGCTAACATACTCATAACATTTTGAACTAGAGTGAATCACAAGTAGTTTGTGTAGGAAGATGACCATCTCTTTCCAATGCAGCTTTATTCAAGTGTGGTATCTTATAGTTATTGGATCCTCCAACTTTCATCACTTTCCGTATGCACAATTGTAAAGTCAAGAAACATAGTTCACCTTTCTACTGGGGTATCCATCAAAAGACTTCTTAACAGCATGAATAAGCTCTTATACACTCTTTGAACACTCCTTATATTTCACTCCTTAAATGGCACTAAAGAATCCAATATCTAAAATATTAAAATCCAGTGAGTTTGGTGGTTGACACATTAATCGAATGTCAAAACCATTTTGTATAGCAGCTTTTTGAAATTCTCCATCGCTCAGATCAACATGCATTCTGGCATTATCTTGTTGAACAAAAATGGTGTTTCTTGAATCCTCTCTTGGCCACTTGAATTGCTGATATAACTTTTTCAATAAGATATGCTCTAATAGTTTCTCTCTTAACCGAGGTTATTGGTCTCATCTTTAAAGTCCCAACATCTCTATTTTTACTTCGTCTTTGGGTTAATTGCTTAGTGATAAAAGGGAAGACTCCTATTTTATCAGAAAACGTTTCATTTCCCTTGTCATCAAATCTTGGCCGAGCCATGGCAACCAAAAATATCACTTTTCCAATGTAATTCTTACTTTGACATGTGCGCAAAGGTTCTTCTTCAAATGGGAGAAGATAATAACTTTCGGATTTTTTGGTCATATAGAACCATATTTCATCGATATGCACAACATTATACATATCGACAAATTTCGGCTCATGAGATAATTTGTTTTGGTCTAGCATAGATATACAAAATTCCAATTGGACTCTTTTATTTTCTTCCTTAAGATGTGGTTTGATGGCATTTGAGTGGTAACGAACATCCAAAGCTTCAACAAGTGACCTTTAAGTTATTCATCGATGTAAAGGAATATCAATTAATGACATTATTCAAGTTAATATGAACTCTCTTCCGACCATAATTTCTTGTTTTTTTATGGGACACATTAATAGTTCTGCCAGTAGGAGTTTTTTTTTCTCGTTACCAAATTTGTTGAATAGTACGTATAGGTATAGAAAATAAACTGATTACCTCTTTGGTCATACTTCGTTTTAATTTTCCATCAACACTCCTCTCTAATAAAGCATTATAAATTGCCCATCTTTGCTCATTCAACATGTTTTTCTTTGCTCTATTCACACCTTCTTCCTCTTGAGAGATGTGAAAATTTTCTGCCAGTAAAGATAAATGTAAATATATGAACACAAGCATTCTGAACATAAACAAGTCACTAATTAGAGCTACCAAGTAATAAGGAAAGAACACAAAAAGCAAGTGTATTAGTAATAGGAGTTCAAAATCAATAAACAGATTCATTCTCAACAAAATAGATTGTCTACAACTTGCACAAAGTCAATGCAAAATGGGACAATAAAAAGGAACAAAAGTAGAAGAGATCCAGGACCGACTTAAGTATCCAAACCGTAGCTAGCTAATGAAGACAATGCAAGCCGCAGCCGGCTTCAAGAAATAACAATAGAAAGTCGTGGTTGGCTATGATTCAAGACGTAGCAGGCTTCAAAAAACAACAACAGAAAGTCATGGCTAGCTATGATTCAAGCCACAACTGGCTATGATTCAGGAAACAACAAGAGAAAACTGTGAGAAATAAAATACTTTAAGAACATATAGTAAGCGAAGCTCCTTATTTGATAGTCCTACATGTTATCTACCTTTAGCTAAATCCCTTGGCTTAAATTTATTCTCAAAACTTCCAAGGCATGTGAACACATGCATAAAACTACTACTCCTCAGAGAACAAAAGATAAACTAAGAACAATGCAAGTGGAACAGAGATAGCCTGAGAACATTGCAAGATTTATGCAACGGGAATAGAGAAACTCATGTAGGTAAAGAGGTATATCCCCTAGAGCCCACATCCTACAACATATTATAAATCAAGTTTTTCACAAATCCAAAGCATTTCGTTGATCTGTTACTGAGATATTTTGTTCAATTTCTCCAAATCCCTTTCACAACATGTCTACAACTTTGCGCCACCTCAACCACCAATATTTCTCCAGTCCTTTTCCCTTCTAATCTAAAATGTCAAAATGTCACAAATAAATTCACTAAATAGAGAAAGAGTGCCTGGTTGCGAATCGAAAGTCCTTTATCTTCTTCATTCAAGGAATCAACATCTAATTCTAGTATAGGATATTCTCGACATTTAAAAGTAGTAATATGTGTGTTGAAGATGATCTGATAACCATGGGAATTCATTCCTCCATCACCACACTAGATTGTATATTATGATTGCTTGAGTGTATTTCATCAGGGAACATATTTTTGCTTCACCATTTGGATTATCAAATGGAAAAGTTTTTTGATCTACTAAAAATTCTCCCTTACTGCTTGTAGTTGGAAAATTGAGATAAAAATTTCGGTTTCGACTATAGGAAGCCATGATCTTAGAAATTTTGATGTTAAATATTGTCTTAATATATACACATTGTCCCAATAGTTTGTTTTGGTTCCATGCGTGATTTCTGAGCACAATTGAATTTGGCATTCTCGAACAAATATCTCAATAGCCACCATTCGTTTTATGCTATAAAAGAAGAAATTGTTAGAATATATGCCATCTAGACTAGTTTATCTGATGTAATTATTGAATTTATTAATAAAAGAATTTATTCTTAAAATTTTTTTGTGACTTTACATTTTATTTGTGCATGATTTTCATTTGGAAATGACCCATTATGTTTAAGTAAGTGATCCATGTGAATGGTGGTCTTTCATAGTAAGATATGGATCACGGGTTACTTAACACATAAATGTTTATTCTTAACTGATTGATGAGAATGAGAATCTTATCATGTATAGGTTATTGTATTATGAATTCTAAATGGGGAATGACTTACATTTAGCCAGTGAGTAGTCTACTCACTGCATAGCATTAGCGTATTTCGAATACGTAAAACAGAATCTATAATAGTGGTCTCTAAAAGTACTATTTAAAAAAAACTCAAACTATTACTGCTACAACGTGGACTAATACTCTACCGCTTTAGTATGAGTTAGTGGTTTGACGAAACTAGAAGCATATACTTTGATATACTGTAGTTGAGGTTCTTTCGTAGAGTTGATATACTTGTATGTTGGGTATATGTGACTAGTTAATTAAAACAAGCTTGTACAAGATAACTACTACGCTATATCACCCATTGTGGCTATCCAAATAGTCTATTTATCCAGGGTCTTGGAGAACATGACTTGGATATTTATTTTAGGGTAGCTCCCTTGGAAAGTGGAAACATTCCAGGAGTTGTGGATCATTGGATTAGAAGTCTAAGGATGGTAGATGTCTATTAGAGAGGTGTTAGTACACTCTTCCTCTCTAATTGCACGGCGATGTGTAGAGAGGTATTTTAGTCATTATACTTGTAGGTCGAAGACTTTGCTAACGCAGCATTGTCCTTGAGGTCAATATTTTCTTATGGTGATATTAAGAAATATTTAAAATACAAAATATAACTATTTATATAGTAGGGGTATTTTGATCATTTTAGTAGTCAATGTGATGTGTCTTTTGGTCCCCGGAATGACCCTTAAGTTATGAAAGTTTGGGTTAAGGAATTGGTCCTGATATTTATGGGTTTTATTTTATTTTATTAATTTAATTTATTATTGGACTAGAATAAAATAAAAGGTTCGAGAGAGGGTATTTATTTTATCTAATTTAATTGGTTAATTAATTATTCAGGGCCTAAAGCCCAAATTGAATAATTAAAAAATCAATCTGGATATAAACTAGATAAAATGTATAAAATTTTATATTGGCCTATTTGGGCTTATTAATTATTTATTGGGCTGTTTAATATAGTTCAGAAAATAAATAATTGAGATTTATTATTTATGGATGTTCAAGCCCAAGAATAAATAATTTGATCTGACCCAATGAATAAGACCAAGGGTAAAATAAAATTTAAAAAATATATAAAAATATTAAATTAATTAATTATTAATTAAATTAAATAAAATAAAAAATAAAAGAAACAACACGGTCACGTGCAAGATAACATAAAGTATAGATACTTTCTGTTTGCACGTGAATGGCTTCTCTCTCGGGGATTGATTCAAATGAATGAATAATGAATTGAAATGGTGTTGGAGTTTTGGAATTCTGAGAGTTGGTTATTCACAGAAGCAAAGCAAAGAAAACAGGTTTCATTGTTCATTTTCATTCACAGAAAACAAACCCATTTACAAAAGCCTTTAAGGCTTATCAAAACCCAATCTTTAAACCTTCACCGGCTGTGTTACGGGTGCCATTTCGGAAGATCAAAGGCTTCGCGTAAATGAGACGCAGTAGACGTTTGCAATGACGTAACCCACTAGCCTCAAATATCCTTATATAGATATTTACACCAATGCGAAGAGAGCCATTCAATCACAGAGGTAAATTTTTCGTTTTCTTAGCATGTTTTGTTTTGATTATTTTTACCATTTTAAGCCTTCACCTAGTACATGCAAAATAATTAATTTGTAGGGGATATTCTATCAAAAAAAATTAAGAATCCTGCATGAAAAAATATCCATCCATATTTAATTAAAAGTATATTATTTAAAATCTACTTGAATGGATATGAAGAAACTTGTATATTGCCTAAATATTTGTAACAACCTACTTTGTTCACCATGCTAAGAGAATGGACTAGTCATGAATTAACTCAAATGACTGTTTAGGTGATCATATAATATGAGTTTGGATACATTTACAGAATTTGAATTAAGAGCAAATCTAATTAACTCAAAATCTATTATTTTTGTATGAAGTATCAGAATATGTATCTTTATAGTACAATAAATGTCAAACAACATTTTCAAGTGCGTTGGTATAAAAAATGGAGTGCTCATGAAGAAACATACATGTATTTCCATGATATGAATAGTAGCATTCCTTTCCTGTATTGAGATGGTTCAAGATATTGTTGACATTAATGCAAATGAAGAGCCTAAAGATTTGGAGGAGATAATTAAATTGTTAGAATAGACTAATGTAGTGTTGTATCCAGTCTATACTAAGTTTTCTTTTCTACTATTCATCATGAGATTATTACCCTTGAAAGTCCTAAACAGGTGATCGAATAAGTTTGTTGAAATGCTACTTGAACTTCTAATAGATGCTTTCAGTGAGATAGGCATGAAAATTGCCAGAAATTACTATGAAACTAGTAAGATAACAAAATGTAAGGTATGGGATGCTTGTCTAAACAATTGCATGATTATTTTAATTTTTTCGAATGTGTGATGGGGAAGAAATTTTATGCTCTAGGGATAATTGAGGAATCATAATTTAGAATAAGGTAGTATAAAATGTCTTGCATGAAAATTATTTGAGTAAGTTATATATATTTATTTCTTTACTTAAGTATTTAGTTATTGATATATTTTTAGTTGTTTATTTCTTTTGAAAAGAAAAAGAGAAAGAGGAAATAATTTATTTATAAAAATTCTTGTGGGCTTTTGAACCTTAGACTTTCTAAACTTTTTCTAGAATTTATCTGTTTTTTATTTTTTTTGGTATAAATTCTTTTAAATATTGATCTTCATTTGAAAAGAAAATCTTAAAAATTATTTTATTTGGATCCCCTTTTGCTGCCACATTTGGGAAGCCTTGTTTTGTGAAAATGAACTTATATTTTCATGTTCATGGAGATAAATTTACGAAAATTATAGCATGACTTATACAAGCATGAGGCACCTTTACTTATGAACTCTTGATTTAAAAATTTTGGATTTAAGAATCATACCTTCGTGAACTCTTGGTGTAAATTGAAGCACAATGTTTGGAAATGTTTTGAGCTAACCTTGTAGAAAGTCTGAGGTAGGAGCTTGTGTGATATATGAAAATGGAGACGTTGAGTATTCAATGAGGGCTAAGCCACACACACTAGCTCATATTAGTCTGTGGGTGAATTTTGGTAAATTCGTAGTCTCCGAATAGGGTGTTAGTTCTTGGTGGTAGTGTCGGTCTTTAGCTAGTGACAAAGTTCTAAAGGAACCAACATATGGACATGGGAAAGCCGGATTGGTATGAGTGAGGGAAGGAAAAGAATCTCACTTGGTAGGAGGTACATCTTATGGCACGATATCTTGGTGATATGGTAGGGAATGATGATGCACTTTGCCCATTATTTATGTATTCGCAAACACAGGTAGCAACTTTTGGAATCTGATAATTATAAATTGTTTGATGCTCAATAAACTATTTATTGTTAAAATACTTTCTAAACCAAAATATTTTGCACTCATCTATCACAAGCACGCATAAAAACTTTTGGATCATGAAATCATAACTGTGTTGAAGGCATGTTTAATTTCCTTACTTACAAATTTTCAAAACTCTTTTCTTCATACATTATATGTGAGCTTTCACTTAGACAAACACGTACATGGGAACTTGTTGAGATATATTATCTCACACTATTTCAAATCATATCTTTCAGGGAGTCCAATTTATGATAAGGTTGAACGACTTAAGACTTGAGGTTGATGTTTTATGATAAACAATTGTTTGTCTTTTGGACATTTATTTTGAAGATTGACTTTGTATAGGTTTTGAGACATAATATTGTCAGTTTTGTCTTTCTTTAAGTTTTGAATTTTTCCTTTGGTATTTTTGAGTAGTAAGACGTCAAATGAGAAAGGAAAGGATAAGGAAACAAAGGAAGAAGCACTAGTATCGCCTAACGTTCAGAAGCCAAATCATTAGCTTCCTTCGCTCAAGGGAAGGAAGGGTTTTCTACTACCCGAACAACGTCGTAGCTAAGTACCGTGAGCTACAGACCGTTCAGAAGCTATGGCTTCCTTTCTTATTGGGAGGGGGGGGGGGGGGGAGTTCTAAATGCTTAGCTGCAGACGTTAGCTCTGCAAGGAGTGCCCGAAGTACGTTAGCTACAGACTCCTCAAGGAGTCGCCCGGACACGGTGCTACTCGTTCCTCTTCGTTGACCTTCCCAAGGTCGACTCGTTCCACTAGCAAGGACATACTCTAGTTGGTACCATTACTTTGGATTGCTTACCCTTATAAAGGTCCTTTGTCTGGTGGACGAGGCGATACCCCTGACTTATTTTAGGTTATGTGGGTAGTTGGGGTGTTATAAAGGGAACATGATAAAATTATTCATATTTATTCTTTGTGCTTTTAGATGATCAACAAACGTCCTTGACGTACATCGATGCATGATATCATAGCTGTCTCGAGATCAAGGGTTGGTTCATCATAGGCATCAGAGATACACCCAACAACATATAAAGCTAATTAGAGATAAGACACAACTACTTGGATAGTCTCTAGAAAGTAGGAGTCTAGTTAGAAGACAACTGCAACTACTTCTACTGTAGGTCCCAGTAGCACAAGACTTACTTCCTTAGGCAATAGTGCCTTAAGTTTGTATTAGTATGATTTCATTAACTACATAGATCAATATATATTGCCAACTTTAAGCCATTATCAAATTTAATATCTATGGGTTCATGATTCTTTCTCTTAGATTACTTTCCTACACGACTCTTTTAATGCTAGTGATGTTGAGCATTTTTAGCGAATACTAGTAGAAATTTGCTAAGTTATTGTGAAACAATCTATGAGAGAGAATCGTGATGTAAATACCCAACCCAATTGATTATGAGTATTTTAACCGACCCATAAAGTGATTTTTATTATTATGGCCCATGAGATAGCCCGTAGGTTTTAGGAGTCTGTGAGGGATTTAATTAAATTGAGGGGTGTGTTTGTTATTTAGTATTTTTAAAAGTTAAACCTACGTCTTAATCTAAACGACGTTCTTTAGTTTTATCATCAGTTGCCCAAAGCGATCATTTAAGGATTCCAGACTCTAGGGAAGAAAGCTCTAACTTGCTTCAATCGTGAAGGTGAGTTTCATTGGCTTCGACTATTAATTTAGTTAGAGGTTGGGAGTAAATATTAGGAAGTTCTCTTTATTTCTGGAATTCTAGATAATAAGGTTAATTGATTCGTTCGGTTTTAGTTCCTTGGATTAATATTGGTATTGTGTGGTTTGAAATTTGGGGACGATTGTGTGAAATAGTTAGCTTGGATTGGAGATATTAGTCTGACTTCTGAGGTAAGTGGTTCAGGCATCTTCTATTTTTTTGAAATATTCTACAATTTGTATTTTCTGTATAAAATTTGAGTGTTGAGTTTGGTTATTTTATTTTGATTTTGAATCATAGTATCATATGTGCTATGTGTGACATGTGTGTAATGGCTTATGGGTTAGAAGAAAGGGAGGACGAACATGTTCTAAACTTTGTTTGTATGACTGAAATCCCTCTCGGTCAATAAGAAATATAATTTTGGCCTTTCTGACGGAATAAATAGTCAGGACTGATATCAGTAATCCTTCTCTTAATTTGAGATTCATGAGCATTTGTTTGTTGTGTCTTTAGTTTTGATCTTGATGTTGGAAGAGAAAAAAAAAATTCTTCAATGCGTCATTCAATGCTCTGTTCAAGAGTATTTTTGTTTGATTTGCTTGGGGTGGAGACAACTCTTGTTTCACCCCCCCACAAAAGAAAGAAAAAAAAAAGTTTTTCGCGTTTTCGTCCTGGTGATTCTGTTGTATTCATGCATTGTTTTTGGTTAAATTGCTTTGGTGGGACGACTGTTGTTCCAAAAAAAAAAAAAAAAAACAATCAAATCTGTTTTCGCTGGGCGTGGCTGCCGAAGCCATTTCTATGTAATTAGGTTTTGACGTGGGGACTATTTGGTGTCCCTACAATTGATTTCAAATGATGGACATTGTTTATATAAAAAAAAAATAGCTTTGGAAATGTTGACCATAGGCATTTTCTGGGAGGGTGTTTTGGATATAGTCTCAACAAATGATCTCAGATGATAAGGCCGACGTGGGCCATGTCAATTGATATCATTCAATTAAAAAAAAATCAAATTGTTTTGATATTATTTTCTTGTATAATTGTGGATCTGACTTGTTTTGTTTTAAAAATTAGACTAAACTAATTAGATTTATTTTACAACTAAATCATGCTTTTATTCTATGTTATTATTGTTATTGAGGTGGTAGTTTATTTTATTTAATATTAGACTAAGTCTTATATCATTTGTATGTATATATATATATTTAAAAAAAATCAGTTCATCTAACTATTAGATACTATTCGATGTGTTTTATTGAAGGATATTATATGTAACATTCTCTTTCCCAATAAGATGTTTGGACTCTATATTGGGCTAGTGTAGCTCACTCCATTTAACATTTCGCAAATTTTGATCAAAAATATGAAGAGAATTGTGGAGACGGATGGGATTAGACTACGTTTTTAGATTGATTGGCATTTTGAGAGTTTTTACTTATTATGACTTGTACTTTGGTTTAGATAGTGTTGTTTGCATAAATCTTTAGTTAAGATTGAGTAAGGCATTGGTTGTATTAAAGGTTTTATATTTTGTTCATGAAATTATATTTCAGGATGTATGTTTTTTTTCTTTTCCTTAAAGTGATTTCTTTGAATTAGAGGTTTGGTGTCTTCTTGGAGATACTGCCGTGTAACGTTTCGGGTATGGACTCGGGTTCTATTTTGGGTTCCAGATTCGGGGCGCTACATTTAGTGTCACGCATCGTGCCCGCGGACCTGGAAGCACAACTATGGGCCTGGTAGCACTCACGGTCAACTACTTGGCCGCCGTCCTCGCTGGGCCAAAATGGATATCCCAAGTTGACAATGGGTACTTAGGTCCATCCTTATTTACCATACACACTTCTCATCCCAATCTCTTGTGGGATTGGGGTATCACACATGAATCCAAAATATTGACATTAATAATGACTTAAAGTTGGCTAATGAAATCGATATATATAGCTAATGAAATTATATTAAAATTTTATCTTTGTGGCTAATGAAATTACACTTACTTTCTTAGTTGTTTTGTATTAATTTCTTAATTTTTATTTTGAAAATATCATTATTTAGTAACTATGTACATCATTATTTGCAAGTTCTACGTTGAGGGGAGATCGTAAGATAGAAAACCTTAGTGAGATGAACCGAACTTTAGAAAGTACAAGGTTGCTATTAATCAACACGGAGGGCTTGTAGAGGTGGATATATCTTGCTAAATTTTGTGGTGGGCTGCATTGCACAAATGTACAACATAATAACTCTAAATTGCAAAGATTGGCATTCTGTACCCAAGAGAATGAAAGATTTAGTGTGGAAAGAAATACTTGTAATTAAATAAATATTTTTTATAACTTTGAGTCATTGTTTAAAGCTCACTACATATGCAAAAGTATTTTATTCATAAGTTAACTATTTATTTAATTGCTTATTTGTATAACACATACAAGGACAACGTACACTACTATGCCACTAGAAGGGCGTAGTGTCACAATGAAGATACTTTGTACAGTTTGGAAGGATTACAAGTCCAACTGTAAATACTACATTTCCTTCCAACATAGTACATAACCTATTGTTTGCGGGGATAGGCACATTGATAAAGATCAATGAAGAATGTTAGTTGATTATTGGTGCTTGGAGAATATACATGCCATTTCATGCAACATTTGACTCTATTAGACTTTCTATATTTTAACTTTTTTGAAACAAAATTCTACCTTAGTACGTTTTGTATAAAATATAATTTGATTTTATTATATATATATATAATGCATAAAATATAATTTGATCTTTTTATATTATATATATAATGTATAAAATATAAATTTTTAAATGAATTAATTTATAAAGGGCAAAGTATTTTTCTCTTCTATTGGTGTTGGAGGCAAATAAGGCGAGAGTAGAGTAGCAGTGCTTCTAAATCCATTACCTGCTTATCTAAATATTCTAAAATATCTCAATGCGCATCCAAAAGTAATGGCTACCTATCATAAGAAGTACTACAAATATCCTAGTCCCTCCACCTAACCTTTGGAGTAATTGATCATCTGGGGCCATTCTATAATTCTATTTCAATTGGCCCAACCGCCTTGAGGATGCTTAGGCCAATTGAAGCGGAAAGGTGATCAATTACCCCCAAACTTCAGACCAGGATCCCTTTTTTTGCGTTTCTTGATTTAGAAATTTTTTTCTGACGTTCCTTTTAGCTATTGCTTCTGATTTACTAGAAATAATGGCTTCCTATAGGACCAGGTACATGCAAGAGGGGAGCAAAGGAGTGTTTGAACACATCACCACAAGTGAAGTAGCTGGATATGGAGTCGGTGCTCCGCTACTTTGCTCCACCTATAAATACCCAACCTAATTGATTATGAGTCTTGTATTTTAACCGATCCATAAAGTGATTTTTTTTTATTATGGCCCATGAGATAGCCTACAAGGTTTTAGGGGTCATGAGAGATTTAATTAAGTTGGGGGATGTGTTTGTTATTTAGTATTTTAAAAGTTAAACCTACATTTTAATCTAAACGACGTTCTTTGATTTTATCATCAGTTGGTCAAAGCGATCATTTAAGGGTTCCAAACTCTGGGAAAGAAAGCTTTGACTTGTTTCAATCGTGAATATGAGTTCTACTGGCTTCGACTATTAATTTAGTTAGAGGTTGAGGAGTAAATATTAGGAGGTTCTCTTCCGCTTTGTTTCTGGAATTCTAGATAATAAGGTTAATTGGTTCATTGGATTTTAGTTCTTTAGATTGATATTGGTATTGTCTGGTTTGATATTAGGGAGCGATTGTATGGAGTAATTAGCTTGGATTGGAGATATTAGTCTGACTTCTGAGGTAAGTGGTTCAGGCATCTTCTATTTTTCAAAATATTCTACAATTTGTATTTTCTATATAAAATTTGAGAATTGAATTAGTTATTTTATTCTGATTTTGAATCATTGTATCATGTAGGCTATATGTGATATGTTTAATAGCTCATAGGATTGAAGAAGGGGAGGAAGAACATGTTCTAAAATTTGTTTATGTGACTGAAATCCCTCTCAACTAATAAGAAATATAAGTCTGGTCTCCTTAACGGGATAAATAGTCAGGACTGATATCAGTGATTCTCTTTTTAATCTAAAATTCATGAGCATTCGTGTGATTGTTTATGTGTAGGTTTTGATTTCGTAATGTTAAAAAGAAGAGAAAAAAAAGGGTCTTCAATGTGTCGTTCACGCAAATGCTCTGATCACGTATTCAGAGGGTGTTTTTGGTTGATTTGCTTTGGCACGGGGACGACTATTTTCCCACCAACAAAAAAAATAATAATAATAAATTGTGTGTTGTTCACTAAACGTGTACACAGTAAGTTTCTTGGGAAATTTTGATTTTGAAATAGCCACAATTGCTTTTCAATGATTGGAGCCTTGATGTGGGCCATTTAAATAGGCACTAATCATTAAAAAAATCAAATGGTTTTTTTTATATTATTTTTTTTTATAATTGTGGGCCCAATTTGTTTTGCGTTATAGATGAGACCAAACTAAATAGATTTATTTTACAATTAAATCATACTTTTATTTTATATTATTATTTTTATTGAGGTGGTAGTTTTATTTTATTTAATATTAGACTAAGTCCTATATCATTTGTATATATATATATATATATATATATATATATATATATATATATATATATAGTTAAAAAAAATCAGTTCATCTAATTATGGAGTATTATTCGATGTGTTTTATTGAAAAGATATTATATGTAACATTCTCTCTCTCAAGAAGATATTTGAATTATTTATTGGGTTAGTGTACCTCACTCTATTTAATATTTCGCAGATTTTGATCAAGAATATGAAGAGAATTATGGAGACGGATGAGATTAAACTACGCTTTTAGATTGATTGGCGTTTTGGGAGTTTTTACTTATTATAAATTTTACTTTGGTTTAGATGGTATTGTTCGCGTTAATCCTTAATTAAGGTTGAGTAGGACACTAGTTGCATTAAATGTTTTATATTTTGTTTATGGAATTTTATTTAAGGACGTATATTTTTTTCTTTTTTTTTTTTGGTGATTAGTTCAATTAAAATGATTTCTTTGAGTTGGAGGCTTAGTGTTTTCTTAGATATATTGCCGTGTAGCGTTTCGGATACAAAGTCGGGTTCCATTTCAGATTCCGGATTCTGGGCGCCCGCAACTGAGATTGATTCTTTAATTGCCGCTTCCCAGAGCAGGTAAATATGCATTTTTATTCGCCTCTTTATTTTGCTGTGCAGTTTTCTTGATTTTGTCCCAATTCACTACAGATTGCAAGAGCATTTTTCAGCTTAAGTACCGCAACAAAGAGAAAAACAAGCGTGGCTCCGTAATATTGGAGAAGTTCCAAAATTGAAGCCCAGTGTTGAATGAACTACTATAGAATGTTCAGAGCCACAGGCCGGGGGTTAGTCTGTAGTTAGATACTGGCACTCTTTATTGTTTTAGTCTTGACTCTAGAGCGATTCTGCTAGTGCTTCCTGTTCTTTCTGTGCGAGCTTATGCATGTTGCATAACTGATCGAGGTTTTAAATCAGCACAAGCTTAAACTTCCATTGATTATTATTCAATGTCGAATCTCTCTGCCTCTTGATAGCCACGTGCTGTTGCATTATATGGAGGATTCTCTTCCCTCCAGCAGACATCAAATTAGGGCGGCACAGGCTTTAGTCGGTTTTTGGTTCGTGATATTGGAATGAATGAAAATTCGGATCGTAAACTGCCTTTCCTAACCTTTTAACTAACAAGTTAAAGGAATATCAGGTTCAGAAATAAAATCTTGTCGAATAAGTATTCTGACCAATTCATTATTGGTCTTATTCTTGAAGTACAGACCAGGGATAAAAATTTAAGATGAAAGGATACATCTCACTTCACCTGTTTAAGCAGTTTAATTGACTATCCTCACATGTAATCATACTGAAGCTCAATCACAATCTGATGAGGACCTTCACGCAATCAGGTTCCTTGACCAGCTCAAAGGCCCTGTTTATGTCTTCCACTTGAACTTCATGAGTCAAAAGTTGATCGAGTTTCTGTATTTCCTGCAAAGGATATAGGAAGCCTTAGTGTGTGATATTCACATCTCACTGGACGGGATAGAATGATTTTTCACTTGTGGGATTTTTGAGTTTATATGATCAAGAATGTTTCTATGGAGCATGGACCGAGTATTGGGACAAAAGTACCACGACGAGCCTGCTTTTAAATATGAAAAGTAGACTCAAAAGCGGAGTTGAATCGAACATTGACATGTTTTACTCACGAGATAAATGTACCTTGTTTATACATTTGTCAATCATGACGGGAAGGTCGGATTGGACTTTAACCCCACCAAAAACAGAATATTTGAAAGTTCTGCTGCCCAATATTGATACGAAGTTGAGCGCTATGCTTTTCTGGATTCCTGCTCCGAGCATTATCATATTTCCTATGCCCTGATTCCACAAAGGCAAAAAGGAGGGGAAAAAGAATGAGAAAAAGAATTTTGGTCGATCACCCAATAGCCAAAAGTTTGTATCGTATTTAGATGGCTGTAACTGAATGTGCACTTACGACTTTCGTGGCTTCAAGAGCTTCATTGACCAGGTCGGGGACTCCCGTGCATTCGAAACAGAAGTCCACCCCTCGTCCATTTGTTAGCTCTTTAACCAATTCCGAAATGGATTTATTGGATGCTTTCGGGTTGATGTAATGAGTCATTCCAAAGGCTTCTCCTTTCTCGCGCTTGCTCTCGTTAACGTCTATTCCTATTATTTGTGCTGCTCCATGCACTCGAGCTCCCTCCACCGCCTGTAATGGATGATGCAAGGAAAATTGTGAGAAACACTTTCAGAGTGGAGCTTCCTCCAAATTGGGTTATCATTTCTAGTCTCTTCGCAGTTGGCTAAATGTTGGATCATTTACTTGGATGCAAATGTTCCTTCACCCGCGAAAGAGGACGTCCTACGACAGAACATGAGAAATCCCGCAATTATTATCTGTTAATAGTATTTATGTAATCTATCACTTACTCCTAGTCCAACTGCGCCAAGACCCAGTACAGCAACACTGGAGCCCTCTTGAACCTTGGCTTCCTTCCAGGCAGCTCCAAAGCCGGTGGTAAAGCCGCAAGAAAGAAAGCTAGCATGAGGGAGAGCTACTCTGGAGTCGATCTTCACCACGTAGTTGGCGTCAACGACTGTATACTGAGACCAGGTGGAGCAGCTCAGGAATTGATACAGCATTTTGCCTCCCTTGGTGCACATTCTTGACGAACCATCGGGCATTAAGCCAGTGAAAGCTTGCAAGGGGTAGGTTTGGCATATATTCGTCCTTCCTGACCTACAATTCTCACATCCTCTGCACTCTCCCAAGTATGTGGGAATGACGATGTCTCCCACCCTCAGATGTGAAACTCCTCCGCCCACGCATTCTACCGTGCTGCATCAATTTGACATTAGTAGTAAATTGAAGGGGGAGATTTGGGACCCAAAAAATCAAGGCAGTCTGGCGGAACATTTGCATTTGCACAGAGATTAGAGAGAGACACCTTACCCGACACCTTCGTGTCCCAGGACTCGAGGGAACATGGGCTGCAAAGAGAATGGAAAATTGGAAACGGAAAGAGATCAAGAAAGAAAAAATGAGTGAAAATGCTGTAGAGGTTTGAGGAGTAACCGTCGGGAAGCCCTTGCAGCACAGGACATCAGTGTGGCAAAGGCTAGCAAATAAAATCTTAATCCTGACTTCGCCTGATCTTGGAGGTTCGACCCGTATCTCCTCCACCTTGGGAGCCTCCCCAGGCCCCCAGCAAACGACAGCTGTGTTTTGGATCAAAAGAGAGAAATGAGCTGTGGTTCTACTTGGAGAAGGAGAAGAAGAAGAAGCTGCAGCAGCTAGTATTAGAAGGCGATACAGCTTACCCTTGCAAGTAATGATGTGCATCTGCGAGAAGGAGCAAAGCGGTCTCTAAAGTCTTTTTTTTCCAAGAATGGATCAATACAGTTAGCAGAGTATATGAAGGGCGGGCGATGAGAGCAGAAGGTGCGCTTTTAACTTCCAATCCGATTAGGAAGAAGTAGCCCAACGTAGACCATAGAAATAGATAGTGGGCAGAAGCAGACAAGACATGGGGGGAGCAATGCAGTTCGCGTGCGCCATTTTTTAATCATTGATCATGATATTGATATACACAATCTGCATTTTGTGAATGTATCTTCGGTAAAGGAAGATTGAATTGGCCTTATATAAAATATAAAATTAAAAATTTGATAAAAAAGACACAATATGAATATAAAATTAAAAATTTAAAAGTAACGTCAAAACTATTTTAGGATACCACACGAATCAGACCAAGCAGAATGGCCCATTCAATGACTGCGAGAGTCCAAACGAACACTAAAAGCCATCACAGAACTCAGAAACCTCGTGTTATGTTATTAGGATTACAGAAGCCCTCGTCTTCTTGTTGGCCTTTTATCAACATGAATATTACGTGCATCAAATTTTTCAACCACTAAAAAAGTGTTTTGTTCATCTAATTATCATCTCACTTCCAAGTATTTAAGGAAGTGAGATGATAATTGCAGAAATTAATATAAACTGCTTTTATCCCCATTTGCATGTGATATTAAGTCTATGTTTGAATTAAGAGTAGATGGAATTGTCTACTCGTCGGGTTTTGAATTCTTTATTACTATTATTATTAGATGCCCTTCCGCACGATTTAAAATTTTAGATATTTTTTTTATTTTTATTTATTAATTTATTTTGTAAATTTTGGTATAGAAAAATTAGTTTAATTTTTATGAGAATTTTTATTATTTAAATATAATTTTCAATTTTTAATTTAAAAATAATTGTTGATTTAATGTGAAGTTTTATATTATTTGAATTGAATAAATTTTGTATATGAAATATTTGTTATGATTTTTTCAAAAAAATTGAGGAATTTTTTAATGAAATTTATATTTTATTATAATTTTTTTTCTATGAGATTTGTTTTAAAAAAATGATTTGGATTAAAAATTACAAAAATTTTTATGAGAATTTTTATTATTTAAATATAGTTTGTAATTTTTAATTTAAAAATAATTGTTGATTTAATTTGAAGTTTTATATTATTTGAATTGAATAAATTAGTCATCCGAGACATTAAGTCCTTAATTCGGCGAGCCACAGGCTGCTTTGGATCCTTGTATAGGATGTATTCTGATTCCACAACACAACATAGGAGAAGAAGTCCCAAAAAAAGGACTAAACGTCATGAAACCATCACTATACTAAGGTGAAGAAACTCAACCCTGGAGAACGGGATAAATCTAAGATTACAAAAACTGAATGCTAACAACGATAGGCAACACATTTAATTTTTATTCCAAGCATTTAAAATATCACTTACAAAATTCAGCATAGAAAAAAAAATTCTTGGAAAAACTCAGAAAAAGCAACGCATCCAAAAATTATAGAGTATATAAATGAATGCTATAGCATCAAGGATTTACTTGTTTCCTATAAAACCCAATAACTCAGAAATCATTGGATAGTTAAAAGATCATCTTTCTTTTTTTTTTTTTTTTTGCCGCTCATTTCCTTCTTCCATTTGAAGACAGAAGATATAGGTGACAGAGAATTCATAAGCGTTCTCAATTCAAAAGTTGATCAATACAGAAACAATTTATAAAAATCAGACTGAATTCCATAAGCAACAAAGGATCTAAAATTCCACTTCAAATTTTCACTCATTCAGCCTTAACCTATAACAAATAACTACAAAACAGAGAGTAGGGAAACCATTTGCAAACACATGCAAATCTAAAAATACAGTGAAACCCAGCTATAGATGATAAAAAAGAAGAAATTAGCTTTGGAAAAAGAAAGAAAATGCAACGTGATTAAATCAAACTGGACTGAAAAAGTAGAGCAAAGTTTTAAAATTTTCTCTAACTAAACCACTCAGCTACCAGACAGCAGACCATTCATATTTTGCAACATTAGAATAGACCATTTCCAAATTTGCAAGCTCCACATATTACAAATCTTATGAGTGGTCGACCCATCATGCTTGAAAACGTATTCCCACCAGCACTCTTATCAGATTAAACTTAAATAAGAACGCAAACCCAATTTTCAGCCAAAAGGGGGGGGGAAGCACAAATGCAAAAGAAATACTACGGAATCCCAAATTCTCTATTGAGAGCTGAGGTGAAAAATAAAACACCTGCGCACACCTCTAGTGACAGAACAATAGCAAAGATAAAGAAATTAACACCCATTAGATTAAACTCACATTAGAAACCAAACCTAATTTTCAGTCAGAAAGAGGGGGGAAAAAAGATAGATGCCAAAGAAATATTATTACAGCAAGAGTCATGAAGGAAATATTATTACAAAAAGAGGGAAATTTTCACACATTATTACAGCAAGAGTCATCAACGAAATATGAAGACTAATTCTTTTAGAGAAAAAAGGGGAAAGCGTATAAGAAACTAAGAATATTAAAGCTATATTATCTTTCCCTCAAAGTCACATATAACCCAAATATGTTAAATAACATAAAAGACAGGTTCTTTGAAACAATATCACTTACTTTAATTTCAAGAGGATGTCCATGAATACCCATCCTTCTATCAATCATGCAGGAACCGTCAGTGAGTAAGAGGGTAGGAAACATATCAAAACCATCAGTTAAACACAAATTGAGGATCAGTCTAATGCCTATTTGCACATCCACTCTCTCCTGTAATGCATAACCTAATTTTCAGCCAGAAAGAGGGGGGGAAAGATAGATGCCAAAGAAATTCATGATAGAATCCCAACCTCTCTATTGTGATAAAGTAGTTAGTTAAGCACGCCTCTAGCAAACACAATATAAAAAATGTAATAAATTAACACCCAACTATTGAAGAAAATTTGCTCAAAACTTCAAAGATTCATGCTTTATGTGCTATTGTAGCTACCAAATCAACAATTCAACCCAAATAGATAACGAAAACGCAGGGGAAAAAAGTCAAGATGATACGATGAATGGTCTAACCTTATGCATAGAATCAAGATTGGAGGGACCACAATATTGAAAGGAAAGAGATCATCTTTGTGAGACCAAATGGCAACAACAGAGGCATGACAACCCTGCGTATGATGATACGATAGATTTAGGATAAGGTTTAGTAGCAAGGCATGTCGGTATGTTCTCTGGTTATTCTATCCAAAGCTTATGATTAATACCACTAGATTTTATACATTAGCAAATGAAACCAAATTTATCACACACAAAAATACACACATAAATTAGCAATTAACCGGAGTATTCAGTGAGAAAAAGCAAAGTCAACATACCAAAAGCAATTAGGCCTATGTCAGGAAGTCTTAACCGAAGATCAGTTCAAGGTAATCTAACAAAAATTTTTCCTACCTAATTCTTGTGCATCACTCCCGACTGAATACCATTCCAATATATAAAATTTGGGGGAAACTTTTTTATCTACTCCAATTTTCACAAATTATTACAGCAAGAGTCATCAAGGAAATATGAAGACTAATTCTTTTAAAGCAAAAAGGGGAAAGCATATAAGAAACTAAGAGTATTAAAGCTATATTATCTTTCCCTCAAAGTCACATATAACCCAAATATGTTAAACAACATAAAAGACAGATTCTTTGAAACAATATCACTTACTTGAATTTCAAGAGGATGTTCATGAATACCCATCCTTTTATCAATCATGCAGGAACTGTCAGTGAGTAAGAGGGTAGGAAACATATCAAAACCATCAGTTAAACACAAATTGAGGATCAGTCTAATGCTTGTTTGCACATCCACTCTCTTCTGCAATGCATAGTCCCATGTGATCTTTCCATAAGCTCTTAATAAGATTATCCACCATAAGTCTGTCCACATTATCACAAATAATTACCATAACACATATATTCACAAAAATCCTAGATACAGAAAGCCACATGGGTTACAAATAAGTTGACTTGGATAGGTAGGAGATTTTGAAACATACGTCTACGAAGATTGATAAGATTGATATCTTACCCGAATCAACCAGTGCAACACGCCCTATAGCTGATTCACCAAAATCTGGATCCAAAACATCCTCAAATTCTCCAGTTCTTCCATCAAGAGGCACAGTCCGATGCAACTGAACAAACCCAAACAAGCCAACATTTTGAATGAGCAACTTTTCTCTTTTAAATTTGTTTATTTTGTATTTTTATTCTAAAAAATTATAAAAATTATAATTCAAAATTTGTTTAAAAAATCAAATCCAAGCATTTTCAATTTCAATACATTATAATGACAAAAACAAAATAAAATCCAAATATTTTCAATACAACATAACTACATAAAACAAAATTATAAAAAAAATAAAATTAATTAATAATTATAAAATACCAAAAATCTCTCTTAAAGAAGGTAACTATTTCTTGCTCGTCCCCTAGTATTTTCTTAATATTATCACGTTAATTTGTTACCCATGTATATGGAATTCCAGTCATTTCCCTGGAAGATGCAGCGATGAAGCTATATAGTTCTGTAGGCGTTTGATAAAAGTCCTAAATGAAACCGTCGTGTTGATGATTGTCATTTTATTTGTGGGGTCGGATTCTTTCTGCTACTACATTGTAGCTAAAGCCTGTGCTAATAGTTTGTGCACTTACTTGGTATGTAATACAGATAAAAGCAATGGTCTTTTTAACTATTCGGCTTACTTGTTTAGCATCTCTGCTGGGTAAATTTTGGGGGGGGGGGGGGGAATTCTTTTGAAGAGGATTTTGTGGTTAAGGCTAATCTTCCTGAAGGACCAATTGGCTTGGAACTGGATAAAAAGTTGAGTGTGGTGGGGGAAAAATCAGATGTCATCAAGATACTAAAGAATGATTTAGGAATTTCTGGAATTGATGAACTTATTGTGGAATTTGCCAGCATAGACACTGAGAAGCCAAGAGAAATCAAAGACAAAGAAACAATAAGTTACATTAAACCCGAAAAAAGAAGTCAGAAGGATAAATCAAATTGCAGAGGACAATACCATCTAACTCCAACTGAAATAGCTTGCTCCAAAACAAATTTACAAAACAAAAACATTAAAATAAGTAAACAATCCTACTGAATCCAAAAGTCCCAAGACTCATTAGCCAGGCACCCAAGAAATGCAGATCAAACAACCAAGTAAAGAAAGAAACTTTACCCGAAAACTCAAAGCAAGTGGTTCTTCAATATCACCCACCATTTTAAACCGCCTTTTAATCTTCAACACACTGCTCTCTGTTCATCTACAATTATCGAAGACCCCACAAAAGGGTCACAAACACATCCAAATCTGAAAACAGAATCAACAAATATTTCCTAAGCTTTCATTACATTACATGTGTAAGAATCATCTTAAAATAAGGAAAACAAAGTTCAAGAAAATCGAGAGATAGAAGCCTACAGAGAGAGTGCAAATATGGGTTCCTTTGTACTAAATGAAGGAGTGTGCTTATGTATCAGAGAATTTGTTCTTTGCTTTAAAGATGAGATATTTGCCAGCCGCCAGAGACTCTAGGAGCAGAAGGCTGTGAAGAAGCAACGGCAGAAGCTCGGCGGTGTTGAAGATCTCAACCGTGCGGCCTTTCTGGACCCCGATTACATCGCCAGAGACTCTAGGAGCAGAAGGCTGTGAAAAGCAGCGGGCAAATAGTATTGGGAAGATTCCGAAGATGCAAGTAGATGGTCCATATTCCAGTTCGAGATCTGCAATGCAATCTCGTGTGGAAGACCAACAAAACAAACAAAGTTTAGCGACAATCCTAAAAAATGCAAGGAATTCGAAGCATTTGCTATAAATATAACATTAACTCTGAAGAAATCAAATCGAGGAACCAAAGATCCTATAAATAACCCATTGTATTCTTATAAAAAATCTACTCTAAAGATAATAAGAATCAAACAAAACCTATGAACTAAACCTAAAACTCTAAAACTAAGATCTATACCTAGTTAATAAACCTAAGAAAAAACCTAAAGCCATACTACAAAGTACTTCACAAATACTTCTCTGGCAAAGCAGCCAAGAAGTCAACAAAAAATTGTAGCTATTCACCTAATTATGCTGAGTTGTCAAACCCGCAGTAATTCATCCCACAACTTTACATATTATAAATTTTTGGGGACTATGAACTCTTACTCCAAGCTCATAATTTTATTAATTTTAAGCTCAAACAAAATAGGAATTTATTCGTGTCCACCTGTCACGCCCCGTGCCCGCGGACCGAGAGCGCAACTATGGGCCTGACAGTACTTACGGTCAACTATTTGGCCGCCGTCCTCGTTGGGCCAATATGAATATCTCAAGTTGAGAATGGGTACTTAGGTCCATCCTTATATACCATACACACTTCTCATCTCAATCCCATGTGGGATTGGGGTATCACATCACCTCCAACGGAAAAGAAAAACATACATCCCAAAATATAATTCCATGAACAAAATATAAAACCTTTAATACAATCAATGTCTTACTCAATTTTAACTAAAGATTTATGCGAACAACACTATCTAAACCAAAATAAAAGTCATAATAAGTACAACTCTCAAAAAGCCAATCAATCTAAAACATAGTCTAATCCCATCCATCTCCACAATTCTCTTCATATGCTTGATCAAAATCTGCGAAATGTTAAATGGAGTGAGTTATACTAGCTCAATAAGTAGTCCAAACATCTTCTTGGGAAAGAGGATGCTACATATAATATCTTTTAATAAAATACATCGAATCATATATCATAATTAGACGAACTAATCCTTTTTTTCACACACACACACACACACACACACACACACATACAAATAATATAAGACTTAGTCTACTATCAAATAAAATAAAACTACCACCTCAATAAAATAATACAATAAAATAAAAGTGTGATTTAGTTGTAAAACAAAGCTAATTAGTTTAGTCTAATTTTTAAAACAAAACAAGTTAGGCCACAATTATACAAGAAAATAATATAGAAATCATTTGAATATTTTTTTTTAAAGAATAATATCCATCAAAATGGCCATCAGCCTCAACCATTGGAACACATGCTCTGCGGTCAAACTTTCAAGACAAAACAAATTTTTGATTTTTTTTTTTTTTGTGTGTGGGGGACAATAGCCGTCCCCACACCAAGAAATCACCAAACATCCTTTGAACAGAGCAACACGTGTAACAAATTGATGACCCTTTTTTTTTTTTTTTTTGGTGTCTGATGAGGGGACACAACTGTCCCTACACCATAGCCAACCAATCACAGCTGAGAACAGAACACGGCAACCCCTTCTTGTTTCAATTTTTTTTTCCCCTTTCTTCCAACATCATGATCAAAACTGAAGACACAACAAACAAAGGCTCATGAATCTTAAATTGAGAAAAAGATCACTGATATCAGTCCTGACTATTTATCTCGTCAGAAAGGCCAGACTTATATTTCTTATTGACTAAGAGGGATTTCAGTTACACAAACAAATTTTAGAACATGTTCTTCCTCTCATTCTTCTAACCCATGAGTCATTAAACACATATCACACATAGAACACATGATACTATGATTCAAAATCAGAATAAAATAATCAAACTCAATTTCTAAATTTTATACGGAAAATACAAATTGTAGAATATTTCGAAAAATAGAAAATGCATGAACCACTTACCTCAGAAATCAGACTAATATATCCAATCCAAGCTAACTACTCCACACAATCGCTCCCTAATATCAAACCACACAACACCAATATCAATCCAAGGAACTAAAACCCAATAAATCAATTAACCTTATTATCTAGAATTCCAGAAATAAGGAGAACCTCCTAATATTTACTCCTCAACCTCTAACTAAATTAATAATCGAAGCTAATAGAACTCACCTTCACGATTGAAGCAAGTTAGAGCGTTCTTCCCCAGAGTCTGGAATCCTTGAATGATCGCTTTGGACAACTGATGATAAAACTAAAAAACGTCGTTTAGGTTAAGGCGTAGGTTTAACTTTTAAAAATACTAAAATAACAAACGCATCCCTCAACTTAATTAAATCCCTCATGACCCCTAAATCCTTGTGGGCTATCTCATGGGCCATAATAAATAAAAAAAAAAATCACTTTATGGGTCGATTAAAATACCAGACCCAAAATCAATTGGGTTGGGTATTTACATTCCACCCCCTTTACAGAAGTTTCGTCCTCAAAACTTATACGTACCTTCCTAGTCAAACAAAGATGGATACTTCTTGCGCATGTCCTCCTCCAATTCCCATGTAGCTTCACGAGGCGTATGATTTGTCCACTAGACCTTGACATATGGAATGATACGTCTTCGTAATACCTGCTATTTACGATCTATGATCCTCAAAGGAATCTCCGCGTATGACAAGCTTTCAGTCACTTTCAATGGTTCAGCCTCTAACACATGACTTATATCTGAAATGTATCTCCTCAATTGAGAAACATGAAAAATATTATGCACCTTAGACAGTGCCGGTAGCAAAGCCAAACGATAAGCGAGTTCCCCAACTCTTTCTAAAATCTTATAAGGACCTACAAAACGAGGACTTAGCTTTCCACTCTTTTCAAACCTCATCACCCCCTCAGTAGGAGAAATTCAAAAATACACATTCTCTCCCACCTTAAACTCCAGTGGTTGCCTTTTGCTGTCTGCCCAACTCTTTTGTCTATCTTGCATTGCCTTAATTCGCTCGCGGATCAATGGCACTTTCTCCAAGGTAATTTGTACTAATTCCGGTCTAGTAATTATCCTCTCAGCAACATCATCTCAGCACACCGGTGACCTACACCTCCTCCCGTACAGTGCCTCATACGAAGCCATCCCAATTCTTATCTGGTAACTGTTATTATACTAGAACTCTACCAACATTAAATTATCAACCCAACTACCTTTGAAATCCATCACACATGCCCGCAACATATCCTCCAATGTTTGGATCGTACGTTCGGATTGCCCATCGATTTGTGGGTGAAATTCAGTACTAAGTGCTATCAAGGTCCCCATAGCTTTATTAAAGCTCTTCCAGAATCGTGAAACAAACTATAGATCCCTGTCAGACACAATGCTAACTGGTATGCCGTGTAATCAAACTATTTCCTCCATGTACATCTTTGCCAACTCATCTATTGTTGTTGTAGCCTTCATTGATAAGAAATGCGCGAATTTAGTCAATCTATCTACAATCACCTAAATAGTATCCTTCCCAAACCTTGATCTTGGCAACCCAACAACAAAGTCCATAGTGATATGCTCCCATTTCTATACAGGTATCTCCAAAGGTTTTAGCAATCCTCTTGGTCTTTGGTGTTTGGCCTTCACTTGCTGACATACCATACACCAAGAAATATATTCCGCTATCTCCCCATTCATTCCGCTCCACCAAAAGTTTCTCTTCAAGTCCCTATACATTTTAGTACCCCCGAGATGTACCGACAACTTAGAGTTATGCACTTCTTTCAAAATTTCAGCTTTTAAACTTGGATGGTCATGTACACATAATCTTCCTCTAAATCTTATACTCCCGTCATCATGAATTTGGAAATCTGCTTGCTGATCATCATGGACCTCCTTCCTCTTCTTCTCTAAACTAGCATCTATACCTTGAGTCGTCTTTATACGTTCCATCAAGACTGGTTGCAACGTCAAAGCTGCTACATATCCTTTTGCAGACCCTCCTACTTCTATCTCCAATTTCTCAAATTACAATATCAATTGTCTCTGCTGAGTGATCATAGCTGCTAGGGTATTGTTCTTCTTACTCAATGCATCAGCTACTTTGTTGGCTTTTCCCGGATGATAGCTGATCTTCAGATCATAGTCCTTAAACAACTATAGCCATCTCCGTTGACGCATATTAAGTTCCATTTGGGTGAACAAATTTTTCAAACTTTGGTCCATAAACACCTCACAAGGCTCTCCATACAGGTAGTGCCTCCAGATCTTTAGAGCAAAAACCACTGCGGCTAATTCAAGATCATGAGTGGGATAATTCTGCTCATAAGGCTTTAATTGCCTTGACGCATAGGCTATAACCTTCCTATTCTGCATTAGCACACAACCCAAACTGTTCTTCGACACATCACTTGAAGGAATTGACAGTAAACAGAGAGCATGCTTACGGGAGTAAAAATGGAGGAAATAAAATCATGAACACAGCATAGCAGCAGCATGGAGGGATTAAAATCATACCTCTTGGTGCCTTAAACCTTGAAGATTGTAGGAGAGTTGCTTAAAGCACAAAAAATAACTTCATTCTTCCCGTGGGTTGATGCTTCCTATGCAAAAATGTCAGGTTCTCCTCTGGTGCAATGTTTGGCTTTTCAATTCTTAGAATATTCCACAGCCTAACCTCTAGTTGGTGAACACAGAATTGGGATCAAGAAAACCTCTCAGATTTTTCACCACTCCCGTTTTTTTTCTTGGCTTGGCTTCTTATGTTAAAAAAACAAAAGCTAGTGAAGAAACACCAAAAGCCAAAAAACTAACAGTCACACATGAGAGGGAGAGACAAAGACATTTGTTTTTTTATTTTATTTTATTTTATCACACAGAAAGCCAAGACTCATGAAACAAAAAATAACTATTTTGATAAAAATAATATTCTCGGGATTTAATATTTCAAACACCCGAATATTATTAACAAAATAAATTTTGACTTCTCCCTAAACTCTTCTGAACTGTGTCCGAAAAAATCCTATGGTCCAGGCTATTGGGCCAAAATAATATTTATTATTTTTCTTGGACCCGAAAAGTCTAAAATAATAAACATTAATTATTTTCCTTGGGATTAAATAAATAACCCAATAAATAATTAATGTGTCCAAATGAACCAAAAAAATAATTAAACTTTAATTATTTATTTCTTTGGATTAATTAAATAAATAACCCAATAAATAATTAATTATTAATTATTTTTCTCTAATTTAAGTCCCGATTAATTTTCTAATTATTCAAACTGGACCTCGGTCCTGAATCATTAATTAATCAATTAAACTAGATAATAAATTTCTCTCAATTTATTTTATTCCAGTCTAATAATAAATTAGACTTCATGAATAAAATAAAACCCTCTCAACTTAGATCAATTTCTCAACCCAAAAATTAATTAGGACTTACGGGCTATTCCGATGACAAAAAAGACACATCGTCTTGGCTACTAAAATGACCAAAATACCCCTATTATATAAATAGATGTATTCTGCATTTTAAATATTTCCTAATATCATCATAAGAAAATATTGACCTCAAGGACAATACTGCATTAGCAAAGGTTTCGACCTACAGGTGAAATGACTAAAATACCCCTCTACACATCGCCGTACATTTAGAGAGGAAGAAGTGTACTAACACCCCTCTAAATGACATCTACCATCCTTAGCCTTCTAGTCCAATGATCCACGACTTCTTAGAGTGTTTCTGCTTTCCAAGGGAGCTACCCTAAAGCAAACTTCCAAGTCATGTTTCCCAGGACCCTGGATATTTAGATCATTCAGACAACCACAAGGCGCGATATAGTGTAGAAACTATATTGTATAAGTCTATCCTAACTAAATAGTCACACATACTCAACATGCAAGTATATTGGCCCTACGATAGAATCTCAACTATAACATATCAAAGTACATGCTTCCAGCTTCATCAGACCACCAACTCATACTCAAGTCGTAGAGTATTAGTCCACGTTGTAGCGGTAGTAGTCTAAGTTTCTACCATATAGTACTTTTAAGAAACCACTACTACAAGTCATGTTCTACGTATTCGAAATACACTTATGTCATGAAGTGAGTGGACTACTCACTGGCTAAAGGTAAGTCATTCCCCATTTGGAATTCATAACATAATAACCTAAACATGATGAGATTCTCATTCTCATCAATCAGTTAAAAACAAATGTTTATGTGTTTAAATAACCCATGATCTATACCTTACTGTGAAAGACCTCCATTCACATGAATAACTTATTTAAACACAATAGGTCTTTTCCAAACGAAATTATGCACAAACAAAAAGTAAATTCACAAACGATTTCTTAAATAAATTCTATTATTAAAACATTCGATTTTTGTATATCAGAAACCTAGGCTAAGAGGGCACACATTCCAACAATCACTATAGATTACAAAACCTCCTGATCCAGATAGTAGTGTGAGTATAGGTGCGGACGTTAATCTTTTCTTCAACTCCTAAAAACTAGTCTCACATGCTGAACTCCACTCGAACTTGATTTTTTTCTGGGTAAGACGAGTTAACAGTCTTGAAATTTTTGAAAAATCCTCCACAAACTTTCGATAATACCCAGCTAACCCCAAGAAACTTCTCATTTCAGATGCATTGGTTGGTCTAACCCAATTTACAATGACTTCTACTTTCTTAGGATCTACAGCTACTCCATTTTCAGATATGACATGATCCAAGAAAGCAACACTCCTGAGCCAAAATTCACACTTGCTAAATTTCGCGTATAATTTCTCCTTCCACAAGGTCTGCAAAACCACTGCCAAATGCTCTGCATGCTTTTCCTTGGATGATGAATATATCAAAATGTCATCAATAAATACCACTACAAACTTGTCTAACTAAGGCTTGAAGACCCAGTTCATCAAGTCCATAAATACTGCTGGGGCATTAGTCATTCCAAATGGTATGACAAAAAACTCATAATGTCCATAACGAGTTCGGAAAGCACTTTTGGGTATATCTTCTGCCTTAATTCTTAACTGATGGTATCGAGAGCGCAAGTTAATCTTGGAAAACACATAAGCACCTTTCAGCTGGTCAAAAAGATCATCTATCCTGGGTAATGGGTACCGATTCTTGATGGTGATCTTATTAAGTTCGCGGTAGTCAATACAGAGTCTCATACTGCCATCCTTTTTTTTCACAAACAAAACTGGAGCTCCCTACAGGGACACACTTGGGCGTATAAATTCCATATCTAATAATTCATGCAGTTGTGTATTTAATTCTCGCAATTCAACATGTGACATTCTGTATGGAGCCTTTGAGATCGGTTCCACTCTCGGTATCAAAACAATCTCAAACTCTACTTCTCACACATGGGGTGGTCCTGGTAATTCTTTTGTAAATACATCTGGAAAGTCACACACCACGGGAATGTCTTCAAATGTTTACCCCTTCCTCTGCATATCCAATGTAAGCTAAGAAACCTTCACATCCTTTTTGAAGATCTCTTCGCGCCTTTATGGCTGATATGATTGGTCTCAACTTGCTCGCCTGCTTCTCCAAACCTCCCAGAAAATGGAATTCGCCTTTCCCTGAAATTGCAAAATTTACGTTTTTGCCCTTACAATCGATCATTGCACAATTGCGAGAAAGCCAATCCATTCCGGGAATCACATCAAAATCCACCATTGGAATATGGATGAGATTAGCATCTAACACCTCATTCCCAATCTCTACCCTACATCCCCTCATTACAAGCTTGGAGACTAAAACTTTTCTACTCGGAATAGACACATAAAAAGGATCAACTAAAGAGGTAGGGGCTAATTTTAAAGTTTTGGCAAAACGTTGAGATACAAAAGAATGAGTGGCACCACAATCAAAGAGTGTTAAGGTTGGTACAGAATTAATTAGTAGGGTACTTGTAACCACATCATTCGCAGTCTCAGCCTCCTGTTGAGTTAGTGCAAAAACCCTAGCATTCGGCTTCTTTTGCTCCGCTGGCCTCATAACCGTTTGAGTGGCAGGTCTTGATGCTTCCTGAGCCATCATCAGACACTCCCCAATACAATGCCCTATCTTTCCACACTTGAAACAAGCCCCAGTCTTCCATCTACATTCGCCGGGATGAATGCGCTGACAAGTCTCACAAAGCTTCTTTTTATCATAAGAAGCTACTACCGGAGTAGTTTTGGGCCATGGACGCCTTTTTGCTACTGGGGGTCCCGCTGATCTTGAACCTTGGCCCTGACTGAAGATAAGTCTCGGTCTCTTCTTCTCCCTTTCAGCATCACCTTTCTTAATCTCCGCCTCAATGTGAAGACACCTAGTATAGGATTCTTCATAGTTCTTCAAGGGTATCGAGGATAACAGATCCTTAATTCTCCTTTGCAATCCACCTTCGAACCATTGTAGCTTAAGTGTTTCACTGGCCATGATCTCCGGTGCAAACTGTCCCAAGGCATTAAATCGTGATGTATAGTGAACCACATTCATCCCATCTGTCTGTATCAAATCAAAGAATTCATTTGATTTTTGTAGTCTGATTGCCACAGGAAAATAGTGATTGAGAAATGCCTTCTTGAACACCCCCTAAGTCATAGATCTCTCACCTTGAGTATATGTTAGTTTTGCCCCTCTCCACTATTGGTTTGCATCTCCAACTAGGAATGGAGGTACAATTTTCGATTTGACATCATTAGGTATCTCTAAGATCTCAAAATTTTCCTCTAACTCTTCCAACCACTTGCTCGCTTTTAACGGATCTGCAGGTCCATCAAAAGTAGGCATCACCACATTCTTAAGTCATTCATAATGTGCTTTAGGCCCCAATGTCAGTCTTTGTTGCCTCTGCTCCTGCTCTAGCTGTAAGCTCTATTGTTCTTGCTGCACCTGTTGTTGATTTTGTTAAGATTCGTGGACTTCTAAATGCGAAAAACATCCACGAATCCCTTCCGAGGATCCAAGTAAACGATTAAGAAGATCGTAGGTTTGCAGAATTACCTCTGGTTGGTGAAATCGATATCCTTCGACTCCGATGGTGCTGCTGCACGTGCAACCCGAATGTTCACCAAACACTGCAGTGTGCGAACGTCCTCTATCGAATACACACCGCGAACTCACTCGTCATCCGGGGAGTGCTAGCGCCTAGGGTTTGAAAGAGTTTTTTTCTAATAGAGAATGACACGAATGTTCTCAACAGAATTAAACTCTTGAAAAGACGGTTAGGGTTTTCTTAAAAACCCCCGAACCTCTTAGAGTCTAACCCTAATAATATCTTATCATATTTTAATTTAAATTCAAATTAAATTAAAACTAATATGATAAGATTCTGCCATTATCTCGGTTATTTAAACAATTAATTTACCGAGTCAGATTTTTATAATCTGGACATTATCCAGATACATCGAGTGTGGACATATTTCCAAATTCATTGTATCTGGTAAATTTTCTAAATTCGATTAACTTAGACATATTTTCAAATTCATCAAATCTGATTACCAGAAAAATAACATAACAAGTTCACTTATTGTGTGACCCTATAGGTTCATTTAACACTGGCAGTGTGCCCAAATCATATTTAAATGGCGCACAAGTTATAAGCGGTTTCTAGCAAAACATTATAACTATCCAGGTTAAATGAAGATCGATGATCTCTTTGAACCAAACCATAATTTTATATTTAATCCTTTTGTCACACGATATCCAGATTAAGCATAAGGCACGGAGCATGTCATCCTTATTAAGCTTAATCAATTATTTCTTGATTTCATAGTAGACTGTTCAAACAAATGATATCAATATCTTAGATTGATATATTTGAGCACGGCCATGCATTTTAACAGTCTAACTTATCAAGGGGCCCGTGGATATCTCTTCCATAATTGAGAGGGACAAATTCCTTCACTATCATTCATATTCCTCTCATTAATTTATTCTATATCCAACAGTAGTCTAATTTATTATCTGATTAAAGACAACTTTAGACAACGTCAAAATATAGAATTTATCAAGTAGGAAACTATGATGAATTTAGGTCGAAGGACTTTTAATATCATTATGGCTATAAAGTACTTATGACATGTTCCATGAAATACTCTCATAGTGGGTCATGTCCACTACAATGTTCTCTAACATTTATTTATGTTTTGACTCGATATCACAAATATTCATGACCAGTAAAACATAGCCATCAAGTCACAAGCATACTAATATTAATTTATTATTGTTCCAATAATAATAATCGATCACCGACAGTTTTAGAATAGTCATTGTATTCATTGTAGGGTTTTACTATCAAGTGACGTACTTGATGACCACAAAATAAAATGCACTATTCATGGAAAGAAAAACCTCATATTATTATATAAAACATAACGACAATAGTATAAGTACAAATTGACTCTAGTGCATATCCCTAACAGGTTTTGCATAACTTGTGCCATCATATTTAAAGTCGCCATTAATTCAGCTGACATTGGCCCAGGCATAGCTGTTGGTATAAATTGCGGAGGAAGTCCGGTAGGTGGCATCGGCACATGTTGATTGGTTTCACTTGTCGATTGACGTGGTATTCTTCGTCCCCATTCTGCCAGTGGCAAGCTCATGTCATCCGATTTGCTATTAAGACCCTCATCATCGTTTTCATGCCTTCCCTCACGTGCCATCTATCTCGCACCTATAATAAGTAATTATGATAATTAATATCACCATGATAAATAACTAAGTATTTAAATAAATAAGTAGATAGCTAAAATAATTAAGGGATTTTTTTTGGGTCAAATAAATCAATAAAACTACTAATAATAACCATAATAGTTAGACATAAAATATCTAATATCCTATCCTATCTTAGGATTCACAGTAAATTAAATCATAACTTAATATTAAGGATCATGAACCTAGGTGGGTCTCTGATACCACTAAATGTAACGTCCCGAATCCGGAATGGAACCCGAGTCCGTACCCGAAATGCTACACGGCAGCATCTCCAAGAAGACACTAAACCTTTAACTCAAAGAAATCACTTTAATTGACTAATCACCTCCAACAGAAAAGAAAAAACATACATCCCGAAATATAATTCCATGAACAAAATATAAAACCTTTAATACAATCAATGTCTTACTCAATCTTAACTAATGATTTATGCGAACAATACTGTCTAAACTAAAATAAAAGTCATAATAAGTACAACTCTCAAAAAGCCAATCAATCTAAAATGTAGTCTAGTCCCATCCGTCTTCACAATTTTCTTCATATGCTTGATCAAAATCTGCGAAATGTTAAATGGAGTGAGCTATACTAGCCCAATAAGTAGTCCAAACATCTTCTTGGGAAAGAGGATGGTACATATAATATCTTTCAATAAAACGCATCAAATCATACACCATAATTAGACAAACTGATCCTTTTTTTTCACACATATATATATATATATATATATATATATATATATATAATACTTAGTCTACTATCAAATAAAATAAAACTACCACCTCAATAAATAAATAATACAATAAAATAAAAGTGTGATTTAGTTGTAAAACAAAGTTAATTAGTTTAGTCTAAATTTTAAAACAAAACAAGTTAGGCCACAATTATACAAGAAAATAATATAGAAATCATTTGAATTTTTTTTAAAAGAATAATATCCATCAAAATGGCCATCAGCCTCAACCATTGGAACACATGCTCTGCGGTCAAACTTTCAAGACAAAATAAATTTTTGGTTTTTTTTTTTTTTCTGTGTGTGTGTGGGGGGACAACATCCGTCCCCACACCAAGAAATCAACCAAACATCCTTTGAACAGAGCAACACGTGAACGAAATTGAAGACCCTTTTTTTTTTTTGGTGTCTGACGAGGGGACACAACTGTCCCCACACCATAGCTAACCAATCATAGCCGAGAAAAGAACAGAGCGACCTT
The DNA here is from genome assembly GCA_026120185.1 of Voacanga thouarsii. NCBI lineage: Eukaryota > Viridiplantae > Streptophyta > Magnoliopsida > Gentianales > Apocynaceae > Voacanga > Voacanga thouarsii. The sequence goes on along the minus strand of JANUWF010001364.1, from coordinate 995,469 downwards.
TTCTTCTTTCGATTTTTTTTTTCTTTTCTTCCAACATCATGATAAACTGAAGACACAACAAACAACTCATGAATCTTAAATTGGGAAAAGGATCACTGATATCAGTCTTGACTATTTATCCTGTTAGGAAGGCCAGACTTATATTTCTTATTGACTAAGAAGGATTTCAGTCACACAAACAAATTTTAGAACATGTTCTTCCTCTCCTTCTTCTAACCTATGAGCCATTAAACACATATCACACATAGAACATATGATACTATGATTCAAAATCAGAATAAAATAACCAAACTCAATTCTCTAATTTTATACGAAAAATACAAATTGTAGAATATTTCGAAAAATAGAAGATGCCTGAACCACTTACCTCAGAAATTAGACTAATATCTCCAATCCAAGATAACTACTCCACACAATCGCTCCCTAATATCAAACCACACCATACCAATATCAATATAAGGATCTTAAACCCAATGAATCAATTAACCTTATTATCTAGAATTCCAGAAATAAGGAGAATATCTTAATATTTACTCCTCAACCTCTAACTAAATTAATAATCGAAGTCAATAGAATTCACCTTCACGATTGAAGCAAGTCAGAGCTTTCTCCCCCATAGTTTGGAATTTTTGAATGATCGCTTTGGACAACTGATGATAAAACCAAAGAACGTCGTGTAGGTTAAGGCGTAAGTTTAACTTTTAAAAATACTAAAATAACAAACGCATCCCTTAACTTAATTAAATCTCTCATGACCTCTAAAACTTTGTGGGATATCTCATGGGTCATAATAAAAAAAAAAAAAATCACTTTATGAGTCGGTTAAAATACCAGACCCAAAATCAACTGAATTGGATATTTACAGTGTCACACTGTGACTATTTCGAATTTGAATTGTTAATGAGTAGAAAGAGGGTAATAGTTAATTATTGATGAGATTATTTTAATTGATAATATTTCTTTATTAAAATTAGTTTTGTTCTTCTCTATTTCTATTTATTTTTAAATAAAAATAAATTAGACATTTTTAATTAAATTCAAATATTTCCATTTCCCTTTCTTCCCTTTCTTCCCTTTACCTCTACAATAATTAATCTAATGGCTAAGGCTGTAGTTAGTTTGAGGGTTTTTTTTTTAAAAAAAATAGAACTTTAATTTAATTTCAAATAATATTTATTTTTAAAAAATTATTATATACTGACACTATTTCTTTTTAATTTTAATTTAACTTAACATATTTTATAATTTTTATTACATTTAAATAAATTTATCTCAAAATAATTATTATTTAAATACACATTAAATATATTTCCTTTTCCTTTGCTTCCAAACAACGTCAATCCGAGTACAATATTTCTTATCTTAGCGGATTATGTGGTGGAGACACATTAGAGCGGTGCTTCTAAATCCTTTACCCGTTTATCCAAACACTTCCAAGTCCAAATATCCTATCCCCGTCCTCCCGAACTATTCAGACTGCAATCCCTTTTCTTACTTCATTTCTTCCAGGTCAGATGGATTCCCCGTTTCTTGATTTAGAAATTTTCTCACATTTGATGCGCACCCTTTCGGGCGACTTTAGCTACTGCTTCTGATTACCAGATATAATGTCTTCTTACAGAACCAGGTACCTACTAGAGGGGGACCAAAGGAGATGTTTGAACACATCACCGCAAGTGAAGTAGCTGGATATGGAGTCGGTGCTCTGCTACTTTGCGCCACAGTTTCTGCAACTAAGATTGATTCTTTAATTGCTGCTTCCCAGCGCAAGTAAATATGCCCTTTTATTCTCCTTTTTTTTGCTGTGCAGTTTTCATGATTTTGTCCAAATTCACTAGACAGATTGCAAGAGCATTTTTTAGCTTATTTACCCAAACAAAGAGAAAAACAAGTGAGGCTCTGTTATATTGGAGAAGTTCCAAATTGAATTCCAATGTTTAATGAACTGGTATAGAAGGTTCAGAGCCACTGGAAACTGGTTTGTTTGTAGTTAGATATTGGCACTCTTTATTCTTTAAGTCCTGACTCTTGGGCTTTTCCGCTTCCCGTTCTTTTCTGTGCGGGCTTATGCAATGCTTTTATTTTCCTTCCAAAAGGGGAAAGAAATAGAACAGTTGAATTGTGGTCCCATCACTACCTGCCCCGGCAAATTTGCTTCTAATAAAGGCATTCCAGAGAGTGAAGATGAGCTTGTTTTCCAATTGTTGCATAAGTTGATGTACATTGGAGGGAAACCCCAAATATCTGAATGAAAGCGTAATCTTGCTTAGAGAGACCTCTATTTGCTAGTATTATGTTTGAATATCTGCAGTCGCCTGCAAAATATACACAAGCTCTTTCCTTCTGATTAATTGTTGGTACTTTGTTTAGATTTCTCCTTGATTGCATGAGGTTCCATCAACATGAAGGGGCACAATTGTGGCACTGCCCTACATCATGATTAGCAGGATAAATATCTTTCTGAGAGCCACCCAATGTGCTCTTTTCATTTGTTTAGAATTGAACTTTGTGGAACCATCATCTGTTGATAATGAAATTAAGAGACTTGCTATGTCTACACTAATCTGGCTCTGCGAAATTCTGTGATGTCAATGTCTACACATGTGACATATCCCCTTGAAAGAGATATGTAAACAAAATATAACTCTGATGGACTCTTGGCTTATGCATGTGCATTTTCCTGTACTTGCAGCTCACTAGGTATGTGTAAGAGGTGTGGTGATCTCAGATTGATAGCATGCTCAAGATGTAAAGGATCTGGTATGGTTGATGGACCGGAGCAATTCGGTTTCAATCTGGTTGGTGGCGTCCAACAGTCCTTCAGGATCAAACCCACAAAAACATGCTCCAAATGTCGAGCTAGAGGACATTTCTGCTGCCCCACTTGCTCTAAAGTGCCCGATATCTGATCTTAACCTGTTTTACCTGTTTACTTGTACCCACTTTGGCTGATCCTTTTTACTAGCTCATTCATTAATATACCATGGACATACATGGATTGGGCAAACGCGCTGAAAGTGAACTAGCTAGTAGAACACCTGGAAGTTATGGAAGGGGATGAATATATTTATTTTGACTATGCTAACCTTAAAGTTCAATTGTCTGTTCTGTGGAATCTAGTTCAGTTGTTCCAAGTATTTCAGTTGCCAGACTGGTATTGAATTCTGTGGTTCTAAACAATGCTTCATAATTAAGTACACCAGTACCAGAACGAGTAGAATTTTGGTGTCTCTTGCAAAAGGGTGTTGCGTTTTGAGAGCGGGAGGTTGTTTAGAATGTCTCACAATATTAAGTATATAGTATTTGAAACGAATCAAGCTAACGAAAAGGTTGAAAGATATTTTGAAAAATGGTTTTCACTTCGGTTGGAGACGTCCCTCCCGTCGCGTAACATCTCAAAAGCTCAAAAAGAGAACACTTCAATCAAAATTAACCTAAATAGTTCTTTAACTTCTTGACATAAGACCCACAGGATTTTATGTTGAGAAAGGGGCCTTCAAATGTTCTTGCAAAGCGGATGCAGTTGCAGGGTGCTGTTGGAGAAGGAGATGGTAGGTGGTGGCTAGGGACTTGGGTATAAGGAAGATCGGGTGACTACTACTAATAATTCCAAACCATTAATAAATCGTATAGTAACTCTTCTAGCGTCATATTTGTTGACAGCTGACTGCTGCGGATGAACTTTTTTTCTTCCTGTTCCTTTCACGCGGCAGTAACAGACAGACAATGAGTGCAGCGGACGTGGATGATTCAAACGGATAAGGCAGAACACTCTCATCATAGTGTGGCGCCAGCCGAATCAAAGGGACACAATGCTACTCTCTCCATCCATCAATTGAGAAAAATCCGACGAGAGGACCTCTGCTTCTTGCCCTTCTGTCTTGTTGTCTCTCTGTTGTCCCTGTAAGAAGAATAATACAATAGAATCCCTCAGCCCTCCCCGTCTCCCCTCCACCACATTCAAATCAAACCCTGCAATCAATGTCAGCTTCCTTCCATTCGATTATCTCTTTCAAATGCGAATAAAAACTGGTACTCTTGGTGTAACCAGCATCACTCTCTCTCTGCGCCTGCAAACCGTACTCTTTGCCAAGACTGCGGGGAAGAACTCTCCAGATCGGGACAGAGCTTGGGCACATGGAAGGCGGCGCTGAAAATCCTACCTACAAGGTTGGCCACCCATCTTTGTTTTTGTTTTTGTTTTTTTTTTTGTTTTTTTTTTTTTTGGGGCGGGGTGGGTAGGTGGATGGGGGTATGTGATATCCCAATCCCACATGGGATTGAGATGAGAAATGTGTATGGTATATAAGGATAGGTCTAAATACCCATTGTCAACTTGGGATATCCATTTTGGCCCATGGAGCGTGACATTTGGTATCAGAGAAGTTAACCAACCCTAAAGTATGGGCCTAAAAGGAGGGGTGAATCGGGGCGTGACATTTGGTATCAGAGAAGTTAACCAGCTCTAAAGTATGGGCCTTAAAGGAGAGGTGAATGTGATACCCCAATCCCACATGGAATCAGAGAAGTTAACCAGCCCTAAAGTATGGGCCTTAAAGGAGGGGTGAATGTGATACCCCAATCCCACATGGATGAGAAGTGTGTATGGTATATAAGGATGGACCTAAATACCCATTGTCAGCGGCCAAGTAGTTAATCGTGGGTGCTGCCAGGCCCATAATCGAGTTCCCGGTTAGAGATGTGGATGGGTCCATCCCACATGGAATCAGAGAAGTTAACCAGCCCTAAAGTATGGGCCTTAAAGGAGGGCCTTAAAGAAGGGGTGAATGTGATACCCCATCCCGGTTAGAGATGTGGATGGGTGCATCCCACATGGAATCAGAGAAGTTAACTAGCCCTAAAGTATGGGCCTTAAAGGAGGGCCTTAAAGGAGGGGTGAATGTGATACCCCAATCCCACATGGATGAGAAGTGTGTATAGTATATAAGGATGGACCTAAATACCCATTGTCAGCGGCTAAGGGGTGCTGCCAGGCCCATAATCGCGCTCCCGGGTCCGCGGGCACGGGGCGTGACATTTGGTATTGGTATCAGAGATGTGGGAGTGGCCAAGTAGTTGACCGTGGGTGCTGCCAGGCCCATAATCGCGCTCCCGGTTTCGCGGGCACGGGGCGTGACATTTGGTATCAGAGATAAGATGTGGGAACGGCCAAGTAGTTGACTGTGGGTGCTGCCAAGCCCATAATCGCGCTCCTGGGTTTGCGGGCACGGGGCGTGACATTTGATATCAGAGATGTGGGATGAGAAGTGCGGGCACGGGGCATGACATTTGATATCAGAGATGTGATATCAGAGATGTGGGATGAGAAGTGTGTATGATATATAAGGATGGGGCTTAAGTACCCATTGTGAAGGTCAACTTGGGATCTGTAGGTGCTGCCAGGCCCATAATCGCGCTCCCGGATCCGCGGGCACGGGGCGTGACATTTGGTATCAGAGATGTGGGAGCGGCCAAGTAGTTGACCGTGGGTGCTGCCAGGCCCATAATCGCACAGCACCCCATAATCGCGCTCCCGGGTTCATGGGCACGGGGCATGACATTTGATATTAGAGATGTGGGATGAGAAGTGCGGGCACGGGGCGTGACATTTGATATCAGAGATATGGGATGAGAAGTGTGTATGGTATATAAGGATGGGCCTAAGTACCCATTGTGAAGGTCAACTTGGGATCCGTGGGTGCTGCCAGGCCCATAATCGCGCTCCCGGGTCCGCGGGCACGGGGCGTGACATTTGGTATCAGAGATGTGGAAGCGGCCAAATAGTTGACCGTGGGTGCTGCCAGGCCCATAATCGCGCTCCCGGGTCTGCGGGCACGGGGCGTGACGTTTGATATCAGAGATGTGGGTGGGTGCTGCCAGGCCCATAATCGCGCTCCCGGGTCCGCGCGCACGGGGCGTGACATTTGGTATCAGAGAAGGTAACCAGCTCCCGGTATGGGAGCTAAGTGCTACACCGTGCGTGGTGAATGTGATACCCCAATCCCATTAGGGGCCCAGCGAGGACGCTTGGGTTTAAAAGGAGGGGTGAATGGGATACCCCAATCCCGGGCCTAGCGAGGACGCTTGGGCCTAAAAGGAGGGGTGAAGTGTGTATGGTATTGGGTCTAAAATGAGGGGTGAATGTGATACCCCAATCCCACATGGGATTGGCTAGAATCCTATACCGCGTGGTTGGTCCTGGGTTTGGCCCCTAAAGTATGGGCCTAGTGAGGAGGGGTGAATGTGATACCCCAATCCCACATGGGATTGGGATGAGAAGTGTGTATGGTATATAAGGATGGGCCTAAGTATCCATTGTCAACTTGAGATATCCATTTTGGCCCAGTGAAGGCAGCGGCCAAGTAGTTGACCGTAGGTGCTGCAAGGCCCAAAGTCGCGCTCCCGGGTTCACTGGGCTAATTAGTTGACCGTAGGTGCTGCAAGGCCCAAAGTCGCGCTCTCGGGTTCACTGGGCTAATTAGTTGACCGTAGGTGCTGCCAGGCCCATAGTCGCGCTCCCGGGTCCGCGGGCACGGGGCGTGACAGGGTATCTCACCCCTATTCGTTCTCTACGAGACAGAAAAGAATCAATTTTTAATGTTTTTCTGATCTTATTCTAGGCTCTGCATCGTCGTCCTTCAGCTCCCCTTCACCTATGTGTATAAAGATGTGGAGAAAAGTATTTGCAAGGTGCTCCTCTCTTAGCAGGTTCACAATATGTGACGACATAATGATTCAACTCTCTTGCCACAATACTGCACTCCCCCCCCCCCCTCAAAAAAAAATGTATATATATATACACACACACACACACACACTAATATATATATGTATGTATGTAGCTGTCAAGTTTGTATATACGCATTTATCAAGTTCTCTTTTTCTTGTAATCATTTGCCATTTCTTTCTTCTAACCAGACTAATATCTAATTAGAGCATCTTCTAATTGTTTAAGGATTACTACAAGGTTTTGGAAGTATACTATGACGCAACAGATGAGATAATCAGATTCAATTATAGAAAGCTTGCATTGGTTAGTTTTCCAGCTTTGTTCAAGTAGCTCCTATATCTCTTTTCAGAATATCTCCTAAAATTTTTGCCTGTGTACAAGTGCATGCCTGTACTCAGTGTGAATGGCATCCTTTTTTGTGTTTTGAGCAATGGACTAGAATCCATTATAATTTCTGTTCTATTGCATGTGCAGAAGTGGCATCCTGACAAGCATAACGGTCATAGAACTATTACGGCAAAATTTCAAGAGATCAATGAAGCATATACAGGTATCCTTTTACCTTTTGTCAAGTACAGAGGTTCTTGTAAGTTTTCCTGTTGTGCCCCGCACATCAGGTACTGGTATTCACATTGATACAAGCCCTGGGCTTGGACTAAATTCTACCATCAACATTTTCATAGCATATATACGTGTTTGATTATAAACCTGCAGGTTAGGCATTTAGTCTGTTCATTTTTAGACTTACAAGCGGATTTCAAATTTCTTAAATGTAGGTGAAGCTTGTCAGTTGCGTTGTTTGCACTATTATGCTGAGTTTGAGTGTCTGTTGGGAATCCAGCCTTAGACTATGAAAACAATTGAATCTCCCTTTATGTGTTATGGCCTTTTACGTGCCATGCACATGAGAAAAAACTATTCGCACAGTAAGGAGGCATCTATGTCTTGCTTATCTTAGAACCTAATGCATGTGAGGTTTAAACTCCCTACTTGTGCTTATAAATTTGTGCTACTAATTTTTATAATTTTGTTTGTCTAATTTCCAGTTTTAAGTGATCCAGATAAACGCCTTGACTATGATTTGAACGGGAACTATGAGATCGATAGGTTTACTTTACGGGTGAGAACTCTTCAGGTTTCTTTTTTCTGACCTGGTATTAAGGCAGCGTGAGTTTGATGCTGTGTTGACAATTTGGAATTTTGACCACTGCCAAAATAGGAATATCTGTCCAGATTTAAAGGCATGATTCTTACCTGTAATGAGCTTGGTATGGGTCACATGCCAATATGGTAAGTCTCTTTGATTACTGATGAACGAAATTGTAATAATCTGGTTATTGCTTAAACTGATACCGAGTGTTTCTGATGTAATTGGAATTGATTACTTAAGCAATCATCCTTCTATTGTATTATACTGCATATTTATTGATTTATCTCTTGAGCTGAATTAAATCTGGTCACGAGATTAAGTGAGAGCCTATTCACCGTGAATGTCTTTGAATTTAAACCTACCATTTCCTTTTATCTTTCGGTCTGCCTTTAGACACACTCATTTCATTGAAATGTTTAGGAATGCTGGTAGAAACCTAGAGAGACTCTAAAAAGCTCTGTTGGAAGAAGTCTTTTTGCAACTGTAAGCCCCAAGCCCCAGAGGAGGGGTACTTCTGAACCACATCTACTCTTTGGTGATAAAATTTCTGGAAAGAAGAATGCATGTGTTCATTCCTTAAGGTGTATATTTAACTTCTCTCTTTTATATAGCATCAAAGCAGGTGATTATATTAATATAGTTATATTGGATGTTGAATTTGTTGAGCCTCCAACTTATATTTTATCCTCTTATGACTGAAGTTTCTTGTGTTCACCGTGTGATGATTAGGTCTTGCTGGTATGCTTAGTAGCTTTGTGAGACTTGGTTGATAATAATTTATTTCTGCTTTTGATATTAAGCTTTCAACAATAAATCATGCCACCCATGGCCTCTTACAGGAAGATGTAGTAACCCATGGTTTCTTTTACACTTCTATCTTCATTATCAGGTATCTAGAATTCTTACTTTGTGTTCTTATATGACGAACCTCTGTGGTAAAAATTTACTCATGCAGGTCAAAGCAAATGTTGGAATCTGACGAGTTCACTGGAAAATAAGGTATTGGTTAACTATTATTTTTCCTCGTCTCAGTTTCTTACCTATTGTTTTTTTAGCTGTCTCAAACAACATACCACATTCTCCCCAACAATAAAAATAAGAGAAATTTGATAATCTCTAAAAGCTAGGTACCCCCTGTCACTGAGATCATTGCAGGCTTCAACACTGGCTTTGAGTTTTCAATTGGAATCAAATTCTCTTTCCTCTTGTCAATGGATGGAGTCAAGAAGCTACAAATTTGATGTTGTTTCTGTTCCATCTGTATATGTGGAATTTAGTTCTCTCCAAAATTTACGTCCCAACTCACCCCTAATCTTGATTATTTATCTTTTGGTTCATATAGCACATTTAGTTCACTTTAGAGTTTGAATGAAATTTCTTTCTGGCCCTATTCAATGATCATCAGCCGTTTTACACACAATATTTCTGTTTGATTTTTTTTTTTTTTTTAGCAATTCCCCATATTTATTAGGATTTTGAACGTGTACAGTAATTTCTATATCAGTGATAAAAGCATGAAGTCATTGTGCACTTTGACAAAATGGTTGCAGACTATTAAGATCGGGAAAACGGGGCATACATTTATGTCACATGGTGTTGATATATAAATGTTTTGCATGTTGATCTCTTCAATCTGCTTGAAAGATGAAGCTTTAGCTATGATATTTGCTTTCTTCATGATCAGTTATGCAGACAGCAACAGAATATATGTTTGTCTAAGAACACTTCTCACTTTTGGGGGATGAATGAGGTTATAAAACCAAGCTCCCTTTTGTGATACAGAATTGCGTCTCTTCTCTTTGGAGCATATATTTAATAGCCAATATAGGGACTAGGAAATTGATAACTAATCTGCATTATTGCTGGTTTCGGTTGTAATGTGTGTTTCAAGTATTGTATGGTTATGGCCACCTAAGGTAATACAGTTGGAATCAAGATATGAACTTGCATTGGCAGGCCGTTACTAGTTTGCCAAAGAAAATGATGTCAAAGCAGAAAAGAAGTAGGGCCTTATGCCAATGTTCTTGCATAAAGTCAATGACCGTCTATCTCAACCCCATTATATTGATAGGGTTAAAAACAGTTGGGTATTGTAAGTGATAATGACCCTCCATTTGAATTTCTGTCTGTGGGTTGTTTGGATATTCAGAGTGAGAGCATTTTCTTCTTTATCGTATTATTTGGTTTTTGCTTAAAAAGATTTTTAGTGGTAGGAATTGCTGTGATATTATGATCGCGTGAATGGTGAAGTTTCAGTCTAGTAGGATGACATTGACAAAAATGACAGGCAATGTATTTAAGTCATATCAGCATGGCAAATTTCCATTATTCCGGCCATTTGCGATGTGTCCTTTGCCCTTTGAGAAAATTTAACAGGCAAAAAGCAGCGACACTAGAGGAATATGATTTTTTTTTGTGGCTAGATTGCTTTTCATTTCATGAAATGCCATCTTTTTTAATTTGGCTTTTCGTCCCCAGAGCCAGAGGTGAAATAAGAATACGCATTATGTTAGAGGATGTTCTTTCTTGGGGTAGGTTCTAAGGGTCAACGGTACGGACATCAGTAGTGAAACAATCGGGGACTGGTGGTTATATTTGGACAGAACTCACAAGCAAGAACAAGTAAATTGCAAATCCGAATTCTAGTTCTCAACTTCTGCTGGAAACATGCATATATACATATATATATATATATATATATATATATATATAGAGAGAGAGAGAGAGAGAGAGAGAGAGAGAGAGAGAGAGAGAGAGAGCAAATAGTATTATTACACCCACTTATCATTAGGCTCTTAGTTGTAGTCTCTGGGCTGTTATTGATTCCTTCAATGAAATGAAGGACTTAAAAACTACATCGACATTCCAACAAAACAAAAAGCAAAGAAAGTTTTGCTACTGCTTTTTTGCCTCGGAAAATCAATCACCAATCGTCAATCAGTCTTAAGCAGGAGGAGGAGGAGTAGGAGAAGAAGACACGAAAATGCGAATTTGGTCCAAAAAAGAAAGATGCTGAGGGCGATCTTTACGCCTAATGTAGCCTTTGGCCTCTTTCTCGGAGTAGCAGCTGTAGCCGATCTCCGCGTTCCTCTTCCAGAGAGCATCCGCATAGCTACGATGGGCATAGTAGGCCTCGGCTCGCATCGAGCGATCACCCATGATGAGCCTGATGGGCAGCCTCTCGTAGTGGCCCCGAGATATGCCCTCTAATTCGTCCATGCGGGCCAATGCCTGGGCTGACACGGAGTAGAGCTCGCCCCAGACGTGATCCCCCAAGCCCTGAAAATTGAGGAGAAAGGGAACCCTGTAGGGCCCGCAGACGAGAGGCAGCTTCTCGGCGGTGCGGCAGATGCCGAGGTAGGCGGTGTCTCCGGAGGAGATCATGTCTTGAAGGAGAACGTGATTGGAGAAACCGTGCTTGAGAGTTCCGTAGGTGAATATGAGAGTCTTCTTCTTCTCATCGTTGATGATAGTATTGTTATTAGGAAGTATATTATTGATGCCGTTAAGGTGGCCGCCGTCGGCTCCCATTGCTTCTCCCTCTTTCTTCTCCTTCTTCCTTTTATTTTTTCCCCTTCGAATATGGAGCCCAGAGGAGGAAGGGCGGCCGGATTGAGTGATTTTGGAAAGAACACAGACGTATCTATTCTGTCATCACTCACAAATGAATGAAGATGAGAAGGAATAGAGTAGCAAAATTGAAAATGAAGGAGAGATGCGCTTCTTTATACTCCAATCTTTGGTCCAACCCAAACCAAACAAGTTACTATTCCTAGGAAATCTTGTTATTGCCGACCATAACAATGAAGCCAAAGGCTCTAATGCTAGGGAAATTTTAAGGTGGACTAAATTTACCTAAATTATGTGTTTTAGTAGGTGGAATTATATGTATTATAAGTTGGACTATATAATTTGATAAAATATATAATTTATAGTGAATTCAATTTATCTTAAAATTTAATGTTAATATTATACTATTTTATTAATGGAATAATAGGTATAGACATTTAAAGAGAGAGAGAGAAGGATATAAGAATTTAAATTGATTTTTTTTTTAAAGAATATAAGAATAAAGGTATAGTTAAGTTAATTAATCTATCAGTATGTGCTTAAATATTTAAAATGTATATCACATCCTCAAATCTTCCATGGCCATCTTAGTTTTCTTGAATCCAAACATAAGTAAGAGAGCGATTGGATTTTCGACGGTAGCGCTGGGTTGAGTGACGGGGGTGGCGCAGAGAAAAGAGGACCCACGAGGAGGTGAGTGGTAGCTTCTGTTCTGTTGTTGTCCTTCCACCCAGTTGATCCAAAAAACAATCAGCAGCCAAGTGGTGCACTAACTTTGAAAATGGTGAGCCTTTCGTTTTTTTTTTTTTTGACTTTTCCACGCATAAAATTAAACGACTTTTACTAAGCAAATTGGGCAACGTCAAAGTAACAGTGTAGATTAGGCAAGAACCTTTTTTCGGTGTTCCTTTTGTTTTTTTTTAATCTAAAGCATAGTTTAGTTTTTAAAAGATAAACGAAATAATACAAATGCTTCACATAGATAGAAGAAATAATTCTTATAATTTAGTATATTGTTAATCTTTATTTATTATCTAATCTTAATTTGAGAGTTTAAAATAGAGTTAAAAGTTTAAAAAAAAAAATTATTTTTTTGAACTTCACATTTGAACCGAATTCATATTTAATAATAGAGTCCCACATGTAGTACATAGAATCTAATCTAATATTATTATATTGCTGTATGTTAACTTTACTAATAAATAAACCAAATATTCATTCACAAATAAAAAAATTTGAGATTAATTGAGTGCAATAAATTTCGATTTTGTATCTAAGAAGACTTACAGAGTTAATGTGAAAATATATAATATTTTTATTATTTTTGATAATAAAAGATCATTTAGCATATATTTTATTTTTTTTAAAAAAAATAAGATTGTGTTTAAGTCGAATTTACTTCTATAAAATAATTAATAAAAAAAATTTGCTTTTTCTTACCAACCATCACTAGTGCGAAATATCTATTGTACATAAAGAAAAGCAGGATTAATGCGGTCAGGGAATCTTTGAAGGGATGACTCCGCCGGGCTGCCACCGGAGGTCGCATCCTTTCGTTGCGGAGTTGGGGCGGATTTAGCAGTCTGTGTAGTACATCATAAAAGTACAACAAAATTCGGAGGCAGCACGTGGCGTGCCATAAATCTCTGCTTTTGCCGAATCATTATCTGGGGGATTCCCACATATTTCCCAAGTGCACATTTTTAAACGTAATAACAGTCCTTTCATAATTCAATTCAATTCTGTCCAACCATTACTATTATTATATGGTATTTTTGTCGCTCTCCCTCTCTTATTTGTTTTTTTTTTTTTAATTTATAGTAATAAAGAGAAATTAGAAAGACGTCAGTTCCTTAAAATAAACGCATATTGGTCTGGGGTCGGAGGGAGGCTCGGTTGTAGACTTTTTTTTTGGTGGCAGGAGAAGACGGGGAAGGAGAATAAGGCGAAAAGAAGATAAGCACGAATGTAGAGACCCATTAGCCATCCCCGTTCACATCCCCCCACCCAGCCAACTACCACTTCTACTACAAAAAAAAAGAAACCTCTGGCCTTTTCTCATTCTTCTTTCCTTTTCTGACTAATACTACAACCATTTACTGCGCCTCTGCCCCTCCTCCTCCTACCCCTCCATCTCCTTCTTCGCCAAGCACCGAATCATCATCATCATCATCATCATCATCTTTAAATTTCTTTGTTTCTTTCTTGAGGCAAACAGAAAACTACTCATTTTTTCTTTTATGGTTAGTCCTCCAACTCACTGCAGATTCATGTTCTGATTCCCTCTGTGTTCACTACCTTTGGTTGCTCATTAATCTTTGCTTGCTTTTTCGTATATTGATTGATTAGGGTGGCTTTGGAAGCGATCACGAGGAAGATCATAACAAGTGGCCGCTGTGGCTCCGTCCCCTCCTGCAAACTAGCTTCTTCGGTCAATGCAAGCTCCATGCCACCGCTCACAAGAGCGAATGCAACATGTATTGCTTGGACTGCATGAACGGAGCAATATGTTCTCTCTGCCTCTCCTACCACAAAGACCATCGCTCTATTCAGGTCAGCCGTCGCCTTCCTTCCCCTTGCTTTTTTCCCCCTTCAATAATCCTATCTTTCTGATGATCTAGCTATCGTTGTGAAGAAATGAGGGACTGAGGTATTTCTGTGTGACTGTTTAACCCGAATTCCCATCCAAATTGGCGGATTCAATTGGGCGATCAATGGAGTTGCGAGAGTCAGGTCAACTGTATTTTACATACTTCATCGTCCTCGCCTCCTGGATTGGCAGAATCCTGATTAAAATAGCACAATTGTCGGTCAGCAAATGGCCTTGGGGTTTTTGCCAATTTTTTTGGCTTCTAGTTTCTGAAATGATCATTAGTGGAGAGTTGAGACGGTGACTCTGAATCGTCCTGTTATAGTATTATTTTCACAGATTTTCTCTTCTAACGATGTTTATTTCTTGTTTCCACAGATAAGGAGGTCATCGTACCATGATGTAATAAGGGTCTCAGAGATTCAGAAGTATTTGGACATATCAGGGGTTCAGACCTACATTATCAACAGTGCGAAAATTGTGTTCCTGAACGAACGGCCACAGCCGAGGCCCGGCAAGGGTGTCACTAATACCTGCCAGGTCTGCGAGCGCAGCCTCCTCGATTCCTTTAGTTTTTGCTCTCTGGGTTGCAAGGTAATCGAATTAAATTACCTCCCATTTTCTTTCTTTCTTTCTAATTGCCAAACGGTCCATCTCTGCACATTCTACCGTTCTCATCCTTAGATTTTTATTGGAATCTGATTCATTTTGTTTCCTACCTTTGAATCTATTATTAGCATTCTACACAGCACAAGCATTTTGCTGATTTTCCTTTTTTCCGAGATGATTTTAGACCGCCCTAATCTCAATTTTCAATGCGTCAAACTGCCACTTAAAATGGCCTTTCTTTTCCATCGTTAATTATTTAAAAAAAAAGCATCCACCGAAATTGGAATCTGGTTCCCTGGCCCTCTGGTAGCAGTGAATATATTCTGATAAGAGAAAAAAGGTCTGGGGAAAGCATTTTTTTTTTGCCATAATGAAACTGCTTCCATTCTTCAGTGCTCCCTAGTCTGGAAAATAGTCTAAGTAGTAGATAACATGAGAAAGAAAAACTATTGGGATTTGACTAATATGAATTTTATTCCTAATATATGTTGCACGCGGGTGATAATTCAGATTGCGGGGACATCAAAAAATTTCCAAAAGAAGAAACAGTGCATGGAGATGGGTAGCGGATCAGAGTCGGAGGAATCAATGAGCGGGGCAAGGGCTGGAGTAATGAGGAACAAAATTCAGAGCTTTACACCATCAACGCCGCCTCAAACACCTGCCAAACGGAGGAAGGGGGTTCCTCACAGGGCTCCTATGAGCGGACTGGTGATAGAATATTAAGAGCAATGGAAGCGTGCTGGTTTATTAGTAGTAAAAGAACGTCTAATTAAGGTAAGGTATGCTACTTCGCTAGTTATGGTTTGATGATCTGGAAAAGATGGGTTCGTTCGAGATCCAGCATTACTGAGCTCCGACAAGGGAAGCCGGTGTTGGACAGCTTAAGGTTTTGTGTATAGGGGGTAGGGAAATTAAGGCATAAATGAAATGTAACATAGGAAAGGAATGGAAATGTGGAAGTTTAAGAAGATGTGAATAGGGATTGTTGGGTTGGGTAGTGCTTAAAATGTAAATGTGAATATAGTAGTAGTAGTATTAGAATGGAGAAGAAAAAGATAAGATAAGAGAAGGTAGCAGTAGCCAAAGTATAAAGCATGTAATGTAACTGTATAAACTAAACAGAATGCAGCAAAGTGAATGTAGCTTTTGTTGTTTTGTACATATATACTGCTATTATTACAACCCTTTCTGATTTTCATCTTCTACTACTACTACTAGTAGTAGTTTTAGCGTTGCTTTAGAAAAGGGAAAAGCAGCTCTGCTCCGACGATGTTTAATTTCCAAAAAAAAATTGGTTAGAAGGAAGGTAACTTGTAAGCGTGGAAGAAAACGAGTCAACAAATGACTAGGAAGGGAGTGTCTTTGCGGTTCTGGAACGGAAAGGAAAGGAGGAGAGGACGACGGGAAGAGGAGGCCAGAGGGGCGCTGGTCTTTAGCCGCTACTTGCGGCAATAGTTTTATTCGTCCATTCCATTTCATGGACAGTGACAATGCAGGCAGTGCACGCCAGGCCGCTTTAAGAGTTTAATAAGATTCACATGCTCTTCTCCTACTGTGTACCTTTTTTTTTCCCCCTCCCCTCATAATTAGTACACGAAGAAGAAGAGTCTTAAAGATTACCTTACTAAGCTCCTATTAAAGAGGTGTGCTACTCGAATAAGACTTGCCTGATTCTATTAAAAAAGGGAAAAAAAAAGAAAAAAGAAAAAGAAAGGGCAGGCCTCCTCTGGAAGGGATGCTTTGCTGTAAAAGAAAAATAGAATGGAAATTGGGATATTAAAATAAAGTGAATATGATTACTCAATGTCTTAAGAATATCACGTGCCAATATGCATCCGAATAGCAGAGTGTGTAGCGTAGAATGGGGTGCTTCCAAATCATTCTGATTAATGTCTTCAGCCAACGAACTATATTTGCTGACTTTTCGGGTTAATTCCCTTCTTTGCCCTTTTTCTCTCTTGGCAGCAATTCATTTCAGCATCAGGATGATGATCATCATAACAAGTCCAAGGTCAGACTTAATTCTGCTCTTTTCTCTCTTCTAATAAATTCTAAAAAATAAAATTGAAAAACTAAAATTTAAAATATAAAATATGAATATAAATATTTTATTAATTATAATTGCTCTAAAAAGATATAGGATCCATTTCAACACAGGCTTCACAAACCCTGCTTTCTTTATCACCATTTTCCATTAAGGCCGTGCTTCATCTGCCTTAAAAAGTGATAAAAGGCAAAATTGCTGCTGTCTCACACATCCCCCAAGGATATGCAGCCGATGACTTGCTATACGTTCGTCACGGGGAGTTTTTCTTTGAAGACCTGCCATACAACTTCACATATCGTTTCTAGCCTTTCATCCCCCAACGCCTTTAAGAAAAGCATTTAACTGCTATACCATCCGGCCATCCCAGAAACGTTCCTGATATGCAGGATGATAATCTAAACGAGTTTCATTATTGCACTTGTACATCAAGCTGCTGTATATTCACATCCGCTAACAACATTTAAGTGTACTTTGCTTCTAAAAACATGTCATTTCGCTCGTTCCTTCCTTTAGACGGATCTAAAACGGCAGCATTTTTCCTAACAGTGTGAGGGGCAGAAGTCAGCATAGTCATTAGCAGGAAGATGAGCCAAAGGGCTGGTACTTTACGTGGGCCAGTCTCTCTCTAGAACTCCATCTGATTCCACCCGCAATTATTCCTCCATTTATTCACCATCTCCAGAACTCTATCAGATTCCAGTTATTCCAGCTACATTTGTTTCTCTGCTCATTCTATGTCATCGATCCAATCGCCATATATTTTGCTAATCTTGTTTGGCCCTCTCCATTTCTGGCCAGATCTCTGACTTATGCATGGTCTTTGTGCTGAAGGGGTCAGCCCCAGCTGATGAATATCAGTTTGGGAGGTCGTAAGGTTTGATGGCACTAGGCCATCTGTTGTTTTTACAGAAACCCCTCCTGCCTTTGATTCTGCAGAAGCTGAAAAGGAATCTTTGCTTTCTGATTCCACCGGCCCTCCACTGAATTTGTGCAGTTCTGCCAGGAAATGTGTGATTGAAGTCAGAACCATACCAGCAGAGTTGGAAACGAAAAGCAAGTAGCAATGCAGTTTCCAGTTCAAGTAAGACCAGACCCATTTTTACAAAATTAGACGACAAGAACTAGGACTTGCAAATGTCAACTTCAAGTATTGGAAAAAATTTGCAGATATCTAAATCGTGTCCTTCCCCACTTTGGTTCAACTTTCTTTAATACAACTTTCTTTTGCAAGGGATAACCCACACGGGCAACTTACCAAGGTAAGGCTTACCATGTGCAACAGACCCAAATAACTGTGAACATTAGCATGACGAATAACATGAAAATCCCTTTTGACAGCCTACAGAACTTAAGACAACTGTAGTTCTCTGCAAAGATATTTCCAATCATTCATCTTATAAAAAATGGATCTCAAACAATTCATTTAATGACCAAAATTATAATATTCAACAATTGAAGTTGCTAGGATGGAAAGAAGATTTAGCTGTTCGGGGATTGAAGAAGAATGCCATTATTTAAATTATAATTAGTTGACAGATAGAATAAGAAATCGACTACTTATTCTTGCTAGGACTCTTGATTATAAAGCTGTTTGACGTTTGTCAACCCAAATTTTTAAAACCAGTATGAGAGTGTTTCCGGAATCAGGATACCATACAGAGTTCTTGTTCACTTATCAAGACAGTAATATCATACTATGAAGCAATTTACCTGTCATACATTTCATTCCATATAATTAGGAAATATTGATGGTTCTGCCAATAATAATTGCAGTCACGGTACTTCACTTCCTCTCATAATAACAATCTATCACATTATCACTCAAACAAACCATTGCATCCCCCACCAAAGATTCACCCTTTCCACTATGTACTTTTAAAGATTTCAGCATGAAATAAACATCAATGCTAATGCTGATTGGACTGATGAAGTCAATTAGGACCCGAAAAGCCCATAAAGATATCATTGTGTTAGCATTAGTTTTCAGCTTTTGGTTCTAAAGAAAAGCCTTTTTATAAGCCTTCGATTTTTTTTTATATTGGGGGGAGCATTCAGAATACATTTGGTGGTCAGCATTTGGAGAAACAAGGTTGACTAGCTGTCTTCATTTGAACACAGCACAAAAGAAGAATCGTAGGAAGTGAGAAGGGACCAGGATTCAGGTTGGCCAGGCTCAATGATCAGGAGATGCAAACAAAATCAATATTAGGCCAAGAGAGGAAAACCTATTGATCTTTAGTTATCAACCATATAGCATAATTCAAAACCTCACCCCACCAAATAAAAAATAATGGTGGAGGTTTTCTTCCATCCATCATCTTTGGAGAAAGAGGAGGAGCTCAATAGCATGTGTGGAAGATAAGGGGTATCTAATCTATCGGACTTCTTCAAACCACTTTTTGTATGGGTGTAAAGTACCTTATCTTAGCAGGATCTCGCTAGTATTTCACCTAAACATAGGTATACTGCAGATCTTGAGTTTTGGAGTTGAGGATCATGCACTTGGCCAGACAGGCCATGACAGCAACAGGAATTAACCAGGCTCAATGATCAGGAGATGCAAACAAAATCAATATTAGGCCAAGAGAGGAAAACCTATTGATCTTTATTTATCAACCATATAGCATAATTCTAAACCTCACCCCACCAAATAAAAAATAATGGTGGAGGTTTTCTTCCATCCATCATCTTTGGAGAAAGAGGAGGAGCTCAATAGCATGTGTGGAAGATAAGGGGTATCCAATCTATCGGACTTCTTCATACCACCTTTTGTATACCACCTTTTGTATGGGTGTAAAGTACCTTATCTCAGCAGGATCTCGTTAGTGTTTCACCTAAACATAGGTATACTGCAGATCTTGAGTTTTGGAGTTGTGGATCATGCACTTGGCCAGACAGGCCATGACAGCAACAGGAGTTAGCTTGGATCTCTCTATGTGCTGGAAAGGGTAGAAAAATCAGGCAGAAGCAAATGGGCATCTCCCCAAACAGCACCCCATCTTATTCCAATTCTAATGAAATCATGGGCACTGCAGCCACAGCAGTCAACCATAGTCAACTTCCTACCACCCAAGATTTTTTTATTTATGTTTATGGAAGGAAGGGATCTATGTGGATGACCACACATAGTCTTATATTAATTCTTGTAACCGACCCCAAGTTTCTTAGTACTAAGGCTTAGTTGTTGTTGTTATATTATTTTATTCTATTTTACTTTGTTGCATGGTTAATTTCCAATCACTTGAAGAAACAACCATATAACAAAACCACTCAAAATAAGAAATCTAAAATCAACACTTCCAACTAACCTACAATCAAGTATCTAACACCAATTGATCTTAATTTTCTTTGGTCAGGCTTTCTCAATAATCTGTGGCATATAAGAGATATTGATCTCACACTTAAATGGTGGAAGAAGAGAGGGTTTCAAGAACACATATGCAGAGAACACCATTGTCTCTTTGGCTTCCATTTAACAAATGGAAACAATGCAATCCATAAACATACATGCTACTCCCTTGAACTTCTGGTTGGAGCTGGACCAACTTAAAATTTTTGCCATGGTTAAAACTGATTAGTCCACCTAGCAGTTTCCTGTATGTTTTTATATTTAAGTCACAGCCTCAGTTGCAATTTACCCCCTAATCCAGTGTTTCAGACATACCAAATTTTACAAAAGATCGATGCACCAGGAATGGGGAAAGATCATACTGCCTTCCACAGTGATCTTATTCTCATCTGCAATTTACCGTATTTTGAAAACAAACTGCCAAAGCAAGTATCAATCTTACAAGCCACCCTGCCAACTGTAAAATTTTCCTTCTAAAATCAGGGACCTAGGTCCCCTGCACCAAGAAGATTCAGCATCTTACTGGAGATAACTCAACCTTCGCTTAGCACCTTAGTTAATTAACAGCTAAGACATCCCCGGATGCAGCTCATTCGTATTCCCAATTTTACTCTGCATGTGAGTTTGGAACTCAAGCAAAGAAGACAATCCCAAGATATCATCAGACGCTTCCACATGCACTTTAGGATGTTTATGAATTGATAAATCTCTCATCAATCCCAAGATATCATCGGACGCTTCCACATGCACTTCAGTTTATTTCTCGAGTAAAAATTTGGAAGGGATGTTTCTGAATTGATAAATCTCTCATCAATCCAAAGATCCATAAGGATAAGTTGTCTATCAATCAATAACATGATATATCCCATGACAGGTAAATCCTTTTCTGTTTTAAGGGTGATGGATTAACCATAAAAATGTGCCCCTCCTACAAATAGATTAAGGCTAAAAGTAGTGATCTTAAATGAAAGGATGCTTTCCAAGAGGACAAAACCTCTACACCACCAGTTTAAGGGGCATGCATGTCAATTACCCAAACCCTCCATGATAGCAGAAAAAATGTGTCCGTTTTTTAGTTTCAATTTTATTTTTATTTTGGTAATAGGGCTGAAAAAAAACCAACAACAACAACAATACCAAGCCTTAATCCCAAGAAACTTGGGATCGGCTAAATGAACCAATACAAGATTACGTGTGGTCATTTATATGAATCCTCTCTCTCCACTTCTTTCTATCCACTGTCATACTCTCATTCAAATTTAACAGAGATATATCTCTTCTAATCACTTCCATCTATATCGTCTTAGGCCTATCTTTACCTCTAACCAACCGATCATGTCTCCGTCTCTCAATTCTCCTAACAGAAGCATCCCTCGGTCTTTTTCCGTATATGTCGAAACGAACGCAAGTGATTTTCTCTTATCTTATCTTCAATGAATACCACTTCCACTTTTTTCCGAATGGCCTTGTTCCTTACTCTATCATTTTTAGTATGCATGCACATCCACTGTAACATATGCATCTCAACTACCTTCATTTTGTGAATACGATACCTTATAGAACTTTTCCTTTAGGTTTAAAATTACGATCACACAGAATATCAGTCACACTCTTCCATTTCAACCGACTAGCCAGCCTTAACTCTTTGTGCCACGTCACTATCAAACTTTCTGTTTTTTTGAATAATAGATCCTAAATAGTCATCTACTAGTATATCTCTGTCATCCAAAGTTATACTCATGATCCGTATTTCTACTAGTACTAAACTTGTATTCCATATACTCCGTTTTACTTCTACTGATTCTAAAGCCCTTATTCTACAAAAACAAAAAGCTCTGAAATTTCCTTCATTACTAAGAAAGAGAGTGAAAAAAAAAAAAAAAAAAGATGTTATACCTAGCACGAGGAACACGAACATCACACAGGCAGTGCAATACTTCTATTTGGTTACATATTGTTGTAGAAAATACTAGTTACTACCTCCGTTTCACAATATAAATCGTTTTAAACTTATGCACAAGAATTAAGAGTCCTAAATTCCACACAATTTTAAAACTAAACTTCAAAAAACACCCCTAATTAAGCTTTATCTATTTTGGCAATTGGAAAGAGTTATGTCATAATACTACCTCCGTTTCACAATATAAATCGTTTTAAACTTATGCACAAGAATTAAGAGTCCTAAATTCCACACAATTTTAAAACTAAACTTCCAAAAACACCCCTAATTAAGCTTTATCTATTTTGACAATTGGAAAGAGTTATGTCATAATTACTGGAAAGAGAAAGATTGCAGAGAGGGGTAGAGTTGGAAAAAATATAATAAATGTTTATAGAACTTTATAAAATGACCTATCTATTGTAAAAAAAAAAAATCAAGTTCAAAATGACTTATATTGTAAAACGGAAGTAGTAATATGTGAGATATTATTAAATGTTAAAAAAAGCTACTCTTACTTTTTGATAATGAAAGTGGGTGCAACTTTTTAGAACACTCTCTGAAAATTGAAGCCATTACACTTACATACCAATATTCCAAAAAGTGCTCTACTCTAGTTCGTAAATACCATGGCAGGCGCATAGCAGGGAAAGCATTCCAGTGACATGGCTGCTTAGAATTCCAAATTGGAAAGTTCTAACTACTTAATATTCTTTACATGAAGAGAACGCTTGAACGGAAATTAAGGGGGGAAAAATCCTCAGTGTTGTAAGTTCTCATGTGAAAATTTGAAAGTCACAAAGCACACAGAAAAAAAAAAAATAATAATAATAATAAGCAGTTATTATACCTCCTGCTCCATGAGCAAAATGGCATTTGATGCCAAATGGACAATATCCTGTTGTCTCCCACTTGTTGCAAATCCTTGTCTTCCAATTGGAAGGTTTCTGACTAGGTCCGTTAACATTGTCAGAGTACCCACCACTGGCGGTTGGAGTAACACTAATGGCAACACTCTCTCGACTTCTCGACTGTTCATCATGAAGAAAGGTACAATTATCTCCATATGGGCACCCTTCATCAGAATAAAACTTCTTGCAGTGCCTCCCTTTGGTGGACCTCTGAGATTCACCACGCAGATCTGGTGAACTAATAGTGGGTATCTGGTGTTCTTCCCTAGGTTCCAGCATCACAGCTGCTCCACGATCCCCTTCGTGGGCAGCCACTATCTCTTGCCAGTTGGGAGGCGGCTTACGAAGCTCTTCTATTCCATGAGCAAAATTGCAATTCGTGATGTAAGGGCAGACACCAGCACGAAACTTGCAACACAATTTGGTTTTGAAGAACATCTTTCCAATTGCTTTGGAGCGATTGGTCACTATGACATTCGAATCTGTGTTGTTGGAGTTGCGAGACTTCTTATTGGGAGGCTCAGTCCCTGATAGACTTTGTGACAACCGGCCATCATGGCTAGAATTTGGAAGGTTGTCAGAGGAGAAGTCTGTATTCCAAGCTGCGTAATCATTCTCAGTAGCCCAGGGCGCCTGATCAGTCAAGCCCCCGGGAACCCAATTGTCAAATGCAGCAGCAGGTGCAGGAAATGCAGGGGCACCATTCCCTCCAATAAACCCAGATTCCCCAATGAATTCCATGATTAACAGGCCCAAGACCCAAAATGTATAAAGCAAGCGAAATGATATTCAGAATCAGTTTGGAGTGAACTCTAACAGACGGTTACAACAACAACAACAACAACAACAATGGTGAATCTAACAAGGAGATTAATATAAATCAACCAATAAACGAGATAAAAATCCTACCTTTTTGTTATTTCCTTCCAGCGACCTTAAATTTGTTGGGGTATTTTGGGAGGGAAGAGAAGAGAAAATTCAATAGAAGAAAACAAACTCTGAATAAAGAAGCAGGCAAGGAAGAAAAATGGAAGGTGAAATGGGAGTCATACATGTACAGATGTACTGATGCGCAAAAAAGAAAGGGTTAGAAAGAAACCCTAATTACCTTATGAGTAAAGCAACTATGAATGAATTGAAAGGAAGAATGAACAGAAGTCCAAAGTGCTTCGATAAAGCCAATGGTGAGTTGGGCACCCAGAAAAGAAGCAGCAACGATTGGGTTTGCAGGAGCGAAAAGACAACACAGAGAAAAGCACAATCTGGGGAGAAGATTCAGTTAATTAAAGAGGAAGTTCAGACAGTTGCCCCAAAAACAGTACGAGTAGCTATTTGCTGAGGTGTCCAACCGTTACGAACTTTTTTACTTGCCTTAACATTATTTTATTTATTTATATCCTCAATTTTTAAAAAAAAAATACAACGTATAAACATCTTTCTTAATGAACGTAAAACATGCTGGCATAAGGAGACGGATTTCCACCCTTGGTTTTTTTAGTAGCAAAATGGGATTTCTTTTTTGTAATAATTTTTAAAATATTACAAAAGAAAAATAAAAAAGGAATAAATATGTATTCAATAAATATTTAAAATTTTATGTGAATGATATATTAATTGAATAAATATATTTAAATAAAATTAAAAATCAATACTAATATATATATTTCAGGACAAATAACACAATAAATTTATAAACAATGATAAATTAACCTCAAGACAAAAGTAATAAATACACTCATAATGATAACGTTACATATAATTAATAATATATATAACATTTACCCTCTTAAATCGGCTATCTTTAAAAGATGTTAATTAACCTATTGGCTTGTTTCGATTATTTAAAATGTGAAAAAACATGATTGCTCTTATAATTTCATTTCCAATGTAACAAGTAACAACGTTGTTGATGAAGACACCTCTTTAGACATAAAACTGTTACATCCTCCCAAGAAATTGCAAGAACTTTTAATCAACTTGCCAATGTAATTACAACAATTTTGAATTTTGTACAAAACATAATATAAATCATCTAATGGAACTACCCTTAATTCAAACTACTAAGCTTGCTTAAATGAAATCTACAAGCTTGAGATGTGATCAGATCCCACATCAGACCTAACAGAAGAGCTCTCGCGAAGGAACCTAAATGACTCAGCCAGTTTAACAGCATCTTGTACTCTTAGCCGAGTTCCTTGCTGACCCACAACTACAGATGCAACCTTGGCTGCTAAACCACCCATACCTTTTAAATCAGACACTCCCCGCAATACACCATACAGAATACCGGATGCATAAGCATCTCCTGCACCACAGGTATCAACTGGCACGCAAAGTGAAGGAGGAATATAAACAGCCTCCCCTTTCACCCCAATATAAGATCCTCTTGGCCCATCTGTCACTGAAACTAAAGGCACAAAGTGGCTTAGATACCTTGTAGCAGCTATGGGGCTTTCCTTTGTGGAAAAATCACAGAAAGCCCTAGCTTCATTGCTGTTAGCAAAAACAATATCAGCATAGCTCCCCAAAATTTCCCTGGGAAAGACAACAACAGGTAGGGTTTCATGGTCAAACCAAATCACATTTCACCAGAATGGACAAGTTCTGGTACTACAGCGTTTAAATATGGCAACGGCTATATAAGCTCACATTCTAAAATTGCATTTAAAATAAATCCTTATCCAACTTTGCTATTAGCAGAGATCTTCAAAATTACGAAGCAGAATGCAAGTTAAATTTCCTTCTTTTTTTTTTTTTGTCAAAAACAAATTTCACATGAAGGATTAATTGAAAAGTCTTCTAGGATTACTTTTTCTTCAACTCCTGAAAGAATCTTAGATTCAAAGGGTAAAGTTGTCTGCAGAATACCACTCAAATAGTCAAATGAATAAATAATTCTACATTCAATATTTCAACTGTAAAAGATCATCCAGAGACCAGATATTTTAAAGTCCATGTGCATCCAAATTACTGATTCACTTTGTTTGTAAGCTCTATGAGGGGAAGGAAAATCAGGGGAAAAAGGATTTCCCAAGTAGTAAAGCAAGTCCACTCGAACACTTACAAGAAATCCTTTTCCAAAGAGAAAAAGGTAGGGCGTGAGACAGAGAGAGAAATTACTGAAGATATTACCAGAACTCATCATAATGCCTCCCAATGCAGGAAGTATCTGACGCTGTGACTGCAACTAAAGCACCTGAGCTGCGTGCAATTTCACATGCCTTTGTTATTGTTTTGATTGTATCAGGGAGTTCAAATAAATATCCCTCCACAGCCAGTATGTTTGTTTTGCAAATTGAGCTAGCCAAGGAGGAATCATAAGTAATCCTGGATGATGTGCCCTGATAAAACAAGAAGAGACAATGTAAAGAACAAATGCATTTCATGGGTAAATAAGAAGAGATGGAACACAGCACAGCCCTTATGGCTTAATGCAGAAATATGCACAAACATGCCCTGGATAACAAACACACACACATTATATATGTTGTCACATCCTTAAACAAAATCACATGCATCATTTTAAACTTTAAATCCCATTTAAGACTTTTACAGAAAGAGAAAAGAAAGAAAGAACATATCATTCCATATGAAACAGAAAATACTCCATAACATTAACCACAGTAAAGGCTTGTAACCCAGTGCACTGGCAGAAGTCTGAAATATGGTGCCAAAGTCAGCCGTGATAAAAAGGATAGCTCTTAACTCATGCTTAAGGAAAGCATGACCACAAATTCATCCACATTTGCCCAGAGAATGTAACCCTGAAAAAAGTCACTAGTGTTGATTATCAACCGCATGAATTATAAGGCTTTCCTCCAAGACAAATTGGAAGAGAGGGGGAGCGGCTTTCTTTTATATTTTTATCCCAATAAACCATTTACTCATAACTAATAGTCTAATATCATTTCAATAAACTATAATGCTGTCAGTTGAATACTAGTACTCGTAGAATAAAAAATCACATAGGAAAAATGACCAAAAAATATTTAACCTCGTTTAGTATAAGATATACCAATGCCACATTCACTGTCATGAACTTCAGTTATGCTAGGGGGAAAAAAAATTTTGTATAGTAATTGAACGAGACAATGAGCCCAATTTTTGGATCAGTATTATAAAACAATAAAGGCTATACGCTATTCAATAGAATTCATTTCACAAAGAAACTCATGGTAGAAAACATAGTAGGAGCTCTAGTAATGGTTGATTGGACCAAAAACACACTCCAAGAATGTCATGACGCAATTCTGATCAAAAGAGGTGGCACCAACCTGATATGCCAGCATTGTACGTTGGGCATCAGGTGTTGTAAGGACTATGACCGTTCCAGTTGTTCCTTCCTCAACTGGTGCAGACAGAAAATTCACATTTGCTCGTTGAAGTTTTGACCTAAATCATGTAGTTCATGCATAATCAAGTGAAAGTTACTATTTCATTCAAGCAAAATGGAAATAATACCTGTCAGACAAACTAATAGTTATCATTATATAATTGATCATTCTTCTGCCGATTGGGAGGGAAAAAAGGTGTAAGCACTGACATTAAACCAAGCTTTAAGAGTAAAAATTGCTTGAAAGAATATAAGTTGTGAGCAGGAATCAAATGATAAAAATTGAAAAAAGAATTCTTACCTGTAGAATCCACCCAATGGATCACTTCCCACACTGCCAGCCATAGCTACATTCAAAGCAGAACCTCCAATAGCCTGACCACCAAGCCTGGCCAACGCGACCAGGGTATTGGAAAGAGATCCACCAGCTGCAGCTTTATAGCTGCATCCATCCATGGCCCGCAAAACTCTACCTCTCTCCTCATGATTCACAACCTTCCGGGTACCCTTTTCTAATCCAAGTCGCTCCAGAAATTCGTCGTCAACAGTGCCAGAAAAATCAACCTAACATTGCAGGAAAAATGAGAAGGGGGTGGCTTCTCTCTTAATAGTGAAATACAAGCTATAAATAGTACTCAGCAGTGTTCCATTCATCCAAGGTGGAGCAGTCTAATGATTACGGATTTATTTGATGTGTAAAAGGCCATACAAAAGAAAGATACACTATAACATGCTAAAATTAAGAGCATTTTTCCTATACTAAAGAATCAATGAAAAAGATGCAGTCTTGGGTCATGAAATGTGTTCCCTAAAAATTCTTTACTAGCGGCCTCCTCTAAAGAATATATGCAGGTACTTGCGGCAGTACTGGATGAGCCAATAGGACAAACGTAATAGCTTATTCCCTGAATAGTTTGGTCTATCAAAGTGGAATTTACCATTGCGGGGACCCAAAGTTCTGAAATGTCCGAGTATACATAAAAATGCTAAACAACTAAAGATGTGAATCGCTTTCTGGAGGCACATTCTCTCCAAGTATTCAGTTATTAGAGTGGTCCAACAGGCAAAGCGGACAGATATGCATATGGAAATACATAAATATGCAAGCAAATGCGGAAGAAAATAGCCAGACAAGCTCGCGAGCATTGTTACGGGAAATGAGAAAGGTCCTAGTTGGGAAATTTATGCAATTACCATAGCCTGGCCGAGGCCCAAAACGTCCCACCTATCGGGCGAAGAAGAAGTGCTGTAATAATTGCCGTCTTCGTGATCTGGAATAGCTACATGGACCTCGTCGTCGGCATCAGAATCCGTTTCCGCTTCGGTTCCTTCCCCAAAATCATCTGATTTGCCGGTCTCGGAGCCGGTGCTATAAGAAGAGGAGGAAGAAGAGACCCTGATTCTGGAGCTAACATTATCTGAAGACATGGAATGAATTGTAGAAGAATAGCGGTGAGGGGAAGAAAGGAATTGCAATGGTTGCAAAGAAGAGTTAGTCCTACAAGCACAAATCGTTGGTGCAGCAAGAAGAATATTGTTGGGAAGGCTGTTAAGAAGGAAAAGATTGGAATTTGAGATCCTGAAAAAGTGGGTTTCAGATGGGGAGCCAACCCTGGGATTGGAGGATAAGGAGACCAGAGAGAATGACATCTTCCGAAAAATTTCCAATTCCAATCTCTCTCCTCCGCCGTTCCCTCACCAGCGACGAGCAAGTCCAATCCAATTTGCAGTCGATTATTTTCTTTTTCTTTTTTTTTTGGAAGAATTTTTGGGTGCTGAATAATCGAAGCTTAGGTTGAGGATGGAGCCATGGAGAACCGACCACGAAGCTCCATCCAACTCCCACGCACCCACGGCTATCTTCTCTTCCTCTGGTCTGCAAATGCCAAAATAAAAATAAAAATTCTTTATTTTATAGTAGTATAGTAAAATTGGCAAAAGAAATTAAGAAATTAGAGAAATTTGCAGTTAAGATGCGTGGTAGTCTTTACTTTATCCTCTGCAGTTTATAAGGATAACAATGCTGGGCCGTGTATTATTTCCGCCCTCCGTAATTGGAGTGATGATCGGCCCATGTAATGCCTGAGAGCAGCAGTTAAAGT
The DNA here is from genome assembly GCA_026120185.1 of Voacanga thouarsii. Taxonomy (NCBI): domain Eukaryota; kingdom Viridiplantae; phylum Streptophyta; class Magnoliopsida; order Gentianales; family Apocynaceae; genus Voacanga; species Voacanga thouarsii. The sequence continues at coordinate 966,136 of JANUWF010001364.1, read as the reverse complement.
GGTTGCCTGAGGCCCAGCCCACTTCCAATTCGACTTCGTCGTCACAGGTTAGTTGTTCAGCAAATCCATGACCCGCAATAATTGGCTTTGGGCAGCAGCAGAGCGCCTCCTCAAATTCATCCTCCTTAGCGCGGGGAATTTCGCAGAAAAGGAATTTGCCGGAATGGACGGCAGTGGAAGCCATAAAGGCAAAGGAAAAGAAGAAGACAGCTACGCCACCTGCAAGAGGTGTAAGAAGACCTACAGTGTGTCATCCAACACCCCTAATTCATGCCGCTACCATCCTTCTTTCTTCGTTTGCCGTCGCCACGACGATCAGAAAAGGTACGATTCCAAATCCACTTTGATGATGCTCTTTTTGGTCTCTTCTCTCCAAGTTTTATGGTGCAATTGGCATATCTGGAATAGCTATTCCCGTCTGTGTTCAAGAAATACTCTGCTGTTGGTTCGAGGCTAGCAATTTTAGTCTAGCTGGTCCAACAAGATTAGAAATGCTCAAGCTTCTCATTATAGATTTTCAGTAATTCCTAGAATGATGTATGAAATGTAATTTCTTTTGTTTTAGGTTGCTCATATAGTTAGTGATTACGAATTTTCCAACATTGTCGCACTGTTTTTGTTTCCCAAGTACCGTGTTAAACTTGTACAATGAATTTGTAGCTATAGCTTTCTTCCTATATCCTTTTAGAACGGTGTAAGTAATAACTACCTTTGACAAAAACTGTGCGTAATATATTAACTAATAAAGTGTAATAATTTGTCAAATGTTTACGAATCAAACTTCTCCAATAGCCACTTAGTTTTCTATACTAAAAGAAGAACTGTTTATGATATCAATTGTTGCTCCTCAAATCTACCTAATGAACTGTCCTAAGAATCAAACAACTGATTCAATATTTAAGAAGACACTTGGGAGGGTTTCTATTAGGATTTAGTGTTCATTAAATTTTTATTTCTTCATCTTTAGTCGTTATTAAGCATTCCATGTTTTTCTGGGAGAAAACTCAATTTTCAAAGCAATAATTATTGGTATGGCTGTAGCTAGTACAGTAACTAAATCTATGTCCTCCAATTCCATTTCAGCAGGTATGGCTAGATATCTAGGGTAGGCTGGCTTTTTCTCTAGTTTACATTGTAAAATAAAGGTCGTAGTTTTTTCCAATGCATAGCAAGTGCAAGCATGATGCCTCCTAACAGGACAAAGCAAACTGTTGAAACTATGATTCTTCTGTACCCTCTTGAATTCTGACTGTTTTATTGTATTCTATCCTAAACTTTTTCAAGGGGAGAAAAAAAAGCATAAATACCACTACAAAAAAAAAAAAAAGGGCTGAAGCATGGAGTGGGATTTTCACATCAACCTTGATCCTCTCAAGAGCCTTTTGTTACATATTCTGCTGTGAAGATACTGAGGTTATGTAATTGACACATCTATGTTTTCTTTTTTGCTTGCTCTGTTGAAGATCTGCACTAGCATTTACTTAATGAGGCGTGTGGTCCTATGGCCTGAAAATAGGACTTTGTGTACATTTGTCATTGCGATTACATATTTCCACTTGCTGTGAGATAACATTTAGGTTGTTTTTCAATTTGGGGCAAGATTTTGAAAGGAATGGAGATAAATATTAGAACCTGAAATCCATTAGTTCTAATTATGTATTTATGTGGATGAACATTTAAAATCTGTTTCAAGGTAAGTAGCGATGCTAATGATTTACAATGAATTTCTTTTGTTTCAATGTAACTCTAATGTTTGTTGATGGAATTTTCTGAGAATTCCGACCTCCTTAAATCCCAAAATACGTATAATGGATTTGAAGCTATGAACTGAGAACCTATTGTGCTAAAATCCTTCAACTGGAGCTTACCAATAATGATTCTATCTATCATAGTTGTCAGAAGCATGTCCCTTTCCACCTACAAAGCATGTTGAGGTGCAGCCTTGGTGCTTTGTTGAAGTAAAACTGAGGCATATCTAATGACATGTGCACCTCACATGCTTGGAAGGAGCCCATCTCTCATTCTTTTATTATTATTTTTATTTTCCTTTTCAAGATTTATAATATTGGTGGATTGATAACTTTTTTATTATTATTATTATTATTTTGGGTATGTATGTTTGACTTTCTTTCTATTAGTTTTACTCTTTGCCAAGTATTACCGTATGTGCATCACTTAAGTGAGGTGCTCAATTTGCTTTCACCTAGTGTTTCGTCCCTAAAGGGACTTCGGCTCCTTGGTATGTTTTGCACCTCTGACAAATATGATGTGAAGTGTCTTCCATAGAGGAAATGGCTAGAGTGCTCTGTAATGCCTTGATTGATGAGTAAATTGTTTTTCCAATTTCTTTTATTTTGTCAAATTTGTTGCTAAAGAACAGCTCTGGCTTCTTCTGGTTCACGAATTTTATCTTGTGAAGGTACTATGAATTGAGAGCGGATGATCCTCCTTATGCTGCCAAGTTTTACGATTGTTGTGGAGCAGAGGATGCTGAAGCATCTGGCTGCACTACTGATTACCATATCTCTTATGATGATAATTAAAGGTGGTCTTACGTTCGTCGTACTATGTAAATGAGAAATGTGAAACATAACCTCTGTTCCATATGAATAATTTCCCTCATCAGTTGATAGTCCTTGCAATACTAATAACTTTTTGTGTTTATTCTCTGTGCTTTAGCTTATGTGGACTTTGCAATACTAATAACTTGCAAGCACATGAACAGGTAATAACTTCCAAGCTTAGCTGGATAACTATAATAATCCCCATACTGGCTGGGATAGGAGTTAACATTATGCTGAGTCTATTTGTGACATGGCTATCCTCACCTTGTCCTTTGAAGTAAATGGTGTATATGTTTTGTCCCATGTGTTGGTATCATTTGTTTCTCCGGTATTTCTAACAAATTATGAAGTTCGTCTTGTTGCGAAAGAACTAGAACAGAATGAGAAGAATGTCTCAAAAAGAATAAACGAATGAGTATAACAAAGGAGGAAAACGAATGAGGTGAAGAGAACCCCATGCAGTCTGCAGGTTGATGGAAGGCTGTTAGAGTAAATAATGGCAGTTGTACATAAATGAAGAAAGTGGCAGGGAGTATTGCGTCAGCATCAGCATGATTTGGTTGACGGTGTACTTGTGTGGTTGAAGCTGGCAAGAGGACAAATGATTGGATGTAAATCTGAAAGAGGAACATGCCAAGCATACCAGGTAGAATGGATATCCAGCTTGTCGTAGTCTTTTCCTGCATTTACATTTTCTATCAATTTGATCCCTTCCCATGTGCGCAGCTGCATTATTAGGAATACTAGTAATAAAATAAAGGAAATCTCTGTGAATTTTGATTTAGTTTTCTCTGACTCTGAGTTGGTTTTGTAATGGTGGTGGTTTAATAATGTTGGAGACACGTTTGTCATGTGTATGCCTATTTGTATATTGCGCTGTTGTGATTACGGATGTGGACTAATTCGCTGTTAATTTTGGTGAAGAGGATTAGATATCTGCCAGCCCTTTTGTCCTCACTGCTGCTTGCTGGGAAAGGAAAGTTGGAAGTTAGTAAGTTGACGTTTAGGAGCAAAAGGACGAGGGCGGAGGTTCCTTGATATTTACCCAAAAGGATTTGGTGAAACATGCCATTGTGGGAGAGACGAACGCAGGCCTTCCTGGATTAGTAGATTAGACGGTTGTTTTGAACTTGGAGCAAAGAATGATGAAACGTTTTAACCACGCTTTGGTGGAGGGGGGAGGCGCATATCTCAAGCGTTTAGAAAATTGAAAACTAATATGCAATGCATGGTGAAGATACAACTATGACAGTAGAAACGGTTGCCGGGTTTCTGTCAAAATGATGATTCATTAGGGGCGGGCCAACTGTTGAGCGTCAAGCGTCCGTCCCTCCGTATTATACCAAGGCATTGGAGCGGTGAAGAGTCGAAGTAGCAGGTGGGTACTTCTCAAAGGGTCCGCATGGTTTTGATAGAATGATGCTCTGGGTCGGGAGCGGAGGGGGAGGAAACCGGAGTTCTTTCTGAATGTATTGAATTTTAGTTGATATAAAAGGATTTAAGCAGCGAAGCAGTATAGTATTACTACTACCAGTATTTAATTTTGGTTGGTTTTGCATCGTGCTGATCCTGCTTCTTGAACACAGAGACCTCAACAATTTTAACCAATTACTATTACTAATCAATACCATGATGTTCAAAACAAATGAAAGCACAAGACAAGATAAAAGTAATTAATAGGCGAGGTTTTTTTTTTCCCTTTACTACTGATATTAATTCAAGGCTGCTGGTGGTTATTTTATTATCTTAAGAAAAAGATTTCTTATTACTCATTAGGTGATATATAGCCATATGGATGTTGACGCCGAGTTTGATTGATGTCTGCTTCCAAATAATTAATTTTAGAAGGGAAATTAACTACTACCGTGTACTATGTATTGGGAAAAAAAATAAAAACAAAATACTACTACTACTACTAAAAGTCTAAAACAACAAAGCAAGAAGTTGGTTTTGACTCCCTCTCTTATTTGCTGCATTCGTAATGATTAATATTAGTAATAATAATACTAATAGTCTGCCGCTACTTGCATTTGAATACAGAAATACAGAAATACAGGTAGATATGTGGAGGGGTACTGACTCTCGAAAAGGAGGAAATGCTTTTGACCAGAAGACAGATAGCCGGGCACCAATGCCTTGGTAATAAAGTAAAACAACAGTATCCTCAACGAAGCTGAATACAAGCTTTCTCGATTAAGTTTTTAATGTTTTATATTTATTAATCTTTATCTTAAAATATAAATTATTTGACTTAATTTTACATATATTAAGATTTTTAAAAATAATATAATTTTATTTTTTTCTTAAAATATCCTATTTAAATGTCTTAGAAATAAAAAAGAAAAGAGAGAGAAAAAAATAATAAATAAAGACAAAAATATAAAAATAATTTTAAAATTTTTTTAAAAAATTTTTAATAATTTATAATTTAAGATAATAAAAATAATATTTAAAAATTTATATTATGAGATAGAAATGTACTATTATTATATCATCATTTTTAACTCATTCATTATACATAAATAAGTAATCTATAGAGAGAGAGAGAGAGAGAGAGTGAGTAGATTAATAAGGGAAGAGAGCAACAATATGTAGCAAAACCACCCCACCAGTGTGGATGGTGACTCCATTTTTCATCCTTCTACCCTCAAACGCAGTCGTCTATTTATTTTATTGTGTGTATTTTATGTGGATTCATTATCATCATTAGGGATTCTTCAGAATCTTTCCCAGTCTCAGCTCTCCTGCAAGAGAGGAAAAAAGTTACCCCTATAGACCAAGAAGACCCCATTTTCTACCGGTTTCTCCTTTCTTTTCTTTTCTCCTCTTTTCCTTTTAGAGTACAGTATCGTTGAATTTGACGTGCATGTCTGCAGCTACAGAAACCTTACCCAAAGACCAAGAAAGAAGGGTAGCAGCGAGGGCATTTTGGTACATTGCTAATCCAGCAGCTCCAAGGCTGCAGCTGGCAGCTGGCAGCTGCAAAAGTGAATAACATGGAGGGAGATTTGTGAGGCTGAGTGGGTACTCTCTGTGGCCACTCTGGAGACACAAAAGAAACACCAGAAACTTTGCTCAGTTGAACTTGAATCAATTGGAATCAATGAATGTTCACTACCTTCTGTAAATTCCCCCCACCTTTCATCACTTCTACTACCTATACTCCCTCTCTCTACAACGCTACTTCTTATCAGTTACTATTTTCTATTGCCCCTATCTCTCTCTCTCTCTTCTCTCTCTCTCTCTCTCTTCCTCTGATTCTGTAGTCTGTAGTCCAAGATTTTAAACGCTTTGCAATCTCAAGCGCTCCCTCTCCTTTCTCTATAGTCATTTCTTGCAAGAAATATGTCAGCATTTTAGCAGAAGCAGCAGCAAGCCCTTTTTCTTCCAAAGACGCTCATTTTTCTTTTCTTAAGCTCTCGGCTGCTGCCCTCACCAAGTCATGGCGACTAAATCCAAGTAAGTTACTATCTTTTCCTGCGGATCTGATGTGGGATTTTCCAATTTCCTCTACTTCTTTCATGTTGATTCACAATGTTTCCATTGTTTAGAAAGAACACTGCAAAATTTTCCAATTCTTTTATGAATTGGGAATTTGGGGGGTTTACTTTACTTGTCCTACTGATTCCACGATATAAAGATTTTCCTTCTCGAATTTTAGGTTGCTGATCTGGATCTTAGATCTGTTCAGCAGTTAAATTTGCCAACCACCCTCTTCCGAGCGTCCCCTTTCTGCATTTTCTGTCTCTCTATCAAAGTTATGCTGCGTGAAATGCTTCCCTACTTATTTTCTGAAACAAAAGTTTCTGTCTTTGGCTAGGATCCTACTTTCTTTGTTAATGCCCCTAGTTCTCGTTGAATGGGAAATGTGTTTAGATGGATCTTGAATATTTTGCTTCATTTCTGGAAATATGTAATATTTGTTACATTTCTTGTTCACTTTAGGAGGATTGGAGTTTCTAATTGCATTTGGAGAACAATTGAAAGTTTCTAGTTATGTTCATTTGGCATTTTTTTTGTTTGCACAGATCTACCTTATCTGAAACTCCAAATAGTAAAGCATCACCAGCAACGCCTCGGGTTAATAAGATTACTAGAGGAGTAACCAAATCTGATGCTGATTCACCGTCGCCCCTACAAAACTCATCGCGTCTTTCGGTGGATAGGTCTCCAAGAACTGTTACTTCAAAGCCTACAGTAGAGCGCAAGTTCACCAAGATTGCTACCCCTCCTGATGTAAGTCCTTTAAAGTTTAAAGTCTTTTAGCTAGTTGTTTTGTTGTAGTCGATTCTCTCTTCCGATTAGTTCCAAATTTGGTATTGGGGAGCTTTGCTTTGGATGCTTTCTTTATTATTGCTCGTGCAATCAACCATCAATGTGTAAAACCTAAAAACAAGTCCAAATAAGAATTATTTGCAACTGAACAAATGATTCTTCTCTCATCTAGAAACTTACATGATTGTACACTCCACAGAAGAAACCAACTCGCATCTTGAAGCCTTCCGAACTACAGGCGGAATTAAATCTTGCCCAGGAAGATCTTAAGAAGGCTAAGGAAAAATTAGTCTCTGTGGAGAAAGAGAAAGCTCAGGCCCTTGATGAATTAAATGAAGCCAAGAGGTTGGTGGAGGATGCAAATGCGAAGCTCAGGGAGGCTTTGGTGGCCCAGAAGCGAGCAGAAGAGAGTTCTGAGATTGAAAAGTTCCGAGCAGTTGAGATGGAGCAGGCTGGCATTGAGGCAGCTCAGAAGAAGGAAGAGGAATGGCAGAAAGAGCTTGAAGCTGTGAGGAATCAACATGCTCTGGATGTTGCTGCTCTTCTTTCTGCCACCCAGGAACTTCAGAGGCTAAAGCAGGAGCTGACCATGACTTCTGATGCAAAAAACCAGGCACTGGGCCACGCTGATGATGCAACTAGAATTGCTGAGATTCATGCCAAGAAGGTAGATATTCTCTCAGCTGAGGTTGTCCGTCTAAAGTCTATGCTTGATTCACGGACAGAAACAGAAGCTAATGAGAGTGCCAAACTGGTTTCAGATTTGAACCTAGAGATAGAAACTCTGAGGCAAGAACTTGAGAAAGCAAAGTGTTTTGAGGAGAAACTGGAGGAGAAAGAGGCTAGTCTCGAGCAACTTAATGTGGAGCTCGAGGCTGCAAAAATGGCTGAATCTTATGCACGCAATTTGGTGGATGAGTGGAAAAACAGGGTAGAGGAACTAGAGGTTCAAGCAGAGGAAGCAAAACGGTTGGAGAGATCTGCATCAGAATCTCTTGAATCAGTTATGAAACAACTTGAAGGCAGTAATGATTCATTGCATGATGCAGAATCTGAGATAGTATCTCTTAAAGAAAAAGTAGGATTACTGGAAATTTCAATTGGCAGGCAGAAAGGGGATCTTGAGGAATCAGAACGACGTCTTCAAATGTCTAAGGAAGAAGGCTCCAATATGGTGAAGAAGGTAGAGTCCCTTGTGTCTCAGCTTGAGACTTTGAAAGAGGAGAAGATTCAGGCCTTGAACAATGAGAAACTTGCTGCTGCCAGCGTGCAGACCTTATTGGAAGAGAAAAACAAACTCATCAATGAATTGGAAAATTCTAGGGATGAAGAAGAGAAAAGTAAGAAGGCAATGGAGAGTTTAGCATCAGCCTTACATGAAGTGTCTTCTGAAGCTAGGGAAGCTAAAGAGAAACTACTGTCTAGTCAAGCTGAGCATGAAAATTATGAAACACAAATCGAGGATCTGAAGCATGTTTTGAAAGAAACAAATGAGAAGTATAAAGGTATGCTTGATGATGCAAAAGAAGAAATTGATGTTCTCACAAGTTCATTTGAGCAATCTAAGCATGAGTCTGAGAACCTAAAGGCTGAGTGGGAGCAAAAGGAGGTTCATTTAACAAATTCTCTGAAGAAATCCGAGAAAGATAACTCTTCAATGGAAAAGGAAATACGCAGGTTGAATAATCTGCTTAAAGAGGCAGAGGGAGAAGCTAGCGCATCAAGGGAGGAAGGAACTTGTTTGAAGAATTCCCTCAAAGAAGCTGAATCTGAGATCACTTATCTAAATGAGGTTCTTGGAGAAGCTAAAGCTGAGAGCATGAGATTGAAAGAAAACCTAATGGACAAAGAAAATGAGTTGCAGAATATCATTCAGGAGAACGAGGAGCTTCGAACTAAGGAGGCTGCTGCTCAGCAAAAGATCAAAGAGTTGTCTAAATTGCTTGAAGAAGCTTTGGCAAAACAGCAGACTGAGGAAAATAGTGAGCTTACAGATAGTGAAAAAGAATATGATTTGCTTCCAAAGGTGGTAGAATTTTCTGAGCAGAATGGAGGTGGAAGGGAAGAGAAGCCTAAGATGGACCTGCCTGCTCAACAACAGGAGCCTGTAAATCACAGTTCTTCAGAATTGGGTAAAGTCTTGCATGATGGAAGTATTCAGACTGGTGATGAGAGTGAGAGTTCAAATGGAAAAACAAAAGAAAATGAGAACAAAGATAAGGAAGATGATGACTCCGTAGAAGCTGATTCCAAAATGTGGGAGAGTTACAAGGTTGAGGAAAAAGACTTCTCCCCAGGAAGAGAAGCAGAGCAGGAATCCTTTGAGGATGAGTTAGACTCTAAGGCTGATGGTGGTGAAAGCATTGACCAGGCTAATGGACTGCCTTCGACTGAGAACCTCGATAATGGTGGAAGTTCGCCATCAAAGCAACAAGCTCATAAGAAGAAAAAACCTCTTCTCCGGAAATTTGGAAGCCTACTTAAGAAGAAGGGAACTAGCAACCAAAAGTCATAGGTCTGCTGTCACCAGACAAATAGGGAGGTAAAGAGCTTTCTCTCTTGTTCTTGAAGTTGTTTAGCTTATTCTTTTCAGCACCATTGTCTCCTTTTTATCTTTTTTTAATCTCCAATAGGGTGTCGATCATAACAGACAATGTAATGTAACAGCATATTTCTTTCACAATGCTTGTATTTGGGAAATTTGTATGATTTCCCTTTTGATTTGCTCCATTTCTGACCTTTTGGTTCCCACAAAAAGAATAATAGATTGGGGTATTTCTCATGGATAAATGCCATGTCAAGGCAAGAATAGTTAGGATAGACTGTTGGTGAATAAATTCACATCTTACGTGTAGCACCAAGCAGTGTGGTTGAGATATTTTGCATTTTACAAAGGGTGTTCTATACGCAATAATTACCATGTGAACAATAAGGTGTAAATACCATGTTTTGTTTATGTGCGCCAAAATAGTGTGTATATGATGAGGTGCCGGATTCACTGTTTAAAGAAATGCTTTCCTGCAGACACCACTTCTCTTAGGTTGTTCTAAAAGCTTTCTTTTCAATTTGATAGAACATTAATTTGTCTCCCGTTGGATGTCCTAAGGTACCACACACCAGAAATTTATGGAACTCTTGGTCTTGGAAAAATCCCCTCTTAGTACTTATTTCTGAATTTTTAAACAATATTTATCAATGTTGTTCGTCAATCAGAGCTACAGATATTCTTTGTAGTGAAAATGGAACATGTGAATTTAGATTGCTTAAATTGTCACTTCATTTCTTGGCAGGCTTTGCTCAATACTCTGAAGAGCATAAGATGGCTCAAGAGGTCATTATTAGTTTTGTATCGTGTGGAAGCTTGGTGGATTTTGTGATAGGAATTTTCGTTTTTATTTTTTGGGGGGAAAAGAAATGTAAATTTTCAGGTGACTGTCAAAAGGATATATTATTGGTATCCATTGTTCTTGGTTTAATTTTGTTGTAGCCTTTGGAACTGCAGTTCAGCGTGGCATATTGTATCTATGTCTCCGGATTGTATTGGAAGCCCGTGAATCTTTGTAATAGTCTCTCGACACTATAGTTGGCAAGCCATGTGAAAGATGTTCAGAACAGTTATTATGCTACACAGACGATACGTGCTTATAGTGAAGTATATGATTTTGTTAGAATTTTCAGTAAATTGTTTACTTTGAAGCATAACTTGTTTATAGTGTGAACTCTTTTGGGCGTTGCAGGAAGCTTCCTTTGAATGCTGTCTATGAACTTGTTTGATGCTAATCAGTTGATTTAACAGTTGAGAAGCCACAGTGAAATAGCTCTCTCTTTTTGCGGGGCAAACGAAAGGGAGGAAATACCATACCCTCCTTTAAGTTGTAACCAGGGGTGTTTATAGGTGTAAAATGGAAAGAGATTTGAGCACAATGCTCAGAATGCTCCACTTCATTAGTACATCTACCATGATATATGCATTGGCGGCATATTTACTACTGTCAAAGAGTTTTTGCGGTGCTAACAGTGAATCGAAGGTTATGGCTTTTTTCATGCCAGTCAACAGCACTCCAGGAGTAGTGTGTAAGAAGACTCTCAAAAGAGTCTCGAGGCACAGTTTATAGTCCTCGCAGGAATTAACGGGGCACGGTTTGTGGTCTTCTTAGTAAGTTCATATAGTGATTCTCATTGTGGGTTAATAGTCACATATGTTGAATTCTTATTCGGTCATCGCTCCGTCGGTAAATTCATTCTAAAGGGGAGCATTATCCCAATACCTTCAATTCAAAAGCTTTCGCTCGTTTTAAAAAATAATAATAACAAAAATCACTGCTGGATCTATTTATAAGTGACAAAAATCAGTTCTTGACGATTAAATGACAAAAATGTTGTGGCTGCGACCAAGTCTTATAACTAACCTAAGCCTTTTTGTGTTGTATTACTTCTAGTTGGTAAGAAAAATCAAAGTAAGAATGGCATGGTGAAAAAGACTGTCTTTTTCATTAAGGAAAGGAAATGGTAAATGACATTATTAAAATTTTAATATGAAGCGGATTATTGAATATGGAGAGGGGCTTGCATCATTTCTTGTCGGGGGGGAGAAGAGTTTCTTTACTTACATAAGAGGAGAGGGGTGGGTATAAAAGTTTCTTCACGAAGAGGGGTGGGTATAAAAGGTAGGCTCCTGCAATAGTAAGGTTGATATTCCTCTGCTAGACGGTTTAATTATGTGGCTGGAACTGATATGTGGTTTTATCCTTTTCCGTTTGTTCAAGCGCTATTTGTATGACGAAGGTGATCCCGACCTTCTCGATGCCGATTCATCCTCCTCCTCCTCCGATGCTAGTGTCTTGTTCACCGTCGGTGATCGCCTGCAAAAGCTATACGGTGGTAAATGCCACGTGGGCCTCAATATTCCTGACGCCGATTCCGCTTCCAGACAGAATATCGATATGGTTCTCGTCACCGACAGGTAATACCTACCAGTACCTGTTGCCTTCCCCCCCGCGCCCCCACAATGAAATAGGCAGTTGTTAGTGATTCAGAGCGACAATTATATAGCTGCTGTGTTGGAATTTCGAGCTTCCTTCTCGAATTAGGGGCTGAGGCTATGTATAAATTGTACCGTTTTGTTCTTGCGCTGCAGGGAGGCAGTGGTTGTTTCCGTTGTAAATGTGTCGGGAAATGTATCCAGAGATGGAAATGATGGTGCCTGGGTTTACACCGCCGGTGCAGGGCATCATAAGCACAAATCCGAGCTGCAGCGGCTTCCAGATCCCGTAAGTTGCATTCTCTATGTATCTGATTAACATTCAAATATTGCTCTCTTTTTGTTTGATTTCTATTTTTCGATCAGCCTTCTTCCACATGAGGTTCTCTGTCTCTCTGTTGTCTAATAAGTGGTATACACTTATACATTGCACCATAGTCTACCATCTGCCTTAAATTTGTACTCTTTGATGTGATCAAGTGGAGTATTCTCCTTGTCAACAGTTAAATCTTATATTGTTCTTCTAAATTTCATTTTTCAGGTAGCAGAAGTCAAACAAAAAGTTACGATTCTTGAATCGTATCTTGAACAAAGGGGGCTTCCTCTTCCCGAAGGATACCTGTCTTATAAAGTTATATGTCCAAACCCACATTTTCGGTATGTATTGGGATTATGTGGTGCATTTTCAAGTGAATAAGCTGTAAGATATATGTATATCCCAGCAGCATTTGATTTTGCTAGACCATGTCATATTTTTCGTTATTGCTTATTGACACAAATGACTAATAGGCATGTGCTTAAATTTTATTTTGTCATACCAACCCCAACACCTCTTCTGATACAGGTTAGTCTGAGGGAGCAATGTTCCTTGTGGGGTAGTGCGACTGAGCCTACCCATTCTCCCATGTTTGTATTCCCTCCCCCCCCCCCCAAAACAAAAGTTGTTGTAGAAGTTTATTCCCTGACTTTTCTGTTGATAAGGTTTTATCTTTTAAATTTCCCAAACCATTTAGTCCTTGGCACTAAATTGCTAGTTAATTGACTATTGTTGATTTTTCCCCCCTCTTCCCGCTCTCCTTCTTAATGTTCTGTTGCCTATTCTTTTGGCTCCTACTTGTACAATTATAGGTGAAATTGGAACTGACAGCGCACTTGTTGCATGGGAAATAAATTGTTCCCAGAAAATGTAAATATCAGGGAATGCAATTTTAGCAGAAAAGCTTCTCTTTATCATTGTATCCTTATTGAAGGAGGCTAATCAAGACTTTGATTCTCTGTACTTTCACTTTTTAAAATTTTGGAGTTCTTATAGTCGAAGCTCCCCTACTTTCAAATTGTTAATTTATCTTAATTATACACACTTTGCTACATCTATGACCTACACAAGCCTACTGCTAGCATCCCCATATTTACTACATGTTAGGCCACCAAATTATCTTTCACCCCATTTAGTTGTAGCTTGAGATGGTATACTTATTCAACCTTGGGACATTATATTGATAGGTTCTACATGTGTAATTGCAGTTTCTGTTCCAATTAGTTTGTGTGCTTTCATTTTCTTATTTAACACAAAAGCAAGGAAATGAAGTGATAGGGAAAAAGTTTAGGATGAATCTTTTAGAAGAGTTATTGGGTTAAACTAGATTTTATTATTCTTTTCATCACCTAATAGTCCAGCAAGGTTAGGTCGCCCTCCTATTTGGAGCTTTTAGTGGTGGTTTGAGTTTACCCACTTTGCATTCAACATATCCTGCTTATACTTCTATTTCGGAAAACAGAACTCTTTAAACTTTAATTCCTTCTTGCAGTACAACACATTCAACCTCTTTTCCATCTGAGATCATCACTTATGACCAGTGGACCCAATTAAAGTCAGAGAATAAGAACATGCTTTCTGGTTGGATTAAAGGTGCATTTCGTAGCGGAAAGAGGGAAATGCAGGACTCATTCCATGAGCAACTGAATTTCATCCTCAGCACAGCTCCAATGTTAGACAGGTCAAGCTCATCAAATTGCATCTTTTGCATTGGAGTAGAGAAGTTAATTGTGGGTTTCTTGCAATTTGAGAATATGTTACCTTAACCCCACCTTTTGGCTTGGAGAGGTAGGGGCAGAAATAATTCTTCACTTAGGTGAACCATGTGTTATGTTTTATAATGTATAATACGAGAGGCGGGCAAGCAACACCTCCTTTTGCGGGTCCCCATGGGGGGGCTGGGGTGGGAATTTTTTAGAATGGGAAAATAAAATGAAATATTAATTGAATAGGTAATCAGAAAAGACCTTCCAAGTTCCAACCTCTGATTTGGAGTGAAAAGTGACAGGGAAGGCTTGTATATCACCACTCTTGCCTCCGTTATTTCTATTTTCTTGAATTTCTTTAAGAAGTTAAGCACCTACAGACATTTTGTTTCCCATCATTCTTCCCTTCCATATAATCCACAACTGAATATGCTGCATGTTACTGCTTAAAAAGCATTTTGAAGTTCAAATTTGGACAATTTGCACCAAGCAATTCAGCAGAGGTGAAGTAATAGGGTCTCTGGCTTTGTTGGGAAAAGTGGCAGGATGAGTTCGAAGTATTAACTGTAGCGAATATTGACTATTTCGTATTCACTGCAAGGGGAGAGGGAGAAGGTGGATTGGCAGTGAAGGGGTTCCTTTTATGTTGCATTATGCAATAAGATACCATTCCATGTTTTCTGATTAAGGCTTGTTTCATTGCTGTAAAGAATGAAATTGTCTTGAATCTTGATTATGATGCAGGATAGAGCTCAAGGACGACAAACATCTCCTTGGAGAATTTTTGGAATTTAAAGGGAAGCAAGATGATATTCAGGCCTTAAGAAATGTTAGAAGATCAAAAGTGAGCCGTTTGATCATTCAGAAAACAAGCATGTTTGGTTTAGGTAATCACTAATATTTCTCTTAGTCATGTTTTTCATCTTGTTTGGTAGTATTGTTAGTTCACCGCATAAATTGAAGAATGATAGCTCCTTCTCTTTATAATTTACGATGATAACTTACACTGTGAAACATGGACTGCATATGATGTAATTTGCTTTGTATACTTAAGTTGGAATTGGACATACATTTACATAATCCCTCCCCCTCACCATTTGAAAAAGATTAGGAAAATATATACACAAATGAATGATGTGCATGTGATATGCTTGGGTGTGTATCTGGGAGGGGGATCCGTGCAATGAAAAAGGATGGGTGTGCTTAGAATGGAAAAGAATACCAGAAACCAGTAAATACAGCATCAAATACCACTGATCTCTTAAAATAAGAAATAGAGCCAAACGGACCATGCCAGGACTAGTTTCAGCTTGGTTGTTCGCAGGAGGTGGATAAGATTGAAGCTAGTGAAGTTTGAAGTCAAGACAATTGTTCAATTGATAAGTTGTGAAGTTTGAACTGGGAAGTGAAAACTGGTTTGTACATTCTTTGAGTTGTGCTGTTTTTTTATTTTTAATTATTAATTTTATTTTTTTAACACACTAAAGACTTAAACATGTTGGATTAACAATGACAGGTACCATATTGCCAAACTGCTATGTAACTAAAATTTTGAGAATTTGACTGCATGAAATGGAAGCTCTGTGACTTTACTTAAATAAGAAAGTTCTTAAGAAATCCTTAATTCTGTTGTTAGTTAAGAAACTTTAAAGTTTTAGCTGAATGATTCTTAGTCCTATTTGGTAGTGCCTATCTTTTGTTTTGCTCTTTTCCTTTGCAGGGGCGTGATATAATGTGATTTGATTCTCTAAACAAGTTGACCTGTTTTGCCTTGGTTCTATTTGTTTCCTTGTCTTGAAATTACGGGCTGAAATGTTGTCATTGCACTTATGCAGCGCCCACAAAACTTCAAGTTCTGTGCTCTCCTCGTGATTACCGTAGTGAAGGTGCTTCAGCTTCTGAGTGGAATGAAATCACTGTTAGATCAAATACAGAGGTGCTTTTTCAGCCGCGGACTTCTACAAAAGTGCGTAAATATAAGCTGTCTTCAGTTGTTTCGATGTCCTTAAGTGCCTGAAAGTTCCATCAATGTTAAGGGTGCATTCTTGGGGAGTGCTTGTAAATGTTTGAATATCAATATGCAACAGTTAAGTTACCCGAGCATCATGGATAATAATCATATTTGGTTTCCCGTATGCTGTAATAATCTGTGGATGATACCCTTGCTTTCGTTGCCTTTGTTGTGCTAAGAGATGCAAATCTGGTTTAAGGATTGTGTTGTAATGGGCTGTTACACAGCCGTCAGATGTATCAAGGAGTATAAAGTGTTCAGGCCCTAACTTGTATCCATAAATAGAAGACTTCACCGAAGTGGTATGACTGCTATGAGGTGACCCTGGATATACATGCTCTCATGTGAAGGTATTGGTTCAGGTGAACGGCTTCCCAAGTTGTATGTGCCTGGTGCCAAATTCGGATGGATCTTTTGTTTTTGCCCCTTTTACTGAAATGGATCATCTTAGGAAGTTTTCATGTCTTGTACTTGAGGTTTCCTTGCACGCATAAGCGAAACATAAGGAACCAAGAATCGCAGCTTAATTAGGAGTAAAATAATCTTAGGGAAGTAAACAAAACTTTGCATCTTTTTGGCCCGAGAAAAGGAACAAACTGTTTAGATGTTAAAGTTTTTATTTTATTAGAGTGAGATTAATTTGAATTTGAATTTGAATTTTGGTAAGTGGTTCATAATCCTCAAAAATAGTTGGGTAAAGTTAGGTTATTACAATTAAAAAAAAAAGAGAGAAATATACCTGGTCGTATATAGCAACTCTTTCTGATTATTAAATAATCTAAAAAATGAACACTTGCATGCACGGTCGTGCTACTAAACGTCTAAGCAAGTTGCAGTGCAGCCAGTTGTGATTAAAAGAGAGTAAACAACAAGCAGTCTGATTAATGCTATATAAGAGGAAGCTATAGCATGGTCAACTGGTCCAGGTAAAGTGACTCCAGTGGCTGAGTCTGAATTAACTATTGTAAAAAATGAATTAACTTCTCTATGTCATCCAATCAATTACATTGAATCTCTGCATATCCGTGATCTTGGCAGATTCATATTAATATCATCCGAAAAAACAATTGACTTCTTAAGCAAGATGCCCATTTGGACATTATTTTATTGGTTCAACTAAAGAAATATATACAATTACGAAATTTGTTTGTTTATAGCTATGGTATGAGCATCAAGCCTCTGCCAAAAAAACAACCAGATCAATGATCATCTTCTTGGACTCCGTTGTCAAACCCTACCATCAGCTTGCTTAATTTCTTGTTGCTGATCCTCTGCTCGTATAATCTCTTGTCCTCCCAGCTGCAACAGATTAAGGAACACTACATTCAGCAAAAGGAGAACGTATTCTGTGCACTTTCACTTCAGTGCTACGGAAACCAGAAAAATCCTACTGACCTTTGACTTTGAGGAGGTGAGGGTAAAGAGGGTGGTAAGAGCATATTGGCAAGCTTAACAGCATCTTTATTGCAGTTGATGACACGGTTGAAGCAGATGTATCTTCCATAGGAGGATACATCCTCAAAAACACAAATGTGAGCATCCACCAAGAACCTAAGGTCCACGGTTACAAAGACGCCATCTTTATACATCTCTGCTGCTCCTTTCAAGTAGGGATCTTTTATAGTTAGATCAGGACACATCAACAATCCTGCATTGACGGACACCATATTTACTCCTCTGTCCATGGCCAATGCCCACGCAGTCTTTTCTGCCAGCGTCTTTGATAGCCCGTGCCACAACTGCCAAGTGCAAATTCGGAATCTTGTGAGAATTAAACAATGTCCTTCTCGATCGTCATTTCTTTTGTTTTTTGTACTTATATTAATGCTTGGCAAATGTTAGCAAAACCAACACAAGTTCCATTTCCGCGAAAGTAAACTACCTTAAATTTCTTGCAGAAATTGACATCGCTCCATCTCTTTTCATCCAAATCATCCGTTGGCACAGGGTCATTTTGATTTTGGTCCCTCCATATCACAGCAGTGGCTGATGATGTAAAAACTACCTTCTCCATAGTGTTTGTTTGGGCGCAGGCTTCGAGCACGTTATGTGCTGCTCTTACCTCCAAGTCAGCCATGAATTCCTGCACCAAGAAATGCAACGCATTGAAGGTGGATGCCAAAACGAACCAAAACATACAGTAATGCTGGGATGAACCAGTGAGCAGCAGTAATCAAAATTAACTTACATCATAAGTGGGCTGTTCAGAGGGTGGCTCGAAGGAATAAAACAAACCACAACATCCTCTGAGTGCATCCATTATGCTGTGGTAATCCAATGGGTCTGAATGAAATACCCGTAGCTTATTGTTCTCCGCAGAGAGTCCCCTAAGCGGCTGCAGTTCATCTGCAGTTCCAGAACACGCGACAATTGGAAACCCCCCCCCAAAAAAAAACTGATTATTACACGATCAAAGGATCAAGGCAAAGGGACCAAAAATGTTGAGATTTTTCTATGATCAGTTGGGACTTGGGAGTTGGTAGCATTGCTCTAACTTTAGGTTCTAGTATTGATCAAAAGTAGAAGTTTCAAAGTCCATTGACACTTCTTTTGGGTTGAGTTTTATGGTATTAGATTAGAAATATGATGATTTTCTGGCAGCGGTTGAACAGTCTGGCACGTGGTGACAGACGGACGGCCAAAGAAAAATTTTTAAAAAAGGGGGAAATTTTCGATTCTTGTTGAGATTTTCTGGCAGGCTCCAGTCTTCGTGAAACATCATCAAAGCAGGCATGGAGAACACAAAATTAATAGAGAACAAAATCAACCAAGCTACTTGAATTAAATGTGTTGGCTTCTTAACATTTCATTACTCAGTTGCAGGTGATGGGGAGGGGAGGAAAAAAAGAATCTATTAACTGTATATATGTAGAACATTGGAGATGTTCCGGGGATGAAGGGGAAGGACAGGACAGGAAAGGAACTAACCGGGGTTGTGGACAGCGGCATGGACGGTGTAGCCTCTTTGCAGGAGGCAGCGGACGAGGGCGGAGCCTAGACGGCCGGATGCATCCATAACGCAGACAGTCTTGGCGGTGGAGGACGGAAGGCAGAGGTAGGCGGGTGCCATTGTCACACGGAAGAAGGTGGAGGGGCTGTGCTTGTAGAAGGTACAGAAAAATCCGATGAATGAAGGGCCCCTGGATATTAGGCGAAAGGATGAGAGAGATGCGCGTCGCGAATTGTCAATGGTGGTATGATGAGTGAGTGATGTTCCGGTTTCTATTTAAAGAATAGGGGGTAGCGTGGGGGTTGGGTATGGGATGTGATTGTGTTTGCACGAGAGTGTGAGAGCGTTAAGTAGATGGGAGATGGTTGGGAAGGTGGTAGTTAGTAAGTGGGAAGAGAGGTGTTTGCACTCGGGCACAAGAAGAAGAAGAAGAAAAGGGATACAATTTGCATTAATGGTGACAGATTGACGCCCCCCAAAATACACATGAATGACAAACAGAAACACAGTAGACCACAATCTGAATCACAATTGAAATGAGTGCTTACGAACAAGGATGAGATATGGGGGAGGACCATTGGGATCAAAATAGCACCCCGATTGTACACACACGTCTTTGCTTTAAGAGTTAGATACTTGACTCTTGCAATTTTCATTGAATTTAAACCAAAATAGAGCCATATCTTAATCGAGTGCCAGGAAGAAATTCACGTGTTCAAGCAAAAACAGGCCAGCTTACAAATCTGAGAGCTGGGCACATGGAAAGGGTAAACAAATGGGTTTGGTAGGCAGAAACGTACGCTCTTCAGTAGTAGCGGCAGTAAACTTACAACTTTCATTCATTAATTCGAAACAACAATAATAACTATGCCAACAATATATGAAAGATACGTCTATCTATCTGGATCCATCTGGAATTCGTTGACTTTCTCCAATGCATCCAATCTTCCATGCTATTATGGCATGGTATCTATGCTCACAATTCCTAAAGGACCCCGGCAAGTCAACCAGCCTTCAAGACCAACTTCCCTTTCACCATGGTTGGATGGCTAATTTATGGAAAGCCAACTCGCCTGCACTGCAGGATCCCCACAATTTGTCGGTTGATGCTTGGAATCGTTCGTTTCTGTGAGGGGTCCAAAGTCTGCGCCTTCCAAAGGCAGGCAGGTCCCTCTTCTGTCCACACTGCCACAGCTGCTCCGGCTGGTTAACAACAAAACAACAAATACAATCGCCATCCACAAGAAGAATAAACAAGAAATAAACCAATCATAATACTAGACATCCTCCCCGGTATAGGAAAACAAAACCTTTGCTGGGTTGGTTCAATTGAAGACAAACTGGCAGCCCAGCAGTAATCAACATCTCCTGCCTAGGGTCAATTCCTCAGTTAATTGAACCCTGTGTAAATACAGTTTCTTTTTTCCTCCTCTTTGCAGCACCACCACAGACATACAACAAGAAGATAATTAAAGTAATATATATGCATCAACCAACACAAACTAAAAAATAAACTATTATCACCAAAGGCATTGCCCAAGTCCCAACATCCTATACAGAAGTTGGTATCTCACGAACTTTAATTTGGTTAATGTTCATCATCCCTGAAGACTTCCCAAACGTCAGTCTTCACAGACTACCCATATGAACAATTTCCATATTAAAACAATCATATTGATAGTTCACAGAAACACACGTTGAAATTCAGAGCATTCATATGTACTGTCTAAAGTCCTTTTTTTCAAAAACCTAAAAATAAACTTTCTTAAAACAGAAATTACCATGTGAAGCAGAACATTTACTCCACTGGCAACTTCCACCAACCAAACAGCCTTGCAGTGAAA
Source organism: Voacanga thouarsii (assembly GCA_026120185.1). Lineage (NCBI taxonomy): Eukaryota > Viridiplantae > Streptophyta > Magnoliopsida > Gentianales > Apocynaceae > Voacanga > Voacanga thouarsii. Next base: position 945,489 of record JANUWF010001364.1, on the reverse strand, counting down.
AAGTGAAGCCTCTCTGAGTTCCCTAGTATTAAACTCATCTGAACCATTCATCAAGCAAATATCTTTGGTGCAAAATCCTAAAGCTCCTCATATAGCCCAACGACAGCAGTCCCTCAGTTTCATCTCATGTAAATAATAACTTTTCATCTTCATTTATCCAAAAACAAGCAAACTTCCAGTTTGAGCCTCCCTTGTTGCACATAACGTCAACCACCAAATCCTGTGTTGCCAACAAAATAGTTTGAAGAGAGACCATCAGCAACTTCAATGACCTTAAATAAAGTATGAGAAAATCTATGCCTGAGATGGTATTGCAGCATCACTTGTGTCATTCAGTCCCTTAACTTTCTTATATGCTACATCTCTGGATTTACATGACTTGCGTTTCTTCAGACTGGACTTCTCTTTCAGCTCTTCATACTCTTGTTCTCCCTCCGAAAGAGCAGCAGCTTCTGGCAACTGCTCCTCTACACCATTGGAGAGTTTTGTATCATTTTCCGCCAAGTCTGTCTGATCTATTTCTGGCTCAACAACAGACATTCCAGTCAGCGTGTAATCCAGGAGGAAAGTGCTCCTTTCCAACCTGTCTATCCTGCTGAAATGCCTTTGAGAATATAGGATAAGTCCTTCTAGTATTTCTCCAACACCCCTTATCTGAAAAATACCACCAGGACCAGCTGATCCATTAATGTGAGTATCAAAAGAATGTTTTTTTTTTTTTTAACAGTATGTCTATATTCAGAGCACGAACAAGTGGAACAACTTTGTTTCTGCTCATGTGAGCATACATAGTTTTAATGATTAGAAGAAATGCCAAGGCTGTTGCATATGTACAACTCTCTGCGAAAGGCACAACACGCACAGAAATCTGCAACACATTACTACACGTGTTTCAAAGTAAATGTTCTCATTTCTATTTTAGAATGTTCCAAAAGAATGTCCACTTATATAAACACATTTTCTAATATAATATTATCATGGCACTCCCCTTACATGAGGCCCACTACAATCGAAGGGTAAATTCATAATATATGAAATAGTAAAATGTGTGCATTTATTTCGAAATGGAGGGAGAAAAAGCATTAAATATCAATGTGCCAAATCCAGAATAAAGTAACAAATCCAAAATTAACAAGAGCGGATCAAATGAAAACCATTTTGCAAACTCAGGAAACCCCCCAGACATCCCCCTTCCCCCACTATCCACATTAGTTTCCAATAAAAAAAACAGATAGTGACTACATTCTGATTATTTTATTTTCGTTGCTAAATTCTGCATTACTTTAAAATCTGTAATTAAACCTAGAAAAGTATGGTGTACTAACCTCAACAATCTCTGTTGGCGGAAGGATGGTGAAAACTCGCAAGAGCACAAACTGAGCAACATTACAGAGCTTTGGCTTTGTGTTCCAATCACGAACATATTCCAAAAGCAGACGAAATTCTTCCTTGCCAAGAGCACTGAGAGCTTTCTCTATTTGATCTTCAGCATCTCTTTTTCTGCAGAGTATCAATTTCTCAGAAAAAGGGAAAAGCATACCAACAATACCAAATAGCGAGGAAAAAACAACATTCAAAATAACCTGCAAATCTCCCCAAATAACTCAAATAGTTTATGAGGTCTGCGAAGCTCAAATGCAATTTGGATTGCTTTAATGTAGTCAGCATCAAATACTGCATTCTCCAGTTCTTGAGCCCTCAAAACACCTTCCTCCTGCAACAGGAATATAAAACAATTAAGAGAAAATTGTGCAAAACCCAGGCAAACGACATTGCTATTGGCTTTTTCATTACAATTGCATTCGCCAAATATCTAAACCTATCACAATTTCAATTTATAAAACCATTTTGCCACCACTGCAATCAGTGTTCAAAACAAAGCACCAGCATCAGAAGATGCCTCACTTCTTTACGAAATGCTTCGTCCTTATCTGCAGCTGTAGAGTCATGCCACAAATTGATGACAGCATCACTGCCTCCTGTTGCAAGCATTTCAGTCTTCTTTCCAACAGCCAAGGCCCATATCTGCAATCCAAAATCTGGTGAGCAATTTTGCAATAACTTGAAAATTCAGATAAGGAACATATATTCTCTATCAGGTAAACCAATAGAGTTTACCATAAGAACACAAGTAAAATTCAGCCTAATGCACATTGAATTCAGAGTGACCAACGAAGAGATTCTGAATATTCTGAAATTAACAGATAAGAGCATATACAACTAGAATATCTAAAGGATGCAGATCAAGAGAGCACCTACCTTGTCATCATGTTGATCATAAGTCGCAACACATTCGTTTGTCTTAACAGTCCACAGCTTCACCAGACCATCAGCACCTAGAAAATTAAGTATTTTTTAGGAGGATGTCAGCAAATAGAAGATAATAATGTAACATAAAGTATTTCAAATTTCTAACCGGAGGTAGAAGGCAAGGTTACCACAAGAAACAAACTGAGTTCCACGGGTGAGAAATGATGCCCTAATTACACTAGATGTATGGCCTTCAAATGTTTTCAAACATGAACCATCAGATATAGCCCATATCTTTATAGTTCTATCTCCAGAAGCTGTTATAACACACTGATCAACTGGAGAGAACTCCACAGACCAAATCCCCCTTTTATGTCCTTTGAGTACCGCTACAGATACTAGATCTGGAAGTTTCCAAATGCAAGCAGTGCGATCCTGATCAAATTGATAAAGTCAAGAACAGAACAGACACATGGAAACAACATGATGAAGAAAAATAAAGTAGTCCCCAAGAAAGACGGATTCAATTCAAATTTTGGTTTTCTGACGGACACCACAGTATCCAAATTAGGACCTTTAACATACTGCTATATTATTGTTAATGAAACACATGCTATACAGACCTGGGAACCACTGCAAACAAGACTGTCATTTGGTGAAATAGCAAGAGAGTTTATGTCCTTGTCATGTGCTGCTACAACTGCTTTTGCTTTCAAATTAGGAATGTTTCCAGCACTATCTAAGTTTGCATCAAAACTCCACACCTTTAGGGTACGATCACTGAACAGGACAGACATAAAAATTTGAATTAAGAAGCTGAAAACATGCTGTAAAAAGCAGGAGATGTTTGCAAATGTTTATTGAAATTAATAGACTTTTAATTCCCAAAATCACAAAAGATCATAGAAAGAGTTGAGAAAAACTCCATATCAGTGAAATGGAAAAGATTATTAGAGCAAGTGAGTAGAGAGATCCAAAAAGAAGGTTACTTAATGTCCAACTCAAATATTACATTTGAGCAAAGGGAAAATCAATATGTAAAACTAGTTTCCTTTACATGGCTTTTGGTACTTCGGGTAAATAAAGACCTCATAGATGTCTTTTATGTTTAAGGGCTCATAATATTTTCCATGGTTTCTCCTCATTTAATAGGTCCAATATTCTTAGGGAATGATCAGGAATGATCTATTAGGTCTTCCAACTTCAACAAGGGTTGGAAATATAGCACGATCAGGAAGTATAAATATCGAGAAAATTTCACATTTATCTCAAAAGGTCTTCAAACCTCAACAAGGGTTGGAAATATAGCATCGATCAGGAAGTATAAATATTGAGAAAATTTCACATCTCTCAAAACGTAGGCTAACGAACAACCTTTGCAATCAAAAAGTACAATGCATTATCAGCTACAAACATCTAAGATCAGACTATGAAGCAAACTACCGGAATACCTATCATACAGATTAAGTAATGTCTGTTTCCAGTGTACTTTAGATGTCAGCACCAAGATAATATAATTCCTATGGAATCTGACTATTTTTTAATCAGATCCCAAGTTCTTGTATTGAAAAGACATACAGATAGAGAGAATTTTCTTCAGCATAAGTTTTTGAATGATCACCTACCTACTACCACTAACGAAAAAGTTCTGTTTCTTCTTTGAAAAAGCAACAGTACCAACCGCTCCCATGTGACCTACGCCAACTCCAATGCAGCGCTTGCTTTCGGTTTCCCATAACCTAACCTATGAAGTGATGGCATCAGAGTTGCTACATAAGCCATTGAGTGAAAGACACAAGGGAATAAACTTATGCAATCAAACAAGGAATAAAAATTCTAAAATTTAAAATATATTATATATGTAAAGAAAAAGCATAACATTCCCAAGCTACACATGTACCCTCAGAAATAAGATAACCAACCCTAATTCTAATCTAAATTGCACTCTTAGATACTACAAAATCTGGAAGGAGAATAATAATAAAAGGGATTACTAGGAAAAGAAAAGACAATGCCACTGATGCCAGAGAAATGGAGAACTTACATTGTTGTCCTTACTTCCAGTTACAAGAAGTATTCTCCCTGAATTTGATACACAGGTGTCAAGGCATAAAACAATATCTGTATGGCCAGCCAACACATAGGAGCATGACATTGAAGCAAGATCATACACCCGTACCTGAATACACAACACATGCAACAAATCATCCCATCACATCAATAACAGCAAACTATTGTCCATGCAAATCCACAGGGGGAGGGGGGAGGGGGGAGGAGTGAGGATGGGGAGGTGCAGCCATAGTATACATGTTTTATCTAAAGGTAAGGAAGAAATATCACCCAATTCATTCAAGTTAATTAATTTCCATTTATATTTGGAAGGTGGTGTTGCCATAAATTATACATCAGCAAACACTGTGGCTTATCGGAAAGAATAGAAAAGGTTACCCTCTCCAACAGGCTGGCATTATGCCTTTTATCAAAGTCCTAAAGCTGCACAACGGAAAATAGGGCACACATAGCTGGATCTTGGTTGAAGATAAAACTTTATGATTTAGTTACATGTGATGTACTTAAGATGATTTCTTAGTCAATATTCTATACTGCACAGCAAAGAAGTAGCTCCAGTTCTATTGGAGATAAAAGCCCCATGAACAACACAATAGGGTAAAAGTAACAAGTTCAAGCACAAACGTATACTATCAAAAGTACCTCTCAGAAAAGAAGTTATATAATCTAAAAAGAAGTGAACATCAGATGGATAAGAATGCCTAGTGTCACCATACCAAGTTAACACATTAGGTGTATTATTCAAGGCCCAAAGTAATTTCTAATCACTTACATGTTCAACACTTGTAGCGACAGCAACAAATTGTTCTTCCTCACCCAAAAATTTCATATCTGCAATCTCTTCATTATACCCTACAAGACGTTTGCTAAGAACTAAGTTAAAAATACCTAGAGGATCTTTAACCGGGTTATAGAACAGAAACTGCTGATCAGCTGTAACACAAAGCAATCCTTGACTAGAAGGTAACATCATAGCAGATGTGAAGCCTCTTTTCACCTCATCCTTGTCCCAGTTCACAGAAATATCAGAGGATTTCTGCTCAAAGAGACACAGTGCACTGTTCCAGAACCAAATTAAACAAATTAGTCAATCAACTTACCAAGTCATATAAAAGCAAAGAGAAACTGCCTGAGTAGGCTCATACTAGACATGTAAGCATCAACTTGCACAAACAGCTATATTTAGATCTCGTAAATAAAAGGCTTAGACCCAAATACCACACTAATAGTATACACACACAACATTTATGCATGTATACATGTATTTACCTACATGTGTGACTCTGTATACCCAAAAAAAGAAAAAAAGAAAAAAAAACTACTTATCTTTTACAGCCAAAGAAACATCAGTTGTAACATATTAAGTTCATGATAAATCCAAAGCCATCAGAAAAAATTTTACAATGTTGGAAAACAAAGAGAATGCTTTCACATATGTATGGAAAGTTAAAAACCACTATAATCATTATGACGCACCCATCAGAGCTCCATATCCTCACAACACCACGTTCCCCAACAGTGATAAAATGAATCTGTGATAGGCCATTTCTTTTCTTTGCAAACTGCAGAGAGAGCAGAGCAAGAAATGAAGCAAAAGGAGACCCAGGACTAATCATGCAGACTGCTTCAAGTGCCTCATACGTTGGCACTGTTGCCTTGCAGCTATAGTCATGGAGGTCCCACAAATTTACAACCTGAAATGAATCTGAATATCAAAAGGTGACTCAAAAAAATTTTACCTAATAAGTATTATAAACCTGCACTAGCATCTAAAATGTTCCTGCTCAGGAGTACTCAATGCGATTAGTATCGGCAAATGAGATTTAGGTTAACAGCCTGAATAAGATTCCAAAGATCACTAGACGAAAAATATTACCATCAAACCAAGTAAATAATTGATAAAGTATGCCTGGTAGAGTTCTGAAACTCATCTACTCATATGTTATGACTAACTCTCATTTTTTCTGTTAAAGAGAAAAGAGGTGAGACGTGCCTTATCTCTTCCAGCACTGAGCAAGGTCCATCCATCTTCAGATATAGCCAATGAAGTCACCGCTGATTGATGTTTCTCAAGTGTCGCAACACACCTTTTCTTGGTAAGATCCCAAATTTTTATGGCAGCATCATCGCCACAGGAGAAAAGCTATTGCAAATGAAATAAACATCAGTTAAAAATGCAGAAAGCCCCAATACAGGAACAGAAAACTTGTAGAAGGAACTGAAGTCAATTTCTATGGTTCTAGGTAAATAACAAGATAGATTAATCAGTGACATAATTGTAGGTTTAAAAACTTCTTTACAATAACTAATGCATTCGCTGTTTACCGTATCAAGCTAAAAGAATCCGAGAGAAACTAAAAGATCCAAAAGATCTAGTAGCTATTGATTAGAATCTAGTGAACCCCATTAACGTCCAGAAATTCTTTTAGTTAAATATCAAAATTTAAAAGTGCACCAGCTTTTAATGAAAACGATGTAGAGAAGAAAGCAAGGAGGAACTTTTCCATCTTTCAACTAAGAACCTACTAGTAGCTTGTTCGGTTGTGGGTGAAACAAAATGCCAGTAACAACACCCTTGTGACCCTTGAAATAATGTGTGCAGAATCCTCCATCTACATCCCACACTAGCACCTTCCTATCAGCTCCGGCTGTCGCCAGCAATCCACCAGAAGCATCGCTAGCCATGCCCATCACCGGCCCCTCGTGTCCCTGAAAAGGAATAAGCAATTATCCAATAGAAAAACCGGAACAGAAGGATTGCAATAAACAGAACGTGAATGAGCTCAACTTAGTTTCCAAGTCAGTACCTTCCAAGAACGTAGGCATTTGAGAGAGGAGAGGTCCCAAACCCTAATTTGGCGACTGTGGCTGGCGGAGAAAAGAAATTTATCCTCGGGACTTAGAGTGAGAGAAGTAACGGGCTCCGAGTCGCCTTCAATAGTGGATTTAATTGAGGCGTTGGATGAATCAACAATCTTGATAGTGTCGTTACATGCGCAGACAATGAAAGAACCGTCGGAGGAGACTGCATAAGGCCCGCCTGTGTAAAATTGCTGCAGAGACTGGAAGCACCGATAGTTCTTCTTCAGAGCTACAGAAGCCATGGTTTGATTTAAACGTAAAGCAAGTCTGAAACTTTCCTAGAAAATATACTTCTCCTACCACCTGGAATGGCTGTCCGTCTCTGCTTTATTTTCCCGGCAATGACTGCCTCTTCAAGGGTAAGAGCAGGTTTTGGTACTTCGATTTGAAGAAGAAAAGAGCAGTTGGCAGTTGGCGAAGCGGGGTTTTAGGCTAGGGTTGCTGTGTTGTGCCTTTAGAGTTTTTTTATTATATATATATATATTTTTTCTTTTAGCAGAGGTCAATTTGTCTTTTTAGCCGCTTATAGTTATTCTTCTTTACCCAAAATTCCCTCCGAATGCTCAATTCTAGACTTCTCTAGGTTTAAATCCCGAATGATTTTTATCTTTCCATAATTTAAGTTATGTTATATCTATATACGTATTTTTACCAATTAAAATTTGTTTGGCATAAAATTTTGAAATATAAAATTCTTTATTACATAAAAATTACATTCTTTAATACTTCATCTGTCCTCTTTTATTTATCCATCTTAACCGATTCACAAATTTTTAAGAAAATAAAGTATTTTAGTTAATTAATCAATATTTCTTATTTTATCCTAAAATAATCTCTTTTCAAAACTTTATGTGTTGTAAGAATATTTAATTTACTCAATTTCTTACTACAATACAAGTGCAGAAGTAATTATTATATTAAAGAGGAGTATTTGTGAAAAAATAACAATTAATTTAATCTTGGTTTGCTAATGAGATAAAAATTTTAGTTAAAATGGACCGATAAAAGAAGATAAAATGAGTATATTCTGAAAATTCAAAATAAGTTTGCTTGCAACGTTTTATATTATCCTACAAACAAATATTATTAGTTATTAAAACAATTCAAAACTATATTTCTGACAAGGGATATGAATTATCAATAATTTCGAAAAGACAAATTATCTATTTTTTTTATCTCAAAAAAAATACATAGAGACAAAATAATAATCTACTTAGATTTTAGAAATAATCAAACTCCAATCTGACTAATAAAAAGCCATGTCTCTTAGTCTTTTAAATTTATGAATAATAAAAAAGTTACTTAATCTTCTGAAATTCTACTTACTGCTTGGTCTTTTGAAATTCTAAGTGGAAGTCTTGTAGAGAAAGTTTATGCCATGTGGCAATACTACAATACTTAAAAAATGTTAGGTGGTAACACTACAGTGATCTCAATGACTTATATATAGATAAATTTTTCTAAATTAAACTTTATTTAAATATAAAAATTGCATCTAAAATTTTACACCATGATAATAAACACTCCTTGATCATCACTTGTATAATAATACTAAAGAGAATGGGAATATTTTTAAAAGCAATTTACAATAATATTCACAAAATTGTTTTTTTATCGTAATTTTATTTTAATTTTTTATTTTCTAAATTTAATAACGACTCTAACTATCGCCATAAGCATAGACTTATTTTTTTTATTTGTTTCAAATTATAGACATGTTTTTAAATAGTAATTAATATGTCAATTTCTTAATATATCCCTAGTTAATATGTATTTTTATTAATAAATACTATTTAATTATCAACAAAAATATTTATTGTTTGAGTTGGGAAAAGGAAATTGTTATTAAAAGCATACTAGATTTGTATAATTTTAAAAATAATTTAATAGCATAAGCTATTTTACAAAAGGGTATATGAGTAAAATACTAGAAAAAAATAATTATATTAACTATATTTTTAATTTATGCAAAAGTACTTATAGGTTTGCTGGAATGGAGAGATTTTTTTATTTTTCAAGAAGTAATGTACTAAATGTGAATGGAGAATATAATTGTCTTTATATATTATTTTGGTAATTCTTAATTTATATTTTCTTTCAGCTTTGTGAATCTAAGGGTCTAGATATAGTTGATTTAGGTTTATTTAAGAAATCTAGATATCTAAATCTATGATCAATATTTATTTGGTGGCCAAATTTTGCCATCCATCCTACCATCAAATTTTATTAGGTAACGAGATTGAACGATTCTAATGGGAGATTTTTTTATTTTTTTTTTAACTCTTCCAACCAATATCTCCATACTCTCCCCTTTCCACTTTCCCATATTCCAAAGCCATTCTCTTCCTCTAAGCTTCTGGAGAAACTCCCCAACCGACGTGCCTCCTTGTTTGCTTTTCTATTCTTTAATATTGTTAATCTCCCAAAACATTTTTGCTTGTTTATCTAATGTTGTTCTTTTCTAAAAGTTTATGGCACTTGTCACAGGCCAACTTGAAATGGTCTATTTGCGTGAACAATGTCCTAATTGAAGTATCCGAGGTGTAAACGGATCGCTCATGTATCTCCGGACTTATTTTAGAAATCACAAGGATTGAATATTCTTAAATATTCTTGGCCACCTTACATGATTTGGCCGAGCATGTCTAGAAACCTTCGTATTCGTACCACAATTTTCCTAGCCAAGTTTGATGACACCCGAATATCTCTAGCCAAAGGCCGAAGTAGACAATCGAGGTGTCAGGCTAGCGTGCCAGGACTAAGGCCAAACCCCATACCCGAAGCCCAGCCAGGTGTCGTGGTCAGAGCCAAAACCCTGCCGATGGCCGGTGCCTGGAATTGTGCTATGTCTAGGCAGAGAGCCGATGGCTAGTCGGTAAACAAATGTCAACTCCCTTTATTTTCTTGTGTAAATATATAAATATGGCTTTGTCATATTTTTGTAAATTTCTTAAGGCCTTGAAAGTCATGAATATAAATTTTTATAGGTAGATTCCATATAGATAGTTCTATAGAAAATTGATAAACTTTTGCCACCTCCTTGGAAAATTAAGGTATACAGTTGTACCTTAGGAAAAGTCTACCAAGACTATATTAGAATATGAAAAAAAATTGAGATCAGTTAGAAGCAAACTTTGCCGATTATCATCTATAGTGTTTCCCCTCATCTAGATTTGTTGTAAATACTTTGAAAATACTTTCTTATGAATGAAATGCTATCGCGAATGCAATCGATGTGCCATTTAAGTATCGTTTTATGTCATTTTCATTCCAATTATTGTCGTTTTCCATTGTTTTCATAACGAACTACTACAAACTTGTTCAAGCTCATTTAAAAGCATTCAAAAGAAGTCGAGAAAAGTCAGTGTGACATTGGCTTGGGCCTAGCCAAGTCACCAAGAAACAAACAACCAGGAGACTAGCAAAAAAGAAAGAGGATCAGAGGCTTAGACCATAGCTAGACTTGGCCAGTATGGGAGGACATTGGTTAGGATGTGCTCGTGACTATGCAAGTGGATTCAAATTGTGACTGTGTGGGATAGACAATGGAAAACGAGATAGGCACAAGCGAGCCCGCAATGGAAATGGTTAGACCATTGTCAAGAGAAGACATAACAAATAATTAATTGGAGGTGCTGGAGGCCACCGTTAACAAGATCAATATTGTTTGCCTAGGAGAGAGGGAGATGGACTGTAGAACACTTGTAAAGCATATAGATTTCATGGAGTCAAACATTATACGACCTAGTGTTGGGCCAATAAAGTGGATCGTGTACTAAGGGATACAGTTCCAATGTTGAGGTCTCATGAAATCAGGCATGACCAGTATGATGTTGCACTACATAAGATATGCACATCAGCAAAAGTCAATGCTTGTGTCGTACAAAATGTGTGGTGTATGCTTGAAGAGATCCAAACAGATATGAGAATGCTCAAACTGGTTGTAGGATAGGTCAATGTTGAGAGATAAGCACTGATTGGGATCGTACGAGTTCTGAAATCGAAGGTTAGAGAACCAATGAGCTTCAAATGGCCAAAGATGCCAAGAAGGTGGAAAATTTCTTCTTTGATCTCAACCAGTACTTCAAGGCAATTTTGGATAATCGAGGAGAACTTAAAGGTGACACTATTGTCACATACTTGGAAAACGATGCTACACTATGATAAAGGATGCATATAGTTGAGATAAAAGTGGGACGCTTGCAATCGAGACTTGGGAGGATATGAAGGTTGCCATGAAGAAGTAGTCCTTCCTCCAAAATGCAGAGTATGCCACAAGACAGAAGTGATGGCATAAGGCATGCTGGAATAGTACATGAGGGCTAATGCTAGTGAATTTTTATCACATGCTTTTCTGACCATCACATTAAAAATTTTCTGACCATCACATTAAAAATATCCGTTTGGCTAATGCTAGTGAATTTTTATCACATGCTTTTGATGCATATTGTATGTCAATTGGGATTAATGTTGAACATCCTATAATTTATGTTCATGCACAAAATGGTCTTACTGAATCTTTGATTAAAAGATTACAATTAATTGCTAGACCATTATTAATGAAAATAAAATTCCCAATATCTGCCTGGGGACCTGCTATTTTACATGCTGCAACACTTGTACGTATAAGGCCAGCTAGTTATCATAAATTCTCTATTTTGCAATTGGCTTTTAATTCAGAACCAAATATTGCTCATTTAAGAATTTTTGGATATACTGTATATGTTCCAATTGCATCAAACCAACATACAAAGATGGGTCCTCAAAGAAGAAAGGAGATATACGTTGGATATGATTCTTCCTCTATTATCAGGTATGTTGAACCCCTGACAGGAGATGTATTCACAACAAGATTTGTTGATTGTCATTTTGATGAATTATTATTCCATAAATTAGGGGGAGAACAAAAACAGCATAAAAAGGATCTTGCTTGGACAACATTATTAAATTATTTTAATCCGCGTACAAGCGCGAGTGAACTTGAAGTTCAAAAGATAATTCATTTGTAAAGCATTGCAAATAAAATGCTAGATGCTTTTGTTGACTCCAAAAGAGTTATAAAATCGCATATTCCAACTATAAATACTCTTATTCGAATTGAAGTTCCAGCAAAACAAAATATTATACCTATGACTGTTGAGTCAAAAGCACGTCAGAAGCGTGGCCGACCTCTTAGTTCTAAAGATAAAAATCCTCGAAAGAAAAGAGGATTAAATGATCCAGAAGGTCATATTGAAGAAAAGAATAATAAAGACTAAGAGAGAACTACTGACAAAGAACCAGAAATTGATGAAAGTAACACTGAAATTTCTATCAATTATACCACTTTCGGTAGAAGTTGGAATCGAATAGAAACTGTTATTAATAATATATTTGCATACAATATATCTCTTGATGTTATACAGGATAATGATGATCCTGAACCAATATCAGTTGATGAATGTCGACATAAAAAAGATTGGCTGCAATGGAAAGATGCGATTCAATCGAAGTTAAATGCATTGACAAAACGTGAAGTCTTCGGACCTGCAGTCCGAACACCAGAAGGTGTAAAACCTGTTGATTACAAATGAATATTTGTGCAAAAACGCAATGAAAAGAATGAAATTGTACGCTATAAAGTGCGATTAGTAACCCAAGATTTTTCACAAAGATCATGTATTGATTATGATGAAACTTATTCTCCTATTATTGATGCTATTACACTCCAATATCTTATTAATTTGAGAATACATGAAAAGATAGATATGTGCCTATTAGATGTTGTCACTGCTTATTTGTATGGAAATTTAGAAAATGATGTTTAAATGAAAATTTTCGAAGGATTTCATATGCCTGAAGCATATAAATATTATCCTCGTGAAAATTACTCCATCAAGTTGTAAAAATCATTATATGCCCTGAAACAATTTTGGCGCATGTAATTCACTCATCTTAGTGAATATTTATTGAAAGCGGGATTTAAAAATGACCAGATATGCCCACCTGTTTTTATTAAGAAATTTGGTTCTAAATTTGTGATATTAACTATATATGTTGATGATATTAATCTTATTGGAACTCCTGAAGAGCTCCAAGAAACAATGGATTATTTAAAAAAAGAATTCGAAATCAAGGATTTTGGTAAAATCAAATTTTGCCTTAGTTTACAAATTGAACATTTGGAAAGTAGAACATTTATTCATCAATCAACATATACAGCAAAAGTTCTTAAAAAATTTTTCATGGACAAAACATATCCATTGAGTATTCCAATAATCGTTCGGTTATTAAATGTGAATAAAGATCATTTCCGACTTCAAGAAGATGATGAAGAACTCCTTGGTCCTGAAGTATTATATCTTAGTGCAATTGGTGCATTGATGTATCTTGCTAAAAATACATGACCTGATATTGTATTTGCTGTCAATTTATTAACAAGATTTAGTTTTTCACCAACCCGACGACATTGGAATGAAATTAAACAAGTCATTCGATATCTCCAAGCAGCTACTTCTTCAAATCATGCTGAAAGTATAGCTATTCATGAAGCAAGTAGAGAATGTATATGGTTACGATTAATGATTCATGATATTCGAGAAAGTTGTGAATTATCATCTATCAGATATATTCCAACTCCTTTTTATGAAGACAATGCAGTTTGTATAACTCAAATACGAGGAGGATATATTAAAGGAGATCGGATAAAATATATTTCACCAAAATTCTTCTTTACTCATGAACTCCAGAAGAAAGGTGAAATTGATGTATTACAAATTTGGTCATGTGACAACCTCGCAGATATTTTCACGAAGACTTTACCGACGGCAACATTGGAGAAGTTGAGATATAAAATTGGTATGCGTCGATTCAAAGATTTAAAGAAATCATCTTATCAGGGGGAGTAATAAGCAGACATATAGAATAGAATAGTGTACTATTTTTCCTTCACTAGATTTTTTTTCTCACTGAGTTTTTATCTAGTAAGGTTTTAATGAGGCATATTCTTTATGTAATGGATGAACATTTAAGGGGGAGTGTTATGATATATTGTGAATTAGTGAAAGTTCCACTAATTATGAATTTATGTAAATTATTAGGAAATTAGTGAAAGCTCCACTAATTAGTGGAAACTCCATTAATTATGAATTTTTATGGATGTCCATTATTTAGTGAAGACACCACTGATTAAGATTAGTGAAAGATGATGTATTTCACTAATTAAGAGTTTTATAAATAGAGTTATTATCTAAACTTGTAATACACCATCATTTTGTGAAAGAAAGAAGTGTGATTGCGAGAGAAAGAAAGGGAGAGATTTAAAGAAATTCGTGTGCAAAGAATAATTAGAGTTTTATTAGTGTATAATGTGTAGATTTTTTTTTCTAACACTATCTAAATTTTATAACATGAGCAAAATTAAAATTTTTAGAAAGATAGATTGCGCAAAATTGCAGCGGGCCCTAACTATAGTAGTATTAATTCTAACCAGTAGCAGGAAAAAGAAAAAGAGCATCATTTCATTTCTAGAATCGCACCTTCAACGACAGAGCTCCAAAGTCCCAGAAGGCGGATGCTCTCTATTGAGCTTTTAATCTCCTTTTTGTCATCTCAAAACCCATTTCAATGCATAGCTTCCTTTTCTCTCTCTCCATCTTGAGATTCCTAATTCAGTAATTGTTGGACAAGCACTTGCGTTCTGTCTTCTCAGTTCTTGCTTTCCGTCCGTGAATTTTAACTGCAATCTTTGCCCGATTCTTTGGTCAAGCTTATAGCGGCCATGTCAGGGGAAGGCGCAAGAAGATACTGTGTGGGTTATGCTCTGGCGCCGAAGAAGGTGAAGAGCTTCATCCAAGAATCCCTCTTCAATCACGCTAAAGAACGAGGCATTGATCTAATTCCAGTTCAACTCGACAAGCCGTTAGTCGAACAGGGCCCTTTCGATTGCCTCATTCACAAGTTATCCGGTCAAGAATGGAAGCAACAATTGGACGAATACTCTTCCAAAAACCCTGTTGTCCCCATCATCGATCGTCTCGACGCAATCGACCGCCTTCACAATCGGATTTCCATGCTTCAAGTTGTCAACGACCTGAATATATCTCGGCATGCGGAATCTGTCGGGATTCCGGACCAGATTTTTGTTCAAGATTTCCAACATTTGAACGATCCCATTGCGCTCCAGGGCTTGAAATTTCCGGTGATTGCCAAGCCCCTCCTGGCCGATGGGAGCTCAGACTCTCACCAGATGTCTTTGGTCTTCAACAGCGAAGGGCTGAAGGAGTTAAAGCCCCCAATTGTGCTGCAGGAGTTTGTGAACCATGGTGGAGTCATTTTCAAAGTCTATGTTGCTGGTGATTATGTAACATGCGTAAAGCGGAAGTCTTTGCGGAATATATCCGAGGAAAAATTGGGAATTTCCCACAACTTGTTGTCCTTTTCGCAGATATCCAATCTTGTTGCTAAGGATCAGAATGATGATCCTTCTTGGAAACTCATTGAGGAAGCCGAAATGCCCCCGGCGAGCTTCATCAATGAACTAGCAAGTGCATTGAGAAATTCTTTGAAATTGCGTCTTTTTAACTTCGATGTGATCAGAGACACTAGGGTAGGGAACCGTTACCTTGTTATTGATATTAATTACTTTCCAGGTTATGCTAAGATGCCTTCATACGAGACTGTTTTGACCAACTTTCTCCTTGATATTGTCTGCCCGAAGAAAAGTAAGATGGAAACTGTGGAAAGGAAGGAAGAAGAAGAGAAGCACTCTAGTAGTTAGTGGCTGCTTACTTATTTCCGAGGATATGAAAATTTTTTGCAGACGCCTGATATTTTGCTCGTTCTAGTCACTGAGACTGCAAAGAATAAATTTTTCTGTTTCAATTTGTCCGTAGGTAACGGGAAATAAAGTTTACAGTTGCTTCAAGAGTTGGGGGAAATGTATAAATTTTCTCTTTAACGCCAGGTGTCTTGTTATTGACAGATAGGTGAGCTGCACTGACCTTTGTTCTCCATTTGCTAGAAAGAGGTTACTTTAATGTATTAAACTTGTGCCCTCTGAAGTGAGAGGAATGCAACCTCAGTTAGCACTCAAATAATGAGATTAGACAGTATTCTGGTTTATGATAAAATGCTTGATTGTGGCTTTTATTGGATAAGTTAGACTTCAATAACTAATGCACGAGGTTCCTTTTAGTCTATACAAATATAGATATCCCAAATAGCCAAGAGGGAAAATCAGAGAAACAGATTTTCTTGATGCAATGCAAAAGTGTACTAAGAATCCCAGCTTTCAGACATCACATCCTCTTAAACACTGGCTTCCACATAATTCTAACCTCTGTAAACTCCATATGATCTACTGTCCTGTTACTGCTATTTCTTCCACAGAAATTGCTGCTTTCCATGTCCTTTAGGGAGATTATTAACAAGACTTCAACACTGAGCAAGTCCTAGACTCGGTGTAGATTTATCTTTTCACTGATGATAAGATTTCCTTGTGCAACTGAGAGTGCGAGCATGAGTTGAAAGAAGTGATGAAAGGACATTGTTTTGCCTATTCACTCAGAAATAGCTGCAAACATTTAATGAGATTTGTGCTACTTTCAGGAAGATGTGAATGAGTTTCCCACAAAGTCTGAATCTGTCCTCCTTTCATTAAATACTTTTAAGTTCTATTTGAACTGTATATACTCCTTGAAGAATAATACATGTGTTTATTATTTGCATGAGTTTTGAAGGCTAGGACTTAAATTCTGTTTATGTTGTGTATTCCTGTCTCTCGAAACTGATCCACCATTATATTATGAGCACCATAATATATGCCTGACCTGGCTTATGTTTTTTAAATTCATATTATCATGTTAAATGGAAATGGAAATGGTAGTGGAATGGTTAGAATGTTTGTCTTAGTTGTTTCTGGCCTTATGCAATGCGTTATTTCTGGTCCAATTTTGCTTTCTCTTATCCAACTCCAGTTTTCGAAGAATAGATTTCTGTTTAGATGAACACCATCTATGCTGATATCTTGGGATGAAATGGGATTCAACTAAAGAGAGTAATATAGGTTACTCCAAAGGAACCAAAAGAAAA
Organism: Voacanga thouarsii; assembly: GCA_026120185.1. Classification (NCBI taxonomy): domain Eukaryota; kingdom Viridiplantae; phylum Streptophyta; class Magnoliopsida; order Gentianales; family Apocynaceae; genus Voacanga; species Voacanga thouarsii. The sequence continues at coordinate 928,236 of JANUWF010001364.1, read as the reverse complement.
TTGGGTTGAGATCCTAATCGCTACCCTTGTATATTGATGTGAAACTAGAAAAATCAACACATATTTCAATGGATTGCTCGAACATTGCACTAATTTTTATTTCTGAGTAATAAAGCGAACTCTTCTCCACATGCATGCCTCTTATACGGGGATAGAGCTAATAAGGGTACGTTTTACATCCACATAAAATATGTGAAATGCCTTTAATTTCTGTGACTTGTTAACCAAAAATCTAATCTATTCCAAACAAGTTTCCGAAAACAGAAAGATGTAACCAAATTCTTTGAGCAACAAACTAATAGCAGGGTGTTTTTATTGTCGGTCTCAGGCACTGGAATGCAATGCATTGTTAATTTTTTATGCTACTAGTTTTGAGTCGAAGCACTCCTATAACTGTTTGCATTATTTGTCTCTCTCAAACTCTGTATGCATGCTGCTAAGGGTAATCTTTTGTTCTGTCTTGGTTTGTAGCTGTATTGAATTTCAAGCTGTCTTTGATGATAGCAATTTAGAAACTCTACTTACCTACAACAAAACCATCAAGTTTGCTTCAACTCTGGCTACACAAAGCAGAGCACCAAAAGTTGCTGATGAGTGGCCTTTTTAGAAGGAAAAATGTTTGGAACAATATCAGTTGAGAAATAAGTTGTGGGGACTGCAAGTGATGCTTGAAACATTTATGGAATGCTTTGGCACGCATATATTGTTCTTGAGCATCTCTCCAAATTTGTTCGGAAGATTGACGTGCTAGCAGGGGATGAAGGAGCTGGAACTGTGCTTCTACCTTTTCCACCTGATATGCACTAATTATATGAATGTCACAAGGTAAATTATGCTTATTTGAGAAGCATACGCATGATATACACACATACATACATACATATATATAGGGTTTCCCACAAGGAAAAGTTCTTGGTTTTAGATAATAATAAACAAGTAGTAGATGTGATTCAGGGTGGGTACCTTGAGCAGGGACTGGATCTGTAGCAGGTATGATTTGAATTCACAGGAGAGGCAGGGAGAAGAAGAGGAGGAAGATTCATGCATTGCCAAAGCTACAGTTGAATGCAAGATCAAGGATTGGGCAGCGGCTAATGTTGGCCTCGCCAGTATCCAGATCTATGTGGCTATCATGAAAGAGTCACTGATAATCTAGCCAAGAACAACTGATTTGTAATATTTTTTTTCACTTTCCTTTGGGTTAAGGAGGGTTGTTCCTTTCTAGGGGCACTCATTGGACCCGGGTGAATCGATCAATTGATCTGCATGCATATGATCACGTGTTTCATGGTCTCTGCATCCAATTTTTAGGTGTGTCTTGCTTGAGTTGAAGCACTTTCACAACCGTCTGTTTATCCATCCTCTTTCAAACTCCTGTGTACTCTGTTCATACGGTATCTTTGAAATCACATGCTGGACGAGTTGGCTTTTGTGTTGGCATTAGGAGTGTAGCTGTATTTTATTTACAGGCAGTTGAGACAACAAAAAACTGAACTCTACCTACTTCAGATCTGCGAAGTTGCTTCCATCTCTAGTTACACTTGCACGCAGCAAAAGTTGCTGGCTGGCATCCTTCCTTTCAAGTCACAAAAATGTCTGGGACTATACCTGAGGAGATGGAAGTGAAAGTGGCTGCAAGGGAAGCTTGGAAGGTTTACGGCACGCTTTGTCTGGCAGGTATTGTCCTTGCACAGCTCCCAGAAATGATTCAAAAGGTTGACGTATTAGAAGGTGGAGGAGCCGGAACGTTCTTCAACTCACTTTTCCATTCGGTAGGTGTTAATTATGCAATTATTATCTATATTTACCGCCGATTATGCTCAGTGTTGAATTCTGTTGATGATACTATTTGATTTATTATGTTGAGAAGGTGCCTCTGGTAGTTCCCAGCAGAAGGAAAAGTTTACGGTGGTTGATGACGAGAAACGAGTGAAAGTGATACAGGTGATTGAAGGTGGGTATCTCGAGAATGGTTTGAATCACTAGAGTATTCGATTTGAAGTGATTGAGAAGCAGAGGCAGGGAGAAGAAGAAGATTCATGCATCACCAAAGCTACAATGGAGTGCGAGACCAAGGATTTGGCATCCGCTAATCTTGCAGTCGCCGGTATCCAGAATCTGATGGCTATTATTATTAAAGCCGCTGCTGATCATCTGACCAAGAACAAGAGCAACTGAGCTGTGGTTCCTTCTTTCTTTTCTTTTCTCCTCTCTTTTTTCTGGGGAGTAGGGGAGGGAGATTATTCCTTCTTAAGAATGCGTCCAGGGATGGGGTGATGGAGAGAAATAATTTGGTCTCCTTGTTATTTCGTTTTATTTTGTTATCGGTTTGTATGGTTTTGGCATAAGAGTTCTTGGTTTTTTCATGGTTTCCATTCCTAACAAATCCTCCTATAAGTATTTGGATATTCTGACAAGCAATTTTAGGACTGCTCTGCAAAGTGTGGATTTCACTTGACCAACAAAAATATCCAGGCAGACTGAATTGCAGACTTTGCTACTCAACCAAGCAAGTCATTTTGCCTGGAGGGGACCTTGAGCATCGAGCTCATTCGCAAGCAACATATCAGCCTGAAATCCGCCAACTTGCTTGTGCCTGGATAAACCTGTACAGCAAGATTAGCTTGTTTATCATAATATTAGGCACTAAGAGATTGGAGAGCTTAGTACTCAAGATAACACCGAAACAAGTACTTAGCGCAAAGAGAAGAGAAAAATGGGGGTTGGGGGGGGAGGGAAATAGGTTATGCACTCATTATTTAAGGAAGACTTAGAGAAGTACATATCGCATAAATCACCTCAAAAGGGACTGTTGTGCTTCTTGGGTGACCTTGAGCTATTCTTCCTTCAGTAGGTCGGGAGAAGCCCGCTATTCTTCCTGGGTAAAGCCTGCAACAGCACTGTTACAGATAGACCGCACCCGTTAGCAAGAGTGACGGAAGAAATATAAATAAGCACAAAGAATAATGATTTACATATCTACTAACCGTACAGTACAAACTTTCTAATTGTAAACGGAGAATGTTAAATCTTTGCACTTTTTGTTCGGCAAGTTTTTGCTATTGGAGTAGAACGCTGATGAGGGAACGAAAAAAATGCACCTGATCTTTATCTCCATTCGATTTCAGTTCAAGAATCAGAAGCAGAAATATCTGATGGTCACTTTTGTTAACTTCCTTTGCATTCAATTCCATCACTGCTTCCCTTGGAAACAGAACCAATTTTGAGGTAACAGTGGAAACTTTACGAACTAAATGATGTGACATATCTTTACTATCTATGCTTACAAAGACCTAATTTCATTGTATAGCATTATGTTTTGGGCCCTTGGCACTCTACGCAATTCTAATTGTAGTTTTGTGTTGAGGCACTTTACCAACTGTCTGCATTGATGACTCTCTCAAACTCCTTCTGCCTAAGCCGGCACCAAAGCTATCTTTGTAATCATATTCTCGCCGAGTAGGCTTTTGTCTTTGTCTTGTAAGTCTTGGCATTGATAGTTGTATTTTAATCATTTTGGATTTCCAAACAATTGAAGTAGTTGAGACGGCAGAAATATTAAAACTCATCTCTGCCTACTGCAACTCTAGTTACACTTGCATGCAGCAAAAGTTGGCAGCTGGCGTCCTTTCCTTTCTTTGCAGTCAGAAAAATGTTTGGAACTATATCAGCGGAGATGGAAGTGAAGGTGACCGCAAGTGAAGCTTGGAAGTTCTATGGTACCCTCCGTCTGGCAGAAATTGTCCTTGAGCAGCTCCCTGAAATGATTCACAAGATTGACGTATTAGAAGGCGATGGAGGAGCTGGAACTGTGCTCCTGCTCACTTTTCCACCCGGTAGATTCTAATTGTGTGATTATTATCTATATATATTTACCTCTGATTATGCATATTTCTTAATCATATAGATGATTCTATACGGCTTACTATGTTGAATTAGGTCCATCTGGTAGCAGTTCCCAGCACAAAGAGAAGTTCACGGTGGTTGACAACGAGAAACGACTGAAAGTGGTAGAGGTGATTGAAGGCGGATACCTGGAGCATGGTCTGGATCTTTTACAGATACGTTTTGAAGTCATCGAGAAGCAAAGGCAGCGGGAGGAAGAAGAAGAATCATGCATCACCAAATCTACGGTCGAGTATGAGACTAAGGATTTGGCAGCAGCTTATCTTGCAGTCGCCAGTATCCAGAATTTTGTGGCTATTATGAAAGCTATTGCTAATCATCTTACCAAGAACAAGAACAACAACTGAGCTCTGGCTATTGTCCCCCTTTTTTGGAGTGGGAGAAAAAAAAGTTGTTCCTTTTAAGTATGCATTCAGGGGATGGGGTGAGGGTGAGAAGTAAATTCATCTATAGAGGCGTTTGACTTGCTTTTTGGTATCAAATGCAACTAATTTGCTTATATATTATGCATCCTTCTTCTTGCAGTGAGATTGCTTGTCTGGTTCTTGTCTTGTTCCTCTGTCTGCTCTTTTGTTTGTTCCCATTTCATCATCAAACCTTTTTTGGGTAAATAATTTCATTTAGATTCTAAGAGCATGTGCTGGAGATCAGTCTTTACTCTTGAGAGTTTTTTTCTTTTTGTGGGATTTGGAGGAATAAAAGCTCGGCAAAGTTTTGATGTCCTGCCTTGAAGGTGCGGAAGGGATGCCGGTATTAAGTTCATAGAATGTAATTATTTGAGCAAACCATAGTCATGAAGATACTTGGCACAGAACGAAGCAAACGCTTTGCCTTCCAACTCCAGCTCTGAATGATTTCAATGAGGGAAATGATTGCCAATAACACAATTAAGAAATCATACATCTCTATTTGCCAGACTTTCCATCTCTCAAACTTCCACCAGCAAGGAGAAAGACCATGCTAAATCTAGAAGTCCAGTGAAGTAAAACAGGCAACAACTTCTGTTCCAGGTAGAGTTGGATCTCTTAATCTGGCATAGAAAAGTAGGAATCTATTGCATATGACTAAGCTTATCTCTAGCCCTTGAGCCAAATATGAAAGTTTGTTTGTGACTTTCCAGTAGAAGATAAAAGTGAATGAAGAAGGAAAATTTTCTTGCTCGCTTTTTGATTGATCTTTGTACAATGTATATATACATATTCATATAATCCATTCTGTAACATACTGAGAAAAGATGTGCTAAACCGATCTACTTTTACAACACTAAATTAAACTACGAAAGATTGGGATGAAAGATATTGTGATGACGGTGTTAGTCATCCTAGCAAGTTCATCTTTAGCCTAACTGCACCATTATCACCCAACAATTGATGAAGATCCTTTGAGGATGTATGAGAACTATCTTGTCCTTTCATGAAAATCCATAGCCGATGATTGTGTCAATTGTCTGCAACACCCTCCAAGCTGGACACAGCAAGCAGATAATGAACACTGAGAGGCTGAAGCGAACGAATAAACTGAGAACTGGGCAAAAATTTGGTAAACAAATCAGCAAGTTGACGAGGAGAAGATACAGGTGAAAATTTGATGAGGCCATTTTGGAAATTTTTGTTAACCAAGTAACAATCTATTTCAATGTGTTTAGTTCGCTCATAAAAGACCGTATTTTCAGCGAGGTAAATAGCACTCTTGTTGTTACAAAAAGGAATAGGTAGAGGAATAATGAAGAAGTCAACAAATAAGTATGCAAGTTACTGTAACTCACAAGTAGTGTGAGCCAATGCTGTATACCCGGCCTCAGAAGAACTATGAGAGATTGTAGATTGTTTCTTGGACTTGTAAAAACTGAGAGATGTTCCCAGAAAAACACACAACTTAGCTATGGAAAGCCTGGAATCATCACAACCATCCCAATCCGAATAAAAAAAGGCATGAAGAGTTAGCGAGGAAGTTAAAGAAAACAAAAAGCCTTGACCAGGGGTTCCTTTGAGGTAAATCTCCATGCAAAAAGCATTATTAATGTCTAGTTCATGCAAATGCCACCCTTTAATGGTTAAAATGCCTAACAAAGTTCGAATGATTGTCACTTTAGTTTGTGGAAAAAATGTGTTAAGATAACAGCATATATCCCTTTTCAACAAATCAAGCCATATATCTCTCAATGGTGCCATTTGAATAATATTTAATTTGAAACACCCATTTACAGCTAATTAAAATTTTAGGGTGGTAAATGTCCCAAGTGTGATTGCGGGCAAGAGCATGCAGCTCATCCTTCATAGCCTTATGCCAACAAATTTCAGATTCTAGGAATAGGTCTTATTAGGTTCGACTTCAACAAGTACATTTCATGCAAAAATTTTAGATTCTGGAATTGTGAGATCATGTGACAAGACATGGTGCAATTGATGAGGAGTGTGACTAGTTGCTGGAGCAGGGTGTTGCAAAAGATAACTATTGCCTGTTTACGAGACAAAGAGTCTCCATTCATTGATATCAGTTAGTTTTTTTCCAATTTAAAGTTCATAAGCATCTCAATTTAGTACTCAATTTGATGTATTTTGAGTTAAATTCTGAAAAAATTATGTTGATATGGCATGTGTTAGAAAACGATAACGACGAGTACTGACAGACAACCCAATAGAATTGAACAAGCACGGTTTATACTCAACTAAGACTCTAACAAAAGCACAATTATCAACAAAGCCGATAAGGCTAAAGAGTCCAAATGTAAAGCAACAAGCCAAGCACGGTCCATACTCGATTAGAGCTCTAACAAAAGCGCAATTATCAACAAAGCCGATAAAGTCAAATAGTCCAAATGCAAAGTGTTGCTATCAAAATAATGAGCCGATGCAAACAGGTATCGGCTACATTTCTGATAAACACAAATGATTCGATATGGTGAAATAGAAAATGGTATCAGATCTTTTTGAATTAGGGATCGGGTTCCTTAAACTTACTATAGAAATGGTTTAAGAAAGTTAGTTGAAAATGCCCAACGGAAGGACTTTTTGGAATAATAAACTGATACTTGTATTACCTTACTTAAAGAAAAATACAGAAAAGATCTTGACTTAGAAAGACGAACGGAAAGTTGTAAAGAAAGTTGGAAACAAAGTTGTAAATGAAAGCAATCGAAATTTGAAGTTGTTGGTTGACGAGTTTTGTTCAGTTCTGGGTAATGCTCCCATTTTATACTGGCTGCAATAAAAAGATTAGGTGCCAACGTTGATCATGACTATCGGCTGCTCAAATTGATGTTGAGCTATTATTGTGCGCCTTGTGAGCGCGTTTGGATCTACGAAGGCAATCGCTCGGATTGATGCCGAGCCGTTATTGTGCGCCTTGTGAGCACGTTTGGATCTACAAAGGCAATCGCTCGGATGTTCCCCTAACGGTAGAACTGGCAAACAATTATACTTAGAATTCTATAAAAGGAAGGCATGGCCAAGCCAGGTAGCGCACATGTCTCATTACCTTGGACTTTATATCAAGCCTACAAAAAAATCTTATAATATATAAGTTTTCAACACTTCTCAACTTTTCGCATATGAGACTCATGTATAACATTAATTTTCAAATAGTTAAATATTTAACTTTAATAATATTTAATTATATATTTTCACCATTAAAATAGCTTCTAATATAATTAAAATAATTTTTAACATGTCAAGAATAATTTTTATTAATTATTTTAAATTAATTAATTATAAATTAAAAATTATTAACTCTCAAAGTTGTTTATAGCACGTGTATGATTGAGTAATGATTTGTGGTTCATTCAATTTGTTTCAATATTAAAGAAAAAGCTTCCCCCACTCCCCACCCCCAAAAAAAAAAAGAAAAAAAAAAGTACAGCACCCATGCGCTAGGCCGGACAGCCTGGAAAATTCATGTTTTCAAATAGGAACAAAAAAGCAGCATGTGTTGCTGGCAGCTGCCAATGTTTGTTGTTCTAATATATACCTATATATAAAAAGAAAAGGGAAGTTTCCTTTGCAGTTTTTTTTTTTTTTTTTGGGATGTTTTATGGAGGGAAAAAAAAATGTCTGCTTCCACTTTTAAATATTTAGTATATGTCAGAATCATTAATAAAAATAGTATTGTATTTACTAACTTAAAAAAATATTTTTATTTAACTTATTGAGTTAGTATAACTTATTCTAACTATTATATTTTACATATGTTAGCAGCAAATTTATGAATTTTTATGAGAAAGGCTAAACTCTTCAATCGACCAGAGCTGCAGAGACCGAATGGAGAAAACATCAGTGCAATTGCCACCCAAAAAAAAAAAAAAAGAAAGAAAAGAAAAGAAAGAATAGCGGGGCCCACGTAGACTGAAAACAAATGGCAAAAAACTTTAGTACACTTACAAGGGGAAATTAAAAAAAAAGAAGAGAGATAATAAGGTAGGGTATGAAACAAAGGAGCATCGGAGAAGACAATTAGACAAAGGAGACACGAAGATAAAAGAAGGCTTAGGCTGTGGAAGAGAAAGTAATGACTTTCTGGTGCGTGGAAAAGAGTGATCAACTAAATCTGGGTCTCTATAGTTAAAAAATTCAATAATGCAAAACCCACTCAATAATATTATCAGAGAATCTACAGGTATGACCTAACTGATTGAAAATAAAATGCATCTGAATATATACGTTCTATACTTCTTTAAAAAAAAAAAATTTCAACACAAAAAAAAATGAAAAAATGAAAAAAAAATTAAAAATGTATTTCTAGAATGTATATTTGTTTTCATTGTTGGGTTATTTGATAAATATAAGTGGGGAAAAAAAAAGAAAATCTGAATAGAATCCAAAAACAGTAAGACTATAAAGTTAATAAGGCATACGTGTATCTTTTTTTCCCCTCGAAGCACTGTACTCATCAACCAACTTTCAGCAGATGGAGCTTTGAATGAAGGGTGGGCATTGAAATGAGGAAAGATGCTGGAAGAAGGGTTTTTGATTGGAATGGTCTTGTTGGGTCATTTCACATTAATTAACTCAATCAGTATAATCTATTTTCATTTAGTATGTATATATTTATTGAATGCGTTCTTATTTAATAAAGACGTATTTTATAAATATATCTTCTGATAATATATAAATATTTATAAAATATATTTTTAAAAATTTAATATTTATCGTACACATTATTATAAAACGTATTCAAATTAAGTTCAAACTAAATGAAGACGGATTATATTGATTAGGCTAATTGACGTGAAATGACCCGAAAAAGGGCCATTCCAATAAAAAAACCCTTCTTCCAGCATCTTTCTTCATTTCCATGCCCGCCTTACATTCAAAGCTCCATCTGCTGAAAGTTGGTTGATGAGTACAGTGCTTCGAGGGGAAAAAAAGATAACAATACCATAAAAACCCAACTCTGCATCCTGCAGAGCCACCAAGTTGTTTCCAACTCAAGTTAGTTTCACTTGCTGAAAACAATTCAACAATTCAAGTTAGTCTCAGGAAAATGTTTGGAACTATATCAGAGGAGCTGGAAGTGAAGGCGGCCGCAAGCGAAGCTTGGAAGATTTACGGCACGCTCCGTCTGGCAGAAATTACCCGTGAGGACCTCCAAGAAATGATTCAGAAGTTTGAAGTAATAGAGGGTGACGGAGGAGCTGGAACTGTGCTCCTCTTCACTTTCGTACCCGGTATATATAACATACCCTAATTATGTGATTATATTTAAATGTTTACCTCTGATTATGCAGATTTGTTAATCGTATAGATAATATTATATGGTTTATTTTGTTGAATTAGGTCCTTCTGGTACGAGTTCCCAGCTCAAACAGAAGTATGCGGTGGTTGACAACGAGAAACGAGTAAAAGTGATAGAGCTGATTGAAGGTGAATATCGGCATGGTTTTGATACGGTGCGGGTACGGTTGGAAGTCATCCAGAAGCAAAAGCAGCGTGAGGAAGAAGAAGAATCATGCATCATCAAGTCTACAGTTGAGTTCGAGACCAAGGATTTGGAAGTAGCTCAGCGTGGAGTAACCTATATCAAGGATTTTGCGGATAATATGAAAGCTGTTGCTAATCATCTTACCAAGAACAAGAGCAACAACTGAGCTGTGGCTTTTTTAGTATGTATTCAGGGTATGGGGTGAGTGTGAGAAATAAATTCATTTGACATCCTTTTTGTTATCAAATTAAGGCACTATATATTTTGCTTACGTATTATGCACTACAACGAACTTAGCATTAAGCAACGTTAATAAATTTATTTTGAGATGTTAATTTGTGTCATAAAATTATTTACTGACATTTTTGTAAATATCTTCACATGCGTTGTTAGAAGTGGTATCGCCACGATGCAAGACGTTACGTCGCTAAATTAAGTTATCGACACTTTTTTAATAAGTATCTCTAAATTTACCAACACTTTTTTTATAAGTGTCTTTAAATTTAACAATACTTATTTTATAAGCGTATTTAAATTTACTACGCTTAAATTCTCTAATATCGTTAACACAATGGCATTTTTTTAAAGTGTCCCAAAATTTACAACACAAAATTTTAATTGTCTATTTTTTTTTCTATATTTTATATTTAAGCGTATCGAAATTAACAATACTTTATTCTATAAATGTCCCAAAATAGTGACATCTAAATACAATTTCGTCCCCTATTTTTTCGACACAATCAATTATAGTATCTCAAAATTTAATGACCATATTTTTTAAAACGCTCCTAAAATATCTATGCCTAGATATGCTTCAAGAACTCTTCGGTCATCTCAATGCAATTGGAAACACACCATAGTTGGGCAACCTTTGCTACAGTAATCTCAAAGTCGACACCATAGCAGACTTTGGCACCAAGCTCAAATGATTCAAAACATCGAGCAACTACACATTTAGTTGGATCCCTGAAAGTCTTTGGGAATTGCTATCAGAACCTCAGTTTTCTGCTACCAATTTCCAGATTCGCCCTCTTCATGAGAAAAGTGGAAATCGCAAGCAGGGGAAAAACCATAACTGGATTTAGTTCACAACAAATATAAAGCTGCTACATTTGAAAGGAAGGAGGGGAAAAACCAAAACTATGTATATAGTATGTTTGTCATTGCCAACAGGTAAACCAAACAAATTATCAACTGTAAGGTTGATGACAACCCATCATGGTTTCTACTATGCTTGTTCTGAAGAAAAAACTTATAATCAAAGAATAAAGGGGGGAAAAACATCTATCAAATGAACCCAAAAAACAATTGTTTAGTATAAACAGCATGTCTAAACTGACTTGTCTAGAAGACGAGCTATCCATCACTTCACTAGAAATTAATTGATCAACTGAATCTGGACTTGAAAACAGGTGTTTTGATATTACTAGAACTGGTTGGTTATCCAATTTTGTTAAGCACAATATCAAATGCACATGCAAGAGATGGAAGCAGTCAAAGTTGGAATGCCTGTTGTATGTGTGGATCATGATTAGGTTGATGAAGCAGCTGTCAAGAATTTGGTGGCCGAGATCTCATAGTTGTTGGTCCCGTGACACTTTTTTTCGGAAGGCACTATGGTCAGTTTGACTTGTTAACTTTGCCATTGTCCTCTTTTCCCAATTTTTAAAAATTTACTTATTATTCTTCTGCAACAGGTCTTGTTGGGAGAAATAGTACAGGAAAAACTACTTTCCTAAGGTACATGGTAACATGGCTATGCATGCCATTGAAGGCATTCCAAGAAATTGTCAAATATTACACTTAGCAAGAAGTTGTTGGTGATGACACATTAGTCTTGCAATGAGTTATTAACTCTGATATTGAAAGGACCAGCTTTTGGAGGAAGAGTCCCATATCCTTGAATTACAGGCTAATCATACTCCATCTATTTAAGAAAAGGTTTTCTTTTATATGGTTGTTTCTTTTGTTAATATGAAATGCATTACCACCATGTTCATGTTAGTTCCATTGGTGAATCTTTTGTCATGTAAAGAGAAGTGGACTTTAAAGATGAAGCTGGAAAGACTATGGGGAGTTGAATGGTGGAATAGACAAAAATTCTACTGCCCGGAGGTTGGAAGAGATATACAAAAGGCTGGAGTTTATTGATGCTTATGCAACAGAGGCTCGTGCAGCGACTATTCTTGAGGTTAGTCCTTGAACCTCCTTGTTGTGGCTGTAAAATCTGTTGATCAACCGTAAATTTTGCCCAAGGACAGCAGACCGTTGTTTCCATTCAGGTAGACTTGGACAAGTCAGATACTTTAGGCCTCCATTATCAGAGTCAATGCACTTGTTTGTTGCATTTCTTTAAATTCTAACCTAAAGCTTCTTGTGCTATAGTAACAGGTTTCTGAGGGTGAAAGGAGTCTTACAAAAGACTATAGACTACTTGAAATGTTTGGTCTCACTATAATTCCTCCTGCTCCATGGTATTAACACACGCCTCTTATTGAAATGGTAAAATTTTAATTATATCTACAGTATCCACAGTAACTTTTGTTCTGTCATGATTCGAAAAAGTGCATACCTCCAATTGAACTCACATTTGAAGTTGATGCTATAGTGTTTTGAAAGTTAAGAATACAAGAGAATTGGTAAATTAGAAAAGATTACCATCACCAGCAACAAGAGCCATTTGAGTCTGGAGAATATCAAAGAAATGACAATGAAAAGCTTGCTGAAGAACTAGATCAATGACAAGGTCAAGCTTAACTAAGATGAAAAGGAGAACATTGAGACTTCTACAAAGGAGACAGTTGAGTAGGCATAATATTATAACTATTACTCTTCATTTTTTGTATTCATTATTCAAAATTTTTGTTATGTATATGTGTTGACGTCAACTTTGCCGAGCTGATACAACGGTTACTTTGAACCAATGCCGATTTGATAAATTGGGACGAGCCGATGAAGTCAAAATTTTGAGTAGCCGATGGTCATGGTCAACATCGGCACCGCAGAGCCGATAAGAAGGAAAACAGATCCCTGATCTTTCGGCGCAAGTATTCCGCACGACCGTTGGGAGCATCTTTGGCCGGAAGAAACTCCACGATCTGCTAAGGGCTCGTTTGCAGCAAGTATAAAATGGAAGCAGTGTCCAAAACCAAAGGAGAAGACATCATCCAGCAACGTGCAACTTTAATTTTTTCTACTTCGTCGTCATTTACAGCTTTTTAGTTCAGAATCTCATTTTCCTTATAACTTTGTTACTGCTTTGTTTTAGCTTTTTCTCTACTGTTTTGTTTACAGCTTTTCTTTACAGCTTCCTGTTCATCTTGTTTCAATATCAGATGTTTTTTGTACTTTCTTTTAAGCAAGTTAATACAAGTATCATTCTATTCTCCCAGAAAGGTCCTTCCGTTGAGCATTTTCAGCTGACTTTCTTGAATCATTTCTATAGTAAGTTCAAGGAATCCGGTTCCTGATTCAAAAAAGATCTGATATCATTTTCTGTTTCACCATATCGGATCGTTTGTGTTTATCGAATGTGAAGCCGATCCCCGTTTGCATCGACTCCCTATTTTAACAAACAACACAGATTGGCACGCCCAATGGGACCAAAGGTCAGTATTCGCATGTTATTGCGGTCAGGACGAACAATGGCAAGCAATTCACAGCAACCACAGGCACATGAGACATCCGAGCGACCCTTAGTCCGTACTCTCCGGGGAGTCTTTGATCCTGCGATCACTACTGCCCTCTGTACTCAGGGTACTTCTGTGGAGCAAGGGGTCAGTCCTTGCCCCCACCACTGGTGTCTCAGTCGATGTCCACCTCATTGACTGCTATTTGACATACTATGGAACAATGTACTGGCGAGCTCTTACAGGGGCTTAAGTTCGCTACTATTTTTCGACCTCTGCTTCAGAATGAGCTCCAACAATTTGCACAGAGGCAAAATTTGCAAACCTTTGCTCAGCTATCAGGTTACCATGCTCAAGGAACAAACACGGCCCCTGCATACCCCATGCCGTCGGCTGATGGTGCACCCTCTCATAGCTCAGTGCACCTCTTGCGAAGAGAAATGAGCTTCCCTGCTACCGGGGGGCATCAAGTTCCAGGAGTGGTGGCTCAAAACATGGTGCCAGCAGAAATGTTTCCAGGCAGAAGTCCGGTCCCAATAACAGGGTTACCATCGACTTATGAAACTGGGCCAAACCTTGTTAGGGGAAACATGCCGCCTTTTGGGGGGTAGACGAGTTACTCTGTTCCTTATTCTCCTTTATATCCGGCAATTACAGCAGCTAACCCAGGGTAGGGAATTGAAAGTACTGAGCCGTCCACAGAGCAAGGTCCCCGACCTGTCATGCAAAGTCCTTCACCTTAGTTCAACAGCCATACCAGCCAGTGGATATGGTAACAGAAACATTTTGACGGCAGTCACGGGATCGGCTGGTATACCAAAAACCTTACCCTGAATGGGTGGATTCTATGGCAGTGCTCCCTCGAGGTTACAAGCTGCCGGAGTTTTCAACATTTACTGGTGAAGACAATAAGTCCACCATAGAACACATCGGAAGATTCACAGCACAATGCGCTAAGTTGGGGAACAATGAATGGCATAAGTTACAACTATTTTCATTATCCTTGACAGGAGCAGCATTCACATAGTATGCCAATCTAGTTCCTAATTCTATATACTTCTGGGCTGACATGGAAAGAATGTTTCACCAATGTTTCTTTAAACCGGTACCGGAAGTTTCCATCGCGGACCTTCTAGCAATAAAGCAAAAGGGATCAGAAGATGTTGCGGATTTTATTGAGTGTTTCCGGCAAGCTAAGTCCAAATGTACAACCCAGTTGCCTGAAATAGAATGTGCAAGGATTGCTATTAGCAGGATGCATCCGCAGCTCAAAGAACGTCTCATTCTCTAAGACTTCTCGAATTTATCCCGGCTATGGTCTCACGCTATTAGAATAGAAGAGATGATCAAAGAGAAAGAGAAGAGGCGTTCCGTCAAGTTTTCTCATGGCCAGACAATGATATCCGTCATAGATGACACTAATGAGGAAGACGGAGAGCAGGCTATAGAGGTAATGGCAGCAGAATTGGTAAAGGGCGCATCCTATACGTGTCCTCACTTAAAGCCCGGCAAAGGAAATGATGAAATTGCCACATCAGGACCTTCCTATTCGTTTAACGTCTCAAAAGCTTGACAAATCTTTGACCAACTGGTGGTAGATAAGCAGATTCGCCTGGCTTATGGACACAAGGTCCCCAGCCAAGAAGAGTTGAAAGGAAAAAGGTACTGTAAATGGCATAACTCTTTTTCGCATAGTACTAACAGTTGTATTGTTTTTAGAAACATCATTCAGAAGGCTATCCAGGATGGAAGATTGAAGTTTGCAGACAAAAAAGAAGAGATTTTGGTAGACACGGATCCATTCCCGTTAGCCGACGCACACATGTTGCAAACAATATGTGGGAAACAGGAAGAACATACAGGAAATAACAAGCCTGGGGGGATAGAACAAGCATTCCAGAGATTGGATGGTAAATCGTTAGTTTTTACCCATTTATCTCCTCCCTCTTTTGTAGCACATTTTCATGGCAAAGAAGGGAAACTAACAGTGCAGGTACCCCAAAAGGAGATATTTCTACCTGGCCTCTGTTCCCGATCATCAAAGTCCCAAAAAAGATGAGAGCAGTGGAAGCGGGCACAACAAAGGCAGCTGGTTGATGCCTGGGTGGAAGAACAACTAGTCCCTGATAATGGCCAAAATATGCTCAGCATATTGCCATCAAGTTTCCGAGCCATCTCTCGTCAAGAATCTACGGAAGAGGATTTCCATGTGGAAGAAAGAGCCGCAGTAGAGTTGGTGGATGTCCAAATGCCCCTAGAGGGGATGCTCTTTCCCATTCCAACGGCCCAAATGTTAACCACCTCAGGCCCCTGTACATCAAAGCACATGTCAATGGCAAGCCACTTACTCGAGTTTTTGTTGATGGTGGAGCTGGCAAGCCACTTACTCGGGTTTTTGTTGATGGTGGAGCTGTCTTAAACGTAATGCCTTTCTCCACCTTGAAATGGCTGGGTAAAGATAAGTTAGATTTGTCCCCTACTGATGTACAGATGGTTAATTTCACTAGAGAGACAGCTGTGGCCGAAGGCGTTATCACTTGTGATGTCACAGTCGGGTCCAAAACCAATAAAACGATCTTTTTTATAATTGATGTGAAGCCAGCTTATTCCATTTTATTGGGTAGGGATTTGATTCATGCAAACCGGTGCGTACCGTCCACTTTACACTAGATTATGCTGGTCTGGGATGGAGAACGGGTAGAGCAGATCCCAGTCGATCCTAATCTGTTTTCAGCCGAAATCCACATGAACGAAGCTCTGTTTTATCATCCAACCTTCAATCCAAGCCACTATGCCAAGCTAATGATGGCCCATAACTTGATCACCACTGAGGAACCAGGCGGCCTACGACCGGAAGATCCGGAGGTCCGACGAGCTCCTGGCTTCGTTGCTTAAGATCCATTAATAGAAGTAGACATAGGATAAGCAGGGGAAAGCAGAACAACCAAGGTAATTTTACATTTGACCATCGAGAAAAGGGAGAAGATAACTTGTCTGATCCGCAAGTACAAAGATTACTTTGCGTGAGACTATCATGAGATGCCCGGTTTGGACCGAAGTATGGTGGAACATCGCCTACCTGTGAAGGAAGGCTTTAAACCCCATAAACAACTGGCAAGACGTTTTAATCCTGCATTACTACCCAGGATCAAGGAGGAGGTAGAAAGGTTACTCCGATGTGGGTTCATCCGTACGTGTCGGTATACAGAATGGATATCTAACATTGTGCCGGTCATTAAGAAGAACGGTCAACTACGGGTCTGCATAGACTTCAGAAACGTGAACTTGGCCACTCCAAATGATGAGTATGCTATGCCAATGGCAGATATGTTAGTAGATTCTGCTACGGGTAACCAGTTTTTGAGCTTCATGGATGGTTATTGAGGGTATAACCAGATATTCATAGCTGAAGAAGATACACACAAAACGGCGTTCCGTTGCCCGGGGTCTATCGGCTTATTCGAATGGGTGGTTATGCCATTTGGTTTGAAGAACGCTGGGGCCACCTTTCAACGGGCCATGAATCTCATCTTCCACGACCTTATCGGTAGCACCATGGAAGTCTACATAGACGACTTGGTCGTAAAATCCCCCATATTTCTACAACACTTAGTTGATCTGGAACAAGCTTTTCTCCGGATGCGTCAGCACCACTTGAAGATCAACCCGGCTAAGTGTGCCTTTGGAGTTACAGCTGGGAATTTCCTTGGGTTTTTAGTACACCAGAGGGGGATTGAGATAGATCAGAATAAGGCCCGGGATATTCTACAAGTAAGACCGCCTCAGACGAAGAAAGAGCTACAAAGTTTCTTGGGAAAGATTAAATTTTTACGGCGTTTTTTGGCAAACGCTACAGGTAAGCAGAAGGTATTTTCTTCTTTGTTACGGTTAAAGTTATCTCAAGAATTTATCTGGTAGCCTGAGCATCAAGTAGCATTTGATCAAATCAAGGTAGTCTTATCACATCCACCGGTGTTAGCTTCTCTGCATGACCAGTCTCTCATGAAGTTATATATCTCAGCTGCGGAAGGATCTATCGGTAGTTTATTGGCTCAGGATGACCAGCAAGGGATAGAAAGATCAGTATACTACTTTAGCCGAAATCTATCGGATACGGAGACCAGGTACACCCCTATTGAAAAGCTATGCTTATCTCTTCACTATGCATGGACAAAGCTAGAGTATTACTTGGTATTTAGGGAGGTACATATCCTATGAAGATAGATTTAATCAAACTCTTGTTGAATCGCCCTTTACTGAATGGGCGGCTTATGAAATGGGTGGTCAAATTGCATGCTTTTTCTCTAACTTATGTGCCACTGAGGGCTGTGAAAGGACAAGCTGTTGCATATTTCTTAGCTGAACATCCTTCTCTGGAGATACCACAAACGGATGGGGACAAGCTGCAGAGGTACGTTTCTTTGAAATCATGGGTTTTACAATTTGATGGCTCAAATACCTAACAGAAGGCTGGTATTGGTCTGGTTCTTGAATCTCCGAATGGACAACTGGGTAAGGTCCACGTTGAGTTAAAGAAGGGAACAACTAATAATCAAGCGGAATATGATGCCCTTTTGTTAGGATTACAGATTCTGAAAGCACTAGAAGCTCGAGTAGTCAGAATTTTAGGAGATTCGCAAGTAGTTATCCGACAAATAGTAGGAGACTATAAATGTGCTAACCCGTTGTTGTCGGGTAAGTTACGGGAGGTAAAATGGTTATTTCAGAATTTCTAGGAGGTCATTCTAGTTCATGTTCCCAGGACAGAAAACCAAGGTGCTAATGATTTAGCTCAGTTAGCTTCAGGTTTTAGGAAAGCAGTGATGTGCCAACAGATAGTAGACATAGAGTATCAAGAAGATTGGCGACAGGAGATTGTTAATTATTTAAGAAACCCGACTGGACAAACGTCTCGAGAGGTGAAACGAAAGGCCCTCAGTTTTATATTGGTAGGCAATGATTTGTTTCGGTGGAGTCACACTGGAATTCTTTTAAAGTGTCTCTCCAAAGAAGAAGCATTACGCTATGGCAGAGGTACACGAAGGCTTATGTGGAGCACATCAAGCGGGCCCAAAGCTGAAATGGACGCTTCAACGTCATTGTTTCTTTTGGCCATCCATGACTACAGATTGTAATACTTATGCGGTTGGCTGTAAAGTTTGCCAAAAACATGGCCCCTTATTGCACACTCCTTCCACTGAATTACATCCGATCATTAAGCCATGGCCTTTCCGTGGATGGGCCCTAGACATTATCGGAAAGATCTATCCGCCTTCAGCAAAAAGGCACATATTCATATTGGTGGCAACGGATTACTTCATCAAGTGGGTAGAGGCGCAACCATTGGCCAAAGTAACACAAACAGCAGTCATCAACTTTCTTTAGCAGAGTATTCTCTTCCGTTTTGGAATCCCAGAGACCATAACAACTGATCAAGGGATGGTATTTACAGGAGACCAGGTACGTAATTTCCTAACACAGTTTAAAGTTAAGTTGCTCCACTCTTCTCCCTATTATGCACAGGCCAACGGACAAGCAGAGGCAACGAACAAAACCTTAATCGGCATGATCCGCAAGGCAGTAGAAGACAATCTAAGAAGATGGCATGAGACGTTGCAGGAAGTGCTATGGGCCCATCAGAATGCTGCTAAAACTGCAACCGATTTTACTCCGTTTAGACTAACTTATGGGCAGGATGCTGTGTTACCTGTTGAGATATCATTGCAATCAGCTCGGATAGCCTACCAGCATGGTCTAATGGCTGAAGATTACCAGATAGCTTTGGCCTTGAGCTTAGACCAGGTTGAGATGGACTGTTGGGTTACCTTGGAGAATATAAAACAACACAAGGAGAAGGTAGCAAGGGCGTACAATCAGAAAGTTTGTGAAAGAAGTTTTCAAGAAGGAGACATGGTGTGGAAGACTATCCTCCCCGTTGCACCAAAGGATTCGAAGTACGGTAAGTGGTCTGCATCTTGGGAAGGTCCATTCTTAGTAACACAGGTTTTTGATGGAGGAGATTATCGCCTAATGACACCCGATGGAAAGGAAGCAGGTAAATCAATTAATGGTAAGTTTTTGAAACGGTACTATCCGGCGTTCTGGGAAAGGACTAGCGAGTTAAAAAAAAAAAAGAGAGAGAGAGAAAAACTTCTTGAGCAAAAATTTTGTCCTTATATGTTGAACTGATCACAAGAGGTAGATTAGATATCCGTAAGTATCATTACAAGAGAAATCAGTTATCATCGGAAGGGGCAGGGGGCAGTAGTGTTGGCCGATAAGCAACAATCGCTAGCCGATCTGGATTTTCTGACTCGACGGACGCTTGAATAGACATCATGTCAGTTTTCGTTGGCTGCGGATTAGGAACCGGGATCTCTTCTTCAGCCATCTCAGCCTCCGTTTCTGTTCCTCTTTCGGGAGGCAGGGCTACCTCATCAGTAGACATTTCTGGAACGCCTGTTTCGGCCGTCGAAGGGGCCGTTTCTTCAGTTTGAGTCTCGGAAGGGCTTGCTTCGTCGGCAGTCGGGGGATGTAGAACCTTGTTCAGATCAGCCACAAAACGGTCCTATCCGGACTTCATCTCAGTCAGGAGGGTGGTAGAGTTGGATAGTTCAGCTTCAAGCAGTTCCTCTTCTGCTTCCAGCATTAGCCGTTCGTCATTATGTTGAAAAAAGGAGTTGTCAATGGCTGTGACTGTTTCCTAAAGCCCTTTCTCTGATTCAAGCCATTGCTTTAAGGCCTTTTTCTCAGAGGCAAGTTCTTCTTGGAGTTCAAATATTTGACATTCGAGCCGTTCAATTTTCCCTTTCCCCTCCGCAATATCAGTTCGCAGAAGCGTAAGATGACCCATGAATTCCCGTGCTCTTTTTCTGCAAATGCTGTGTTTTCTTGATGCAGCTTCAGAAGCTCTAACTGGTCGTGCGCTTCATCCCAACGGCGCTGCGTGTCAAATAAGAAGCGACCGGTGAAGCGTATTTGCCCCAGGCATCCAATTGCCAAGTCCTGAAGTGTAGGGGGCATGTCGGGGTCGGCTGATTGAACGATTCGCAGAAGGGCGCGGCTCGCATTATCCAGAGTGGACCTCTCAGTAGGCAAGGTAGCTCCGATAAGGCCAACGTTAGCATCGGCAGGGAAGCAGTAGTTTTTCTAGTTCCCTGGCTGGGGGGAGGCACCGTTGTTTCGACATCATCGGCCACTAGTTGCTTTTCAGGCCTTGGTGGAACAGAGGAGGGGCTTTCTGGAGCTGGAAGCTCAGCCGACGGAAGGGTTGCCGTTGGTAGGGAGGCCGACACGTCAGTCGCGGGAGAAGGAGCCGTAGCCTCCACCGACGGGGCATCTGTCGTCGGATGAGTAGTCCTTTCAGCCGCCTTTCGGCTAAGGTATGAAGCGGGATATCTTTCTCTGAGTTAGAAGAAGTGTCGATAATAATGGGACGGCCTATCCCTTGTTTGCATTTCTGCAGTAAGGATTATGCTGGTAATTAGACAAAATTGAACATTAGAGGAGCCAAGCACAACAAGAATTGCCAGAAGCAAACCTTGGAAACAAGAGGAGTCAGTGTTTCATGTTTCCTCTTTGATCGACGGAGCAGGGACGGGACCTCGATCTCCTCTTCTTCCTCATCTAGAGCAGCAGCAGTAGTTTTCTACACCAAGGGAGTATGTAAGGTCGGCATTGTTACAGGACTTACAGGGTGTTTTACCTATTTTCCTTTCTTAGCAGACGATGGTTCAGGCAAAGAGGCGGTCGGCTCGAGAATTCGCAGAAGCCAGACGCCTATAGGGGCGGAGAATAGGGCTCCACTCAGTAGCCTCCACCATAGATCGAAGTTCGGAGAAGTTTCCAACACCACCTGGAAGGGTTTAAATTCAAAAGACCTCAGAATAGCCTGGGTGCTCTCAACTAAAGTCTGTACGTCTTCAGCCGATAGCACCGGTCTCACAGAGAAGGAGGAAACGTGCCCCAAATTTGTGGGAATGTCCTGTATCAGCCCAAATTGGCGGGAAAAGCAGTGGGGATTGTACCTTTCACAAGAGGTCTTAGCACTCCGAGCTCCAGGCTTGGCCCCCAGGAGAATTTTTCGAGGGCATAGGATTCGAGCTCATAGAGTTTCTTGTGTTGTCTCGGGGCTTTCCGACAGATTTTTCAACCAAAGGAGGCCCTCTTCGGAAAGAAAATAGCACCATGGAAGTCTCAACATCGGTAAAGATGCGAGACGATGGTTTCGGCAGAAGCAGTATTTACGGGGATCCGAAGTAGCCGATAGCCAGTCGCCCGTTCAGAAGAGTCCTCCTGGGTGCCTGCAAGTCGACTGATGCCAAAGTTGGACAAATACTGATACAGCCAGAGTTGAGCAATCCAGAGCGGGCCCCCAAGGTTGGTCGGGTCTTCCCCAGCGGCAAGAGCAGTCATCAACTGGTTAATGGTGCGGCAGACCAAGGCGAGGACCAGAGAGGCAAGGTCACAATGCCGCCTACTCCGTAAGAGAGTCGATACATAGTATCGGTACTCATTACTGACGTCGGCAGAATGGGAGCAGATGACATACTTACACAGCCAAAGCCATAGGAAGGTTGCTTGTTCTTGATTTGAAGAAGTATCCTCCACCTCTCGTTGAGCGTTGATGAAATTACCATATGAAAAGGAGGCCTTGTCTAGACGAGCCTCAATGGCTAGTAAGCTTTCTTCGTCATGAAGTCTCGGAATCTCATCGCCTTCACATCGGAAGCCGAGTATGGTGTAGATGTCAAGAATGGTAGGGGAGAACATCCTTTGTGGAAAAATGAAGCCGTTTATCGCCGAGGACCAAAAGGGAAGAACGACGGCAAACAGATTGCGATCAAACGCCATCTCGAAGTCGGTCATCATGATGGCGTCCGAAATTCTCCATTGTGCCCAAATGGCCCCAAATCAGGCACAGCGGTCTCGCCATTCTCGGTAATTCTTGAGTTTGTGGGGCCAATGATGAAAAGAAGAGGGAAGAGTGGTGGTTGCAAAAGTATCATGTTGCAAAGGGAAAGTGAAATCAGCCGGCAAAACAAAGCGCAGGTGTTCAGCGGTAACCTCTGCAGGCAAGAGATGCGGACCCAAGGCAAACAGTCTGGCATCGGCTTAGACCAGGGATAGAATATTCTTATCGGTAGGGGTTGCCATTGCGATGTTGTTTTACCAAAAGAAAATTTACAGTTCGCAGGGAATTAGGGCAAGAAGGTAAAGGAATGATGAATTACTCAAGCAGTAGAATTTTGAAGGAGATAGAAGTCGTAGGAAGTGAGGAGTTCCGATTAGGGACCACTGCTATTTGTAGGGAGGTTTGAAATTGAGCCGTTCGCGGGTTCTAAGGCTGAGGCGTCACAACAATTCCACAACGTTCGGGATGTTTCGATTTTGTCAGAAAAAGAACGGCTGCCATTAAGAGTTGTACGATTCCTATCGTTTAACTGACTCGCATCTGCTGAAACAACGGGACTCGGGAGGCATATGTTAACGTCAACTTTGCCGAGTTGACACAGCGGTTACTTTGAGCCGATACCGATTTGATAAATTGGGATGAGCCGATGAAGTCAAAATTTCGAGTAGCCGATGGTCATGGTCAACATTAGCACCGCGGAGCCGATAAGAAGGAAAACAGATCCCTGATCTTTCGGCGCAAGTATTCCGCACGACCGTTGGGAGCATCTTTGGCCGGAAGAAACTCCACGATCTGCTAAGGGCTCGTTTGCAGCAAGTATAAAATGGGAGCAGTGTCCAAAACCAAAGGAGAAGACATCATCCAGCAACGTGCAGCTTCAATTTTTTCTACTTCGTCGTTATTTCCAGCTTTTTAGTTCAGAATCTCATTTTCCTTATAACTTTCTTACTGCTTTGTTTTAGCTTTTTCTCTACTGTTTTCTTTACAGCTTCCTGTTCATCTTATTTCAATATCAGACGTTTTTTGTACTTTCCTTTAAGCAAGTTAATACAAGTATCATTCTATTCTCCTAGAAAGGTCCTTCCGTTGAGCATTTTCAACTGACTTTCTTGAACCCTTTCTATAGTAAGTTCAAGGAACCCGATCCTTGATTCAAAAAAGATCTGATATCATTTTCTGTTTCACCATATCGGATCGTTTGTATTTATCGAATGTGAAGCCGATCCCTGTTTGCATCGACTCCCTATTTTAACAAACAACAATATGATAAGAAATAATGTAGATATAAACAAAATTTTTATTCTTACTCAATTGTGTAATTCTATTAATATAGAAAATTTATAAAAATTTTAATTTATATATCAGGCACATAATGTGAAGTTACCAATTAGTCTAATTGTAATTCTCAATTTGGGTGGAGAATTAACCATTTACTATTTTTTTCAATTATTTTTCCTTACTACTCAACAGTAACAATCACTCTTTATTAATACTCTGCAAAAATCTAACTCTCCCTCCGCAACCATGAGAAGGAAGTAGATGTTGAAGATAGAAGCATTTAACATTTAACTTTTTCTAATACTTTAAATTATTAACTTCACAAATCTCCTCAAATGCAACACGTGTTTTTTCCAATTGGCCCATTTGAATGTTGGTTCTGTTTGAACATGAAGTGGGAAGAAAATGAAGAAAGATCCTTGTTTGGTAGAGAAGTAGATAAATAAAAAGGGAAGTAAACGACGACTGAGGGGCACATGACAATAATACTACAAAAACCCAACTCTACCTCCTGCAGAACCATTACAAGCTGGTTCCAACTCCAGTTTCACTTGCTCTCAACAGGAATTGCCAGCCGGCGTCCTTTCCCTCAAGTCAGAAAAATGTTTGGAACTATATCAGAGGAGCTCGAAGTGAAGGCGGCCGCAAGTGAAGCTTGGAAGATTTACGGCACGCTCCGTCTGGCAGAGATTACCCGTTAGCACCTCCATGAAATTGTTCACAAGATTGACGTGTTAGAAGGTGACGGAGGAGCTGGAACTGTGCTCCTGTACACTCTTGCACCCGGTATTTGCTAATTATGTGATTATTATCTATATGTATTTAACTCTGATTATGCAGATTTGTTAATCGTATAGGTGATATTATATATGGTTTCTTATGTTGAATTAGATCCATCCGGTAGCAGTCCCCTGGACAAAGAGAAGTTTACCGTGGTTGACAACGAGAAACGAGTAAAAGTGGTAGAGATGATTAAAGGGGGATATCTCGAGCAAGGTCTTGATCTGTTACGTGTACGGTTTGAAGTCATCGAGAAGCAAAAGCAGTGTAAGGAAGAAGAAGAATCATGCATCACCAAATCTACAGTTGAGTATGAGACGAAGGATTTGGTAGCAGCTAATCTTGCAGTCGCCAGTATCCAGAATTTTGTTGCTATTATGAAAGCTGTTGCTGATCATCTTACCACGAACAAGAACAAAAACTGAGCTGTCTTTTTTTAAAAAAAATTATAATTCAGGGGCTGGGGTGAGGGTGGGAAATAAATTCGTCTACAGCTGCACTTGACTTACTTTTTGGTATGAAATGCATCCTTCTTGCAGTAGTGAGGTTGATTGTCTGGTTCTTTCTTGTTTCTGTGTCTGCTCTTTTGTTTGTTTCCATTGATCATCTATCTTTTTTTGTGTAAAAAGTTTTATTTTGATTCCAAGAGCATACGCTGGAGATCAGCCTCTAATCTTCAGAGATCTTTTGTGGGATTTGGATGAATAAAAGCTTGGCTCCAACGAAACGAAATGAAGAACATTTTGACGTCCGAATCAGAGACTAGGTGGGATACTCTGCCGTGAAGGTGCGCGAGGGGATGCCCAGGTATTGAGTGTTGAAAATGGCAACTTTAAGAGTTAATATTTTTTAACTCATGATTAGTTAGCCTAAAACAATTAATGGAAATTATTCTTGACATGTTAGAGATTGTTTTGATTATGGTAGAAGCCATTTTTATGGTGGGAATCTATACTTAAATGTTGTTAAAGTTGGGTGTTTAACCATTTGGGAACTCATGTTAGACATTAGTCCTACATAGAAAAAATTGAGGAGTATGTAAGCCTTTATATACTAAAAGACTTTTCTAAAGACTTAATAGAAAAGTCCAAGGTATGGAGGATGCCACACGCGCGCGCCTACCTGGCCCGACCCGGCTCGGGCTTGGCCCATGTTTTCACGTTCCTCTAATTTTATTTGGCCCAATTAACTCTAACGTGAAAAGGAAAAGGAAACATAAAATCTGGTAAGGAATTAGGATTTCCTAATCCGAATTGGGTTTTAATTTTTCCTAAGGCGAAATTAAAAGAGGGAACAGAGTCGCCATTAGGGTTAACCCTTATTTTGTACTTTTTGCTTCCTGAGAGAAAATTCGCCTATTCCCTTCTCTCTTCACGATCCATAATTTTTGGCTCATCGGGACCAGTGAATTGAGAGGATTTTCGAGGTGATTGCCGTTGGTGTGCGTCGACAGTGATCTGAGACCGTCTTATCCTGCAAAGAGAGTCGCAGTACCCATCGCACCGGAGTGGGGCGAATAACTTCTTGAAGGCAAGGCAATATTGGACTGGTGATTCGGTTAGCAGTACAGTACGTTGCGGCGCAGCTTGTTCAGAGGAGTGCCGGTGCCTGGTACATTCTGGTAGAACAGCGAGTAAGTCTCTCAGGTATCCTACTGACTTATTTATTGAGTTTGAATTCGGTTTAGTTACGTTAAGTTTGGATTGTGTGGCCTTGCCGGCATTGTTGATATTTGATAATTGCATGTGTTAGAGCCCTCGTCGGGTATAGGTGGTGCTTGTTCAATTCAGTTGAGTTGCCTATCTATGCTCGTAGGTACCCGATTTTCTAACATTGAGTTCATAGAATGTAATAATTTGAGCAAACTATAGTCATGAAGAGTATCCGAGCTGTATAGGCTTTCATCCTGAGTATCTGATGTTCATGAAGGTACTTGGCACAAAACTTAGCAACCGCATTGCCTTCCAACACTAAATGATTTCAATAAGGGAAATTGATGATTTTGCACAAATTGAATGAAAAGAAACTGTAGGAGACACGAATCATGGAAGTAAGGAAAAATAAAATTATCGATATCAAAACAAATGTACAGTTAATGGACTTTATATAAGTCCAAAGGGAGTTTTCTAGAAGGCTTAGCAAAGTGGCTAAGTTTTGGCTGCCAGCTATACTACTCATAAACAAAAAGTACCCCAACTAACAAAAGAAGAAAATAAGACAATTAGTTGGTTATTGTTGTTGTCATCCCGGGTCAAGTGCTTCAGTAATGCTAGTCCACCAATTTAAGAAAGTTCCCTCTATTTTTTGATGATTTCGTCTCATCATGACCTCTAAAAGCACATCCTTGAAATGTAAGCCATTTAATAACATCAATGGAAGCTTTCAAATGAAGTTGATTTTCTTCCTTTTGCTTGGAAGTAAATTTCATAAATTTTTTTTCAATATGCCCATCTTGATTCATAAGATCATCACATATTTTCTCAGCCTTTCTATGAGGAGAATTTGGGTTTTTTCCTACGTGTGCCAGAAGTGCACAATTTTCACTATTATTCACTTTCTTCCATGAACGAAAATCATTAACAGTGAATGAATCTGATCCAAAACGTCCATCTTTTTTATGAAATAGATAACAAGGAAGACAAAATGTAGCATCTTTACTAGGAGAATATTCTAATCATGAAGGAAATGACTTAAACCATGAGGCTTGAAATCTACGAGAATGTTTTCCTCTAGATTTTGGATAATTAGATTGCAAACACTGATATGGGCCTGCCTTAATATAAGCTCTACGAACTTCATCACAACTATCAATAGGATATTCACATATTTGCAATCGCAACCCTGGATCACGTTCCAAAGAATTGATATCAAATCCTACTTGAACTAGTCGTGGAGTTTTTGCAAGAGGATTTTCAGAATTTGAAGGATCAAGATCAACGGAATGTAACTCTTCACTAGATTTTGAAGTTTCAACATTTTTCCTTTTGAAGAATGCATCAATCGTACATGATCATTTCATCTACGATTTAAAAAGGGAAAAAAAATTATAATCTTTTAATGCATAATTTAGATATAGTTAGTTAAAATGTCTATATAAATCTAAATATTAATGTAAAAAAAAAAAACAAACAAACAAGAACACATTCATAGATGCGAAAAATTGATAATAATAATAAAAAAAAAGCATGTACACATATATAGACCACCACCCAAGTCTAATGGGAGCCATCACCCAGGCTCATTGGAATATATTTATTTATTTAAATATATCAAAGCAAATCTCGTAACAGTACAATCCAAATCTCATGTCAATATCAATTTTATCCTCTACACATATATTCGTATAAAAGTCACAAAATTATCTAAATATAAATTAAATATTTTTAAAAATATAAATTAAAATTTTAAATTGAATAAATTCTCTTCTGGACTTTTTGTATTCTTAAACGTTTGAGATTACCCACTGATTAATAACACTAGAAAAGTAGGTAAGTTGGAACTTCAAGGATCATAGTCACTGATTCAATGAATAAAAAAATATGAGAGTCCATACCCATAGAATGTCTGGTGCTCTAGAAATGACATATTCATTTTTTCATTTGTCTTTTGCTTCCCATATAACATAGACAGTTATTAAGATAACAAAAATTCTAAATCCTCCATTTTTCTCAAAAAATCATCATTCATGATAAACATATTTTATATCACATCGCCCAAGTATTGCAAAATTCTGAAATCTAAATCCTAGTAAATTCATTAATGTTAAGACAAAAGTGGGACAGAGACGGCGTTGCGGCGAGACTTGGGTGCGATAGTGGGGACCGAGACCCCGGGTGTACACAGTTAGAATTTTGTTTGGAATGTGGGTGGGGTTTGGAAATTGGAATGAAAAGAAAAAGTGGCGATTTGTGAAAGGAAGGAAAGGATCGGGTGGTGTGGTAGTGTGTATACAGATATATATTAAATTGAGGCATGTGGGTTGGGCTATATATATATTCTTAGGGGCACCATGTGGTTGGACTATATATATGTATAATATTTTATAAAATTCTTGGGGGGGGGGGGGTGCCCAAGCAACACAGTAGGTCCGCCCCTGGGCATATGATGTAACGATAAATGGTGAGTTTGCAGATGACAGTCTGAGATTATGAGTTCAGTTCATAATTCTACGTTACACGTTTCGTAATTTATCTCCTCCACAAAACCTTAAAATAGAGATGATATGAAGGCTTGTGATGGAACGTTATTTATTATTTATTAAAGAAAAACTCCAAAGAAGGATTTGGAACCATCCAAGTGTTTAACTATCACATTCTAAAAATAATACTCGATAAATTAGCTAAAAAATAATTCAACCTAATATCAATATATTCCTCAAGAAGAATTCAAATTCTATGGCTTAATTAGTAAAAGCTCTCATGTTCTAAGATTATATGGATGCATTATTGAAGAAAACTGGTTATGTGCAAATGTTAAAGACGTGAAAAGAAACGTCGAACAGAGAAAAGAAAGGAGGTTTGAGTGGTATTGATGTACTGCATAAGGGCCTTGGTTTTACGTTTCAAATCAAAATATTTGAAAAGACCCTTAGATTCCAACTCTCCTAAGCTTTAGTCCTCCAAGACAATTTAGAACCTCTCATGCAGTCTGTGGAGTGGGTACGAAAATTTGATATGTCTAGAAGGTAATATCTATTTAAACTTCACAACTATTGGTGTGAAGGTAATATGGATACAGAGGAATGAAAGTAGAGCAGGACAACAGTGTATATAGTAGAATAGTTTGTTGGAATGAGTGAGATAGAATGCTGATTTATATTGGGATGCAGGCCTTCGAAGGATCCTAAAGAGAGTTTAAGCAAAATTATGAATAAGAGTAGATACTCCTATCTCAAAATTGGACTAAATTAAACTTTGATGAAGCACTTCGAGATGGTGAGACATATGCAGTATGTGTCATGAGAAACCATGAAGGGAGAATCATACAAATTTGGGGAAGATATTCTGAAATTGATGGTCTTCACAGTTGAAGAGTATGCCATTTTACAAGCCATCAAAATTGGGTGCAATCTAAACATCCCAAAAATCATTTTGAAAGGGGATGCCCTGAATGCAATCTTAGCATTAAAAAGGTTTCCTGTGCAGAGGATTGGTGAGGCGATATATTTCATTGAGTAAGATAAATCACTGCTATTCAACCATCCTGAAAGGTAAGTAAGATATATTCCTAAATCATGTAATGTGATTGCTTATCGTATTACTAATAATTTTTGTAGTTATATAGACTCTTCCTTAATTTTTTTTTCTCTTTGTATTATGTAATAAGAGTAGAACACTTGAAGGCGCACTTACATTGATTTTGAGAAATGCAACAGTTAATATAGTTTTTTGAGAGAGTGTGTGAGCCCACCAACTTCTCTTTTTTTATGGGCTTATTAGGCTGTGGTTTTTATTTTAATTAGTGGACTAGGATCCATAAGGCTAAAACAGTTAAGTATTATAAGTTGAAGGGCTAAGTGCAATTATTTAATTAGGGAGCTTTTATTAATTTTTTCATTATAGGTTTAGACATGTTCTGAACGGTTACGTTGTTTCTGAAGCTATCCCAGAAGAGGAGAAGAGTGAAGAGGAGGGAGAATCTGAGAAAGGACTAGAGCCTTTAGCATCAACTCTTAGTTAGTTTTCCCCTTGTGTTTTATGGTATTTGTAACCTAGGATTGGGATAAATTGTTTTTGAATCGAAGTTAGAGTGTTAGGGTTTTAAATTGGAGAAAATTGATTAGAGGATTAATTGTGTTGTTTGGGTTTTAATTGAAGGTGAATAAGTATTTGGAGGCTTGAGTGGAAGTTTTAGGAGATTTCAAGAGGTGGAATTCAGTAGGTAAAGAAATTGGATTTTCCTATATTTAGTACTGGTTACTGTTTTCTTCAAAATCAATGATGTTTCTTGATTTCTTTATGAAAGTTGTATTTTGATCATATGAAAATGGTATTGAGCATGATATGTTAATTGTTATTTCTGTACCAATGGTTATATTCATTGAAAGTTATGAGTTTAAGCTAAGTTTTATGCCTATGTGCTGATTTTCTGATTCATGTGATGTGAATGCTTGTGGGTTTCATTTTGGTAGGGAATTTTCCAACTTTATAAGCTATAAGGCTCTACTAGGGGATACAGTACCTAGGATAAGCTAATGTCCTTCTTCCAATAGGATATAATAATTGGAAGGCTGATCAATTAAGCCAAATCAAGTCCCCAAGCATGAATCATTTTCATAAATTAAGCTTCATTTAAGTATGTTTAAATATGTATAAATGGTTTTTGGTGCACAAAATGGTGTTTTTCATTATTAAAGTGGGCGGTTGAAATTGTGTTTTTGGTCTGAAAAGTTGTAGGTTAGATTCTGGGTGTCTTGAAAATTGCACCTGTGCATTCCAGAACACATCCAGCATTGGCACCCTCGCTCACGTCCGGTACCGGGCTCACATTGGTCGGAGCCGGGTACACTCTATTTTGACTCCCGCGCTGGTTTTCTTCTGTTGAAGCGATGGTTTTCTCGCTTGTTTCAATCACCATTATTTTCACTTAATAAACCACACTAGTTCGGTATTTATGTACCAGATATCCCTCTTTTGGTCCAGTAATGAGTAAGGTTAAGAGATTCATTATTCCTCTTTTCCTCCTTCTTCTTTTTTGGGTGATACTCCAAGTTCTTCACATGGTGCGACCAACCTACCAGGAAGATATTTTAAGACCCTATGAGTTTTGTTGTACCCTAAATTCCTAAACTCTTTTGATCAAATATTTTGTAAATGTAAATGTATATGTATATGTAAATGTATATGTATTTTGTAAATGTATATGTATATGTGATACTCCAAGTTCTTCACATGGTGCGACCAACCTACCAGGAAGATATTTTAAGACCCTATGAGTTTTGTTGTACCCTAAATTCCTAAACTCTTTTGATCAAATATTTTGTAAATGTATATGTATATGTAGCATGCTCAATCTCGGGTAGGCCAGATTTCCTACTGAACTAGTGAGCTCACCCCTTATTTCACATTTTGTAGATTCTCAGTTAGATGAGGATGAGTTGGAAGAATGGTTTGAAGAGGATCTAGAGTGATTAGTTGTTTTTCATTTTCGTTTAGTTTTATGTATGTTTTGTTTTGGATTTAAAAATAAAGTAAGGATGTTCTTTAAGTATGACTAGAATGATATGTTTTGGTTATTTATGATATGTAAGGGTTCGACATTTCCTTTTTGGGGTGTTGCCATGTCATCCTCGGTTTCGAGACGCGACATTTAGTGGTATTAGAGAAATATTGTATACTTCTTAGGCTGAAACGTTAGGGCAATAAGTATGAAACTGAGTGGTAACCTATAAGTTTAAAATTTAAGGAAGAGAGTAGCATAAGTGGTATTTGAGTATTTTTTAGGGATGTTGATCGTTTAGTAAATTATTTTCTTTTTCTTTTGTCATTTTAGCTCACGAGTAGCATTTTGTCGATGACACGTGGTACAAGGAGGACTGCTCAGGAGGGTGTGGGAGACAGTGATAAGGATAGACCGGTGGCTATGCGAGCTCGAGGGTAGATTAGCTGAGCTATTAAGGGTTAGAGTTCATCCGCTACTGTGTTAGCACCGTATGGGTCAGGGGGCCATTCTATTGGGGTCGAATTGCCCCCACCTCCCTCTTGTAGTACCTACAAGGAGGCTTATCAGAGGAGCTTGGACATCGAAGTTGAGTTTAGGAGATCGGATGCAGACAGGGACAGAAAGAGACCCAAGTCAGTGTTTAGCCAGGGGCAGGGGTCTAGGCCAGGATTCAGTCAGGGTCAGAGGTTTAGACCGACATCGTCGGGCCAGCCTGATGCTAAGAGAAGAGCTTTTCCTGGTTAGCCTAGGCTAGCTTTTTTAGGGGCACTGACAGTGAGTGCAGCAGGGTCTACAGCTTCGAATGTCGGCACTTTATTTAAGGAATGTCTAACTTGTGGTAGGAGGCATTTGGGAAAGTGCCGATGGGCACTTGGAAGCTATTTTAGATGTGGCAAAATGGGTCACAAGATTAGCCAGTATCCTGAACTGGTGGCAAATCCCCAAGCAGCAGTTAGCGCCTAAGACAAGGGAGTAGTGGCAGAAGAGTAATGCTCGGGTGTTTGCTCTTACCCAGGAGGAGTCTGATACAGCTGATGAAGTGGTGACAGGTACACTTCTGATTAATTCTGTGCCTGCTATTGTATTATTTGATTGTGGAGCATTGCATTCGGTCATATCCTGTAGGTTTGCTAAGGCCTTAAAGTCAGGTCCTACCTACCTAGTTGACTCCTATAGAGTAGCAGTACCCCATGAAAATGTTTTGGTATCTAACTTGGTACATAAGGGATATCGGGTAGCAATTGGTGATGAAGAGCTTGATGCAAACCTAATCCAGATTAATATGGTTGATTTTGACGTGATTTTGGGTATGAACTGGTTGGCTAATAATCATGCGTTAGTGGATTGCTGAGAGAAGAGGGTGCAATTTGCCTTGTCGGGTAGAGCTGTCTTCCATTTCCAGAGTGAGGGTAGAGTAGTGGGCAAGAGGTCTATACTAGTGATTTCTGCGGTTAGGGCTTGCAAGAATTTGCGCTAAGGATGCGAGGCTTACTTAGCTAGCGTGGTGGAGGTAAAGAAGCAAGAGCCGCGAATTAAGGATATACTAATAGTGAATGAGTTCCAAGATGTGTTTCCAGAAGATCTGCTAGGCGTACCACCTAAGAGAGAGGTTGACTTCGAAATCAACTTAATTCCAGGAACGGAACCAATTTCGAAAGCGCCATATCGCATGGCACCAGCTGAGCTACGGGAATTGAAGGTTCAACTTTAGAAGTTGTTAGACAAGAAGTTCATATGTCCTAGTATATCTCTATGGGGTGCTCCCATATTGTTTGTGAAGAAGAAGGACGGAAGTATGAGGATGTGCATCGACTATAGGGAGCTGAACAAGATTACGGTGAAAAATAAATACCCACTTTCCAGGATTGATGGCCTATTTGACCAATTGAAAGGAGCAAAGGTGTTCTCTAAGATCGATCTACGTTCCGAGTATCATCAGTTGCAGATTAAACCTAAAGACATACCAAAAATCGCCTTCTGAACTCGGTATGGGTATTATGAGTTTCTAGTCATGCCATTTGGATTAACTAACGCGCCAGCAGCTTTCATGAAGTTGATGAATCGGGTCTTCCAATACTTAAACAACACCCCAAGTGATTAGTTGTTTTTCAATTTTGTTCAGTTTTATGTATGTTTTGTTTTGGATTTAAAAATAATGTAAGGATGTTCTTTAAGTATTACTAGAATGTTATGTTTTGGTTATTTATGGTATGTAAGGGTTTGACATTTCTTTTTTGGGGTGTTGCCATGTCATCTTTAGCTTTGGGACGTGACAAAGAGAGAAGAAGCATCAGTACAATTGCAAAATAGTATTAAAAAAGAAAATGAAAAGAAAAGAACCAACGCCGAGTCAACGGACCAAAACTTTAGTACAATTAAACAAATCGAAAGGCCAGATGATGAAGAAAAAACAAATGTTCTTTCCTGTCCAAACTTGATTTGGACCATTTTTTCATTTTTCTACTTTTATCTTGGTAAATTTCAAGGCTCCTAATATGTTTAGAATCTTTTAAATTAGTGCTTAAGGAACTGAAAGAGTATATATTTCTCATACCACTTTGTTTGCAGATGGAAATAACAAAATTTGAGAGAAGATTGTCGTATGTTTATTTTTTTTACTATTTATTGTCATTTACTCATCTAAGATTTGGTGTAATTTTTTTTCTGTTACTATGGAAGAAGACAAATAATATAAGGGATTTGGGATTGTATAATTTGATAGTTCCAAATATTACTCTACAAATTTATTTATATAACTTATCAATACAAATTGCAGAAAAAATGTAAGGGAAAACAGATAAATTTACGTAAAAAATGAGCCAAATGAATCCATGCAATCTGTTTGATTATGTGGTGAGCAAAGCAAAAGATTTTTTAGTGTCTTTCACTTGACATTTTGAAGCCTCAATTAAAATGAAGTGATTAATGCTTGATTATCAATATTCATCATCATAGGCGAGAGCAATATATACATATAAAAAAAGATCAATTAATTTGACAAATATCATTATCTGAGCGTGAATCTACAAATTACAAGCACCCAACAATGATTATGGGTCACCATTTACAACGCTTGTGATTTCTCTCTGTGTGGCTAGTCGAGTCGATTCATATAGAGCGAAGCAAAGACTTGAAGGATCACATGATGGTCCAGCATTTGGACGAATCTCTTGGATTCCAGAGTCCCGGTAGCAAGAATTTGGTATCGTTGAAGCCGCAAGCATTGAAGGTTCCTCCGTTGCGGGGATCCACGTGAACTCTCCCTGTAAATCCTGGAAAGTAGCCTGTGCCGAACGCCTTCGAACAGCAGTGCCCAATCTCTGATATCAGTTCACCCCCATCACCCTCTGCATAAAATCCGTTTCCATACGGATTTGTGATGGTGGAGGCCAAAGCTGACGCAAAATGCATTATGCTTTGGTGGGTATCGTCGTCCCATGTTGGTGGATCGACTACGAGGTTTATTCCGTGCTGAAAAAGCATAGGGTGCTTGTGGAATGGCCATCCGCATAACCATCCACACTGTCTTAGCTGGTTCTTTATCACGATATATAGCTGCTTTCCGATGGCTCCATGCTCGTAGCACGGTTCGTCTTTAGCTATGCAGGGCAATGTAACACCCTCGCTTAACACAATTACAGCAACAGTGCTGCCGTCGGGCTTTCCTTTGGTGGCTCTCTGAACCAGAAGCGGTATGGTTTCGTTAAGTTTCTCAAAGTCATGTCCTAAAGAAAAACTCCTATCCTCAACTGTGCTGACCACTTTGACATTAATGCTGGGTGGCGAGCCTTGCTTCTTGTTGGCTATGGCGTGATAACTCTCCACCTTTTTCCACCAGTCGGACACTTTGTGCTCAAATGTGACGCTGTCATCTTTTAGCGATTTGATGAAGACACTGAAGGCCTCAGGTACATTGCCTCCGTACCAAAGTATAGATAGGTTGATGTCCCCAGTGAGGAGAGGACCATCGTGATATTTGATTTTTGCGTTTGGATGGTTGAAGAGGGGTTGATCGAGGGCTGTTATTGGAAGTGGATGGAGAAGGAGAAGAAGGAAGGAGATCAGGGCCAGAGAGAGAAAGAGAGGCTGGCTCTTGGAATCGCCGACAGAACGCTCCATTTTCTGACTGGCATCCAAAAGTAATTCCTAATCTCTCCATGCAGCGTCTAGTCTACAGTATATGATACCTCCCCAAACCATCCACAGGTTTAGTGTTCACCCGTGAAAGAACTGGTACAGCTATTTTTATGCTCCTCCGGCCATGCATCAATGGCAGCCTGCCTTCCCGACATACCATCCTTACAATTTTACCAACCTCTGTTTCTGCAAAGCTGCTTCTCTAGGCTAACAAAACAAAATTTTATCTCGCCATAGACATGCGGGTCTGCGTTAGAAATTCTCCTCGTTTTAAGTTTTGACTGACAAGATTCTATATCCATTCTTACCCAAAACTGTAGTTCGACTGTTGTAATGAAATGAGTTTAAAAACTGAAATCTGTTTTGAGTTTTTCATAAGGACTTGTTTTATCTCTAGCATCGCATGAAATCCAGCCCTCAACTTTGGATGGTAACAGAGTTTTTCACTTTTTATTGACATCATGATTACGGTAAGTGCCATATTGGACTGCCGCTACGGAACTTTGGCTTGCCTTACAACTCAGAATGCTGCAAAGATAACAATGGCTCACTCCTACGACTTGAAGAAAAGAGAAAGGATAAGATTATCCTCCAGAAAATCAAAGTTATAGACGTCCTCTCTGACCCTCTGCTCTACGTTAGTTCTCTTCTTTAAGATTTATCATCTAAAAACTTATAAACAATCCTACCATGGCCGGCCTTTCGACTCCGAACTCCACCCCCTTAAATATAGGTCAAGAGCAAGTGAAAAATGGCTTGCAGAAGGCAAAAGAGATACTGAAAAAGAAGAAACTTCGTTAATATCTGAACCGATTTTACATTACAGCAGCTAATGTACATAGCTAAACAAATTGACATCAAGCACCATCACTCATGAGGATTCTCTTGTTTTGCATGGTGGGGAGAAGAGTACCAGTGTCTTTACATTTTAACCACTTGGACAACTTCCTGTCTTCATTCTTCCACAACCTTCCAGCTGCCAATTTGAATAAACTCTTTGTATAAGTCACGACCAGACTGACAAGCTCCCTGCAGCCCACGAGAGAGTATAATCATTAGCACCGACTGAAAGGAAGAAATGCACGTTCGCTCATTCATGTCAAGGTATCCGTTTTTTCTCACCAAATTTAGAGTGTCTTTCACTTTATTGAGAGTTTTAAGTGCAAGGAAAAAGCACCGGACTGATCGAATATTTCTCATGCATCTATTTTCTCATCCTTCCAAATGTGGGATGAAATGGGGAAAAGAATGAGAATGTGAACCCAATTACTACCATGCACCAAGACAACAGGTATAACGGAATGTCACAAATGTATTCCTCCGTTCTTCTCAAATCCGAAACAAAAGGAAAACAGCCTCTTTTACTCTGCTCAACACAGTTTTCCCCTCTTTTCACTATGTATGAGGCCTCAAATATGACATATTCTTTTGCACCATTTAGTTCTTTCTTTGTTTTCAGGCAGATTTAAAATTTTATTTTCCACTAAAATGAGGCTATTTCTTCTTCTTTCCCAGTACAAAACTCTTAGGGAAGCTGCTTTGTGGTTTAAAAAAGAACACAAAACAAATACCAGGGTTACCATACCACAGGACAGTCCTGACCATTTTTTAAACCTTCTTGCACTGTTTGCAATCATGATTACTCGTGTAAAATTGACCTTAGAAGCTTCCTCCTTTACAAATGAGCAAAGCATTTGCAAATCAGAAAAAATGTCCGACAAATTTAAGCCAAAACTATTTGGAGATCCTTTTTCCTTTCACTTCCTAACATTGTGCTCTTCCCATGATTTTAGATGGCCAAAAGTAATTTGACAAGATAAGGCTTTTTGTTGAGTTGGGCAGTAGAAAATCAAGTTATATTGCGTGCCCCCCCTCCCCCTTCTCACACACACACACACACAAAATCAACAACCAATAACATTTATTCCCTTCCATGCAATTGTAAATGAAATACATCAAAGTAAGGCAAGCATGGAAATCTTGGCACAGGTTCAAGAAAATGCAGAGGTTGTACTTACAATGGAGAGCAAGGAGATCGACCGCCATTGACATAGTAGATGAACAAGTACGAATCATAATGCTGACCATTGATGTAATAAAAAGCATGCAATCTCCGCACACACTGAAAGGACATTTTTTTATATAAATGGATAGCGGAATTATTATAAGAAATCACATGCAGATAAACTGCTCGGCAAGTTGGAATATTAGCAGCATATTTGATAACCTCACGAATTAGGGAACTAGCTGAAATTCCAAAGAGAGGAAATATTCAGTATTTGAAAATAAACAAAGAAAGACAATTTAATGCGTTTCATGAAAGAAGCAAGTACTCACCTATGCCCATATTTCTGTAAGATTCTACCACACCCAGTGTCAAGATATAAACTAGGGTTTGTTTTGAATTTGATGCATCAAACCTAAGCAAATCTTCAACCTGCAGCACATTTTATGAGTATACATCTAGAATTGAATTCAAGAATAAGGACTTGGTTCCATCAAGTAACCTAGTCAGGGAGAAAAAACACGGCCTAATTTTTTGTCTCAATATTAACAACCATCACAAGCATAAAGCCTCACCTCACTTTCTTTTGCTGGAACAATTCTTGCAGTAACAAATCCTATGAGTTCATCGCTCTGACCATTGGGTCGGTTCCGATCAACAGCTCCCCAGGACACAATATCACGGCCATTAACAACATTATGGAAGAACTCAGTCTCATACCTATGAAAATCACCAAATATTTCTCAGGAAAGGAAAGTCACAACTAAACCATAAGCAAGAGCAAGACAGGATGCTAACCTGATAGGAAAAAGATCACAATGGATTTTCTCAACGACCTCCAAGTCATATGTTCTAATAGGCCTGTAAGATATCACTGGGCAGTGGGAGGCTTTGGGATTTATCATTGAAGAATATAGGATCAATCTCCAGGAAATATTTGATTCACTTGAAGTATTAGGAGATGAATAGCTCCTTCCATTTAAACAATATCAGCTAAGATAGCCATAGGATGCCTGATGCCTGAACAGTTGTCTCCCTTTTTGACTAGTCCCCCAATTCAAGTCTTCTGAACACTGCTGTGTTACCAAGCTTCAGGAGCTTTCCACGTTAAAGTAATCAGATATCCTAGGCCCTGTTTGGTTCCTGAACTTCAGTGAGAAAAATGAGATGAAATTCTAAAATCCTTTTTTACAAGTGTAGCTATCAAAGAGAACACTGCTACAAAACAACAAGAATACTTAAATCCAGCTTTAGTTTGAAAGAAAAATGCAAGGTAAATTATTATCCTTTGAGGTGTCTTTGTTTTCCCCTCAAAAATCGGTGATTCAAAAGGGATTTAGTACTGAAAAACTTGCCAACATCACTTTCCCTCTCAGGTCATTGATGGTCAAAATTAAAAGAAGATTTCACCGCCATCTTTGCAATTATATAATTAGAAAAATTATCAGCAGTGGCCCTTTGGGAAATGTTTTGCAAAGCAAAAAAAAAAAAAAAAAAAAAAAAAGGGAAAAAAACCATCAAGGAGTAATTGTGAATCAATACTCTCAGTAAAAAGAATAAACATCCCCAATGTAAAAGCTCAAAGCATAAAGCACATGATCCAACTAATCCGAACCTGTTATATCAATCAAAGTTCTCAACTTTATGTCAATTGTTCCAATATTTTAGAAGCTCACATAAAGAAGGAAAAGGAATCAAAGAATTCAGCACAAGTTCAAGAAAACAAAGGATATGGGCGGCCAATCCTAACGTATCATATCATCCAAAATCTCAGTTTTATTCCAATAGATTTACCCTATTCCCAAAGTTCTAAGCACAAATAGAGGACAAATAGGAGGGATTAAAGAGATTCAACATAACTTCAAGAACACAGAAAAATGTCCAGGAATTCACCAAAACTTTCATAAATACGAAGAGTAATACATCTGCAAATGATCCCTAACAGAAAAAGGTAAAAAAAAAAAAAACCATATCTTTGTATTCCAGAATCAATATTCAAGTGCATACATGTAAAGAGAATCAGCTGAACAAGAAAAGGAAATCCAAAGGGAACCAAGTAAAGGCACAACCAAAATTCAACGAACGAAAAGATCGGGTCCAAGCATATCAAACCAATTAGCTAAACAATTGACAATCTTGGGCTAATTACGGACAAGAATTAGATCGCCACAATCAAATTCAGCAGAGTTCTTACCTTATGTGAGAGCAGGAGATCGGAGGTAGCAAAAACTCAACTTTGGATGTATTACTCGTGCAGTAAATGGCAAATTTATATTGTTGCTTTATTGATTGACAAAGGCTGGCACCGATCAGTAGCAAAGAATGGAATACACCATAGGAAAAGGGGTTCTTTTCTTTTGCTCTGAGAATGGAATTTGCTGTTAGTTGTGTTTGTGTGGAAAAATGAAGCCATGCTCTCTGTTAGACTATTATTATTATTATTATTATTACTAAAACTTTTAATAATTACTTTTACGATAAGCAAATAAATTACTAGAACTTAAATGTTTACTATTGTCAAAGTAGGCTGACAAAAGAAGAAGTGCGCAGTGAATAGATGGGTCTCTAATACATTTAAATTCGTGACTTTATAATTTACGAAAATTCAAATACGGACTAATTCAACTCCATCAATATACTTCATCCTTTTTTGTTATCCCTTTCTTTCTTTCTCATTTGCTTTGTGATGTCAATTATCCTTCCTTTCCACAATTTCAAATCTTTCATAGTTTAATATAGATTAATTCCCTAAAATAATAATATTATATATACACAATCAAAATGCTAACTCTTTTAAACAATTTAACTAAAAAAAAAAATCTTTTATACAAAAATTAACATAATTTATTATTTTTTACTATTTCTATTTGAAATTATTCTTCTCCCTATTTTTACATTTGTTTGTTCTTAAAAAATTATTTAAATATATATCTAAAATATATTACAATACAATTACATGCATCTACAAGATTTTTTACGATTATATATTTAAAATAACGTCATTTGTATAAAAGAATTATTTAAAAAATTCATGTATAATATTATTGTTTGCTTTAGCTTGATTCAACTTTGATTGCCAAAAAAATTCAATCAAAACTTGGATTGGAGACAAGTCCTTAAACAACAGTATTACAATAAAGAAACTACAGATTGTTAATTGTGACGAGGATTTCCAAGAAAGATAACTAAATATGCTTCCATTAATTTTGTGATTCATCTACATGTTTGTTCCTCCTGCTTCTGCATCTCTTCTCTTCCTCACTTTCTTATTTTTCCTTTCCCTTCTCCATGAGGGGCGGATTTCCTTGGTGGAGTGCCCAATGGTGTGTGTAGTCTCATAGTTAATCAACCTCATGATCCTGTTCAATGCATGCTACAGCAAAATGTACTTGGCTTCGTCTCAAAGGAGAGCCGCACTCAAGAATCTATGGTTCAACACAGCTTCTGCAATTGGCCGCTTCCGAAAGTCACTATCCAACATTGCCTACAACCACAGTAATTATCTCAACACAAACATTTTCCACTTATACAGCAGGTCACCCAAATTCAAAGGGACATCTTTCCAGCTAGTTCTTATTAGTCTAACCAAAACCAGCACATAACAT
Source organism: Voacanga thouarsii (assembly GCA_026120185.1). NCBI lineage: Eukaryota > Viridiplantae > Streptophyta > Magnoliopsida > Gentianales > Apocynaceae > Voacanga > Voacanga thouarsii. Next base: position 886,905 of record JANUWF010001364.1, on the reverse strand, counting down.
CTGCGGTTTTCTTTCACAACTAGGCATTAAGAAATGCAAAATCACAGATAGGAGGACAGTGAGGGCTCTCTATATCAACTAGGTCATTCAATTCGGATGCACAACTAGTACGTAGCTAAGACTGTTTCTGTGGTATTTAGTGCTTCTATGTAGTATTGATATCATCACTTGCTTACTTTTCTGTCTAAAGTGGGTAAGATTATCTTTCAAGTAATAATTTGTGACTCAACTTTTTGTGTCTAGATAACCAAAGAATATGAAGAAAGTCCAATTCAGATTAAATTATGGAAGTTTCCAAGTTTCCTAGAGATGCAGACAGAGATCTTCATTTAAAGGATTTCCAGTTATGAACTGTTTAGCAACCACTTCAATGCCACATACGATTGCACAAACAATATTTCACAAAATAGTGTTGGAAAACTCTTTAAGTTTAATGTGTCAATGGAGTTTCTCTCTCCTGACTTTCTTAGTATAACTTGCTAATGCGTCTCATGCTTAAATATGAAAGAACCTAAAAGATGCTAAACATTTCAAGAAAATTAGACATATTTTGATTCACAATCTCCAATTATTAGTCTAAAAGAAGAAAAACTAATGAACTGCAAAGAATATCAATCACCAAGAATGAGATTTATTAACCTGCAGTAACTCCCAACCTGCACCATTACCAAGATCGAGAAATTTGACAGCTTCCAACAAACGGTCATCAGCTAGACAATATCTGCAAATCAGGGAAGTTCTAAGAAGTTAAGCCTCAAAGCAAAGCGGGTGTATACAGAGGATAACCCAACAAAATTTTGGGTAGATCTAAAGGAACAAAAGGTACAAACTGCATGAATTGCAAAATGAAGTTTTGAGCAGTTCATTTGTCACCAACATTGCAAGTTGCAGTTTCCATTGTAATTCACAAGTTCAATGCTATCATTGTCAAACGTATCTAGTTGATTAACCTAACTAATAGCAGGAAAATAGACAAACATATCTTGGAATTAGTCAATGGAGAATTTCTATCCCTAAAGAGCAACATAGCATCAGAAACGGATTATGCTATTTTTGAATAATTTCTCAGATAATAGAATTACCATAACTAGAAGGCTGATAATGCACTTATTTGGTTCACCTATACAGTCACCTATCTTGTCATCTCCCTATGGGGGGGGGGGGGGTTATATTAACATCCAGGAGGGTACAACAGTACAATAAATTCCACTTTAATCCTTGATAATACCACGTGTAAAAAAAATAAAGAACATATATATATATAATGAACAGTTAAAATCACTTATAATTTTGGCACAATATAAGCAAACCAGGAAGCACGATTATAATGACATAGTCTTCTGAGATATTCTCTTGGTTCAAAATGCTTATCCTCTTTCTTGAACAGGGCTTACAACATTCTTGAGCATGCAATGTAGTGGCATATGTTGATCAATAATGCTCAAGTATGTCTATGCATAATCATGAGGGGAAAGCCCACCTTTCTACAAGCATTCTAAATAAATGAAACTGCAACAAGTAATTGGTATATCACAGCTTAGATCATAATTATTGTTTGGAAATTATTAAAAATACTATCGACTGTGCTAAAAGAGTAAATAGTCTACAAGTGCCTTAAGTACAATTTTGCATAAACTTTCATTCTACCAAATGAAATTCATGTCTGAGACTCCAGCATGTTTCAACAACAGTGGAGCATATGTTTAATTTCCCCAAACCAAAATTATGCCACAGCTGAAGTTGCATAGGTCAAAGCACCAGTAAAGACCGTAGTCTGTGCATAACCTCAGTTCCCCTCCCAGACTTAAGAGATATGTGCTTATAAATGTAACAGCTTCAAAAAACTACCCAGAAGAGGGAAAAATCTCCTTACTCTCTTGTAGCTTCAAGATCAAGCTTGAAAGTATTTTCGAGAAGCCTCTGCATATTCAACACATTAACAATTAGACCATATTCTGGTTGACTTACATATGAGCAAAAATATGAAGAGATCATCTAAATAAGAAGAGAACAATCCAATAACTTTTACTGTCCCATACTCGCAGTGACAGGCTATCCATTGTTCCAGCTTCAGAAAATGGAATGAAAGCCAAGTAGGCAAAAAGAAGTCCTGCTTCATATCTGCAAAGAGAAAAATGAATAGATCAAATTCGGAAGTTCATGAACTGAATGTGCTAGAAGAATGAAAAGTACAGTGTTGAACAGCTCACATGTCATCTGCTATTCCAAATACCCTTTTCTCCAGGGGACTGAAAGCCCCAGCAGCAGATGCCCTTCTCCAAAGTCCTTCTGACAGCGTCCCAGAGCCATCATCCAGTTGAGAGCACCTAAAAGCCCAAGTGTTTAACAAATTAATAGAATCATACAATAAAGGAAATCAAAACCTTCTCTTTTCTTTTTGTTGCTAATTGAACATTTTGTAATGGTCATGATATGACATGCAAGCAGTTTGCATGTAAACTTAGTGTGGGTTATTCCAAGATAGCCACATTATCATATTTTCTGGTATATTAAATAGCAAAGGCTTCTGCACCTTCCAAACCCGGAAAAAAAAATTATGAGACTTACCATAAAGAATAAGTCTTACGAATGGCAATTATTTAATATACCACATGTAAGCAGTTCACACGTAGTGGCCATTACTAACCCACCCTGATCATCTTAAGTTGCTTCCTTGTGGAACTCTCATAATTATAGTTCTTCCACATGTCCCCTCCCTTATTGCCTTAAGTTGCTTTCTGCGGCACTTTCATATTACTTTTCTTACAAAAAGTTTATTTAAGATAGACAAGGCTAAAGATAAAAGTTTGAGTCACAACAATATAAAACACGTGTTACCTGTTTATATGCACTATGATGATGCGGAAAGCAATTCACACAAGAAGGATTGGATGCTCCTATTTGTGACTTTATTGCAAGAAATAGAGTGAAACAGATACACACATTTGAAGTTCAGAAACCTTCAAGTATAACATTCTGAATAGCAGTAGAAATCATCTTTGTTCATGCAAGACTAAAGCAAGCCCTTCTAGATCCTGTACAGACAAAAGCTTCAAGTGGTAGATTTGACTGGTGCTATAACCTTTGTAGCTAGAGTTTATGTTCTCTTCAACAGATAGGCCACTTAAATAGTAATCCGCACAATAGCTGAATGAGATTTGGCATTGCCACTGGTTTTCAAAAATAATCATGATTTAATCCCCAATTAACCAGGTAGAAGGCAACTTAAAAACAGCCAATGATCGGAATACCATCAGAAACAGTCTCAGCTATGGAAACCATGATTCATATTAGCTGATCTATGCATAGATTGGTTCGCTCACAGGAACATGGGGCAACTACGGGGGAAACGCTGCAGAATAAGGCCTGACCTGCATTTACCTTATATCAACTGAGAAGGCAAGATCACGAAGCCTGGGAACCATGTAAGCGGCATCTCTCTCAATAATTGTACTGCCATTAGGAAACAGACGTAGTATAACAATTATCTGAATGGAAAAATTGAATCAAAATTTAAAACCAGCTTCACATGTGCAAATGTGTACTTGATTACTAGAGAAGAAGGTCCAAGACTCTGGTGCAATCTGTCATGGTCATGCATGTAGGCTAGGCCTCTCATAGCTCCCTGGAGCAACTTAACAACAAAATACTTCCTACGTTTTATTATTTGATCTTTCTCATAAGGATTCCAAAATTTCTGCTCTCCTTGACCAGTGTACTTTGACATTCTCTCACTCATAATTTTGGCATAGTCTGCAGCACTGTACACACCATCATTCCTGAAAGCAAGCCACTGCATATAACAGATGCCATATGAAATACTGGATACATCAAACACATAGGAACCAGAAAATGTGAAAAACTAGCCATTCACCAAAGCAGTAATTTTAAATATACCTGCTCCCCTGTTTTAGTCTCGAATCCTCCAAGAATTATTTGGATATTCTGACAAGCATCTTTAGGACTGCTCTGCAGAGAGTGCATATGGAATTCAATATTATCCACAGAAGCCCTTGAGCAACAAACTATCCATGCAGACTGAATTACAGATTGACAGAACTGAGTAAGCCATTTTACCTGAAGGGAAACATGAGCATTCAGCTCATTTGCAGCCATCATATCAGCCTCAACTCCACCAACTTGCTGTCCTGGATACACCTGCATGACAGGATGGACTTAATTTTAATGAAATCAGGCAATAAAAGATTGGACAGCTGCATAGTCAGAGAAAACTAAAACAGGTGAAGTCTATTTACAGAAACTAATAACTGAAAGTCCAAAATATATTCAAGTATAGCAATGTATTTTCCTTTTTGTTATGAATTATTGGAATCTTTATTAATTAGTGGAGGCTCCACTAATTATGGATTTATGTGAATTATTATAGAAGATTTTTATAGATGTCCACCATTTAGTGGAGACACCACTAATTGAGATTAGTGGAAGATGATGTATGCCATGATGTATTCCACTAATTAGAACTCTATAAATAGAGCTATTCTCTAAGCTTGTAATACACCATCATTTTGTGAAAGAAAGATTAGAGAAAATTGTGAGAGAAGAGAAAGAGAGAAATTCTTGTGCAAAATAGTTAGAGTTTTATTAGTGTGTAGTGTGAAGATTTTATTCTAACACTACCCTAATTTTATAACACGTTATCAGCACAAGTCTCTACCGTTACAAAAGTTAGAAGACTAAGCACGAGTTTCTGCCGTTACCAAAGCCAGAAGACAGGTACGCCTTTATTGATCTCTATGGCTAACATTGCTAAACTCGAATTTGTAACCCTTGATATTTCTGGAAAAAATTATATGTCATGGGTTCTCGATGCAGAAATGCATCTAAATGCTGAAGGCCTTAGTGAAACTATTCAAGCAAATAATAGTGCATCTGCACAACACAAGGCTAAAATTTTTATTTTTATTCGTCGTCATCTCGATGAAAATTTGAAAATGGAATATCTTACCGAAAAAGATCTATATGTCCTGTGGGTAAATTTAAAAGAAAGATTTGACCACCTGAAGATGGTCGTACTACCCACTGCACGGTATGAATGGTTGTACCTGAGGTTGCAAGATTTTAAAACCGTAAATGAATATAGCTCCGCAATATATAAAATTACATCTCAATTAAAATTATGCAGAGAAAAAGTGACTGATGAAGATATGTTGGAGAAGACATTCTCCACCTTTCATGCCTCGAATATTGTCCTGCAGCAACAATATCGAGAAAAGGAATATACAAAATTTACAGATTTAATTACTGCCCTCCTCATTGCAGAGAAGAATAATGAGTTATTATTGAGAAATCATGAAGCCAAACCAACTGGCTCAACAGCACTCCCAAGTGAATGCTGTTGGCTCCAGCAGAAAGCCATCGTTATAGTCGTGGTCGTGGCCATGGCCGTGGCCGTGGTCGTGGTTATGGTCGTAGACACGCTCGATATTTCCCTTATCACAATCATAATCAAACTGTGAGAAATACTGGCCACCTGAAATGGAACAGAAAAGATCATAAGGGAAAAGAAAAAGAAATTGAAGAAAAGTATGAGGATATATGTTATAGATGTGGCATGAAAGGTCATTGGTCACGAAACTGTCGTACGGCTAAGCATTTAGTTGAATTATATCAAGCTTCATTGAAAAATAAAAATGTGGAAGCAAATTTTTTTCAACATCCAATAAATGATGCTGATGATGATAATATTGATCCTGAAGATCTTAATATCAATATTACCCATATGGATGTATCGGATTTTTTTTGAACACCCAGACGGTAGGATAGACCATTTAATTGGTGATGGCAGTGTCCAGAAGAACTAAAGCATCACCCTGATATTTTTGTATTTTCATTTTCATTCTATGTTAATAATATTTACGTTTGTATATATATGTTTGTGTTCAGATGGCTGTTGTTAATGATGATGTATGCATTATTGATGGTGGAACTACACACACCATACTAAAAAATGAGAAATATTTTTCTGATCTCAAAATGGGAGAAATAAATATTTAAACGATAAACAGTAGTGCAAATGTGATTGAGGGCTCCGGAAGAGCTAGTATATTGTTGCCTAAAGGAACAACAATTATTATTGATAATGCACTATTTTCCTCAAAATCCAGAAGAAATTTATTGAGTTTTAAAGATATCCGCAGAAATGAGTATCATGTTGAAACAAATGAGGAAAATAGGATTGAGCGTCTTTTTATTACTCAAATGCATTTGAGTAAGAAATCTGTATTAGAAAAACTGCCGTCTTTTTCTACTGACCTATATTTTGTAAAAATACGTACAATTGAAATTCATCATTTAGTAAATCAGAAGTTTACTGATCCTATTACTTTTAGCATTTGGCATGACCGGTTGGGTCATCCGGGATCTACCATGATGAGAAGAATCATTGAGAATACACATGGTCATCCTTTAAAAAATAAAAGGATATTAACATCAGAAAAATTCGCATGTACTGCATGTTCCCTAGGAAAATTAATTGTTAAACCATCACCAGTAAAAGTAGAAGCTGAAAGTCCTACATTTCTCGAACGGATTCACAGAGATATTTGTGGACCTATTGATCCACCATGTGGACCGTTCAAATATTTTATGGTCTTAATTGATGCATCATCCCGATGGACACATGTATGTTTATTATCTACTCGCAACCTGGCGTTTGCGAGATTACTTGCTCAAATAATTAAATTACGAGCACAATTTCTCGACCATCACATTAAAAATATCCGTTTGGATAATGTCTGGTGAATTTTCATCACATGCTTTTGATGCATATTGCATGTCAATTGTGATTAATGTTGAACATCCTGTAGCTTATGTTCACACACAAAATGGTCTTGCTGAATCTTTGATTAAACGATTACAATTAATTGCTAGACCATTATTAATGAAAACAAATCTCCCAACATCTGCTTGGGGGACATGCTATTTTACATGCTGCAACACTTGTACGCATAAGACCAGCTAGTTATCATAAATTCTCTCATTTGCAATTGGCTTTTGGGTCGAACCAAATATTGCTCATTTAAGAATTTTTGGGTGTCTTGTATATGTTCCAATTGCACCAAACCAACGTACAAAGATGGGTCCTCAAAGAAGAAAGGGGATATAAGTTGGATATGATTCTCCCTCTATTATCGGGTATGTTGAACCCCCGACAGGAGATGTATTCACAGACAAGATTTGCTCGATTGTCATTTTGATGAATCATTATTCCCTAAATTAGGGGAGAACCAAAACAAGATAAAAAGGATCTTGCTTGGACAACATCATTAAATTATCTTGATCCGCGCACAAGCGTATGTGAACTTGAAATTCAAAAGATAATTCATTTGCAAAGCATTGCAAATCAAATGCCAGACGCTTTTGTTGACTCCAGAAGAGTTACAAAATCACATATTCCAGCTACAAATGTTCCTATTCGAATTGCAATTCCAACAGAACAAAATATTATACCTATAGCTGCTGAGTCAAAAACACGCCAGAAGCGTGGCCGACCTCTTGGTTCTAAAGATAAAAATCCTCGAAAGAAAAGAGGATTAAATGATCCAGAAGATCATATTGAAGAAAAGAATGATAAAGACCAAGAGAGAACCGATGACAAAGAACCAGAAGTTGATGAAAGTAACACTGAAATTTCTATCAATTATACCACTTCCGGTAGAAGTTGGAATCAGATAGAAATTGTTATTGATAATATATTTGCAAACAATATATCTTTTGATGTTACATAGGATAATGATGATCCTGAACCAATATCAGTTGATGAATGTCGACATAGAAAAGATTGGCTGCAATGGAAAGATGCGATTCAATCGGAGTTAAATGCAACGACAAAACGTGAAGTCTTCGGACTGCGATCCGAACACCGGAAGGTGTAAAACCCGTTGGCTACAAATGGATATTTGTGCGAAAGCGCAATGAAAAGAGTGAAATCGTTCGATATAAAGCGCGATTAGTAGCCCGAGGTTTTTCACAAAGACCAGGTATTGATTATGATGAAACTTATTCTCCTGTTGTTGATGCTATTACACTCAGATATCTTATCGGTTTGGCGAGTACATGAAAAAGATAGATATGCGCCTATTAGATGTTGTCACTGCTTACTTGTATGGAAATTTAGAAAATGATGTTTACATGAAAATCCGGAAGGATTTCATATGCACGAAGCATATAAACATTATCCTCGTGAAAATTACTCCATCAAGTTGCGAAATCATTATATGGCTCGAAGCAATCTGGCGCATGTGGTTCACACGTCTTAGTGAATATTTATTGAAAGCGGGATTTAAAAATGACCAGATATATCCATGTGTTTTTATTAAGAAATCTAGTTCTAAATTTGTGATATTAGCTATATATGTTGATGATATTAATCTTATTGGAACTCCTGAAGAGCTCCAAGAAACAATTGATTATTTAAAAAGAGAATTCGAAATCAAGGATTTTGGTAAAACCAAATTTTGCCTTGGTTTACAAATTGAACATTTGGAGAGTAGAACATTTATTCATCAATCAACATATACAGCAAAAGTGCTAAAAAGATTTTACATGGACAAAGCACATCCATTGAGTATTCCAATGATCGTCCGATCATTAAATGTGGATAAAGATCCTTTCCGACCTCAAGAAAATGATGAAGAACTCCTTGGTCTCGAAGTACCATATCTCAAGTACAATTGGTGCATTGATGTATCTTGCTAATAATACACGACTCGATATTGCTTTTGCTTGTCAATTTATTAGCAAGATTTAGTTCTTCACCAACATGATGACATTGGAATGGAATTAAACAAGTCCTTCGATATCTCCAAGCGACTACTTCTTCAAATTATCTTTGAAATTACAGCCATTCATGAAGCAAGTAGAGAATGATTCATTATATCCGAGAAAATTGTGGATTATCATATATCAGAGATATTCCAACTCCTCTTTATAAAGATAATGCAGCTGACATAAGCATAATTACGAGGAGGATATATTAAAGGAGATCGAACATAACATAGGTCACCAAACTCCAGAAGAAAGGTGAAATTGATGTGCTACAAATTCGGTCATGTGATAACCTCGCAGATATTTTCACGAAAACTTTACCGACTGCAACATTTGAGAAGTTGAGATATAAAATCGGTATGCGTCGGTTTAAAGATTTAAAGGAATCATCTCATCAGGGGGAGTAATAAACAGACATATAGAATAGTGTACTCTTTTTCCTTCATTAGATTTTTTTTCCCACTGAATTTTTATCTAATAAGGTTTTAACGAGGCATATTCTTTATGTAATGGATGGACATCCAAGGGGGAGTGTTATGAATTATTGGAATCTTTATTAATTAGTGGAGGCTCCACTAATTATGGATTTATGTGAATTATTATAGAAGATTTTTATGGATGTCCACCATTTAGTGGAGACACCACTAATTGAGATTAGTGAAAGATGATGTATGCCATGATGTATTCCACTAATTAGAGCTCTATAAATAGAGTTATTCTCTAAACTTGTAATACACCATCATTTTGTGAAAGAAATATTAGTGAAAGAAAGATTAGAGAAAATTGTGAAAGAAGAGAAAGAGAGAAATTCTTGTGCAAAATAGTTAGAGTTTTATTAGTGTGTAGTGTGAAGATTTTATTCTAACACTACCCTAATTTTATAACACTTTTTACATTTTCTTCGTAATTTTTGGATTTATATATGGCAAATGAAATCTTGTTGGGATGCATGCTGATCTATGGTCTAACGCTCAAGACAATTCAAGATCTGAAACCACCAAAAGATACTCCTTCTTTAGTAGCAAGTGTGGGAAAAATATGGCTAATAGGTGTTTTTTAGAAAAGTAATGTTATAAATATTGTAACACTAGAATTAGACTACATTTGGGAAGTGTGACCCTTAAATTAAGGGATTTTGTAATCAGTGACTAGGAGATCTTTTGAACAGTAATTAAGGGATTAATTAGCAGATTTTGTAATTAATTTATTAGGGTAGTTGCCATATTTGTTTCTTAGACAACTTGTATATAAACAACTCATCGTAAACTTTAAAGGAAAATAAAAAGGGATTATTCTCTCCTAGTTTCTTACATGGTATCAGAGCCCTAGACTTTCTAAGATTCTTCTCCCTCTTCAAGCAGCCTTCATTGCTGCATTCTTCTCTTTTGTGCAGCCTTTATTGCTGTCATTTTCTCTTTATTTTTTCTTCTCCACTTCCTATTCGGGCAGCCTTAATTGCTGCAAATATCTTTCCTTCACCATGTCAACCTCCCAAACACAAGTTGTAAGAGTAAAATGTTGGAAACTTCATGGGAAGCCATTCAGCTGAGAATAGGAACAGAATGGGGGACAATCTAGAAGTGGACAAACCAATGTAATTGCTGGCCAAATTGATGTGCCACCAAAATCGAAAACAGTTGGTCTTAACCAAGATGAATTGGAAAGGGTGAGAGCTCTTATCAACAGTTTAGAAAAGCTCTTAAGTACTTGTTTTGTGGCATGTTCAGGTGAGTTTCCATTTTTCATTAGATTAAATGTTTTGAATGTAACTTTTGCCACCTCTTGGATCATGGATTCAGGAGTTACCGACTATATGACTTATTCACCAAATGTCTTTACCACCTATTCTTCGTGCCTAAGTAGTACAAAAATAGTCACTGCAGATGGTTCTTTGGCCATTGTGACAGAAATTGGAAGTGTCCGAATTAACCCATTGTTAACCTTACAAATGTTCTCCATGTCCCTAAGCTAAATACCACTCTGATATCTATCCAAAAACTTGCGCATGACTTACAATGTACTGTAGTGTTTCATCATAATAGTTGTGTATTTCAAAAAAAAGATTTAGGGAAGATAATTGGACATGCTAGAGAACGAGATGGCCTCTACTTCCTTGAAGCAAGTCAACCAACCATCACTAAAGGAAAACAACCAGTGTCATTTGTTTCCGAGTCTTTGTCATCCAATAAAAAGAAAATTGGGCTCCTTCATCATCGACTTGGACATCCATCATTTCGAGTTATAAAACTCTTATTTCCATCTTTGTTTAAATATTTAGATGTTGAGTCTTTTCATTGTGAAAAATATGAAGTTACCAAACACAAACATGTACCCTTTCCAATGAGCAAGAAAAGAAGTTCCATTCATTTTCATTTAACTCATACTGATGTTTGGGGTCCATCTACTATTGCTAATATCTCTGTGGCACGCTAACTTGTTTTCTTTATTGATGACTGTACTTGAGCTTGCTGGGTCTGTCTTCTTAAATAAAAATCTGATGTCAATATTGTTTTACCAAATTCTGCTCCATGATTAAAAATCAGTTTAGAGTGACCAATAAGAGAGTTAGGTCTGACAATCTACAGTACTATTTCAATCAATTTCTAAGTTCATATTTTCAAAAGGAAGTGATAATACATAAGTCATTTTGTGTGAATGCCCCGTAGCAAAATGAAGTTGCAAAGAGGAAAAATGGTGATCTCATTGAAAAAACCCGAACATTGTTATTTGAACATCATGTACCTAAAACCTTTTGGGGAGAGGCTGTTCTTATAGCAACACATCTCATAAACTAATTGTCATCTAGAGTCTTAGGTTTTCAGAGTCCAATGGACGTGTTATCCACCTTCTATCCCAACTTCCACGCAAAAAATAATCTTGTTCCTAGAGTGTTTGGATGTACATCATTTGTACATGTACACAATCACAACCGAGGGAAATTGGATCCAAGAGTTATAAAATGTGTATTTGTAGGATATTCGTCAACCCAGAAAGGATACAAATGTTATCATCCATCCTCTAAAAAATTCTTTGTTTCTATGGATGTTACCTTCAATGAACGTGAATCTTATTTTCCAAACCCTTATCTTCAAGGAGAGAAGTTAGTTAGAGAAATGAGAGTTTGGGTTTTGACTTGCTATTAGATCTTTCAGCTTCAAATTATCCTACGTCCTCGTCCACTAGTGAGCATGCCCCAGTTCACTCTAAGCTATCTGAGTATGTCACAATCTCCTCTAAACCTATATTTGCTCAATCTGACATTGAATCTGTTCCCAAGGATGTTAGATATGTCAAAGGCAAGATGTATGTAAGGAAGAAGATGACAATGACTTTTGAACCCACATTTCAAATTGAAACAGAACCAGAGATTGAGAATAAGGTCCATGGGGGTAGTAGTGACATAGACGTGCCCATTGCTTTGAGAAAAGGTGCGAGAGAGTGCACTAAAAGACCTTTATATCCCCTTGCACACTTCCTGTCCTTTTAGCGTTTTTATCTGTCACACAGAGCCTTTCTTAGTAACCTAGAAACCATTGACATTCCTTCCAATCTATCCGAAATTTTGTCTAATGAAAAATGCAAACAAGCTATGAATGTAGAAATAGAGACCCTGGAAAAGAACAAAACCTGGGAGCTTGTGGAGTTATCAGCAGGGAAGAAACTAGTGGGTTGTAAATGGGTTACACAGTAAAATATAGAGTTGATGGTTCAGTAGAAAGATTTAAAGCAAGGCTGGTTGCCAAGGATTATACTCAGACATATGGAATGGACTATTTACCTTTACTCTAGTTGCAAAGTTGAATACGGTTAGAGTCCTATTATCCTTGGCAGCCAACTTTGGATGGGATTTACAGTAGTTTGATGTCAAAAATACTTTCTTGCATGGAGATCTTCAGGAAGAGATATATATGGAGATACCACCTAGTTATGGAAAAGGAGATCTGATCATAGAGTCTGTAGGTTAAAGAAGGCATTTTATGGGCTTAAACAATCTCCTCGAGCATGGTTTGGCAAGTTTGCCAAGGTTATGGTGATGTTAGGATACAAGCAAAGTTAAGAAGATCATACTCTGCTCATCAAGCACTCGTCTTGTTATAGGAAGTGATGATGAGAAGAGACGTTCTTTGAGTGAGTGTTTGGCAAAAGGATTTGAGATTAAGATACTTGGGAAGCTAAAGTACTTTCTCAGAATGGAAGTGGCACATTCAGAGAAGGGTGTTTTTCTCTCTCAACAAAAAAATGTAACTGATCTACTCAAAGAGGCAGGAAAAACAACATGCAAACTAGTGAGTACTCCAATAGATCCGAATATAAAGCTTGGAATAGCAGAGGAAAATGCTATAGTGGACAAAGGGATGTATCAACATTTGGTAAGAAAGCTCGTTTACTTGTCCCACACACGACCGGATATAACTTATGTTGTGAGTGCGATTAGTTAATTCATGCACACTCCCAAAGAAGTTCATCTTCGAGGAGCACACAAAGTATCGCAATATCTTAAAGGTACACTAGGAAGAGGAATTCTCTTTAGGAGGAGTGAGGGTCTAATACTTGAAGCCTATAGAGATACTGATTATGCTGGGTCATTGATTGATAGAAGATCAATCACTGGATATTGTACATTCCTTAATAGAAATCTTGTGACATAGAGGAGTAAAAAATAAAATGTGGTAGCACGGTCTCGTGTAGAGGCTGACTTTCGAACGATGGCTGAAGGAGTATGTGAGTTACTTTGGTGAAAGATCATTCTAGAAGACATAAGGGTCAAGCGGGAGGGTCCGATGAAGCTTTACTTCCTGTGCAGCATGATCGGACAAAGTATATTGAAATTGATAGACATTTTATCAAGGAGAAATTAGAAAGTGGATTGATTTGCACACATTATTTGTCTACAAATGATCAGCTTATTAATGTGTTAACCAAAGGGTTAAATGGTTTAGTATTTGAAAGTATTGTATCAAAGTTGGGAATGGAGAATATCAATTAACCAACTTGAGGGGGAGTTTGGGAAAATATGGCTACTAGGTGTATTTTAGGAAAGTAATGTAAATATTGTAACACTAGAATTAGACTACATTAGGTAAGTTTGACCCTTAAATTAAGGGATTTTATAATTAGTGATTAGGAGATTGTGTGAGTAGTAATTAGGGGATTGATTAGCAGATTTTGTAATCAATTTATTAGGGTAGTTGCCATATTTGTTTCTTAGACAGCTTCTATATAAACCGTTCAAGATAATAAAAAGAGATTATTCTCTCCCAATTTCTTACAGCAAGCCATATTTTCATAGGACAAGGAAAAGAAAATCATGTCTCATGCAAGGAAGAGTCAAATATGGAATACTTGAAATTCAGAAAACATTGAAGTAAAACTTTAATCACCTTAAAAATGACCGCTGTACCTCTTAGGGGACCTTGAGCTATTCTTCCTTCGTAAAGCCTGCAACAGAGCTGTCACAGATTGTATCAGCACTCATTAGCAATAATGAGGAAAGAAATATAGAACTGACTCAAAGAATAATGATTTACATGTCTATTCTGCTAACCGCACATTATAACTTTTCTAATTGCAAATGTTTGTTAAATCTATCTGTGCACTTCTCTAGGGAAGTATTTGCTACTGGAATAAAACACCGATGAGGGAAAGAAAAAATGCACCTGATCTTGATATTGCCTTCATCTACATCTTGAACTTTCAATCGCCCAAAATCTTGGGTCGAAATTTGCCCATCCATCCCCGACTGCAACCCCGAATAACTGCGTGAACAAACAATTCTTAAGTCTCTTTCTCTAGTGACTTCTTGAAGGGCAAAAATTTACCAAAGTAGCAGTAGAACAAAGCGATTGCAGCCCCTGCTAATCTAATACCCAAGATCTAAATCCATGAATTTTCTGAAAGAAAGCTGTCATCTTTACGAGAAAGAAGAAACCAACCTTGTGATATTTATGAAACCATAGCTTCCAATAAATTTGCCAACTTCAAATGAATCAGGATCAGTGATCAGGCATACAATACAGCAGCTTCCGGGACGATGGCGACGAGGTTTGGTTCCAAAATTAGGATTGCAGGAGAGAGTTTTAGACGGAGAAAGAGAAACAAGGGACAGAGGGGAAGCCCTGGAAGTGGTAATAGCATTATTGGGAAAGAAGTAATCTGGCAATACAATTCCCGACATCGCCATGGGCCTTCCCTTTCGGTTTCTGCAACTCTTCTGCCTCTCCAACGGCGCCAACGGATAATATTATTCGAAAATGAATAAAATTAAAAATGGAAAAGAATGCCACTCCATTCGGATAAGGCTAGTCTCTATCTACAGTCTTTCTTCCAGTGGTCTCCCAATCAATCTACACTAGAAATCTTTTTTTAATTATTTGTAAAAAAAATCTCTTTTCACTTTAATTAAATTGGTCTAATTATTATTTTGAAATATTTTAAATATATTATAAATTATAAAATAATTAATATATTTTTTATATATTGTTTATATATATATATAAATTTAATATATTTTTATTTTTAAATAAAACATTTATATATTAAATTAAATTTTATTAGTTTAATTGAAACAAATAATATTTTGATAAAAAAATTAATTCGCAGTCGAAGCCCAAACCCAAATGCCCAAAGAATGGTAAACAGTAATATGGGGAAACGTTGGTTGGAGTGGGCGCAAAAGCAAAGCTGTCTCTAAAGAGAGCTACCGGCTGGTGCCAGTAAACAAACACACTTCACCGGTCGTTTCTTTTCTGTTCAGTCTCTGGCTGTGGACATGTGCCTGTTTGCTGTTGGCACCACCCTCTTGCCTTTGCTTTCTACTTCCCTCACTCTCACAGGCTTCTTACTTCGCAAAGCCACCATAGCCACAAGCTTCCAATATACTACTCTCTCTCTATCTCTCTCTCTCTCCTCCCTGGTTCAGCAACTTCACGGCCTTTTTGTTGGTATTATTGCTGTCTCGCGACTCTGTGGGGGCCGTTGAAGTACAACTACAGCCACATCACAATCACATACATCCTTTTCCTTTCCTTCCTTCTCTGGTATGATCTAGGGTTTTGTTCTCACTCTTCACGGATTAGGAAAGGCCTTGGCTTTTCGCTGTATGGTATACGCTGATGATGAATAATTTGGATATGGAAGCTGTTGGAGGAGGAAGTCATGCTCGTGCTACTACTAAAACCTCGGGCTCTATGGGATTTGTGAATTCTTCTTCTTCTTCTTCGTCTCAGGCGCCGCCTGCTCCTCCGCCGTTCCTGAGCAAGACCTACGACATGGTGGATGATCCCGCCACCGACTCTGTTGTTTCCTGGAGCAAGACCAACAACAGTTTCGTCGTATGGAACGTCCCGGAGTTTGGCAGAGATCTTTTGCCCAAGTATTTCAAACACAACAATTTCTCCAGCTTCGTTAGACAGTTAAATACTTATGTTAGTACTTCTTTATCCTCTTTTTTTTTCTTTTCCTTTTACCTTCTCCCTCTTTTGTGTTCTCTAAGACTATTTATTTATTTTTTCGCGCCATCGATTCCACAATTCAGCAATTACAGTTTGTCCTTATTAGTTACTGCTGTTGTTCCCTTGTATATCCTTTAGCCACCCTTCTTAAATAACCAAAAATTGGAAATTTGCTCGTATTTGAGACCTCCAAACTGCTTCAACGCATACCATCAGCTTCTTCGAGCTGCTTTCATTTCGTGGATTAAACGTCTTTGTTTTTTTAACTTTTTCTTCCCTTGTTAGTAGTGAATGTGAATTGCACGGTTTCCCTAATAGTTCTTCATTTAGTTAAAATTCATAGATCGATCAAGGAAAGGTAGTAATGCTTGGTTAAGATGGTAGTGGACTTCACCAAACCATATGTGATGCTCATCTAATGTTCATTAGGTCTTAACTAGTGCTTTGACAACTAAAACATGCACAGACCTTTTCTCTGCTTGAAGCATACAGTGTGAACCTTTCCTTTGTTTTGAAAAAGATATATTGCGATTTTTAGCTACTTATTGTGACAAAGAACTTGATTCAGGAATAACCTCTTATGTTATTTTGATAATTTGTTCTGCAGGTTCAGCGACTTTAATCCTTTTTATAGTTTGCTTTTCTCTTCTCGAGCAGGGTTTCAGGAAGGTTGACCCAGATCGGTGGGAATTTGCAAATGAGGGTTTTCTTAGAGGCCACAAGCATCTCTTGAAAAATATAAGCAGGAGAAAATCTCCACATGTTCAAGGTCAACAACCATCATCCCAAGTTCAAAACACAGCTACTGGATCTTGTGTTGAAGTTGGGAAGTTTGGGTTAGATGAAGAGGTTGAAAGGCTTAAAAGGGATAAGAATGTTCTTATGCAGGAGCTTGTCAGACTAAGGCAGCAGCAGCAAGCCACTGATAACCAGCTGCAAACTGTTGGACAGCGTGTTCACTTAATGGAGCAGCGGCAGCAACAAATGATGTCATTCCTTGCAAAAGCTGTGCAGAGTCCTGGATTTATGGCTCAGTTGGTACATCAGCAGAATGATAACAGTAGGCGCATTTCTGGGGTCAATAAGAAAAGGAGACTTCCCAACCAGGACGAAGAGAATTTAGCTGGAAATCATGTTGCGAATGTTACGACTTTGCCAGATGGGCAGATTGTCAAGTACCAGCCCCTGATGAATGAGGCAGCAAAAGCGGTATTGCGACAGATCCTTAAGATCAATGGATCTTCTAGGCTGGAACCAAAAATGAATAATACAAATGGCTACTTGATTAATGGTGTTCATTCTTCGGCTAATGCATTGGAGCCTGGTAGCCCCTCCAGTAGGATGTCGGGAGTGATGCTTTCAGAAGTCTTACAATCTGCACAGCCTCACATTACATCAGAAGGTGGCTTGAATTTTGATCATCCTTCTTCTGTAGTATCTAACGGACTGTCTTCTAACAGTGTAATATCCAGGGAGGCTAAAATTTCTAAGATTCCTGTCGAATCGAGCATTCTTATTCCTCAAGAAAATTTGGTTTCACTGGGTTTGCCACAAGCAAATGGAGTAATCCCTGAGACCACTGCCGACCTCCCTGACATAGGACTTAAGGGGTCTCAGGTAGCAGAAACAGCGTATATGGATACAATTCCGGGGTTCGTTGATAGTGGATTGACAGCCGTGCCAGATGGATTTTCTTCTGATCCTGATGTTGATATCTTACTTGATGAGATTCCGAAGCTTCCAAGCATCAATGATAGTTTCTGGGAACAATTTCTATCTCAAAGTTCCCTTTCTGGGGAGGTGGCAGATGAGATTAGTTCGAGCTCATTTGAAGAGAATGTGGGCAGTGAACAAAATCTGCAGGCAGGGCAAACTAGTGAATGGGACAGAATGAAGCATATGAACCATCTGACTGAGAAGATGGGACTTCTAGTGTCTGGGTCCAAGAGGGCTTAATGTTGTGTTAGAACTGTATGCAAAATGCTGAGCAATCGAGAGGTAAAATTTGAAGCCTGCTGGTTACTGATTATTGAATGTTCATATTTCCTTTTTGGAATGTCTAAAATTGAACGTTCACTTTCGTAATATAAGTATATTTTTCATTCAAACTTCCATGATTAACTCCCGTCTTAAGGGATACGAGTTCTATGAACAAAAGGGTCCGACTACTAACTTCCTCAATTAGTGAGTGAAAGGTGGTAAATTATATGTGATCAAATGCTCTCATAAATCTTTCTGCTAAGTCAACATAGAACATTCAATTCTACACAGAGGGAGTACGTGTTTTGATGTAAGAAATTTAGTTTTAATCTTCTATTTTGGGTAACATGTACATACATGCAATATCTGAGAGAGGTCTACATTAGATATTCTGTTATATTGTAGTATATCTTTGCAATGCACGCAATTTTTTTCCCTGGTACCATTACTTTGTGGTTCAAATTTGGTCCATTGTTAAAAAAATGGTTGAAGCGACTTTTGTCTTGAAATTTTCATGGACCTGTCTTCAAATGTCCTGCGAGCATGCTGGACGAATTTTCTCTTCTTGTTTGTTGAAATTGAATCATGTTTTTCTTTTGATATTCTTTTCTTTAATTCTGTGGGTGGATGGATGGCTAAGTGCTTGCAGTTTAGTCTGGGATTGATTTTTGGTTCCTGGGTGTACTAGCATATGAAATTTCAAGTTATGTATACTCTCCTCTTACGTCAGGTTGATGCAGTTAACTTGGCAGCACACAAAAGCTTTTACCTACCGAAGTTGAAGTGTTGGAAACTTGTGATGTTAGCGTACACTTTGTTTCATCATGTACCGTCTTTTGTTCACCTTCATACTATACATTTGTAATGCAACATTGTATTTTGAGGCAGAGATGTTGTGTGATACAAATAAATGTACCATTTGTCTGAGTAGTGAGTAGGGTATGGTCTCTGCAAGACGGACTAAGGGGGAAGGGTAGTTGATCGTCATAAATATTGAGCTTGACTTTGTTAGTTCGGACATGACAGCCGCCGGAGTCCAGGGGGCAAAAGAGGAGTATAAGAATTTTTTATTTGGTTGATGCTGAAAAAGGGAAAATCCAGACTCTATATGGGTCCTCCTCTTGTTACCATCTTAAATGATAAATAGCCCAATACTCTTCCCTTCCCTTCCCTTCCTTTCCCTTCGTTCTCTTTCAGCTTGCGCAATACCTTTATGGTAGGTGTCATTGCTAACCAACAATTTGGGTTGTGAAAGTTGTCATAGAACGGTGCAGAAGAAAATGGTTTTTGTACGTTTAACTTGACTTCACCTTGTTCTGAGTCACTTTGGTGGTTAATTTTTTTTCATCTTTGGCTTGTAGATAGGATTGTATTTGAATACGAAAGTATCGAATATTATGAATTTGAGTTTGAACATAGTCGAATATAATTTAAAATTATTTGTTTATTAATTGAGTTCGTATTTGAATTTGTTTTTTCGATTATTGTTTGATAATGTGTGAGTTTGAAAATTTTAATTAACGGTTATATTTTAAAATTAAAATACAATGAAATGTATTATAAAAATATTATAATTATAATATAATATTATAATAAAATTTAATATTATAACATATAAATAAATATAATATAAATTATATAGTTTTTTTTAAAAAAATATATAATATATTCACAAACATTGAAATATGCTCGTGAACATGGCATTCGTTCTGAATTTTTATTTGTAAACGATGAATTTATTTATAATGTTGGACTTGAATATTTTACATCTCATTTCTTTGGAGGTTTTGATTTTTGCAATTTCTAGACAACGCGGTGGTTCATATGCTGCGAGAAATCCACCAAGCAATAGATCTTGCGCTTAATCCCCGTTTCAATATGCACAGAAAAAGACATCTTGAAAATCTTTCAAGTTTGAATTTTAGAGGCAATTAGACATTCGAAATAGAAAAATCTTTCTAGTTAGAATTCTAAAGACAACTAGACATCCTAAATAGAAAATCAACGAGATGGATCTTGCCTAGCAAACCCGGTAGATCAATATTTCAAGAAATAGTTTTATTGGGTTTTATCCAAGATGCCCCATCACGCTACCACTCAAGTCTCAACCCTGTTCCACACTACCATAACCACCCTCTAGTAAACCCAACCTTCCCCTCGTGACTCTCCAGAGCCCCGTCGTCAGGTACCTGTTTTTATGTTGTGCATTGAGTGATTAAGCTTCAATTTTATCAAGAGCATAAAAAAAAAAAAAAAAAAATAGATGATAGGAATCACTGGAAACAGCCATTAGGCCAGCAGTTTGCCTCTCCATTGAATTGGATTTAAGACTGTACATAGAGTAATTACAATATATACTACATAAAGCAAGGCACAAACTGCCAAGGACGATGTATAACTGGATGAGCCAATAAGAGTAATCACAACGAATGGTAAAAGAATCTCTCTAGCAATTGAACTTCCATCCAGTATGAAATTCATTCATGCAGCAACCACCACCACTACGATAAGCAGAATGATTCCAAAGATCAACACAAGCAAACAGTTCTGCAAAAAATAAGAAGGTGTATGTCAATATCATACCATACACAGCAATTTGGTAGAACAGAATCAGCTAAGAGAGACTTAATAGATAGCTACTAAGAAAGCTCAAACTTACAGCAGAGGCATAAGTGTATGATCTAATTTTGTATCAGAAGTTTTTGCAAGCAACTTTTGTCAAAATGACATTCTCATATCATGCTATCTAAACACGCCCTTTTATAACATAAGACATAGGTACAATGATATGTCTACATGCAGAATCAATAGAAAGGAAATGATACAGAACAATAGAAACAACATGAGACTTTACCAGATGGTCATGCTACATTCTCTAAAGATTAGAAAAGAAATTAAAAAAAAAAAAAACTAGTAATAACAAGAAAAAAACAGAACACTTACCATAGAGGAAGTAGATCTTTGGATCTTGGATGCTTTCATGAGTTGTGAAGTTCCCTGTGTAGTAGCAGCTTGAGTGCTCTCAATATTGGAGCTGATATCATCTGAAACATGGGTGACAGCATTTCACCGAGTAGAATTGAGTAAGTTACATGTGGAGTCCAGAAGAGAATGACCAAATAAACGGGAAAGAAAAGGCATATGGCTAACCAATCATAGCTCCTTGTTCATGGACAAGCGCAGCTAAATCCTTGAAAATCTCATTCACCTCACCAATCTGCTGCTGAATCTCTTTAATGCCTTGCTCCCTCTCTTCAATAATGGCTTCGTTAAAGATGATCTCATTTTCCATTAGTATGATGTCCTGTCTGCACAAAGTCATTCAGCAAATAAACCATTAGGGGTAAGAGTTTAGCAGTTCCCTAGAAAATACTACACACTGTAGTGAGATCAATTGTTTTGAATATAGAAGTTAAACTACATGATATTAATCATTTAAGTAAGAATCATACACATAAGGAAAGAATATGGTCCTGAATGACCAAGGTAAACTATGAATAAAAAATCACAGTATCAATTATCAAGCAACAAATGCACTATAATTTTGATCCACTATATCAAGTGTTTTACTTACCTTTTAGACTCCCTAAGAAGAGACATCTGTTCTGTATTGCTGGACAAAATTGTCTCCATTCCATCAGTATTATTACTGCATGAAATTTTATCCAACATTAGACAATGTCCAAAACCTGATTCTGGCATCAAGCAATTGCTCAGAGGTAACTAAAGATAAACTCAGAAGTCCTGCATATGAAACTTATCTTGCCAAAACTCATGAAGTTGAAAACACAAACAGGCCTTTGCCTCAATTTTGTACTGAAAATTGAGTACAGCATTGAACCATCTTACATCTCCTACTTGGTTATTTAAATAACTCCTCCATGCATGGAGAATGAAGAATTCCACTTGGAGATTACCTAATCTAGCCTAAAACACACAGTTTCAAAAATTTTCCTCATCTTTTACTGTACTTGGCATTTTGATGAGTTTAATGTTGTTGCTGTTGTTGTTGTTGTTTTTTTTTTTTTTTTTGATGAGTTTAATGTTGTTGCATGAGTGTAGATGAACCAGAGACTCAACGAGGCTTTCTGTTCACTTCTCACTCAAACAGACATTTGCAGATATCCACAAGAAATACTTTTCTATCTCTATTTCTACTACAAGCTACTGGTTGGAACACTGCACTGAATAAATGCATAACATTATTCACAATTGCAATCAAAATATCATGCTTTCAGAATGCGGAAAATAAAATGCTTAACTCCTTATCTATCCATATTTCAAAAGCCAGAACAGATAGAAATATTTTTGATAAAATTAAGAGAGACCAAACATAAGGCTTTTGCTAATTAAATGCATTGCATGGTAGTTCTCCTTCCCTCCCTCTTCCCCCCCCCCTCCTTTCATATCCTTTGATTAAACGTGATAGGCTTGTTCAAATCCATAATGCAAACAAGAACTGAGACAAGAGCCAAAACCCAGTCAGTAAAGTCCTGCAAAATGTACTTCATATCACAAAAGTCAACTGGAATTGAACAACTACTGCTGGTGAAAATCCAGGAATATTACTTGGCTGTAGAAGTCAAAGGAGAATATGGTGATTCCCTCTCCGCAGCAAGCCTCTGAGCCTTTTGAAACTCTTTAAGAACATATTGGAAGTCTTTAGCAAGCTTAGCATCAGTAATCTTCTTGCTGGCCTGATGTTGAATAGTAAAAGAAAGAATTTCAGAAAATGCAACCAAAAGTATGAATAGAGGGTAAATTACTCCATTCAATTTCAAAGATTGGAATTTTTTTCGGGGGAGACAGAGAGGACTGGTGCCTCACGTAACGTGTGAATTACTCAAGTGAAATTATGGAAAAATTTTTGTTAAAAGGGACAAAAATATTGCTATCTTTTGTTATACTGAAACAGCATTTTGGTCATTATATACCAGAAAGATATCAGGATCACTAAGCTTTTGGGGCTCCCCTGAGCAACACACACGGGTATCAACACAACATCCTCCTAATATTCCTAGCTTCTAGCTCATTCATTGACTGCTGATTGATAAATTAAGGGCAAGACAAAAGAAGTCATCAGAAAGGTTTTCTTTTCAAAAAAGAAAAAATACAGAATAGAGATGCGGTTGAACTTACACTAACTTCAGAATAGTGGTCAGCTTCGCTAACTTGCTTAAGCTTGGCAGAAGTCTCCTTCACCAATTGACCAATTTGTCGCCTTGTCTTATTCCTGTGGGCAATGCCATGTAAGATTTTTGTCGAAATAAAGAACGAAGATATACATTATATAACAGGCAATTCCTCTACTTTCTCAGTAGTGAAAGGGAATGAAGATAAAATAAGAGAAAAAAAAGTCATGTGCGCATTTTTTTTTCTGGGGTGCAATTTGGTAGTCATTACAGAAGAAAAAAAAAAATCCAAAGCAGATCATCTCCAGATTTGTAAACCTTATCCATGGCTGTGGAAGCTAATTTCCAAATCCTAAATCATTTCATTTTCCCGGCCAAAGAAATGATAATGAAACCGATAATTAGGTTGATTGAATTTTATTAACGCAAAATACCATTCGTGGCTATACGGATTACATACTTTAAAAAGAAACAAAGGCCTTCATCGGCTACCAATAGCAGAAACCTCAAGAACAGAACAAAGTAAAAACTAAACCAGCACATAAAAGGCGAGAAAATCAAGAGGAGAAAATAAAATCTAAAAAAAAAAAGAGAAAGAAGTCTTACAATTTGGTGCGGAAGTCGGGGGTGTCCTTGGGAGTTCCAAGGGCATTAACGAGGCGTTGAAAGGCAGAGACGGCAGTGTTAACTTGGAAGAGGGCGGCGGCAAGCGCCCGAGAAGGGTCTTGTTGAGGAGTTCGGTGATGCGGCATAAAGCGGCCCGATTCAAGATCTTCAAAGCTCATATTTTTAAAATCAAATGCAGAAAAGATTTCAGATGAACCAAAAAGAGAAACAGAACCCAGTTGGGGAAAAGATTAGAAAGCAGAGAAAGAGTTGTTTGATTGTTGAGGTTTTAAGGTTGCTTTGAAGGGAAGGTACGCCCCCTTGGGGTTTCAGCCACGAATTTAGGTGGGAAAGGACAAGTATGGCACCTTCGCTTCGTCTGTCACTGTAAAATGCCAACAAAAAGGAGGAGGAAGCTGCACTTTGTGTAGTTTTATTTTATTTGATTTGGTACAACGTGGTTGTTTAACAAATGATCCAACAATACACTCTATTTATATGGTTCCCCTGACGTCAGAATATTTACAATAGGGAGTTGGCCCAGAGCTTCTAAAGGAAAAGTTGGTCGGCCCTTACGAATTAAAAAGTGGGGAAGTTATATACTACTCAGCCCAATATTATTGGGCCTAAACAGACGAAATCGAGGCCCAATGGGGGAGGGCACAATAGTAAATTAGACAACAGTAATTACTTCGTACGCACTTCCCAAAATGAAACGGGTGCCCGCGTGTCGTGTCCACGAAGTCCTCCTCTCTCACAAACAAGTCAGAATTCACACGTGACGCGATATAGTACGGCGCCCCTCTCTCTGCTTCAGCTTCTTTCCTCCCCTGATTGGATACCAATTTCACAGTGATTTCCGATTGAAAAACCCTCGGACGACTCCCTTCTCTGAATCTCTTGATTCACTAGAATTCATCGCTTTCAGTAGAGGATGACGGTAACTGAATAATCCCAACACTTTTATTCATTTTCCATGGCTGCATCTTATTTTTACTGTATTATTATTGTATATCGATTTGTTTCTTTGCCTCTTTTGTAGGTATTTGAGTTTAATCTTTCCAATTTTTGTTTAAATGCTTTAATTTAATACTAGTAGTGAAAATTCCAAATTTTTTCCCCCTGTATATTGATGCCGTTTCACTTCTGTGAGTGTTGGAAGCGCCGTTGGCTAATTTGTTGATCTGATTGCTTATGGTTCAGTATCTTATCAGGAATTGAATTGATCCAAGTAGTTGGTATTTGCTTGGCGATGCTGTGCTCTTCGCTTCTGTTATTTGTCGAAGCGCTATTGTTACTGAATTGATTATTCTCAATTCTCTTCCACGCTTATAGACATTTTAGTACAGCTTATTGTCGTGCTGCGTCCTTTTTTGGTTGTTCTGTCAGAAAAGTCTGAAACTTTTTATTCCTTTTGGGCTTACCTGATTCATTATGCTCAATTCTCTTCCACGCTATAAACATTTAGTGCATTTTATTGGGGTGCTGCGTCCTTTTTTGGTTGTTCTGTCAGAAAAGTCTGAAACTTTTTATTCCTTTTGGGCTTACCTGATTCATTATGCTAAATTCTCTTCCACGCTATAAACATTTAGTGCATTTTATTGGGGTGCTGCGTCCTTTTTCGGTTGTTCTGTGAGAAAAGACTGAAACTTTCTATTCCTTTTGGGCGGACCTGATTGTTTTGGGAAGCCCTGTGCCACAATTTTGTTGATTATACAAATATCAACATCCCTCATTTTCTTGGTTATTGGTGTTAGCACTTGTCCATAGAGTTCTTCCAATGCATGTGTATTGCTTGTGCTTTGTAAATTTTGTTCATGTTTTATTCTTCTACTTAACTAATGTTAAATACTTGGACTCAATGATTCTGGAAATTTTCTTCCTCCTTGTTTTCCATGTGAACTCCACTTGGTATCGCCTCATCACAAAAACATGTGGAATCTACAGGATAACAAAATTTTTTATACTAATTCTCCTTTTAGATTTTGATAATGGCATTCTCTTCCTTTCTTCTTTGTCTTGGCAAGTAATTGCATGAGGTGCCCTTTTCTCATGCAGATATGATTTGCTAAAACCACTAAAAATAGAATTCTTCCTGTGCTACTTCTGTGTTTGGCCCCAAGTGTGAAGCAGAATCAATTGTGAAAAAAGGAGTTTTGACAGTAGGAGATGAAGTAACAGTGACTCTGCTTAGATGTCTTAAACATGGTCAATGAGGTCAAATAACTGCACCAGTGGCGAAGGAATATTGGTTCAGTAGCAGACTTATGAAGAGGCTTTCAGTCTTTTTGTTATAGGTGTTTAAAAAGACTGAAATTATTAACCTCTTTGAAGGGTTTAGAAACGAAAAGTTTGATTGAATGTTGGATGAGTAATCTCCTTTGTTGTGTGTGAAATTTTGTTTCTATTATATTACTAGTTTCCAATTAATATGTAATTTGAATGTGGTATTTCATAATTAATCTGCTTTCTAGGAATCTCCCCTGATATTATTAAGAATGAAGCTTTTCCTTTACTCTCCCCTGCTATTATCATATATTCTCCGTTGCTCATATCTTGTGGTTATTTATCCTGACAGGTTAGAACAGTTAAAGTCAGTAATGTCTCTTTAGGTGCATCTGAGCAAGACATTAAGGAATTCTTTTCATTTTCAGGCGATATTGAATATGTTGAAATGCAAAGGTTGGTTTTAAAGATGCTTTTTATTCCTTTTTTCTCCTTGCAATTGTATAGCTATCCTATATTTTGATGATTCATTGTAAAATTGTGTTCTCAAGCAATTGTTAGAGGTTCTATGCCAATAACTTTTACTTCATCTTCTAGTGATAATGAACGATCCCAAGTTGCATATGTCACATTCAAGGATTCTCAAGGTGCAGAGACTGCAGTCCTCCTTTCGGTACACTTGTCAAGGCTTATATTCTTCTAGTATTTCTACTATATTATCTGTGGATTTATTTGATCTTTTGTTGCCAAAGTTCCAAATTTATTTGCACCATGGGTAGTTGTACATAAGCTTTCTGCAATGGTGGTACTGCCTGTCGGGTGAATTAGTGAATACCTTTATGTCTTTAATGCCTCATGTAAGAGCCTTGACTACTGGGATTTCTATAATTATTCTTGTGTGAAAATGGTCTACAGTTATGTTAAACTACTTCTAAGCCATTATACACTGGATTCCAACAGGTATAAATACTAGATTATGAAGAAATTCTTGGTGTTACATCAGCCACCGTCCTTGTAATTTCTGTCACGGAAAGTTTTAGGTTAACTCAAGGAATTTTTACGGCTTCACAATGTAATTGTCTTCATTGTATATTTCTTAGAAAAAAGTATTGGTGCATAAACCCTGACTTTATTGTAGAATTTGTCAATGATAATGGATAAGCCTTCATTCTGGTTTTTTCAGGGAGCTACAATAGTTGATCAATCAGTTAACATAATGCTGGAACCGGAATACAAGCTGCCACCAACAGCATCATTGCCATCTGCTGTATGCTCCTTTTCAATATCTTTGATTCCATATGATATATGAATATTTACTGAAGAAACTGATT
This sequence comes from Voacanga thouarsii, assembly GCA_026120185.1. Classification (NCBI taxonomy): domain Eukaryota; kingdom Viridiplantae; phylum Streptophyta; class Magnoliopsida; order Gentianales; family Apocynaceae; genus Voacanga; species Voacanga thouarsii. The sequence goes on along the minus strand of JANUWF010001364.1, from coordinate 859,392 downwards.
TCCGTTTTTCTCCCCCCTTCCTTCCTCCTCCTTGCAACCAATAAATAAACAAATACATAAAATCAGGCATCAGTTTCTGCATCTGGTTCTGGATCTGCTATCCAAAAGGCGGAGGATGTTGTCACCGGTATGTTGGCTAAAGGATTTATCTTGGGGAAGGATGCACTTAACAAAGCAAAGGCCTTGGATGAGAAGCATCAGCTGACATCCACCGCCTCAGCCAAAGTTGCATCTTTGGACCAAAAGATTGGGTTCAGTGAAAAGATAACCATGGGTGCAAGCATGGTGAATGATAAAGTGAAAGAAATGGACGAGAAGTTTCATGTCTCTGAAAAGACAAAGTCGGCTTTTGCAGCTGCTGAGAACACAGTTAGTAGTGCTGGTTCTGCCATTATGAAGAACAGATATGTCTTGACTGGGACTTCCTGGGTCACCGGTGCTTTCAGTAGGGTCACCAAGGCTGCTGGCGAAGTAGGGCAGAAAACAAAAGAGAAAATGGCTGAGGAAGAAGAGGGAAAACATGCAGCAGCAGGCTATGCACAAGTTCAGAGATCCGAGTCTCCGGACAAGGCTTGATCTCTAGATTTCTAGGTGCATTATAGTTGCAAACTTATTGTTAATATATATGCAAGCAACTTGGATTTCTGTCTGCAAATATTTCTTTCTTTTGCTGGTTCATAGCAACTTTATGAATAGGCTTTCATGTATTAGTATTTCATACTAGCACGGGGCATGAATGGATCTTCCTTTTCTTTTTTTTTTTTCCCATCTCCAATTTGACTGCAATTCAGTATCCATTTTAATGCGGTACTTCAGGAGTTCTCCTTTGCTGGATTGACACACAGTTCATTTGCGCTTTCAAGTATTGGCTTTACAAAGGAGGATCCACTTATCAATTCCAAACGCGACTGTAGCAGAAATAGAATACAAGATTGATAAGTACCTTGTTCATTGCAAATTGATCCTAAGTTATCAACTTGGAACCTTTGATGAGCTGAGGTCACCAATGCAAGCGAGTGAACTTTGCATTTTATTTCTTAACACAAAATTAAAATTATAAATTACGAGTCAATTTATACTTTTGTATCCCTCAATCAATCGAGGTGAATAATAAACTTCAAATGACAAGCAAAATTTCGTAGAAATGGAGAAAAAGTTATTTGGGTAGTAGAGAATTGATACAATCATCATATAATTTTCATTACATAACCACCGCGGAGGACTCACTTGAGCATCGCACCACGTAAATCTTATTCAAAATCAAAGAAAGAAAATGAACGGCCCTCTCTCTCTTCAGTAATATCAATCTCCACCATAATAACACTACGGGTGGCCGCCTGTGGTTGCTGGAATATATGGAACCGAAGCGTACACTGGAATCGGCTCGTAATCGGAAAGCTGGACGCCGCCCTTAACACTCACTACTTCATGATCTGCATGAACCAATAAGAGAAAAATTATTAGTGGGTTGCTGGATGTATAAATAAATGAAGATATCCAAATGAATTGCACCAATATCATAGGCTAATGAAGGAACTAACGCTTCTCGGAAAGGGTTCTGGCTGTGGCCATAGAGATGGAGTGATCAGTTGAAACCAAGAGGACGGTGAGGAAGAAGAACGTCATGAAAGCCTTTGAGCACATGTTTGGATCCTCAGTCAGTCTGTATAACTAAGGCGTGCCAATGAGGGTCTTTATAGAGGCTTCTGTGATCACGGGAACAGACTTTTTCCGCGTCGAGCATGACTGAGCTACAATTTCTTGATATTTCATGCATTCAGTATTCACTCTTCAACGATGCAGTTGAAACAGAAACAGTCTCTATAATAAGAAGCAAGTAGTAATGAAACAGTCTTGAAAGAATTTTGAAATTAAAGGCAAAATTACGACGTTTCTATGAAAGTTCCTCAAAGGCAACTTATCATATTGTTTCTTTGTTGAATACAGCAATCCGTCAATATCAAGTAAATGACACGAAAGTTTGAAAGTTTCAATTGGATTTTTCATTTTTTTTCTAAAAATAATTAAGAAATATAACAATCCACCTAATTTTATTTATACATAATATGAGTTCTCAATTTTAAAGACCTGTGAAGCCAAAAACAAGGAAAAAGACAATTTAGGGAACTAATTGAACTGAAAATGAATATTGAAGCCCAGAAATGTGCAGCTTTTTGTTAAAAATTCACAATTTGACTTTTTTGTTTATGGCCACAAAAATGAATTGGTGGTTAGGAAACTCTTACTTTAGTCCCTCAACATATGTTCAAATGCTTCTTGAAATATATATAAGCTTCTTGAAATATATATATAAAGAATTGCAGAAGATTTCTAAGAGACAGTATTTTGTAGTGACATGTGATCATTTTGAATTCATTTCTTTTTTTAAAAGAAAATTAAAAATGATCTAAATTCATTTATATTGAATCGTGAGATTCTTTGATATTTCATTTCAAGATTATCTACATTCATTAAATTCTTCGAAATTTCATTTGATTAAATTCTTAATACCCTTTAAAAATATTTTTAAAATTTATAACATTATCCTTTTACCCTTTACTTCCTTACTACTTATCCCTAAGTTCAACATTTTAGCTTCATCCCTACAATAAACAATTGTACCACGATAAAGACTTTTCAATGTTCTATACATGTTTGTTATACATATGTTACACCTTTCAATATTTTTCTAAAAGGTTGTTGGGAAAAGAAGGGTAATTATCAGGTAGGAATGACTTTGTCAATCCAATGTTGTGGAGATGACCAAAGTAAACTCTTAGCTGTTCTTTCTGGAAGATTGCAGAGTGCAGCGCTAAGACCGAAAGCTGCAAGTCTTCACTTTCACCAAGTTGTGAACTTTGTCAAACCGACAAATCAAATTAGAAAGTGATATTACCATATATAGGAATATGGTTGGAACTGTTTGACTGGAGGGCGGGGGATTAATTATTATTATTTTTTCTCTGAAAGGGAAATACAGATTTTTTGACAAGGTAAAAGGAAAATGACAAAAAGTGGTACAGATGCCGCAACACCATAGCACTGGTAAATGGTTTGTGAGGGCCTAAGTCTAAGGTTCAATATTCCCCAGGTCTAAGTGACTAAGTCTAAGCTTTGACTCTTCTATTCTCCTCCCCTTAAAATTTCAAGGAAAAAAAAAAAAGAAAAAGGACAAAATATTTTGATTTGTTTTTTTTTTTACTAAGTGAGATTTTATATTAATAATAAAAGAAAAAAAGTTACACAAATAAAAATATAGTTCCAGATCTAATTCAATTCTCGAACAGTGATAAAGTAGATTATGAATGTATCAATAATTTAGAAAATCATCTCAAAAGAATGAGAGACCTGAAAAGGGGTTCAACTACGCATTGGATAAACGTTGAGTAGCGAAAGCAATGTCAAAAGATATAAATTTGAAAGCGAAATATGTCACTGGTCAGAAAAAGTGATAGAGCACACAAATAAAGAAGATGGTAGCGATTTAGAAGATTTAGAAAACGAGAGGGATGAAAGTACTACGAAATCACAAAAATACCAAGTCTTTGGCCTGATCCTGGAGGACTGGCCAAACCAGCCATGGAAGGAAGGAAGAAGGCAGCTTTGTTGGGGTAGAGAGAGATAGTGAAAGGTAGTCCTTCATAATCAATGTGGCTGCTCGTGTCTCACGGGTTTGGTGAGGCAATGAATGATTTCGATTTGTTAGTTGAGGAAAAGAGGAAATATTTGTGTGGATTAGGTTCAGTGGACCATCACCTTAAAATATTATATTTTTTTAAATATATAATTTTTAATATACCTAATATAATATTTTAAAATAATAATACATCATTGGCTATCATTTGAGAAGAGAGACTACTGATAGCTTTTAACTCCCCAACCTACCGGCGGCTTTTATTAAAAAAAACAAACAAAAAAATAACTCCCCAAAAATATAGGAAAATGCTGTAATATGATGAAACCAAAAAGAAGCTATAAAAAATTGCATTTTTACTAACATTCTGTTTTTCTATATTTTTTACACAAACTTTATATTAATTATTTTAAAATAATAATTTAACAATAGCATACTTTAAAAAAAATTAAGATTCAATTTTTAGAAGAGTAGCCTTAAAGATAATAATCCTATAAATTAAATATTTTTAGAAAAAATTAAAGTTAAATTTTTATATATGTCGGGATGAAATCTACGGCTGTTGTGTTTTTTGTTAGGTAAAACTCATTTCGTGACTTTAGTTAACAAAAAATTACGAGATGTGAATTAATTTAGGTAAGTCCTGACTGATCGATTTTACCGAGGAGGTCAATAAACATTCTATGAAATTTGAACTCATAACTTTTTGATCGTCGCACTCTTTACCCAACCAATTTGGTTATCTCTCTCGGGGCAAATTAAAATTAAATTTTTGAAGAAAGATTAGCCATTTTAGTCCCTTAGCTTTTTTTTATTTTGGAGAGTTAGGTTCCTCTCTTTCATTTTTAACTAGTTAGGTCCTTTAACAAATATTTTTTAACTAAAAAGGTTCTTTTGACCATTATCGTCACTATTCCCGTCAAAAGATAAGAGCAATTTTGAAACTTCACTTTTCAATTCACCATCCATGGATAAGAAAATTAGCCAATTTAGTCATTTACATTTTTTGTTTTGAAGGGTTAGGTCCATTTTTTTTTTTTATTTTCACCTAATTAAGTCTCTTAACTAAATTTTTTTAAGTGAAAAGGTTCTTTTGACCATTACTATAAATTCTACCTTCAAATGGGAAGGGCATTTTCGATACTTCACTTTTCTCCAAATAAGAAAAAATTTTATTCATTAATATATAACACAATTACCCCCTCCCCCTACCCCCATTTTTATTTTGCCATATTGCCATTGTTCGGTTGCGGATTTTTCCTAAAAACAAATCATGCATTTGATTATTAAATTATGATGATTATTTCTAAAGTGACTTCTAATCAAAGCAAATTTAGAGAAAAATTACATATTTATAAATTGCGAATTATATTTGCAATTATTATTATTATTATTATTATTATTATTATTATTATTATTATTATTATTATTATTATTATTATTATTGACATAAGAGAGAATCATTTTTTTTTAAAAAAAAAATAGAAAACAATTTGGAGATAAATCTAATTGAAACCGTCATACTATTAAAAGATCATAGTGGAATTTATGATAACGGTCAAAAGGACATTTTCAATTAAAAAAATTAGTTAAGAGACCTAATCAAGTGAAAATAAAGAAAAGAAACTTAACCCTCCAAAACAAAAAATGTAAGGGATTAAATTGGCCAATTTTTCTATTCGTCGGTGATGAGTTAAAAAGTAAAATTTTAAAATTGTCTTTACCTTTTTACGAGAATGGTAACAGTAATCGTAAAAAAGGATATTTTTAATTAAAAATTACTATTTATTAAGGAAACAAAAAAATCACGTGACTAAAATGATTAATTTTCCGTTCTTGAACTATACTAATATAATATGTACAAATATAGTAGCAGTTCATCACCAAATCAGTCAACCTCCCACTTTTTCCTTTCCTTCTTTCTTCTTCTTCATAGATAGGGCTGTAAACGGGTCCAATCGGATCCGGGACACCTTGTCCCGGACTCGATTAAATAAAAAGGACCCGGTCCCGACCCGATTACCCGTCGGGTATAAAATGAAGAGACCCATACCCGCATATGCAGGTATCGGGTTCGGGTTGGGTATACCCGGCCCGAAAATTATGAAACATATTTCTTTATTTAAAATTTAAAAAATTTTATTCACATTTAAACTAAAAATGTGAATAATAGCCTTAGTATCAATAATAACTATAATTCCAACTCTGTAGCAAATTCCAAAACCAATAATTGCCAATTGCAGAGGCAACAACATTTATTTTGTAGGCAGAGGTGTAGAAAACTTATGGACAATTGATGAGAATATGGAACAGCTTGGGTTGTATAATATGGTTGATGGGGCTAGAGATCTTTTAGATACAATATGGGATTTGAAAACAAAACCATACAAAATATATATTTCCAAATTACAACCTTAAAAAGGCACAACATGTTACAAGAATCAATTGCTTTCCAACAAAATATAGATCAATTTTCACAAATTTGTCTAATACTAGCAATATTTCCTAAATATAAACTTTATAGGTTTTTATTATAGTTCATGATAATAATATAAATTATTTGACTCTCAAAAAATTCATAACATAATATATTTTATATATAATATATATTTTATCTTTTATATAATATATTACATATAATAGAATTTATTAATCGGGTAATTGGGTACGAGTACTATAGTTTCATACCCGGACCTAATTATATAGAGTAAACGGGTAAACAGGTCCAGGTTTGAGTCGGATAAAAAAATAAGTGTACCAGACCCGTTATAAATGGGTCCGGTACGGGTCCGGGTATACCCGACCCATTGACAGCCCTATTCATAGAGGACAAACTGATCAACCTTATTTGTATCTGCTGCTCTAATTTCTCTGGTTCTATATTTGCGTCTGAGTTTGCAATTCCTGCAACAACAAAAACAACCTTAAAGAATTTCTCAAGCCATAACGTTGGACCTACTCTTATCATGGAGAAAATTTGCCATTATCTTCTTCTTCTTCTTTTCCTTCCAGTTTTCTTTATACATGGTCTAATGACTTGCTTAGCCATGGCTGCACCCACCATTAGCAGTGATCAAAGTGCCCTTTTTGCTCTCAAAGCCCAGATTACAACAGACCCTCGACAAATCTTATCCAGGAACTGGTCTGCTGCCTCCTCGGTTTGCGAATGGATTGGAGTCACCTGTGGACCTCGTCACCAGAGAGTTACTGCCTTAAATGTCTCAAACATGGGTCTCACAGGAGCCATACCTCCAGAGCTTGGAAATCTCTCCTTCCTAGTTTACCTCGACTTAAGTAGAAACTATTTCTATGGACAACTGTCACATGATTTAGGCCAACTGCGCCGGTTAAAAGTCCTCCGCTTCAGAGGCAACTCTCTGCAAGGAAGAATTCCATCAAGCTTATCTCAATGCTCAGAGCTCCGAGCTCTGGACTTGGCTTTCAATAAATTTACCGGACTCATTCCGAGAGAAATCGGGAAGCTGAAGATGCTTCAAGAGCTATATCTTGGCAATAACATTCTCTATGGTAGAGTTCTATTCTTGACTCTATATATCAAAGCATTTGATACTTTGATTGTTGTCTGACTAAGCACAGCGGGCCTTATGCTTTTGAGTTTAACATATTTAGTCCATTCAGTTTAAAGGGCTTCTCAATTTAGATCCCAATGCCTTCATAATTAATTTATCTTTTGTAGAAATATGAATTTTGCCGGTCATCCTTCATGATTTCCATAGCAGCTAGCTATACACTCTTTGAGAGTCTAGTTCTGTCATTTCTTTCTTTTCTTTTTCTACTTGATCTTACTCTATACTTATATTCTTTATGAAGTCATCCTTTTTAATGATTCGATTTGACATTTGAAGTATTCACCTCCAATATTATAGAGTCTGACATTTGACGATATATAACATTAAATATGCATGCCACGCATTTCAATTATGCATAATACTTCAAGGTTTTCCTATAATTTGGCAGGTACAATTCCAAGGGAGTTGGGAAATTTAACTGTGCTTAAGGGACTGTTCCTTCGTAATAACAGTTTATCAGGTTTGACATATAATGTTCAAGCTACGTAACTCAAAAAACTGAATGCCATTAATTACTCATTTTAATCCGCTAGCAGGTTCTTTACCACACGACCTCTTCAACATCTCATCGCTGGAAAGGATGGACTTCTCAAGCAATAACCTCTCTGGTACATATTTGGTTAATGTTGCTGAATGCGTTAATAGCATGACATATAATGGAATAGCATGTACAGTTAAGCATCAACCAAATATTTGGTGTTTCAAGTAGCAATAATAATTGCACCATTTCTTGATTGTATATGTTAAAATGGCAAATCATCTGATGCTATAGGCTGTCAATTTGTGCTTAAGATTCGTGGTGTTTTTGAAGGTGATATACCACAAGAGATCAGCAAACTACACAACTTGGAAGCACTGTATTTGAACAAAAATGGCTTAAGTGGTTCCATTCCAGATGGTCTCTTTAACCTCTCCCGGATAAGATTTCTTTCCCTTGAGTTAAACAACCTCTCAGGAATTCTTCCATCTAGTATGGGTTATGGGCTCCCCAGTTTGGAAGCAATTTATCTCTATCAAAATAACCTCAATGGAGTTCTACCCAATTCGATCTCAAATTGTTCCAACCTCACCATGATTGAAGTTTCTTACAACAAATTCACAGGCCCCATTCCCAACTCCCTGGGGGATCTAAGACACCTTGAATGCCTAAATGTATTTAGGAACGACTTAAGGAGTGACCCATCATCTCCAGAGTTGAGCTTCATCCATTCCTTGACGAATTGTAAAGATCTGATGCAATTAGGGTTGAGTGGTAATCCATTAGATGGTATTCTTCCGGATTCTATTGGGAATCTTTCTACTTCAGTTGAAAGGATTCATATGGCTAAATGTAAAATCAGTGGCAGAATTCCCGATGAAATTGGCAATTTAAGCAGTCTACTTACTTTAAACATGGGCGGAAATCAACTGAATGGATCATTGCCGGCTACACTCAGAAAAATGCAAAAGCTTCAAGGTCTAGACCTTGCTAACAATAAATTAAGCGGAGTTGGATTAGATCATCTTTGTGGTTTACAGAGCTTGTTCAGTGTAGATTTGAGGCAAAATCAAGTTTCGGGCTCGATTCCTCAATGCTTGGGAAATGTTACTTCGCTGAGGCATCTCCGTCTAGCTTCTAATAGCTTAAACTCTGGCATCCCTGCCCAGTTCTGGAACCTCAAAGATCTCTTAGAACTCAATTTGTCCTCAAATTCCTTAAGTGGTTCTCTGCCTGATGAAGTTGGAAACTTAAAGGCCGCAACCGTCATAGACTTGTCAATGAATCAATTTTCAGGGGCACTTCCTACCTCAATTGGAGGTCTTCAAAAAGCCAACATCCTTTCCCTGGGCACCAACAAACTTGAAGGATCCATTCCGAACCGAATGGATAAGATGTTCATGTTAGAAACTTTGGAATTATCACACAACATTCTCTCCGGTGTGATCCCTAAATCATTAGAGATGCTTCAAGGTCTAAAGTATTTCAATGTTTCTTTCAACAGTCTAAGTGGTGAAGTTCCATCGAGAGGTCCTTTTGAAAACTTTACAAGTGAATCTTTTATTCACAATAAAGCTTTATGTGGAGCACAAAAATTCAACTTACCACAATGTCCAACCGCATCAACTCATGCATCGAGGATACGAAAGATCATCATAATTCTATTCGTTTTGATAGGGGTAGGATCTGCTGCTTCAGTATTGGGAGTTGTGTACCTACGGTACAGAAAGAAAGTGAAGGGACCAAATGTAACATCCTTGTCCGTGAGAACACAGGAAAAAATATCATATTATGAACTTCTAAATGCAACTGATAAGTTCAATGAGAGCAATCTGCTTGGTAAGGGAGGCTTTGGATCAGTATACAAAGGAACACTTCGTGATGGGAGAATTTTTGCTATTAAAGTATTTAATTTACAAATTGAAGGAGCTTTTAAGAGTTTCGAAGTAGAATGTGAGGTATTGCGTAGCCTTCGTCATAGAAATCTTACCAAAGTCATCAGCAGTTGTTCAAGCCCCAATTTTAAGGCATTAGTACTTGAGTTCATGCCTAATGGTAGCCTTGACCGATGGTTGTATTCTCACAACTACTCCTTGGATATGAAGCAAAGATTGGATATAATGATTAATGTGGCATATGCATTAGATTATCTCCATTTTGGTTATTCAACACCCGTTGTTCATTGTGATCTGAAGCCGAGTAATGTTTTGCTTGATCATGATATGATTGCTCATATAAGTGATTTTGGTATTTCTAAGCTATTGGTGCGAGAAGACACGATCACATATACCAAGACACTAGCTACATTGGGATATGCTGCACCAGGTGAAACTACCATACACAAGAACTACTATGTTTTTCCAATAGCTTTGCTTTATCTTTCTAATTTCTTTATGCAAGATATGATTCTCACTTTTTTGTATTGTTTTGAAGAGTATGGACTACAAGGACTGGTTTCAACCAAATCTGACGTTTATAGCTATGGAATTATGTTGATAGAAGTATTTACCAGAACAAAGCCCAGTGACGATATGTTTGGAGGAAATTTGAGCCTGAAAGGGTGGGTAAAGAACTCTTTTCCTAATTCACTAGCTCAAGTTATTGATGCGAATCTGTTGAGGGAAGGTGAGGAATACTTAATGGAAAAGTTGGATTGCTTATCATCTGTCATGAAAGTGGCTCTAAATTGCTGCAGTGAATCTCTAACAGAGAGATGCAATATGAAAGATGTCATTGTAGCACTAGAGAAGATCAAAATTCAGCTAATACCATATCTTAAAGAGGACCATTAAATTTAGGATACTTTTGGTACCCCTATTTGATGCTTAGTCAAGTGCAAAACAGAGAAGAAGCAGTAATTAGCCTTGAAGGGTGTACTTCAGTTTCCATTCGCTAGAGGGGTGCAAAACAGAGCAAGCAGAGGCGCTCTCTCTTCACCTTCAGTATTCTTGAATTTCTTTGAATCTATGAATTTACAGATTTCAGAGTTAGAGTTTGATGATCCTAGGCCTTCCAATCCACAACATGCAGTTACAAGGATAGTAAAATTTGTATTATATCAATGAAGGAAGATGCTATGGTGTTGGACCGATACCGACATGAATTATAATTTTTGTCTATTTGATGATGATTAATATGATAAAACTGATAATTTTTAACCAGACAGTGGAAAGTTTTGCCACAAATGACTCCCATCCAAAAGCAATGGATTAGTTTGACAAGAATTGGTATGGAGCTCTGAATGCAAGAATGCCAGATTGTTTAGTGTTCTTTTAGGCTAGGCAAGCTAAGACATCGTGCCAATACAAATGCGAGAGCTAAACGGTTGCAATTTCTAATTATGATCCTTTCTTGTGATGGCTATTACTTATCTACATATTGGATCCAGACTTTTCCTCAGTTTGTCTGCGTATGAGGATGCAGACAATCACTTATGCTAAATGCAAATCCAGAATAAATTGATTGAGGAGAAATGCTAAGATCTGTGAAGTCTTGAAATTGATCACTACATGGATAGGGGATAAAAGCTTAAGACAAAGTACTTGTCACGATTAATGCAAATGAGAAATTTATATATTGGAATGTCACCTATCTTGCTAAAATAAATTAAACTAAGAGATGATTAATCTTTTAAGTTGTTTTTGGTTAGTTTAGCCTTCCGTACACATTTTTTAACACTATATCATATTAATAAAAAATTGTCATAAAGTAAACTTGAGCACCAACATGAAACTTGGCATACTATCACTAGCTCACGACTCTCTCACGTTTATATAAGTGAACTCACAATAAACAAGTATATAGTAGAAAATCGATAATGAAAGCAAAAACAGAATACACGATATTACAACCAAAATACCAACCTTACTCACCATAAAACCTACAAGGAAACAATACAAGATTACTGGCAAACTTAGTTACTACTCTCAACTATTCTGACCAAACCAAATAATACAAATATATATAGACAAAGGACAAGTTAGTTACACTCCAACCAACATAGGAAATTTTACCCACTGTTCCACTAACTCATGACTTAGAAGTGCAGACATCATGGGTGTCATGTTGGCAATTTGAAACTTGACAAGTCTGCTAACCGACGTTTGACTTATATATTTAATTAACTTTGGGTGAATTATATATTGAGTATATATGGATCATGTTTACAAGTATCCAGATTTAGCTCTTCGTATGTTGATTTTTCATATTTGGTGCCTAAGATTTCTGTTATTGCACAGTTTTAGCTCTTCTTCTCAAATTGTATAAGCACCCCGTATTACTATTCTTCTGCAAAAACACAAATAAAAAGTAAACTGTTATAAAATTAGGGTAGTGTTAGAATAAAATCTACACACTACACACTAAGAAAATTCTAATTATTCTTTGCACAAAAATTTCTCTTCAAACTTCTCTCTTTCTTTCTCTCACAATTCTTTCTCTAATATTTCTTTCACTAATCTTTCTTTCACAAAATGATGGTGTATTACAAGCTTAGAGAATAGCTCTATTTATAGAGCTCTAATTAGTGGAATACATCATGGCATACATCATCTTCAACTAATCTCAATTAATAGTGTCTCCACTAAATGGTGGACATCCATAAAAATCTTCTAATAATTCACATAAATCCATAATTAGTGGAGCCTCCACTAATTAATGGAGATTCCAATAATTCATAACACTCCCCATTGGATGTCCATCCATTACATAAAGAATATGCCTCGTTAAAACCTTACTAGATAAAAACCCAGTGGAAAAAAAATCTAGTGAAGGAAAAAGAGTACATTATTCTATATGTCCATTTATTACTCCCCACGATGAGATGATTCCTTTAAATCTTTAAACCGACGCATACCGATTTTATATCTCAACTTCTCAAATGTTGCGATCGGTAAAGTCTTCGTGAAAATATCTGCGAGGTTATCACATGACCGAATTTGTAGCATATCAATTTCACATTTCTTCTGTAGTTCATGAGTAAAGAAGAATTTTGGTGAAATATGTTTTGTCCGATCTCCTTTAATATATCCTCCTCGTAATTGAGCTATGCAAGCTGCATTGTCTTCATAAAGAGGAGTTGGAATATCTTTGATTGATGATAATCCACAACTTTCTCGGATATAATGAATCATGGATCTTAGCCATACACATTCTCGACTTGCTTCATGAATGGCTATAATTTCAGCATGATTTGAAGAAGTAGTTGCTATAGATTGTTTCGTAGAACGCCATGATATAACAGTATTTCCACATGTAAATAGATAGCCCGTTTGAGAACGTGCTTTATGTGGATCGGATAAATAACCGACATCTGCATAACCTATCAATGTTGGGTTGGTTTTATTTGAATAAAATAATCCGAGATCAATTGTACCTTGGAGATATCGAAGGACTTGTTTAATTCCATTCCAATGTCGTCGTGTTGGTGAAGAACTAAATCTTGCTAATAAATTGATAGCAAAAGCAATATCGGGTCGTGTATTATTAGCAAGATACATCAATGCACCAATTGCCTTGAGATATGGTACTTCAGGACCAAGGAGTTCTTCATCATTTTCTTGAGGTCGGAAAGGATCTTTATCCACATTTAATGATCGGACGATCATTGGAATACTCAATGGATGTGCTTTGTCCATGTAAAATCTTTTTAGCACTTTTGCTGTATATGTTGATTGATGAATAAATGTTCCACTCTCCAGATGTTCAATTTGTAAACCAAGGCAAAATTTGGTTTTACCAAAATCCTTGATTTCGAATTCTCTTTTTAAATAATCAATTGTTTCTTGGAGCTCTTCGGGAGTTCCAATAAGATTAATATCATCAACATATATAGCTAATATCACAAATTTAGAACCAGATTTCTTAATAAAAACACATGGACATACCTGGTCATTTTTAAATCCCGCTTTCAATAAATATTCACTAAGACGTGTGAACCACATGCGCCCAGATTGCTTCGAGGCCATATAATGATTTACGCAACTTGATGGAGTAATTTTCACGAGGATAATGTTTATATGCTTCGGGCATATGAAATCCTTCGGGGATTTTCATGTAAACATCATTTTCTAAATTTCCATACAAGTAGCGGTGACAACATCTAATAGGCGCATATCTATCTTTTCATGTCTTGCCAAGCTGATAAGATATCGGAGTGTAATAGCATCAACAACGGGAGAATAAGTTTCATCATAATCAATACCTGGTCTTTGTGAAAAACCTTGGGCTACTAATCGCGCTTTATATCGAACGATTTCACTCTTTTCATTGCGCTTTCGCACAAATATCCATTTGTAGCCAACGGGTTTTACACCTTACGGTGTTCGGACTGCGAGTCCGAAGACTTCACGTTTTGTCGGTGCATTTAACTCCGATTGAATCGCATCTTTCCATTGCGGCCAATCTTTTCTATGCCGACATTCATCAAGTGATATTGGTTCGGGATCATCATTATCTGTGTAACATCAAGAGATATATTGTATGCAAATATATTATCAATAACGGTTTCTATCCGATTCCAACTTCTACGGAAGTGGTATAATTGATAGAAATTTCGGTGTTACTTTCATCAACTTACGGTTCTTTGTCATCGGTTCTCTCTTGGTCTTTATCATTCTTTTCTTCAATATGATCTTCGGATCATTTAATCCTCTTTTCTTTCGAGGATTTTTATCTTTAGAACCAAGAGGTCGGCCACGCTTACGGCGTGTTTTTGACTCAGCGGCTATAGGTATAATATTTTGTTCTGCTGGAACTTCAATTCGAATAGGAGCATTTATAGGCTGGAATATGCGATTTTGTAACTCTTACGGAGTCAACAAAAGCGTACGGCATTTGATTTGCAATGCTTTGCAAATGAATTATCTTTTGAACTTCAAGTTCACATGCGCTTGTGCGCGGATCAAGATAATTTAATGATGTTGTCCAAGCAAGATCCTTTTTATCTTTGTTTTGGTTCTCCCCCTAATTTAGGGAATAATGATTCATCAAAATGACAATCGGCAAATCTTGTTGTGAATACATCTCTGTCGGGGGTTCAACATACACGATAATAGAGGGAGAATCATATCCAACGTATATCCCCTTTCTTCTTTGAGGACCCATCTTTGTACGTTGGTTTGGTGCAATTGGAATATATACTGACACACCCAAAAATTCTTAAATGAGCAATATTTGGTTCGACCCAAAAGCCAATTGCAAAGGAGAGAATTTATGATAACTAGGCTGGTCTTATACGTACAAGTGTTGCGGCATGTAGAATAGCATGTCCCCGAGCGAGATGTTGGGAGATTTGTTTTCATTAATAATGGTCTAGCAATTAATTGTAATCGTTTAATCAAAGATTCAGCAAGACCATTTTGTGTGTGAACATGAGCTACAGGATGTTCAACATTAATCCCAATTGACATGCAATATGCATCAAAAGCATGTGATGAAAATTCACCGACATTATCCAAACGGATATTTTTAATGTGATGGTCCGGAAATTGTGCTCGTAATTTAATTATTTGAGCAAGTAATCTCGCAAACGCCGGGTTGCGAGTAGATAATAAACATACATGTGACCATCGGGATGATGCATCAATTAAGACCATAAAATATTTGAACGGTCCACATGGTGGATCAATAGGTCCACAAATATCTCCGTGAATCCGTTCGAGAAATGTAGGACTTTCGGCTCCTACTTTTGCTTGGTGATGGTTTAACAATTAATTTTCCTAGGGAACATGCGGTACATGCGAATTTTTACGATGTTAATATCCTTTTATTTTTTAAAGGATGACCATGTGTATTCTCAATGATTCTTCTCATCATGGTAGATCCAGGATGACCCAACCGGTCATGCCAAATGCTAAAAGTAATAGGATCGGTAAACTTACGGTTTACTAGATGATGAATTTCAATTGTACGTATTTTTACAAAATATAGACCGGTAGAAAAAGACGGCAGTTTTTCTAATACCGATTTCTTACCCAAATGCATTTGAGTAATAAAAAGATGCTCAATCCCATTTTCCTCATTTGTTTCAACATGATACCCATTTACTGCGGATATCTTTAAAACTCAATAAATTTCTTACGGATTTTGAGGAAAATAGTGCCTTATCAATAATAATTGTTGTTCCTTTAGGCAACAATATACTAGCTCTTCAGGAGCCCTCAATTACATTTGCACTACCGTTTATCGTATAAATATTTATTTCTCCCATTTTGAGATCGAGAAAAATATTTCTCATTTTTTAGTATGGTGTGTGTAGTTCCACTATCAATAATGCATACATCATCATTAACAACGACCATCCGAACACAAATATATATATGCAAACGTAAATATTATTAGAATAGAATGAAAATGAAAATACAAAAATATCGAGGTGAGGCTTTAGTTCTTACGGACACTTGCCATCACCAATTAAATGGTCTATCCTACCGTACGGGTGTTCAAAAAAATCCGATACATCCATATGGGTAATATTGATATTAAGATCTTCGGGATCAATATCATCATCCTCAGCATTATTTATTGGATGTTGAGAAAAATTTGCTTCCACATTTTTATTTTTCAATGAAGCTTGATACAATTCAACTAAATGCTTAGCCGTACGACAGTTTCGTGACCAATGACCTTTCATGCCACATCTATAACATATATCCTCATGCTTTTCTTCAATTTCTTTTTCTTTTCCCTTATGATCTTTTCTGTTCCACTTCAGGTGGCCAGTATTTCTCACAGTTTGATTATAATTGTGATAAGGGAAATATCGAGCGTGTCTACGACCATAACCACGACCACGGTCACGGCCATGGCCACGACCACGACTATAACGATGGCTTACTGCTGGAGCCAACGACATTCACTTCAGGAGTCTTTGTTGAGCCGATTGAGTGCGGCTTCATGATTTCTCAATAATAACTCATTATTTTTCTCTGCAATGAGGAGGGCGGTAATTAAATACTGTAAATTTTGTATACCCCTTTTCTCGATATTGTTGCTTTGCGGGACAATATTCGAGGCATGAAAGGTGGAGAATGTCTTCTCCAACATATCTTCATCAGTCACTTTTTCTCCGCATAATTTTAATTGAGATGTAATTTTATACATTGCGGAGCTATATTCATTCACGGTTTTAAAATCTTGCAACCTCAGGTGCAACCATTCATACCGTGCAGTAGGTAGTACGACCATCTTCAGGTGGTCAAATCTTTCTTTTAAATTTACCCACAGGCCATATGGATCTTTTTCGGTAAGATATTCCATTTTCAAATTTTCATCGAGATGACGACGAATAAAAATCAAAGCTTTAGCCTTGTGTTGTGCGAGATGCACTATTATTTGCTTGAATAGTTTCACTAAGGCCTTCGACATTTAGATGCATTTACGCATCGAGAACCCATGACATATAATTTTTTCCAGAAATATCAAGGGCTACAAATTCGAGTTTAGCGATGTTAGCCATAGAGATCAATAAATGCGTACTGTCTTACGGCTTTGGTAACGGCGAAACTCGTGCTTAGTCTTTCGGCTTTTGTATCGGTAGAGACTCGTGCGATAACGTGTTATAAAATTAGGGTAGTGTTAGAATAAAATCTACACACTACACACTAAGAAAATTCTAACTATTCTTTGCACAAAAATTTCTCTTCAAACTTCTCTCTTTCTTTCTCTCACAATTCTTTCTCTAATCTTTCTTTCACTAATCTTTCTTTCACAAAATGATGGTGTATTACAAGCTTAGAGAATAGCTCTATTTATAGAGCTCTAATTAGTGGAATACATCATGGCATACATCATCTTCAACTAATCTCAATTAATGGTGTCTCCACTAAATGGTGGACATCCATAAAAATCTTCTAATAATTCACATAAATCCATAATTAGTAGAGCCTCCACTAATTAATGGAGATTCCAATAATTCATAGCATAAACATTGATTTGGATACATATTCAAAGCAATGACAATATGTTAGAGACCGGGCAGTGCAAGGCCAATAATTATATCAGGCTGGCCATAGGTGTATGATATTGTAGTAGCTGAATCTTAATTTTCTCCAGCGCAACAATAACATCTTGCATGGTGCTTCTTTCTCTTGATGATTCTCTTGTATAACTTAGAGCAACTTTCATTATGGATGATATACATTCTCACTTTTTGTTAAAGTATTCTTCACCGACCCTAAGAAAATTGGCATCTATAATATTAGCTAATGAATTGGGCAAAGAATTGTTTACCCAATCTCTCAAGCTCAATTTTTCTCCAAACATTTCGTCATCTGGCTTTACTCTTGTAAATACTTCCATCAACATAATTCCATAACTGTAGACATCACATTTTATTGAAACCAGTCCTTGTAATCCATACTCTACAAATGATGAGATTTCACATCATGTATAAGAAATCAAACACAAAGAAATAATAAGTGATTCTTAGATTAAAATATCAAAAGGTTGCTCAAATATATAACTTGGAGGCTCACCTGGTGCTAAATAACCCAGTGTGGCAAGTGTCTCAGTATTTGTAAAACTATCTCCTTGCCCCAGCAATTTGGCAATACCAAAGTCACTTATACGAGCAACCTTTGATCAAGTAAGATGTTACTGGGCTTCAAATCACAATGAATTATAGGAGTTGACTTGCCAAAGTGGAGATAATGCAATGCATTGGCCACATCAATCATTATATTTAACCTCTCCTCCATATCTAAGAAATAACCATGAAAATATAACCACTTGTCAAGGCTTCCATTGGGCATAAATTCCATAACTAAGGCCTTAAATTTGGGGGGTAGAGCAGCTACTAAGAATTTTGTTGAGATTTCGATGGCGAAGGTTGCGGAATGCCTGACATTCTACCTCAAAACTCTTAAAAGCTCCTTCTAATTGTATATTAAATACCTTGATGGCTAAAATCCTCCCATCATTCAGTGTACCCTTGTAAACAAATCCAAAACTCCCTCTCCCAAGCAAATTGGTTTCATTATACCCATTAGTTGCACGTAAAAGCTCATAATATGAAATTCTTTCATGTATTCTGAAGGACAATAATCCACTTAGGTTTGAAGCCTTATTTTTCTTTCTATACCCTAGGTATACGGATACAAGTGCCAAGATAACAATTATTGTCCCAATACCTATTAGAATATACATTAATTGGTGCTTCTTTCTTCTCCCCGATGAGTGGTTTGATGTGTCCGGTCACGCCCCGAATCCGGGTCACACCCGTCCCCGAGGCACAACACAGCCACATCCTCTAAGGTTTTCCTCAAAGAATGCGAATTCTCAATATTGCATAGACCAAATCATTAAGAAAATAGATATGATCCTACCATCCAAAAATACAAAACTCAAAAAAAACCCCAATAACCATAGTCCACAAGTTGGGATTGAGCTAGTAACGGTAATAGTCTAACCCAAATACAAGAGTTCATCTCAACATATTTATCTTAAGAAAAAAAAACTTCAAACTGCAAAAGGGACTATCTAAAGTAGAATGTCCATTGGGATCCTTGCACTAGCCATCCCATCTCACTCCCATTCGTCGTCCTTATCAAACTCGAACTCACCATTAGCATTTGAAAATGTTGAGTTAAAAGAGTAAGTACAAAAACTCAGTAAGTAAGAATTCCCCATCCTCTGGTATTTGAGTCTGGAGTTTCATAACATGCCCTTTTCAATACGTATGAAAACTTTCATTTACCACGTTTGAAAACAAAACATTCAAGTTTCGCTTGTAAACAGAAAAATTTAACAATAGTGAACCCAACACAATGGTCAAATGGTTTAACGATAGAGGGAGGAAACAAACGACCAAAGCCACAAGAAGACTTTAGAGCAATAATACCAAAGTAACATGTATTTACAATGCGCATTTAATTTCACTAGTACATTGGGACATAAGTAAATGTACAGCTAATGGGTCATCACTGAATTCAATCCTAGCATTTAATCCTGCTAGGGGGCCATTCTTACAAACATTTAGTTGGCTTTTTGCCCATGCCAATGGGTTCATTCATTCGAGGTGGAATATGTTCCGCCCACAGCCAATACACTAACTTGTCCCAATAACTAATGAACAATTTATTCTAATGCCAAAGCCGAAGTTCATCCATACATTCAACTATCAAATCCAAGATTATTCCAAACCCTATATTATTATTGTTATATATATATATATATATATATATATATATATATATAATAAGCTGAAGCCAATAAAAAAACTCCAAAATAGCTTGCTTCACAAACTTTAAAAAAAAACAAAAAAGAAAACTTTTGAAAAGAATTATTTTCAAAAAGATAGTTGCTGCAATTTTTTTTTTTCATTTGGGAGAACATCAGATTTGTCCCCGAAACGTAAGCGCGAGACGGCGACTTACGAAACCCTTTTTTTTTTTTTTTGTGTTGGTCATAAATGCTTAACACCCTTTACTAAAAGCAAGTCAACGATGTCTTTGTTGCAGACATCAAGGTTTTTTTTTTTTTTTTTGTTTATACCCCACACACACAATCAACTGTACGAAAGCAATAACTACCTTCTTTTCCTTGCACTTTACCAAGTTGAAGGACAGAAACCACTTCACAATTCACCCATTTTTTTTTTCTCCATAAATCACACCACTCCATCCGTGAGCCACAAAACTGAAATTAAAGTGCATCACAATGACCTTGCGACGGCCTGCGTCGAAGTAGTGAAACAACAAAAAAAAAAAAAAAACATTTTTTTTTCAATTAAAACATAGAGAAAGGATCATTCTCACTTACCCAGAATCAATCCAAACAATCAAACAACGCCTCAACTCCAATATTCGCTTCCTAGGCCTTTTTCACTGTCAGTTCCTAATACAATAGCAAAACCCCAATCAATTCTGAGGGTATCACCAATCTTAAGCCTATATAAAACCTCAATAACTACTTGATAATCAATTAATTAGGCTACTACAAGCGCGAATAAGAGGAGAGATGATTAATTACCTTCGATAGTACCCTGCGGTAATAACCTTAATTGTCTCTCCCCTTTCTCTTCTTCTC
This sequence comes from Voacanga thouarsii, assembly GCA_026120185.1. Classification (NCBI taxonomy): domain Eukaryota; kingdom Viridiplantae; phylum Streptophyta; class Magnoliopsida; order Gentianales; family Apocynaceae; genus Voacanga; species Voacanga thouarsii. The sequence goes on along the minus strand of JANUWF010001364.1, from coordinate 838,664 downwards.
TGGAACTTATGTCTCCACCTCCTGAGGTTTCAAATGCGAGAATGAGTAACTAATGTTGTTGGAGAGTATAAGATACTAAAATTTGCTACTAAACCCTCCACTTTAATCCACAATTTAAAAATAGTCCCAACAAATTTATACAAGCCTCAATTGACTACATCAATTTGGTAACTAGAATAACTTAACATTACCCACCCACTAGTTAGGCCGGGCTTTTACATTCTACCCTCCTTATAAAAAGTTTCAGCCCCAAAACTTGGCGTACCTTTTTCCTCAAACAAATACGGATATTTATTGCGCATGCTCTCCTCCAACTCCTACGTGGTTTCTCTCACTGAATAGTTAGACCATTGCACCTTCATATAAGGTATGGTCCTCCTCCTTAATACTTGTTCTTTTTGGTCAACAATTCCCATAGGGACCTCTTCATAACTTAAGTTTTCTCGAACATGCAATGGCTCTACCTCAAGTACATGGTTTGGATCTGCAACATAACGCCTCAACTGCGATATGTGAAAGACATTGTGCACTCTAGACAGTACAGGTAGTAAAGCTAGTCGATAGGCAAGATCTCCTACTTTCTCTAAAATCTCAAATGGTCTAACGTACCTCAGACTCAACTTTCCACTCTCTCCAAATCTCATAACACCTTTCGTAGGTGATACACATAGGTACACTTTTTCACCTTGCTGAAACTTTAATGGTCTTCTCTTAGTATCTGCCCAACTTTTTTGTTGATCTTGAGCTCTTTTTTAAATGCCTCCGAATTAGTATAACCTTTTTCTTTGCAATCTGCACCAACTCTGGACCAGTAATACTCCTTTCGCCTACCTCATCCCAACAAATTGGTGAGCGACACCTCCTCCCATACAATGCTTCAAAAGGAGCCATGCCAATGCTAGACTGGTAACTATTGTTGTACGAGAACTCCACCAAAGCCATATAGTCAATCCAACTACCCTTAAAATCCATGACACAAGCTCGAAGTAGATCTTCTAAAATCCGGATCAACCTTTCGCTCCGTCCATTGAGTCCGTGGATGAAATGCGGTACTCGGAGACAACTTAGTGCCAAACTCCTCATTCGGACTTCGCCGAAGCGCGAAGCAAATCTCATGTCACGATCCGACACTATAGACATTGGAACACCATGCAATCTGACAATATTATTAATATACAACTGTACCAATTCCTCCATAGTCACAGTGGCCTTCATCAGAAGAAAGTGGGCAAACTTAACTTAGTCAATCTATCCACTATTACCCATATAGTATATTTACCAGTCCTTGTCCTGGGCAACCCTACAACAAAATCCATGGTCACATGCTCCCACTTCCATACGGGTATCTCTAATGGTTTTAGCAACCCACCAGGACGCCGATGCTCGACCTTCACTTGTTGACATACCAAACAATGAGACACGAATTCTGCAATATCTTTCTTCATCCTATTCCACCAAAAGTTCATTTTCAAGTCTCGATACATTTTCGTTCCTCCAGGATGTATTGAAAACTTGGAATTATGAGCCTCTCTCGTCACATCCCGCCTCAGCTGTGCATCACTTGGTACGCATAACCTACCACGAAACCACAAACTACCATCATCTTGTTGTTGAAAATCCGATCCATCATGCATATGATTTCTTATCTTATTCAATTCCACATCCCTCTTCGAGCAACCTTGATATGCTCGATCAAGGTTGGTTGTGCCAAGAATGCTGCAAAAAATCCATCTGCAGAGTCCACTATTTGAATCTTCAATTTCTCAAATTCTGCTACTAACTGGTTTTGTTGAGTCAACATTGCAGCTAATGATCCCGATGACTTCCTACTCAGTGCGTCAGTTACCTTGTTCGCTTTTCCAGGGTGGTAATTAATCTTCAAGTCATAATCTTTTAATAATTCCAGCCATCTCCGTTGCCTCATATTTAGCTCTTTCTGAGTAAACAGATACTTTAAACTTTTATGATCGGTAAAAACCTCACACTGCTCTCCGCATAAATAGTGCCTCCATATTTTTAAGGCAAAGACTACTGTCGCCAACTCTAAGTCATGGGTGGGATAATTTTTCTCATACGGTTTTAACTGCCGAGAAGTATAAGCAATTACTCGATCGTTCTGCATTAGCATACAACCCAAACCATTCTTAGAGGTATCACTATAGATCACAAATCCTCCAGACTCCACAGGTAAAGCCAAAACTGGTGCTGAAACCAACTTTTGCTTCAATTGACAAAAACTATCATCACAAGCTGGGGTCCATTCAAACTTAGCTCTTTTTTGAGTTAACCGAGTCATAGGCATGCAATAGCAGAAAAGCCTTCTATGAACTTCCAATAATATCTTGCTAGACCAAGAAAACTACACACCTTAGAGACATTACTAGGTCTAGGCCAATCCACAATTGCCTCTATTTTCTTCGGATCCACAGATATACCATCCCCTGAAATCACATGACCAAGAAAAGAAACACTTTGCAGCCAAAACTCGTGCTTAGAGAACTTGGCATAAAGCTTCCTTTCTCAAAGGATTTGCAACACAACCTTTAAATGCTCAACATGTTGTTCATTAGATGAAGAATAGACGAGAATTTCATCAATGAATACTACCACATACTTGTCTAATTGCTGCCGGAAAACCCTATTCATCAAATCCATGAATGCAGCCGGTGCATTGGTCAATCCAAAAGGCATTACCAAAAATTCGTAGTGCCCATATCGAGTCCTGAACGCACTTTTAGAAATATCCCCTTCCTTAATCCTTAGTTAATGATATCCAGATCGAATGTCAATTTTTTAGAAGACTCGAGCCCCTTTTAACTGATCAAAAAGATCATCAATTTGAAGTAACAGATACTTATTCTTCACTGTGATCTTATTTAACTCCCTGTAATCAATATACAGGCATAAACTCCCATATTTCTTCTTCACAAATAAGACAGGTGCTCCCTAAGGCGATACACTAGGTTGGACAAATTTCATATCAAGTAGCTCTTGCAGCTGCGTTTTTAACTCCCTAAGCTCGGTCGGTGCCATCCAGATAAGGTGCTTTGGAAATTGGCTCTACTCCAGGAATATGATTGATTTCAAATTTAATCTCGCGCTTAGGGGGTAATCCAGGTAACTTTTCAGGAAAAACATCTGGGAACTCACAGACTATTGGAACATATTCTAACTTCGGACTATCTTTCCCCGTATCAACCACATAAGCTAGATACCCCGCACATCCCTTTTGCAAACTTCTCCAAGCTTTCATAGCTGATATAATTGGTATAGGTTGCTTCCGTGCATTCTTAGGCGTCCCTTGAAACTAAAATTGCTCTTTTCCAGGTATTCTAAACTTCCCATTTTTACCTCGACAGTCGACCAAGGCATGATTCTGAGATAACCAATCCATTTCCAAGATGACATCGAAATCTGACATATTAATCTGAATAAGGTCGACATCAAGCACATGGTCCCCAATGCCCACTCGACAATCTCGAAATACCGAGTTAGAAGTTAAAATTTTTCCTCCAGGTGTAGCAACTCGATAGGTGCCAACAAGATGCTTAGGTAATATACCAAGAATTTTAGCAAATTTTAGAGATACAAACGAATGGGTGGCTCCACAATCAAACAAGGCATAAGCTGGAAAGGCATTGATATAAACTGTACTTGTAACAACATCGTTTGACTCGTCTGCCTCTTGCTGGGTTAAGGCAAACACTCTGGCATTAGTCTTCTTCTGCTGTGACTGCGTCGGTTGCTGCTGCTGCTGCTGTGATTGCTGCTCCGAAGGCTTAACCCCCGATTGCCTTGGGTTAGGACAATCTGCTACCTTATGACCAAGTTTTCCACAACCAAAACATGCCCCAGTCTTAAACCTGCATTCACCAGGATGAATCCTTCCACAAGTCTCACATGGTTTCCTTTGAAAAGTAGCTCCAGTCTGGCTTTGCTTCCTTGTTGGAAATGGTGCTCGTTTCTTTGCTGGTTGGAACCCTCCAGTAGCTGACTTGGAACTCGCTCCATAATTGCCAATTTGTCTAGACCTCTTCACCCCTCTTTCTGCATCACCTCTGCAGATGTCAGCTTCAATGCGAATACATCTTCTATAGGAGTCCTCATAGTCTTGTGAGGGAATTAAAGACAATCTGGCCTAGATTCGACCCAAAAATCCCTCCTCAAACCGAAGTAGCTTCAAATTACCATTCGCCATTAGCTCAGGTACATATTGACCCATTGAGTTAAACCTGTTGGCATACTCCACCACTGACATAGAGTCCGTTTGCTTCAAGTTGAAGAATTCTTCTGCTTCTCCAAACGTAGAGAGTCTGGAAAATAATGATCCAAAAATGCTTTTTTGAACGTCTCCCATGCTAACGGTTGGTTATCCGCTACATATGCTGGAGAAGCCCCTTCCCACCATTTTTGTGCATCTCCTACCAAGAATGGAATAACTATCCTGCCTTTGATATCCATGGGTACCTCCAAAACTTCGAAGTGCGCTCCATCTCCTTAAGCCATTTCTCAGCTTTCTCGGGGTTTGATCCTCCATCAAAAGTAGGTACATTAGCCTTCTTCAAATGCTCATAATGAACCTTGGTACCTGAAGCCGCTCGCTGGTTGCGATTTTCCTGAGCTTGCTGAATTTGATGTTGACCATGCATAACTTGCGCCATCACGTTAAACATTGCAGTCATCTCTGGAGGCATAGTAAAGGTCGCAGCCTGCGATGTAGATCCTGATACTGGGGGTGGAGGTGGTGAAGGATTCCTCCCATATGATGTGTCCTCACTTTGCCTAGGTACACGCCTTTCTCGGTTCAGATGAGCCAAAGGCACATTCATGTTGTCACGTTCAGAAGGCTCCTCTACACCACTAATAGTCTCCACTCTTCTATTGCGAGCCATCTATCCAGCCGAAGTAAAATAAATAAATAAATGAATGCTTAACATAAATGCTAAGGTATATTAAAATAATAATAATAATAATAATAATAATAATAATAATAATAATAATAATAATAATAATAATAATAATAATAATAATAATAATAATAATAATAATAATAATAATAATAATAATAATAATACCAAAAATCTATGTACCACTTCCTTCTTAGACTCTCCCTCGCGTCCCACACTCATTTCCAAGTTGAAATTCATGCATTAATGTCTATCCAAATAATCATAAACCTGGCTCTGATACCACTAAATGTCACGCTCCGAATCCGGGTCACACCCATCCCCGGGGCACAACACAGCCACATCCTCTAAGGTTTTCCTCAAAGAATACGAAGCCTCAAATTGCATAGACCAAATCATAAAGAAAATAGATATGATCCTACCATCCAAAAATACAAAACTAAAAAAAAACCCCAATAACCATAGTCCACAAGTTGGGATTGAGCCAGTAACGGTAATAGTCTAACCCAAATACAAGAGTTCATCTCAACATATTTATCTTAAGAAAAAAAAATTTCAAACTGCAAAAGAGACTATCTAAAGTAGAATGTCCATTGGGATCTTTGCACTAGCCATCCCATCTCACTCCCATCCGTTGTCCTCATCAAACTCGAACTCACCATTAGCATCTGAAAATGTTGAGTTAAAAGAGTGAGTACAAAAACTCAGTAAGTAAGAATTCTCTATCCTCTGGTATTTGAGTCCGAAGTTTCATAACATGCCCTTTTCAATACGTATGAAAACTTTCATTTACCACGTTTGAAAACAAAACATTCAAGTTTCGCTTGTAAACAGAAAATTTTAACAATAGTGACCCAACACAATGGTCAAACTTTAGAGCAATAATACCAAAGTAACATGTATTTACAATGCGCATTTAATTTCACTAGTACATTAGGACATAAGTAAATGTACAGACTAATGGGTCATCATCGAATTCAATCTTAACATTTAATCTCGCTAGGGGGCCATTCTTACAAACATTTAGTTGGCTTTTTGCCCATGCCAATGGGTTCATTCATTCGAGGTGGAATATGTTCCGCCCACAGCCAATACACTAACTTGTCCCAATAACTAATGAACAATTTATTCTAATGCCAAAGCCGAAGTTCATCCATACATTCAACTATCAAATCCAAGATTATTCCAAACCCTATATTATTATTGTTATATATATATATATATATATTTAATAATAAGCTGAAGCCAATAAAAAAACTCCAAAATAGCTTGCTTCACAAACTTTAAAAAAAAAAAAAAAGAAAACTTTTGAAAAGAATTATTTTCAAAAAGATATTTGCTGCAATTTTTTTTTCATTTGGGAGAACATCAGATTTGTCCCCCCGAAAACGTAAGCCGCAGACGGTGACTTACAGAAACCCTTTTTTTTTTTTTTTTGGTGTGTGGTTAACATCACAAATGCTTCAGCACCCTTTACTAAAAGCAAGTCAACGATGTCTGCAACAAACAAAAGTTGCAGACATCAAGGTTTTTTTTTTTTTTGTTTATACCCCACACACACAATAATTTGTACGAAAGCAATAACTACCTTCTTTTCCTTGCACTTTATCATGTTGAAGGACAGAAATCACTTCACAATTCACCCATTTTTTTTTTCCATAAATCACACCACTCCATCCGAGAGCCACAAAACTGAAATTAAAGTGCATCACAGTGACCTTACAGCGGCCCGCGTCGAAGTAGTGAAACAAAAAAAAAAAAAAACATTTTTTTTTTCAATTAAAACATAGAGAAAGGATCATTCTCACTTACCCGGAACTAATCCAAACAATCAAACAACGCTTCAACTCCAATATTCGCTTCCTAGGCCTTTTTCACTGTCAGTTCCTAATATAATAGCAAAACCCCAATCAATTCCGAGGGTATCACCAATCTTAAGCCTATATAAAACCTCAATAACTACTCGATAATAAATTAATTAGGCTACTACAAGCGCAAATAAGAGGAGAGATGATCAATTACCTTCGATAGTACCCTGCGATGATAACCCTAATTGTCTCTCCCCTTTCTCTTTTTCTCTGAAACTTATGTCTCCGCCTCCTGAGGTTTCAAATGCGAGAGTGAGTAACTAACGTTGTTGGAGAGTATAAGATACTAAAATTTGCTACTAAACCCTCCACTTTAATCCACAATTTAAAAGTAGTCCCCACAAATTTATACAAGCCTCAATTGACTACATCAATTAGGTAACTAGAATAACCTAACATTGCCCACCCACTAGTTGGGCCGGCCTTTTACATGTCCGGACATGGTGGTACAAGAAACCTGGGTGCTCCACACAATGCTTTATTAAAATCAAAACATTCACTTGAAAAGTTTTGAAAGGGACCTTTGGATGGGATTTCACCGCTTAAATTATTAAAAGCAACACAAAAATACCTTAAATATTGAAGCTTCTCAAATGATGTTGGGATTAAACCAGAAAGATTATTATGTGATAGGTTTAATGACTCCAAGCTTGAAATCCCACCAATTGTCTCTGGAATTGATCCTTGAAATTGATTGCTGTTCAAGAGAAGAAATCTCAAGTTCTGAATGTCACCTATTGAGTTAGGAATGCCTCCTGATAGTTGATTCAGAGAAAAGTCTAATAGTGTGGCAGCCTTAAGATATCCAACTTCAAGGGGTAGAGAACCACTTAAGGAATTTGACGAGAGGTTGAGTCCAAGAGATCAATGAGGTTCCCCAACACTGAAGGTATGCTACCATTTATTCTATTCACTACAGGAAAAATCGCGATTTGCGACGGCTTCAATACCGTCGCTAATAGCGACCAATTTGCGACGATTTTCAAACAAGTCGCGAGTTGACCAAAACCGTCACAAAACCGTCGCAATTTGCGACGGCCAAAATACCCGTCGCAATTCGTAGCAAAATCGTCGCTATTTTTGCGAGGGTTTTGCGACGGACGTTCAAAAATTTTTTTAAAAATATTTTTTTTTGCGATGGACGTTCAAATTTTTTTTTAAAAAAAAAAATTTGAAAAAAAATTTTGAGAGGGTTTTGCGACGGCAAGTTATTTTTTAAAAAAATATTTTTTAAAATTTTTTTTGAACGTCCATCGCAAAACCTTCGCAATTTGAGAGGGTTTTGCGACGGCAAATAACCCTCGCAATTTGCGAGGGTTTTGCGACGACAAATTATTTTTTAAAAAAATATTTTTAAAATTTTTGAATGTCCATCGCAAAGTCCTCGCAATTTGTGAGGGTTTTACGACGGTAGTTAGCCCTCGCAATTTGTGAGGGTTTTGCGACGGTAATTTATTTTTTTAAAAAATATTTTATGTCCATCGCAAAACCTAGTAATTTGTGAATGTTCATCGCAAAAACCCTCGCAATTTGCGAGGGTTTTGCGACGACCGATTGTTTTTTTAAAAAATATTTTTAAAATTTTTGAACGTCCATCGCAAAGTCCTCGCAAATTGCGAGGGTTTTGCGACGGCTATCTATTTTTTTAAAAAAATAATTTTTAAAAAAAATTTTGAACGTCCATCGCAAAACCCTCGCAATTTGAGATGGCAAATAACCCTCGCAATTTGCGAGGGTTTTGCGACGATCGATTGTTTTTTTAAAAAATATTTTAAAAATTTTTGAACGTCCGTCGCAAAGATCTCGCAATTTGCGAGGGTTTTGAGACGGATTTTAGGCCCTCGCAATTTGCGAGGGTTTTGCGACGATCAATATTTTTAATTAAAAAATAAATAAATGAAAAAATTTATAGAAAAATCTCAAAACCCTAATTCGTCGCAAATTCGTCACAAATCCGTCACTAATTGCGACGAATTTGCGAGGGTTTTACAACAAAATAGGGTTTTAATCTTTTTTTTTAAATTTTTCTTTATGTGTTTATGTGATGGTGTATTTTGACAAATTTACTGAAATATTTTTAATAACATGTCTCAATTAGTGCATTTTATTATAATTTTGTATATGTAATTATGTCATGTTATACACCTAATGTATTGCATAAGTAAATGTATATAGTTAATTATGTTATGTTATATACTTATTCTAATATATAAGTATATGTATATAATGTATATAAGTATCTGTTTAGTTTAATATATATATATATATATATATATATATATTATAACATGTAGGTATATATATACATATGTCTAATTTTTTAATCTATCACTTTGATTAAGTAGTGTATAAAGTAAAATATATAAAGAAAAATAATTCAAATCTCTGTTATTATTGTTGATATCACTAAAAAAATGGTGAAATTTATAATGTAGAGATCAATTTGTAATGTTCTTCGTCTCCTACATGTTAATATATATTATACTAATTTAGCTATGTATATACATATGTCCAATTTTTTAATATATCTATTTTGTTAAGTGGTGTATAAAATAAAATATGTAAAGAAAAACAATTCAAATACTGTTATTATTGTTGAGATCACTAAAAAAAATAGTAAAAAATATAATGTAGAGATCGATTTGTAATGTTATTCATCTCCAACATATTAATATATATTATACTATATAGTTATAGATGTTATAAAATTAAGGTAGTGTTAGAATAAAATCTACACACTACACACTAAGAAAACTCTAACTATTCTTTGCACAAGAATTTCTCTTCAAACTTCTCTCTTTCTTTCTCTCACAATTATTTCTCTAATCTTTCTTTCACTAATCTTTCTTTCACAAAATGATGGTGTATTACAAGCTTAGAGAATAGCTCTATTTATAGAGCTCTAATTAGTGAAATACATCATGGCATACATCATCTTCAATTAATGGTGTCTCCACTAAATGGTGGACATCCATAAAAATCTTCTAATAATTCACATAAATCCATAATTAGTGGAGCCTCCACTAATTAATGGAGATTCCAATAATTCATAACAATATTGACTTAGAAAGATAATAATTTAGTTAATAAGAATACTTTTTATTAGAGTGAGAAATTTTGAAATTATTTTAAAACAAAATTTCGTGTCTATTTAATATTTTTTGTGCATATACTTTGGTTACAGTCTTGAAAAAGTCGACTAGGAAAATCTAATATCTACAAATCTTTTAATATGATATTTTAATCCTAGTTGACCAAAAATACTGAACAACCCTGATTTTCGAAAATAGGATTAGTATAAGTGATATTTTTGTGGTAGTTGATTGTGATATTTATGTGGTATTTGATTGGGATGGCAATGGCGGAATGGTTTCTAATACTTTGTTGAGTGGACAATTTGCTCAGTAAATTAATTAAGGGTTCTGTTCAATAATAAACCAAATCATGTGGCTATATACCTAACTATTAGGAGTCTCCAAATCCATCAAAGTCAGCTCAATCTTCCAGATGCCAAATCTTTACTCTCCTTTTCTAAACTGTCCTTTTGCAAAGTTTTTCTTATTTATAAATTGTAGTTATTTGTCGTTAGTTACAATGACCAAGCAAAGCCAACAAATTGTGGATGCCTTTGACTAAGGAATGTGAAAATGACACTGCCTTGTTAATTCGTTGTTCAGAGATATAGCAATATTTTTTATGCAAATTTAAAGAGGATTAATTTGCCGTCTGATATTCAAATAAGAATTGTATATTCAATTATTGTTTACATAAATGGAGATGAAGCAAGTCAAAATTGCCTGGGGTCGGTTGCCACAACCATAGTTCATCTTCACCAATGTCTTTGACAAGAATTGAATTGAAGTCCCTGGATTTCTTTGGCCTCTGCAGAATTTAGTGGGCTGCAGTAAATTTGTGATCAAATGTCTTCAGCTTTTGGCACCCAAACACTGATGCCCTGTCTAGGTATTCTAAGAAAAAGAATCACTAAAAAAGAAGCTGAGGTCAATTAATTACAAATCAAATTATCTCAGACTTCACTACAAGAATCTGACCAATTAGCGACCGACATCATATTAGTCGCTATATTTGCAACCAGAATTTTTATCGGTTCCTACGATCAGTAGGCGATAAGGTTGCAATTCAGTCGCCAATCGGTCAGAGAATTTCGAGATCAATTTGCGCGGTAGTAATTGCGATGGAACTGCGATCACTTTTTGTGACGGAATACCTTTTTTTATTTTTTGATTTATATTTGAAGATCTATCCGTCGCAAAACGGTCATTAATTAGCGACCAAAAATATCGGTCACTAATTGTATGCTATATAGCGTCCGATTAGCGACTGAAATGAAAAAACCAGAATGTTATTTTTTAATTTTAGTTATTAGCGACCGAAGTTTTAAATCTTGACCGAAGTTTTAAATCGGTCACTATTTAGTGATTGAAATTTAAATGGGTCGCTATTTTTAAGATCCATACCAAATCTTGTCTTCTTTCTTTCCTTCAGCCATCTCCCATTTTCAGCTTTCCCCTCTGCAATTTCCTAGTCAGATTAGCCGAACCCGCGCTTGCCACCACCGTCGTCGCCGACCCGTTGGAGAAGTCGCGAGTTGTCTTCCCTTGCCGAGCAGCCGATCCCCGCTGTTGCCGGCCAAAAAGAGCACCGGTGAGCTCTTTTTTTTTCTCTTCAATTATTGCTCAATTTATTCTCCGCAATTTGTATAATCTTTAATTTGTTCTATTCAATTTGTCCTCTACCATCGAGATTGTTTATTGCTAATTTGAGGTATATATTTTTTCCCCTAAATGTGATTTGGAGATAATAATTATTTTTTTGCTTCATTTGTATCTTAAAATTAATGGTGGTGGTGGATAATTGTTTATGAATATTGGAGATTGTTGGAGATTGGTAGTAAGGGATTGGTTGTTGTCTATTGTGGTATGTTTATTTCGAGGTGGCCTAGTGCTTAAATGAACAATTTATGGGGGAGACCCTGCCAAAAAATTTTCAAAATTGTTTAAGCCTTTAATGATTGATTTTTTTTTTAATCTCATACTTCATATGTTAAATTTTAATCTTATTGATTAGTTTTTTTTAAATGTAATTGAGTTAAAGTAAAATTTAATAAAAATATGTATACATTTAAAAAAAATTGTTTATATGGTTCAAAAAATCATATTTCATATTACATAAGTTATTTAAACTTTAATTTAATTAACCTTTGGCAATTGAGAAAAATATAATATTAAATTATATTTTTTAGTATAATTTTTTATTTTTGAAATAAATTAAAATTTTTGAAAAATGTATGTAAATTTTACCTTCTACTCCTTAAATTTTTTTTAAAAAAATTTTTATAATATTCTTTAATTAACAATATTAGTTTTTACTTATTTAATTAAACATTTGGTAATAAATATTATCTAACATTTATTTACTTTACTACGTTTAATAATTTATTTTATTATTACGTAATCATTTAATACTTAATTTAATTTTATTGTTTACATGGTTCAAAAATCATATTTCATATTACATAAGTTATTTAATCTTTAATTTAATTAACCTTTAGTAATTGAGAAAAAATATAAGATTAAATTATATTTTTTAGTATAATTTTTTATTTTTGAAACAAATTAAAATTTTTTGAAAAAAGTATGTAAATTTTACCTTCTACTCCTTTAAATTTTTTTAAAAAAATTTATAATACTTCTTTAATTAACAATATTAGTTTTTACTTATTTAATTAACATGTAAAAATAATAACTACTATACTTATTTAATTAAATGTTTGGTAATAAATATTATCTAACATTTATTTATTTTACTACGTTTAATAATTTATTTTATTATTATGTAATTATTTAATACTTAATTAAATTATATTGTTTATACGGTTCAAAAATCATATTTCATATTACATAAGCTATTTAAACTTTAATTTAATTAACCTTTAGCAATTGAGAAAAACAATATAATATTAGTAAAATTTTTCTTTTTGAAATAAATTAAAATTTTTTGAAAAAAGTATGTAAATTTTACCTTCTACTCCTTTAAAATCATTAAAAATTTTATAATACTTCTTTAATTAACAATATTTGTTTTTACTTATTTAATTAAATGTTTGGTAATAAATATTATCTAATATTTATTTATTTTACTACATTTAATAATTTATTTTATTATTTCTTAATTATTTAATACTTAATTAAATTATATTGTTTATTTAGGTTAATTGAATATTGTTTAGTCATTGAATATATTACAAATAGTTTGTGATATCGGATTTCATTTATTATTTGTTCTTCTACATTATTTGAATGATAATTTAGTAATTCTAATTAAACCAATTTAGATAGAAGATAGTAGCTGGATGTATAGAATGTATGTTCTTCAAATAAGGGGACTTTCAGGTGAATTTGTTAGTGGTGTTGAACATTTTGTTTTATGGGTGATTGCACATAAAGAATGGCCGGGTACCGATCAAATTAGATGTCCTTATTTTATGTGTAAGAATAAGAAGTTTCAAATTGTAGATATGGTTAGAGTTCATTTATATAGTAAAGGGGTGAAAATTTATTATAATTGGACTTGTCATGGTGAATCGTTTATCCCAACTACATATCAGACACCGGCATTTAGTGCTGGAAGGATGGGTCAGAGTTCAGGGTATACTAATCCTTTTCATGATATGGTTCTAGATGCATTAGGCAATAACAACCCCTCAAATTCTTTCCCACCAAATATGGAGGAACTACCTAATCCCAATGCCTAGAGATTTTCTGATCTATATTTTTTGAAATAGACTAGTTGGACTAATAGCAGACCGATCGGTTCAACAGTTTACCAGTTTGATCGGCTAGTTTAATGCAATTTGTACAATTTACAACGATTTTTAGAAAAAAATAACTCAAAGTAACGGATCGAATTAGTTAGAGTACTGGTTTTTAGTAACAGTTTTTCACTAAAGGGAAAGGAGGAAAATTTAAGCTTCTTGCAAAATCAATGTTGTATTCTCCACATTGTAAATCTCAGCTTCTGTTTTCTTCTATCGGCCTCTGTTCGAATGTGTATTACAACTGATGGCCACCAGACAATTTGTGCCTTGCCAGAGAAGAAACCGGTTACTAAGGCGCAGAGAAGAGAGCAGAGAAGAAAGTCAGGAGATGCAAAGGTCACATTTTCTCATGCGATATGTGGTTTTTTATTTTCTGGTCATTCAAAAATTGTAGAAAAATGAATTTTGGTTTGAGAGGACACATTCACAGAATGCGACGTTATTTTTGGAGGTTGCATTTCTCAAATTGGGCCAAATTGGGAATTTCTCCCATGACTACTCCATTCTTGAATTTAAAGTGAAAATCGACCCAGTTTACCAGTACTATCATATTCTATAGTAGTATCGATGTTATGAACATGTTCTGGCATAAAAGAGCTGAATATAGAATTATGACTGATCAAATTTGGCTTTCTGGAAGAATCAGGACCTCTTGTCAAATTGGTTTTAGAAATATATAGCTTCTCAAGCATCACCGAGTTCCAAATTTCTTTGGGTATGAACCCAGAAAAACTGTTGGAAGACAACCCCAGGAGTTGAAGCTTAGCACACACTGACAAATTGAATGGTATCTGGCCACTGAATTAATTTATTCATTGTTAGGCTAAACCACTCTAGGCTTTGAAGAGTTCCGCATATACTGTGACTTGCGAAACTACTGGATATGACATTCTCTGAAAGTTCAATCATATCTGGAGTTGAAATATTGAAGATTTCCATTGGCAGAGAACCTGAGATATGATTAGTGTTAAGAACCAATCTCTTCAAGCTGCCACGATTCCCAATTTCTTTGGGAACGTTGCCTTCCAAAGAATTGTCCCCTAATTTTAAAGTCTCCAAGTGTTATAAGTTAAAAATGGAAGTTGGAATAAGCCCCAAAAATGAATTGCTCTTAAGTGACAAGTACTGAAGTTGATGCAAGGTCAACCAAGCCAATCTGGAAAGCTCCTCGCCAATGTCATTGTAGCCTACTTTGACGACTCATAGCCTGTGCAACCGGGATAAATCAGGAGGCAAAGTGGCATGGAAACTGTTATTACTGAAGTCAAGATAGGTGAGAAAGGAGAGATTTCCAAGATGAGGAGGTAAAGTTCCTGTGAGAGCCAAGTGAGAAATATCTTATTCTGTCACCCTATTATGGGAAGAGTCACAGGTGACTCTAATCTAATCACAAACAAAGGAAGCAATTGAGAAGTCTAAAGTTATGTGAGCCTTCAGAGCAAGAAGTGCAGATTAATCAATGGTGAGGTTTGCAGTTTCCTGGGCTGAACAAGAAATCAGACAGTGCATCAAAACAAGCTAAAGAGCAAAGTAATTGAAAGCTCTTTCCATTACTTCATGCCATATGTTGACATGACCAAAATTTCTATATATTAGTGTAGGCGAAGATTCCCACATGAAATCAGCCACTTGCCTTTAATCCTATAGGATGGTTAGATCCTTTATCTTTTGTACTGTCTGGCATGTCACTCTCTTTATGAATGTGATTAATTTGTTTGAGGACATTTGTTACGTAATAACCTCATTGGAAGTACATATAAATTACTTTTGCAATTAGAAAATGGGCTGTTATATATAAGAATTAAATTGATAATGCTATTCCAAAGTAGAACTATCAAACTTGAATTTAGATGTCACATATTTCTTTTCTTTCGTGTACTAAAGGAATTAAGGTAAAAAAAATCAGAAAAAAACTGAATATAGTCAATGACCAATTATGTCTTCAAATTTAAAGGTTTGCTAGTTTTGCCAAAAATAAGTGCTTTTGATTACTCAGTAGAAGAAACTACATAAGTTAAATAGCTGCCACTTTGAAAACGTACCATAGCAAATTTACTGCAATACGTACCAAACCGCAATTAGCTAATCTACTTTGAACAACACCACTACTAGAACACTACCAATTCAAATGGAGGCCAGGGAGTCTTCTGCGTGATGCCACCCATCTTCTTCACAATAACTGGAGAAACAAAAGACGAACCCTGAATTTGCAGGAAAACACTGCAGTTTCTTTCAAATGCATTGGAGCTGATCTGGAACTGTTGACGCAAATTGTCTAGAGATTGAAAAAAAGGGATGAAGAAGCAAAGCCAATTGTACAAATATAATCGAAAACAAAACAAATCTCAGTCATCATTATATCAAAATAAACGAACGTTCATCAAATCTACAGCACAACAAGTCTTCTATGATCCTACTAGTTAAAGCTTTCAAGAACTTCATTAGACAGGAAAATTTTAAAATTTATAACACTGTAAAATTTAGATATTTTATATCTAAACGTACCCTTCATGTTTATGTCCTTCATTATGGTATTGCTGTAGTTGAAGCTTTATCTTCTCCAATGCAACAATAACGTCTGCCATTGTACACCTTTCTTTTGCAGATTCCTTTGTGCAATTTAGTGCCACTTCCATGATTGATGAGATACACTCTAAACCACCATTGGAGTAATTCCCACTTGTGCTCAGTAAATTGGCATCTATTACGGGAGCTAATGAATTGAGAAAAGAATTATGGATCCAAGCTCTAAGGTTCAAATCCCCTTCAAACATGTCATCATTTGGCTTTTTTCTCGTGAAGACTTCCATCAAAAGGATACCATAACTGTATACATCACATTTTGTTGACACTAATCCTTCTAATCCATACTCTGCAGTAAATGAGACCTAATATTAAATATTGGCAAAAGATATTTAAAATAATTTATTTTCAAATTAGTCTATTGATAAAGGTAATAGCTTATTCATATAAGTTAGATGTTTCACCTGGTGCCAAGTAACCTAATGTAGCCAATGTTTTTGTGTATGTCTTACTATTTTCATGGCCCAATAATTTAGTGATACCAAAATCATTTACATGAGCAACCATATCTTGATCCAGCAAGATGTTGCTAGGCTTCAGATCGCAGTGGACAACAGGTGTTGAATAACCAGAGTGCAGATAATCTAATGCATGTGCCACATCAATAACTATATTCAATCTTTGCATGACATCCAAGAAATTATTTCTTGAATACAACCATTGTTCAAGGCTTCCATTGACCATGAACTCAAGTACCAATGCCTTGAAATCAGGATTAGAGCAACAACTGATAACTTTTGTAAGATTTCGATGACGAAGCTGCCGCAATACTATGCATTCAACATCAAAGCTCTTTGAAGCCCTTTCATATTGTATATTAAACACTTTAACTGCTACAATTCTCCCATCATGAAGTATGCCTTTATAAACAGAACCAAATTTCCCTGTACCTAATATATTTTTCTCATCATACCCATTAGTTGCTTGAGAAAGTTCATAATACGAAAATTGTTCATGTGCCCCTAGTGGCAACAACACCATTTCATTTTCTGCATTATTTCTCTTCCAGTATCTTACATAAACAAAAACTAATGCTATGGTACCCATAAATGCTGCAAAAATCGGTAGCAAAATGATCACAATTCTATGAACCCGTCTTTTATTCGACCTAGCAAAACATGGTGGGACATGTAACCTTTGTACTCCACATAATGCTTTATTGAAAGTAAAAGATTCACTTGTAAAGTTTAAAAATGGACCTCCATTTGGAATTTCACCACTTAAATCATTAAAAGAAACATTGAAATACTTCAGATATCGAAGCTTCTCTAATGACTTTGGAATCAAACCAGAAAGATTGTTACGTGATAGGTTGAGCGATTCCAAGCTTACCATCTCACCCATTGTATTTGGAATTGATCCTTGGATTTTATTGTAGGCCAAGTGAAAAGTCTGTAGATTCTTAAGATCTCCAATTGAGGGAGGAAGACTACCAGAAAGATCATTCATTGATAAGTCTATCAATGTTGCAGCCTTTATATTACTAAGCTCGGCAACCAAAGGACCGCTCAAGAAGTTTGCGGAGAGGTCGAGCCCTAAAAGATCTCTAAGGTTCCACAAATTTTCCGGTATACTACCATGCAATCTATTGGAACCAAGTGAGAGTTGCCTCAAAGAAGACAGATTTCCCAAGCATTCAGGAATTTGCCCCGAAATTTCATTATACTCCATGGAAACTTCATACATATTCTGTAAAGAACAAAGACTCTCAATCTTGAATCCCTTTAGCTTGTTCTTCCCAAAATATAGAGTTTGAAGCTTTTGTAAGAATTCTACAGTTGATGGCATCGATCCAGAGAATTCATTCCAGCTTAAGTCCAAAGTAATTAAAGCTGTCAAATTGCCAATTGTATCTGGAATGTTGCCATTGATCCCGCATTCAGCTGTCTCAAAATCTTGAATAGAAATTGAAAGGTTTCCAACTGAGTCTGGAAGAACACCATTTAATGGATTAGTATTGACCACAAAGTCTATCAAGTTTTTGCAGTTTGCCAAGGCATCTAGGGGTATGGGACCTCTTAAGTTGTTAACGTCCAACCAGAGTTTTCGAAGGTTATGTAGGTTGCCAAGTTCTCGTGGTATTGTACCTGCCAAAGTCATGTATACAATAATATTAGACCTTTAAAAACTTTTAAGTTTTGATCCTGTCAGTTATGAAATTACAAAATTTGTCTTTGTAATCTAACCAGTGGTGATAAAAGAGGTTCAATAACCAAAATAATATACTACCATTTTGAAATAAGTACTTTCTTTTTATTTCAAATTATTTATCATTTTATAAAGTTAAAGTGTAATTTATTATTATTTTTTTCAATTTTATCTTTTTCAATTTTCATTAGTCCAATGAAGTGATGTAAATGGTGATGAAATCCATTCAGTAGAGAATTCAGCTCAAGCCTTTAAGGTATTAGGGGAGTATGTGGGGGTATTTAAGGCATTAGTGTTCATCTTTGTATATACCAATTCATTACCTTCAATCTTTTAAATTTTTAATTTTCTATGTATCTTCAATTTTTCTATACAACTCTTTATTTTTTTAATTTTGAGTATAATTAATTGAGTCATTAAATTAAGAGAAGAGTAAATAGTTCTTCTTCACTTAAAACCACCTAAATTTTATTATTTCTTAATATATATATATATATATATATATATATAACAGTAACAAGAAATTTTAGAAATAACAGAGTAATGAAGTATCCATAACACAAAAAAAGTAGTTAATTGGCATACCTGTTAGGTAGTTTTCATTTATTATAAGGAACTTAAGCATTGTTAAATTTCCAAATTCTTTGGGGATGAAGCCTGCAATAAGACAATAGAAAATGTGAATGTTGACGTCAAATAATATACCACTGTTATGAATTATTGGAATCTCCATTAATTAGTGGAGGCTCCACTAATTATGGATTTATGTGAATTATTAGAAGATTTTTATGGATGTCCACCATTTAGTGGAGACACCATTAATTGAAGATGATGTATGCCATGATGTATTTCACTAATTAGAGCTCTATAAATAGAGCTATTCTCTAAGCTTGTAATACACCATCATTTTGTGAAAGAAAGATTAGTGAAAGAAAGATTAGAGAAAGAATTGTGAGAGAAAGAAAGAGAGAAGTTTGAAGAGAAATTCTTGTGCAAAGAATAGTTAGAATTTTCTTAGTGTGTAGTGTGTAGATTTTATTCTAACACTACCCTAATTTTATAACACGTTATCGACACGAGTCTCTACCGTTATTAAAGCCGGAAGACAGTACGCATTTATTGATCTCGCTAAATTCGAATTTGTAGCCCTTGATATTTCGAAAAAAAATTATATGTCATACAGAAATGTATCTAAATGCTAAAAAAAAAAAAAGGAGATCCATATGTCATGTGGATAAAAAGAAAGATTTGACCACCTGAAGATGGTCGTACTACCCACTGCACGGTATGAATGGTTGCACCTGAAGTTGCAAGATTGTAAAACCGTGAACTCCGTGATGTATAAAACTACATCTTAGTTAAAAAATTTTGCGGAGAAAAAGTTACTGATAAAGTTATATTGGAGAAGACATTCTCCACTTTTCATACCTCGAATATTGTCCTGCAAGTAACAATATCGAGAAAAATGGTATCCCAAATTGACAAATTTAACATGAGTTATTATTGAGAAATCATGAAGCCGGATGAATCGGCTCAACAAAGCACTCCTGAAGTGAATGTCGTTGGCTCCAGCAGAAGCCATCGTTATAGTCGTAGTTGTGGCAGTGGCCGTGGTTATGGTCATGGACACACTCGATATTTCCCTTATCACAGAGAAATACTGGCCACCTGAAGTGGAACAGAAAAGATAATAAGAGAAAAAGATATTTCTATTAATAATAAGCATCACATCTTTTATTCATATCACTAGTGTTCATATGAACTTGAGGATACATGCTTATAGTTGCTCTTTTGTAATTGAGCATTTGATTGGTGATGGAAGTGTTCAAAATAATTAAAAGTTTACTTTTAATATGTTTCTTTTATATTTTATATTTTTTGCATTGTAATAGTACTTATCGTTTAAGGTTTTTATTATTTGAGTATTTACATTTATAAATATTTTATTATGCCAAGATGGCTATTATTCCGCTTACCGGATACACAAATGGCATTGAAGATATATGCCTAATTGATAGTGGAACTACACACACCATACTAAAAAATGAGAAATATTTTTCTCGATCTCAAAATGGGAGAAATAAATATTTATACGATAAACGGTAGTGCAAATGTAATTGAGGGCTCCTGAAGAGCTAGTATATTGTTGCCTAAAGGAACAACAATTATTATTGATAAGGCACTATTTTCCTCAAAATCCGTAAGAAATTTATTGAGTTTTAAAGATATCCGCGTAAATGGGTATCATGTTGAAACAAATGAGGAAAATGGGATTGAGCATCTTTTTATTACTCAAATGCATTTGGGTAAGAAATCGGTATTAGAAAAACTGCCGTCTTTTTCTACTCGGTCTATATTTTGTAAAAATACGTACAATTGAAATTCATCATCTAGTAAACCGTAAGTTTACCGATCCTATTACTTTTAGCATTTGGCATGACCGGTTGGGTCATCCGGGATCTACCATGATGAGAAGAATCATTGAGAATACACATGGTCATCCTTTAAAAAATAAAAGGATATTAACATCGAAAAATTCGCATGTACCGCATGTTCCCTAGGAAAATTAATTGTTAAACCATCACCAGCAAAAGTAGGAGCCGAAAGTCCTACATTTCTCGAACGGATTCACTGGAGATATTTGTGGACCTATTGATCCACCATGTGGACCGTTCAAATATTTTATGGTCTTAATTGATGCATCATCCCGATGGTCACATGTATGTTTATTATCTACTCGCAACCCGGCGTTTGCGAGATTACTTGCTCAAATAATTAAATTACGAGCACAATTTCCGGACCATCACATTAAAAATATCCGTTTGGATAATGTCGGTGAATTTTCATCACATGCTTTTGATGCATATTGCATGTCAATTGGGATTAATGTTGAACATCCCGTAGCTCATGTTCACACACAGAATGGTCTTGTCGAATCTTTGATTAAACGATTACAATTAATTGCTAGACCATTATTAATGAAAACAAATCTCCCAACATCTCGCTCGGGGACATGCTATTCTACATGCCGCAACACTTGTACGTATAAGACCAGCTAGTTATCATAAATTCTCTCCTTTGCAATTGGCTTTTGGGTCGTAACCAAATATTGCTCATTTAAGAATTTTTGGGTGTGTCAGTATATATTCCAATTGCACCAAACCAACGTACAAAGATGGGTCCTCAAAGAAGAAAGGGGATATACGTTGGATATGATTCTCCCTCTATTATCGTGTATGTTGAACCCCCGACAGAGATGTATTCACAACGAAGATTTGCCGATTGTCATTTTGATGAATCATTATTCCCTAAATTAGGGGGAGAACCAAAACAAGATAAAAAGGATCTTGCTTGGACAACATCATTAAATTATCTTGATCCGCGCACAAGCGCATGTGAACTTGAAGTTCAAAAGATAATTCATTTGCAAAGCATTGCAAATCAAATGCCGTACGCTTTTGTTGACTCCGAAGAGTTACAAAATCGCATATTCCAGCCTATAAATGCTCCTATTCGAATTGAAGTTCCAAGCAGAACAAAATATTATACCTATAGCCGCTGAGTCAAAAACACGCCGTAAGCATGGCCGACCTCTTGGTTCTAAAGATAAAAATCCTCGAAAGAAAAGAGGATTAAATGATCCGTAAGATCATATTGAAGAAAAGAATGATAAAGACCAAGAGAGAACCGATGACAAAGAACCGTAAGTTGATGAAAGTAACACCGAAATTTCTATCAATTATACCACTTCCAGTAGAAGTTGGAATCGGATAGAAACCGTTATTGATAATATATTTGCATACAATATATCTCTTGATGTTACACAGGATAATGATGATCCCGAACCAATATCAGCTTGATGAATGTCGGCATAGAAAAGATTGGCTGCAATGGAAAGATGCGATTCAATCGGAGTTAAATGCACCGGCAAAACGTGAAGTCTTCGGACTCGCAGTCCGAACACCGTAAGGTATAAAACCTGTTGGCTACAAATGGATATTTGTGCGAAAGCGCAATGAAAAGAGTGAAATCGTTCGATATAAAGCGCGATTAGTAGCCCAAGGTTTTTCACAAAGACCAGGTATTGATTATGATGAAACGTATTCTCCCGTTGTTGATGCTATTACACTCCGATATCTTATCAGCTTAGCAAGACATGAAAAGATAGATATGCGCCTATTAGATGTTGTCATCGCTTACTTGTATGGAAATTTAGAAAATGATGTTTACATGAAAATCCTCGAAGGATTTCATATGCCTGAAGCATATAAACATTATCCTCGTGAAAATTACTCCATCAAGTTGCGTAAATCATTATATGGCCTCGAAGCAACTGGGCGCATGTGGTTCACACGTCTTAGTGAATATTTATTGAAAGCGGGATTTAAAAATGACCAGGTATGTCCATGCGTTTTTATTAAGAAATCTGGTTCTAAATTTGTGATATTAGCTATATATGTTGATGATATTAATCTTATTGGAACTCCTGAAGAGCTCCAAGAAACAATTGATTATTTAAAAAGAGAATTCGAAATCAAGGATTTTGGTAAAACCAAATTTTGCCTTGGTTTACAAATTGAACATTTGGAGAGTGGAACATTTATTCATCAATCAACATATACAGCAAAAGTGCTAAAAAGATTTTACATGGACAAAACACATCCATTGAGTATTCCAATGATCGTCCGATCATTAAATGTGGATAAAGATCCTTTCCGACCTCAAGAAAATGATGAAGAACTCCTTGGTCCTGAAGTACCATATCTCAATGCAATTGGTGCATTGATGTATCTTGCTAATAACACACGGCCTGATATTGCTTTCGCTGTCAATTTATTAGCAAGATTTAGTTCTTCACCAACACGACGACATTGGAATGGAATTAAACAAGTCCTTCGATATCTCCAAGCCACTTCTTTAAATCATGCTGAAATTATAGCCATTCATGAAGCAAGTCGAGAATGTGTATGGCTAAGATCCATGATTCATTATATCCGAGAAAGTTGTGGATTATCATCAATCAAAGGTATTCCAACTCCTCTTTATGAAGACAATGCAGCTTGCATAGCTCAATTACGAGGAGGATATATTAAAGGAGATCGGACAAAACATATTTCACCAAAATTCTTCTTTACTCATGAACTCCAGAAGAAAGGTGAAATTGATGTGCTACAAATTCGGTCATGTGACAACCTCGCAGATATTTTCACGAAGACTTTACCGATTGCAACATTTGAGAAGTTGAGATATAAAATCGGTATGCGTCGGTTTAAAGATTTTTATGGATGTCCACCATTTAGTGGAGACACCATTAATTGAGATTAGTTGAAGATGATGTATGACATGATGTATTTCACTAATTAGAGCTCTATAAATAGAGCTATTCTCTAAGCTTGTAATACACCATCATTTTGTGAAAGAAAGATTAGTGAAAGAAAGATTAGAGAAAGAATTGTGAGAGAAAGAAAGAGAGAAGTTTGAAGAGAAATTCTTGTGCAAAGAATAGTTAGAATTTTCTTAGTGTGTAGTGTGTAGATGTTATTCTAACACTACCCTAATTTTATAACAACCACGGATTTTTCACATACATATTAAATAACAAGTACTCTAGCATAGTTCTAAAATTTGAAATTCCTATATTTGGTTCTTTTTTCCTTTCCTATACTTATCCTCCCATTATTAAAATTGCTTCTTTTTAGTAATGAAAAAGTACCATTTTAACAAAGATATAATGTGCTGATTCTCTTTAAATTATCGCAAATTTTAGATTTTGTCATCTTTATTCTAAAATTTTGATTCTTATTACCTTTCAACTAGTAAAATGAGTTACTACTTGTGTAAAACCCGCATTTTTTAGGAAGTCTTTATTCATGGTGATATTTTAAAAATTGTTAAAGGGTTAATATTTTAAGTAAGTAGGAACCTAATTGAAATGATTTAAAAGTTAAGGAAACTCTACGATTTATTAAATAGAAAAAACTTATAGAAAATATCGTTGTTTTTCAATAACCGTCATCAGACATAGAAAGAGGGGGAGAGTTCAACTAAAGTTTGAAGGAAAGAACACCGCAGGCGGTTACAATTTTCAAACGTCGAAATTAAGAGGTAAGTGGGGATGAATTTCTTCGATTTTCTGGTACAAATAATATTATAAAAATATTATTTTTGGTTATAAATTCCCGAATAAAGTATGATATTTTCTTAAAATATAAGTTTTAATGATTGGTTAATGTATGGTGTGTGTTTCGATGTTTGTATTATATGGATACATGGTTCCGTATGAATATATTTGATGAATTTGGTATATGATGGATCTGTTTATGTTTATTTGAATATGATACTTTAAAGGTGGGCTAAACCTTTTTGGAATAATGTTAAGATTGAATTCGTCTTTTTGGATTTATGCAAGACGAATGTATCAATCTTTTTAGACCGCTAAGGTCGGGTTAAGCCTTTTTAGATTTTTCTGTTAGAAGAAGGTAATGGTTGTATGAATTTGGTGTGAATGAATGTTTCGATCTGCTTGATATCTTTGCTTGCTTTTAAGAAGTTTGCTAAGTATACTTATATTAGTTTAGTTAAATTAATTAGTATGTGTAATGTTCAAAACTTATATCCCATGAAAATAGTTTGAGATTTATTGAGTTTTTTTTCAAAGGTGATATTCTTTTTAGTATATTATAGGAATGTTTTAAAACCAAATAATTAATACGAGTTATTGGTCGTTATTAATAATATTATTATTATTTGTAAGTGTAATTATTAATATAATGTGCATGTATGTATATTATGCAAGAGTATGTAATAAACTTTATTTGGGAGAAGTGATTCATTACTACTTATTGAGCATGTGGTTGGCTCACCCCTTTGATATTTCCTCCTTTCAGATTTTAATGATAAGCAGTGATGTGAAAGCCCTTTCTACTAAGATTGTGTTGAACGTATAGCATGAAGTCGAATTTCAAGATTTTAATCAGTGGCTTATGTTATCTTATTTCAAGATTTTTTTTTTTAAGTTTGTGAAAATGGGTTTAGGGTTTGTAAAAAAATTTATACATTATTTTTTTATATATGTATTATATACAGTAGACTGTACTTTATTTTTATATTATATATATATATATTATTTTAGAGTAATTAGGATGGAAAGTACCTGTCAGGTTGTTGCTACCAAGATATAACGTTACTAGTTTCTTCAGACTGCCAATTTCTTTAGGTATGACTCCACTAAATTCATTTAAAACCAACTCCAGGCCTTTAAGTTCTGAACATCGGGACAAATCAGATGGTATTTGACCATTCAACTTATTAAGTCCTACAAAAAGCCTCTTGAGTCTTGGAAGAGAATCACATATATGAACAGGAAGACTGCCAGATATCCTATTGTTAGAAATTTCAATTGCTTCCAACGCAGAAATGTTGAAGATTTCCCTTGGAATTGTACCTGTCCAAAACATGAATGGTTAGTGATACCTTTGTGTAAATTCACAACTATTAATTGATATATACCTGTTATGAAGTTATCTCGAATGACCAAGATTGTAAGGAATGTTAGATTACTCAACACCATTGGAATTTCACCTGAAAATTACCAAGTCAGAATTATAAGTGAGTGTCAAAGTGTTTAGCAAATACTATGAGGAAAACCAATGTTGTAATATTCCTAGTCAAATTTGACTATTTTTAAGGAAAATCCCAATCCAAATTCATTTAAGTCTTAAATAATTTATTGAAAATAAGTATATGTTACGAAATGTAAGGAAGCAAAAAAACATACTTATAATATTCATTATCAAACACAGAGATAACAGTCGTTTGATCTTTTTCTAACATATTACCAAACAATTAACCATTGATTTAAGTGACTGATAGATGATCCAATAGATAAAAATGCCTGATCAAATATTGTAATTGATAGTTCATTAATTTATAGTTTTTGATTTCTTAATTTTAGGTCAACCGAACAAAATTCACTAGGATGGAAAAATGGTTTTGATATTGAAATTAATGGAATTGAAGAATTGGAATGAGTTATATGAATGGAATTGCAAGCACCTGTTAGATTGTTATACGAAAGATATAGCTGTTGGAGTGCCTTCAACTTCCCAATGTCTTGCGGTATGACTCCTCCAAAATTGATGTGACGTAAACTCAATAATCGAAGTTGTGAACAATTAGACAAAACTGACAGCATTGGACCTGAAAGTTGAACACCCCCCCCCCCGGTCGCCACCAAAAAAAAAAAAAAAAAGTTGCAGGCTGTAAGCAATTAAAGTTTGAGAAACTAAATGAAAAATTGCATAACGATGAATTCCAAAAAGTACTTAGATTGGGGTTATATTTAATTTTTCTTTAAAATATAAGTATAATTTTGAATTTTATAAAAATATTATAAATTTAAAATATTAATATTTCAATCTACTTGAAGTAAATAACAAAAATCTCAATATTTCACTGTTAAAATTCATTTGCATAAGATCTATTTTTCCCGTCAAAATAAGGAAAAAGTGGTATTCTTTTAAAAGGAATCCAAACAATTTTTCTCTCAAAAATTACAATCCAAGTATAACTTTTTTGTTAGCTAATTATATTAGATTTGCAATATATATATATATATATATATATGATTATTCTGTGTAATATATATTTCTAATTAAATGATTCACAGGGGCATATCATTCAAATAATATTAATATCTACTACTAAGCAAAGGTTCATAAATTGAGAGAATAAACTGGTTAAAACGTGTAAAAAATAAATATATAATCACTCAAAAGTTTCCGTGTTAAATGTAATATTTGTAATTTGTAAATTTTTTGACAAATTAAAAAATGAATTAAAGTATTTGAGAAAAGTGATTTTGTTGCAGCAAAATAATATAAAGAGAGAATTTATAAAAAAAAAATGAAAACCATTCTTGCCAAATCACAACAGGGAAAAGAATTACTTTTTTTTTAACAGTTAAATAATTACTTTGTCCATAGTAATACATCAAGATTGTACCTTCAAAATAGTTATAGTCAAGATTTAACAATTGAAGCGTCTCCAAATTCTCCATCTCTTTTGGTAAGACTCCACCAAAGTTGTTGGTAGATAATTCCAACTGTTTAAGCATGCCTAAGTTCCCCATCTCTTTTGGTAAGACTCCGCTAAAGTTGTTGGAAGATAAATGCAAATATTGGAGTTGTGAACATTGAGATATGCTGGTGGGCATTCCCCCGCTCAACATGTTCAATGTTAGGCCAAGCACATGGAGATTTGGAAGACGTCGGCACATATAATCAGGAAGGCTACCAGATAGGCTATTATTGTATAAAGCAATAACTTCTAGTGAAGAAATATTGAATACGTCGAGCGGCACAGAACCAGAAAGCTGATTATGCGGAATCACCAATATCTTCAAATTATGCAGATTCCCAATCTCTACAGGAATGGGTCCTTGCAGAGAATTGAATGATAGTCTTATCTCCTCCAGAGTGGATATGTTGAATATTGAAGGCGGAATGAGACCAGTGAAGCTATTTTCTTTTAACAAGAAGATTCGAAGTCTGTGTAAAGAACCAAAGCAAGATGGAATTTCGCCACTGAAATTGTTTCCGGTCAAGTTAAGCAATTGTAATCGCCGCAGCCGAGATAACTCACTGGGTAAATTTCCACCGAAATTGTTTGTATTCAAGTCGAGGGATACAAGAAACGATAGATTTCCCAGATGCGGAGGTATGGTTCCAGTAAGATCCATGTACGAAAGATCTAAAGCAATCACCCTTCGGTGGCCAGAGCCACAAGTGACTCCAATCCACTCACAAACGGAAGAAGAGCTAGCAGACCAGTTGTTTGCAAGGAACTTGTAGGGGTCTGAAGTGATGTGATCTTTCAAGGAAAGAAGAGAAGATTGATCAGTAGTGATGTCTGTTGTAGCCATGGAAAAGAAAGCCAATAGAAGATGCATGAGAAAGAGACGAAAGATGCAGCAGAAGCAAAATCTCTCCATGATTATGCAAGGAATATGCATAGAAGGGCAATTACTTGAAAGCTCGCTCGCATATGATATGCATACACACACATAGCTCACTGTTAGTACTGTGAGAATTGACTCTGAAGAATCAAAATCTCCATGATTTACGCTGCATGCATGTTTGGACTTTGAAGAAAAAGCCTAAAGCTTACCTTGACATATAACACCCAGAATAATTGTTTCTCATAAATTCTTTAGAATAATGTACTTATTTCTTAATTTTGAGAGGGTATTTTTAATTAATTTGACTAATAAAATTTATTATTTTTAGAAATTTTAAATTTCATGTATAATATTTTGAAAAAATAAAGTATTTATCAGTGAAATCTTTCCCCCCATTAATTCTAAAGAGAGTTACTTTCATAATTATGTTGAAAATCGATCAACAAATAGAAATAAAATAAAAGCAATAGCAATGGCTCATCTTGAAATTAGTAACTCTAGAGATAATGAGAAAAATGAAAAAAGCGGCACTTTCTTGATGGGAAAACAGCTAGAAGAGAAATTCCACCTTCCGTAGTTGAAAAACAGACACGAAGCACCCCAAAATGGACTTAATATGAGAGAATTAACTGATATGGACAACAAATACGAGACATCTTACATCTCCACAACCAAAAAGTATTTAAATATATGATCACAAGGTAAAAAGTTAGGGAATTTCGTGTTAAATTTCATTGATGTAATAACTGTGTTTGTATTTGTATTTTTTATTTTTATTATATGAATAAAATTTATGAAAAAAAAAAAATGTGAGAACAGTCGTCTGCTGTGAGGGAAGTCTGAAAGACCAAATCTTCTGTCTTCTGTTAATGATCCACCTCTTTATTAGGACCCTATCTTGGAGACCAAGACTTTTATAATACTCCTCTAGGCATACATCAGCTTTCTGTGAGAATTGTCTCTGAATAATCAAAATCTCCATGATTTACGCTGCATGTTTGGACTTTTGAAGAAAGCCTAAAGCTTAACTTGACATATAGCATCCAGAGTAATTGTTGCCATAAATTCTTTAGAATAATATTTTCTCTTTACACACATATTATTAAAGGTATTAAAAATAATATTATTATAATTTAAATAAAATTCTTATTGTACTTATATTAAAAATATGATAGCTATTGGTTAGTGAAAATTTTTAAGAAGAAGAAGAAAGAAGAGTTTTGAAAAGTTACGTCGTTGATTTAGAATAAATGAGGGTAAAATAGAAAAAAAATTAATTATTAGTTCTAGAAATATGTACATAAACAAATATTTTGAAATAAAATATAAAAGCTTCATGAATAAATATTTTGGAACGAATTGAGTATTTCTTAATTTTTATTTTTTTCACTTTGCTATTTGAGTTTAAAATTTATATATTTTACAATCTCTGCCTGGCCAAATTTCTAACCATATTCTACCCACTTGTTCGGAAAACTTTTCTAACGAGTTATTTCTTGACAAAAAGCTTTGGCCGGAATTAGAAAAATTAGGAAGAAAAATAAATATTTTTAGTCAGAATCTTTTACCGGAAATACTTTAGAGTGTATTTAAATAGTAATTATTTTTAAATAAATTTATTTGATTATAATAAAAAATTATAAAATATATAGAATCAAAGTAAAGTTTAAATATGATCAAAGAAAGGAAACATTATATATTATAGCATGTAATAATTCTTTGTAAAAAAAATTAAATTATAATTATGTTAAATTAAATATAAAATTTGGATTAGAAAGAATTCCAATCCGATTACACCACTATTTTGTTAAAATGTATGGAATTGGCTGATGGCCATTGTTTGGGGGATAGTTGAGACAATAATGTATTATAGATAGGTAGGAGGGAGTTGAGGGGCCCGATGTCATTCAGAATAGCATACTTAACATTAGCACTTCCTATTTGTGAATGACATCCATCCATCTAAACTCAATCAGCAAAGTAAAAAAAAAACACGATGCAAATAGTAAACGGGTATCTTACATTGATACTTAGACTCTTTAATTAGTTATCATATGATACAATATAATTTTAATTTATAAATTAATAGATAAGTCAAATTAGACTAAAAATATATAATATTCAAAAACATATATTACTGTTTTCAATTTCTTATATGTAAAAACCTTATTCTTCTTCCACTAGAATGTAAATAAGTGGTTGACTGATAAACTCAGAAGATAAATAGGTGTCTCTGAAATGATTCGATCTCGAAATTTAAAGATTATCGTAATATCACTCGACTAATTGAACTAAAACTGAAACGCGTAAAAACTTTATTCTTGCTTTTTGTCCGTTCGATTGGCAATGTAATAGCACATTTGTTAGCTCAAGAATAAAGCTAAGTTGCATCACAAGATGAATTAGAGTATTTTACAATAATATTAACTTCCCTTCTTCTTATTTCATATTTTACCCTAACTAAATATCACTTGCACGGTGGAAGACATGCCATAATGTATAGACAATAAACATGATAGAATTGACAATAACCTACAAACGTATTTCGAGAATTCTCCAGCAAGAATCGTACTATAAAGAAAGACCAAAGACTTCTAGTATATGAGAACAAAAGTCATCACGTGCTATGAGAAAGACCAAGCCTTCAATCATATCTTATCATGAATGCGCTGTTTTCTCATCGAGGGACCCTACATGTTGGAGAAAGAAAGACTCGAAGAGTGTGAGAAAGACCCAAGCGTCATCTCTGAAGACTTTAGCGCTCTCTACCATCGTTCATTACAAATGCTTCGAACCTCTAAGACAAATGTCTCCTGTAGCTGCAGATTTGGACACTATCTTGCCAGGAAAAAGAGAATACGATTCCCTCCGTTAACAATTATATTCTTCCTCTTAATTTTCACAATTAATCTCTTTTATTGTAAAGAATACGAGTTTCAGTAACTCATATGAGTCCTGCCATAAATATTTGTAATCAATAAAGATAATATGGTACAAATACTTTTTTAAAATTTTATGTCAAAATAGAATGAGAAAGTAATTAATATTTGAAAATAGTAAAAAATTTCCACCTGTTATGATATATTGTGAATTATTATGATATATTGTGAATTAGTGGAAACTCCACTAATTATGAATTTATGTGAATTATTAGGAAATTAGTAAAAGCTCCACTAATTAGTGAAAACTACACTAATTATGATTTTTTATGAATGTCCATCATTTAGTGAAGACACCAATAATTAAGATTAGTGGAAGATGATGCATTCCATGATGTATTCCACTAATTAAGAGCTCTATAAATAGAGCTATTTTCTAAACTTGTAATACACCATCATTTTGTGAAAGAAAGAATTGTGATTGTGAGAGAAAATTGTGAGAGAAAAGAAAGAGAGAAGTTTGAAGAAATTCTTGTGCAAAGAATAGTTAGAATTTTATTAGTGTGAAGATTTTATTCTAATACTACCAAAATTTTATAACACGTTATCAGCACGAGTCTCTACCGTTATTAAAGCCAGAAGACAGGTACGCATTTATTAATCTCTATGGCTAACCTTGCTAAATTTAAATTTATAGCCCTTGATATTTCTGAAAAAAATTATATGTCATGGGTTCTCGATACAAAAATGCATCTAAATGCTGAAAAGAAAGATTTGACCACCTGAAGATGGTCGTACTACCAACTGCACGGTATGAATGATTGCACCTGAAGTTGCAAGATTTTAAAACCGTGAACTCCGCGATGTATAAAATTACATATCAGTTAAAATTATGTGGAGAAAAAGTTACTGATGAAGATATATTGGAGAAGACATTCTCCACTTTTTATGCCTCGAATATTGTCCTGCAGCAACAATATAGAGAAAAAGGGTATCCAAATTGTACAGATTTAACATGAGTTATTATTGAGTAATCATGAAGCCAAATGAACTGGCTCAAAGCACTCCCAGAAGTGAATGCTGTTGGCTCTAGCAAAAGCCATCGTTCTAGTCGTAGTTGTGGTAGTGACCGTGGTTATGGTCATGGACACACTCAATATTTCTCTTATCACAGAGAAATACTGACCACCTAAAGTGGAATATAAAAGATAATAAGGGAAAAAGATATTTCTAGTAATAAAAGGATATTTTCATTAATAATAAGCATTACATCTTTGAGACGTTACATTCGGATGTCAATATACTACATGACTACTAACAGTTTAGAAAAAAAAAAAACTATCTCGTGATCATATGTCTAGTGTTTACTTGTATTTCCTTCACTCATCACACTGGTGTTCATGTGAACTTGAGAATGCATGTTTGTAGTTGTTCTTTTTCAATAGAGCTGACAAATTTAGGATGAATGTTTGTAGTTCTATTTCCATGTTTACATTAGAGGAAGACAAACAATTAGCAATTATGGACTTCAGATCCTCTTCTTCGGCATCCTCATCCTCTTCCTTCTCCCTTGGGCCAGAATCTAGACTAGCAGCAGAATTAGTCGTGAAGTTATTGTGAAATGAGTATTGGGATTTTATCATCTCCTTGAGTTTTCTTTTCTTATAGTTGTCCTTGAAGCATGTTTGTCTCAACTTCTGTGTTTGGTCCTCCAAACGCGTATCAGGACTTTCTTTCACAAACTTCTTTTCACATTCCAATATCTCAATGGCTTCACTCAACTTCTTCTCAGCCATATGTCCTCATTCTTCTTCATTTCGCATCACCTGTACATCGGAGTGATTTGTACATATCATCAGTGGAGATACATTCATTCTGATAATTATTTTCTTATGATCTTTTATAGTTACATACTTGCAAATCTATTATGTAAGTTTACAAGTGTGTGAGATACAACCTGAATATTCTTGATTAGGGTCTCCAAGCTCATCAACTTCCTGTGAGGCCATCGACGAATTTTTAACTCCCTACATCTTTTATTGAGACGAGTTAGGCCAATATTCAGTTCTTTGGCTGCTCTCGTGATTGGCATGTAAAAGTACTTTGAAATGGTTGCTCTTGATAGTGTCTTAGAGCTATTGCCCTTCTCCTTTTTCTACCTCCTAATCATCTTCTTCTCCGCAGGCATTTTGTCTAAAATAATATCATGAACTTCGATATTACATTCAAGATGCATTTCATGATTACTCATTCCGAATTCGTTGTCAATACCACTTATTATTTCTCCTAGAAAAAGAAAAACAATATCAGTAAAGGTAATACCATTCAAAATCCATGTTTAAATGTATGATAACCTGGAATCATATTTTGGATTTGTTCAAAATCCATTTGGGAGTAGAAAGGATCATGCACAAGCATATCCTCATTCAGAGGAACAACATCAAAAGCAGTCTCTTGCATGGGCAGATCAAATTGGTCCAAAGCAGTATGTTCACTAATTTACGTCACAACAAACCAAAAGAGAGTTTAATTTCATTATCAAGCACACTAAAAAAAAAAAAAGAAGAAATCCTCAAAAGTATCTCACCTGAAATTAAGAGCAAGTGGTTGGCTTGGAAAGGAAAACACATCAAAATCTTCTGCGTTAGAAACCAAGTCAAAATTTAACCATGTCTCAAATGAATTACGAGTTTCCATATTTGCTTTGTGGTTTTTATTTTTTTTATGTTTATTAATGACTGATGACTGAGATATATATCAATATATATATATATATATATATATCTGTACGAGGAAGAAGAAGAGGTAGATGGTAGGTGGAGGGATGGAGGAGAAGAAAAGACAAGGTGGAAGGGGAAAAGACGATACCGGAAAGAGTGAAAAAAAAATAGATTTTTATAATAGATTTTTTTTTGCATTTCCTACTTGTCATCATGTTCTTACATCTCTTTTTCTTTTCCTTTATTCTCTTGTGAAATTATTATTCCCTAAATTAGGGGGAGAACAGAAGCAGTATAAGAAAGATCTTAATTGGACAACATCATTAAATTATCTTGATCTGCGTACAAGCGCGTGTGAACTTGAAGTTCAAAAGATAATTCATTTGTAAAGCATTGCAAATCAAATGCTAGATGCTTTTGTTGACTCCAGAAGAGTAACAAAATCTCATATTCCAGCTATAAATGCTCCTATTCTAATTGAAGCTCCAGCAGAACAAAAGATTATACATATAGCTGTTGAGTCAAAAGCACGCCAGAAGTGTGGCCGATCTGTTGGTTCTAAAGATAAAAATCCTTGAAAGAAAAGAGGATTAAATGATCCAGAAGATCATATTGAAGAAAAGAATGATAAAGACCAAGAGAAAACTAATGAAAAAGAACCAGAACTTGATGAAAGTAACACTAAAATTTCTATCATTTATACCACTTCTGGTAGAAGTTGGAATATGATAGAAACTGTTATTGATAATATATTTGCATACAATATATCTCTTGATGTTATACAGGATAATGATGATCCTGAACCAATATCCGTTAATGAATGTCGGCATAGAAAAGATTGGCTACAATGGAAAGATGTGATTCAATCGGAGTTAAATGCACTAACAAAACGTGAAGTCTTTGGACCTGCAGTCCAAACACTAGAAGGTGTAAAACCTGTTGGTTACAAATAGATATTTGTGTGAAAGCGCAATGAAAATAATGAAATTGTACGATATAAAGCACGGTTAGTAGCCCAAGGTTTTCCACAAAGACCAGGTATTGATTATAATGAAACTTATTATCCTATTGTTGATGCTATTACACTCCGATATTTTATTAGTTTGGCAGTACATGAAAAGATAGATATGCGCCTATTAGATGTTGTCATTGCTTACTTGTATGGAAATTTAGAAAATGATGTTTACATGAAAATCCCCGAAGGATTTCATATGCCTAAAGCATATTAACATTATCCTCGTGAAAATTACTGCATCAAGTTGCAGAAATCATTATATAGCCTGAAGCAATCTGGGCGCATGTGATTTAATCATCTTAGTGAATATTTATTGAAAGCGAGATTTAAAAATGACCAGGTATGTCCTTGTGTTTTTATTAAGAAATTTGGTTCTAAATTTGTGATATATGTTGATGATATTAATCTTATTGAAACTCCTGAAGAGCTCCAAGAAATAATTGATTATTCGACATCAAGGATGTTGGTAAAATTACATTTTGCCTTGATTTACAAATTGAACATTTGGCAAGTAAAACATTTATTCAACAATCAACATATACAGCAAACGTTCTAAAAAGATTTGACATGGACAAAGCACATCCATTGAGTTTTCCAATGATTGTCCGGTCATTAGATGTGAATAAAGATCTTTTTCGACCTCAAGAAGATGATGAAGAATTCTTTGGTCCTGAAGTACCATATCTCAATGAAATTGGTGCATTGATGTATTTTACTAAGAATACACGACTTGATATTACATTTGCTGTCAATGTATTAGCAAGATTTAGTTCTTCATCAACACGACGACATTGGAATGGAATTAAACAAGTCCTTCAATATCTCCAAGTAGTTACTTTGTCAAATCATGCTGAAAGTATAACCATTTATGAAGTAAGTCGAGAATGTACAATGCAACTTGCATAGCTCATTTACGAAGAGGATATATTAAAGGAGATCGGACAAAACATATGTCACCAAAATTCTTCGTAACTCATGAATTCCAAAAGAAAGGTAAAAGTGATGTGCTATAAATTTGGTCATGTTACAACCTCGTAAATATTTTCACGAAGACTTTACCGACTGCAACATTTGAGAAGTTGAGATATAAAATCGGTATACGTCGGTTTAAAGATTTAAAGGAATCATCTCATCAGGGGGAGTAATAAACAGACATATGAAATAGTGTACTCTTTTTCTTTCACTAGATTTTTTCCCATTAGGTTTTTATCTAGTAAGGTTTTAACGAGATATATTCTTTATGTAATGAATGGACATCCAAGGGGGAGTGTTATGATATATTGTAAATTAGTGGAAACTCCACTAATTATGGATTTATGTGAATTATTAGGGAATTAGTGGAAACTCCACTAATTATGAATTTTTATGAATGCCCATCATTTAGTGAAGACACCACTAATTAAGATTAGTGGAAGATGATGTATTCCATGATGTATTCCACTAATTAGGAGCTCTATAAATAGAACTATTCTCTAAACTTGTAGTACACCATCATTTTGTGAAAGAAAGAATTGTGATTGTGAGAGAAAATTGTGAGAGAAAAGAAAGAGAGAAATTTGAAGAAATTCTTATACAAAGAATAGTTAGAGTTTTATTAGTGTGTAGTGTGAAGATTTTATTCTAACACTACCCAAATTTTATTACACCACCTTTCTTTTCTTTTATTAGAAGCTCCAAAAATTCATATTTTCTCTAATAATAACAAATCACATTTATCTTGAATTTCATATAATATTTAATAAAATTATGAAAGAGATGCATCTATCATTTGGATGTTCCTCCATATAACGCTTCATTAGAATCAAAGATGCACTTGTGAAGAAGAAGTCCACGTCGAATTGACAACGCTATCCAAGGAAAAAAATGAAGGAAAAGGAGAAAAAAAAAAAAAAAAAGGAAGCATTGATTGATAATAGCAAGTTTAGCTTCATGAGAGTCTTAAGTTCAAGTGAACAAAATTATGACGAAACTTGAATTTACATGTCGCGTCTTTTTATTTATTTATTTATGTGATGAATTTATACGCTAAAAAAAATTCTAAAAACAGATTATAGTCAATGGCCAATGTCTTGAAAAGGTTTTGTCAAATTGAGAAATTTTTAATTAGTTAGTAGAAGTGACTACACAAGTTAAATATGCACATCTTTAAACAAGATAGAATGTACCATAGCAAACTTAGTGCAACACATACCATGACATTACAACTGCAATTAACTAATATACTTTGAACGACTAGACTAATAGAATGCTACCTATTCGAATGGGGCTTGGGAAGTCTTCAAGGACAAAGTGAGGAATTTTGGCTAGGTCATAGGAAAGGGTAAAAAAGAGAGAGAGAGAGAGAGTACAATGTTATAAATTTGAGAAATAGATAGTTTATAAAAATTTTGAGATAGGGTTATTACTCCTATCCCTCCTCATTCAGCTATGGACAAAGGATGCTTTTTATTACTCAACAAGAAAAAGTGACTACGCAAGTTAAAGAGGCTGCATACCTCCTTGGATAAGTTGCATTCATAACAAACATGATACAATATGCAATTAACTAATATACTTTGAACAACACCACTAACACAATTTTCAGCAGATTACCTTTGCAAGATGGGAAGAACAACTTCAATTTTGCCGGAAAACACTGTTATCTCTTCCCTTTCAAATTCACAACCAAATTGGGAATATAGTTACTTTGGAACACTGCTTGAAACCGCTGAAGTAAATTGTCCAAGGTTAAATCAAGGGATGAAGAAGCCAAGCCAATTGCACAAACATAAGCTGATCAAGCCTTTAGCTTTATCTTCTCTAGTGCAACAATAATGTCTGCCCTTGTAATACCTTTCTTTTGGAGATTCCGTTGCGTAATTTAGTGCCGCCTCCATGATTGAGGAGACACATTCCAACTCATCAATGGAGTAATTGCAATATGGCTTAGCAGATTGGCATCTATTACTGGAGCTATTGAACTAGGAACAAATTTGTGGATTCAACCTCTAGGTTTAAATTTCCTTCAAACTGATGATCGGCTTTTTCCTTGTGAAGACTTCTAGCAAAAGGATTTCATAATTGTACACATCATATTTTGTTAACACTAATCCTTTTAATCTATACTCTACAATAAATAAGAGACTAAACATCTAATATTGTCAAAAGAAATTTTAAAAATTAAAATATAACAGTTTGGAATAAGTTTATTGAGACAGAGTGGGTGCTTCACTTGGTGCCGAATAACCTAATGTAGCCA
This sequence comes from Voacanga thouarsii, assembly GCA_026120185.1. Classification (NCBI taxonomy): domain Eukaryota; kingdom Viridiplantae; phylum Streptophyta; class Magnoliopsida; order Gentianales; family Apocynaceae; genus Voacanga; species Voacanga thouarsii. The sequence continues at coordinate 800,510 of JANUWF010001364.1, read as the reverse complement.
ATGTTTTTGTGTATGCCATACTATCTTCATTTGAGATATGAAAATCACTTACATGAGCAACTATATATATCTTGATCCGGTAAGATGTTGCTAGGCTTCAGATCGCAATAAAGAGCAAGCGTTGAATGACTAGAGTGCAAATAATTCAATGCATGTGGTATATTAATCATTATATTTAATCTTTGCATGACATCCATGAAATAATTTTTTAAATACAACAATTGTTTAAGGCTTCCCTTGATCATGAACTCAAATACTAATGCATTGAAATAGAGATTAGAGCAACTACTAATGACTTTTGTAAGATTTCAATGATGGAGTTGGCGCAACACTGTGCATTAACATCAAAACTCTTGGAAGCTCTTTCAAATTATAGGTTAAACACTTTAACAGCTAAAATCTTCCCATCATAAAATCTACCTTCATAAATCAAACCAAAACTCCCTATACCCAACAAAATTTTCTCATCATACCCTTCAATTGCTTGAGAATGCTATAGTACCAAAATCGTTCATGTGCCCCCAATGGCAACAACTCCATTTCATTTTATTATTTTTCCTCCGGTATCTTAGGTATATAATATTTCTTTTTGTCTGTTGAGTTGTCAGTGTAATAGCACACTTGTTAACTCAAAAATAAAGTTAAGTTGCATTACATGAAGAATAGAAATTTCACGATCTCATTAGCTTCATTCCCTTCTTTTATCCAAGGTAATGAAAGTAATAAAAGCAGGACAGACCAAGAATATTTTAACTTTAACCTATGTATGGTCAAGCTGGATATAGTTGAAATTAGTTCATTAACTCTTTCATTTTATCTAAGACTAGTCTTAGATCTTATCTTTGTACTTTATTTTTCATCTTTTAACTAATGTATTTTATTATTTTTAGTCTCAACAGACTAAAAACTTTAATACATTAGTTAAAGGATGAGAAACTTTAAAAGAAAAAAATTGATATTATTCTCAAACAAAAATAAATAGTTAAATAGATCAATTTTGCTAATTCTGAACAAAAAAATCAATTGTACTTTTCAGCCACTTGAATCAGGAAAGAACACAACTCTTTAGGTTTGGAGACCATTGCCATATGATCTGCACCATCCAAGACAATGGCACATCTGCTGGATTTTTCTCTATTAACCATTGCTGCATGTCCTCCATGAGCAGCTACTACTCCAACTTGACCATACAAATGTATAAGCTTAAATTATAATTATTATTTGTCTGACAACTTTATAATTATAATATAAAATTTTAAAGATTCAACACCATAACAATTAATTCCAATCGAGAGTTTTTTTTTTTAATTTTTATTTTTCCTTCATGATCGAAATGATTCCTTCATGCAGTAGAAGTGAGATATTTTTTATAAGGGACATCTTTATATTTTAGTACTATATTGACAAAATGATTTTGTTATAGTTTTTTCTAATTACAGAAATAATTGATATCAAATTACTAAAATACAACAAGTATAACAAGGAAAGATGTAAGAAAACCATTCATAATGGAATGGAAGAAATCTTTTCCTTTTAACCACATCTTGCCTCGAAAAATATGCCATTTAATATTTATAAAAAAATTACAAAGCAACTTACACATATTAATTATAGTTATATATATAATCATTAGAACACTAATGTATGCTTAAAAATTATTTGTAATAAAGTATACATAATTTATTAATAAAGGTAAAGAGTTGGGTTAGCAAAGAAGTGGGAAATAGAATCTCAAAGTGGGGGCATTCTTTTGGAAGCGGAGATACATAATTAAAGATTCCGACTTAATATATGATATATATTATTTTAATTTTAATTTTAATTATTATTATCAAATAGACATAAAAATACAACCATCTAACACTTACTTGGCTTCAAATCCCCCATATTTTCTAGAGGCCCCTACCAAAAAAAGGAAAAAAATTCCCCCGTGTTATAAAATTAGGGTAGTGTTAGAATAAAATCTACATACTACACACTAAGAGAATTCTAACTATTCTTTGCACAAGAATTTCTCTTCAAACTTCTCTCTTTCTTTCTCTCACAATTCTTTCTCTAATCTTTCTTTCACTAATCTTTCTTTCACTAATCTTTCTTTCACAAAATGATGGTGTATTACAAGTTTAGAGAATAGCTCTATTTATAGAGCTCTAATTAGTGAAATACATCATGGCATACATCATCTTCAACTAATCTCAATTAATTGTGTCTCCACTAAATGGTGGACATTCATAAAAATCTTCTAATAATTCACATAAATCCATAATTAGTGGAGCCTCCACTAATTAATGGAGATTCCAATAATTCATAACACTCCCCCTTGGATGTCCATCCATACATAAAGAATATGCCTCATTAAAACCTTACTAGATAAAAACCCGAGTGGGAAAAAAATCTAGTGAAGGAAAAAGAGTACACTATTCTATATGTCACATTTATTACTCCCCACGATGAGATGATTCCTTTAAATCTTTAAACCGACGCATACCGATTTTATATCTCAACTTTTCAAATGTTGCAATCGGTAAAGTCTTCGTGAAAATATCTGCGAGGTTATCACATGACCGAATTTGTAGCACATCAATTTCACATTTCTTCTGGAGTTCATGAGTAAAGAAGAATTTTGGTGAAATATGTTTTGTCCGATCTCCTTTAATATATCCTCCTCGTAATTGAGCTATGCAAGCTGCATTGTCTTCATAAAGAGGAGTTGGAATACCTTTGATTGATGATAATCCACAACTTTCTCGGATATAATGAATCATGGATCTTAGCCATACACATTCTCGACTTGCTTCATGAATGGCTATAATTTCAGCATGATTTGAAGAAGTAGCTGCTATAGATTGTTTCGTAGAACGCCATGATATAGCAGTATTTCCACATGTAAATAGATAGCCCGTTTGAGAACGTGCTTTATGTGGATCAGATAAATAACCGGCATCTGCATAACCTATCAATGTTGGACTGGTTTTATTTGAATAAAATAATCCGAGATCAATTGTACCTTGGAGATATCGAAGGACTTGTTTAATTCCATTCCAATGTCGTCGTGTTGGTGAAGAACTAAATCTTGCTAATAAATTGACAGCAAAAGCAATATCAAGTCGTGTATTATTAGCAAGATACATCAATGCACCAATTGCCTTTGAGATATGGTACTTGAGGACCAAGGAGTTCTTCATCATTTTCTTGAGGTCGGAAAGGATCTTTATCCACATTTAATGATCAGACGATCATTGGAATACTCAATGGATGTGCTTTGTCCATGTAAAATCTTTTTAGCACTTTTCTTTGTATATGTTGATTGATGAATAAATGTTCCACTCTCCAAATGTTCAATTTGTAAACCAAGGCAAAATTTGGTTTTACCAAAATCCTTGATTTGAATTCTCTTTTTAAATAATCAATTGTTTCTTGGAGCTCTTCGGGAGTTCCAATAAGATTAATATCATCAACATATATAGCTAATATCACAAATTTAGAACCGATTTCTTAATAAAAACGCATGGACATACCTGGTCATTTTTAAATCTCGCTTTCAATAAATATTCACTAAGGCGTGTGAACCACATGCGCCCGAGTTGCTTCGAGGCCATATAATGATTTACGCAACTTGATGGAGTAATTTTCACGAGGATAATGTTTATATGCTTGAGGCATATGAAATCCTTCGAGGATTTTCATGTAAACATCATTTTCTAAATTTCCATACAAGTAAGCGATGACAACATCTAATAGGCGCATATCTATCTTTTCATGTCTTGCCAAGTCGATAAGATATCGGAGTGTAATAGCATCAACAACAGGAGAATAAGTTTCATCATAATCAATACCTGGTCTTTGTGAAAAACCTTGGGTTACTAATCGCGCTTTATATCGAACGATTTCACTATTTTCATTGCGCTTTCGCACAAATATCCATTTGTAGCCAACAGGTTTTACACCTTATGGTGTTCGGACTGCAGGTCCGAAGACTTCACGTTTTGTCAGTGCATTTAACTCCGATTGAATCGCATCTTTCCATTGCAGCCAATCTTTTCTATACCGACATTCATCAACTGATATTGGTTCAGAATCATCATTATTCGGTGTAACATCAAGAGATATATTGTATGCAAATATATTATCAATAACAGTTTCTATCCGATTCCAACTTCTACCGGAAGTGGTATAATTGATAGAAATTTCAGTGTTACTTTCATTAACTTCTGGTTTTTTGTCATCAGTTCTCTCTTGGTCTTTATCATTCTTTTCTTTAATATGATCTTCTGGATCATTTAATCCTCTTTTCTTTCGAGGATTTTTATCTTTAGAACCAAGAGGTCGGCCACGCTTCTGGCGTGTTTTTGACTCAGCAGCTATAGGTATAATATTTTGTTCTACTGGAACTTCAATTCGAATAGGAACATTTATAGCTGGAATATGCGATTTTGTAACTCTTCTGGAGTCAACAAAAGCATCTGGCATTTGATTTGCAATGCTTTGCAAATGAATTATCTTTTGAACTTCAAGTTCACATGCGCTTGTGCGCGGATCAAGATAATTTAATGATGTTGTCCAATCAGATCTTTCTTGTACTGTTTCTGTTCTCCCCCTAATTTAGGGAATAATGATTTCACAAGAGAATAAGAAAGAAATATAAGAAAATGATGACAAGCAGAAAATGTCAAGAAAAATATCTCATTTTTTTTTCACTCTTCCCGGTACCGACTTTTCCTCTTCCTCTCTTATCTTTTCTTCTCCTCCGACCCTCTACCTACCATCTACCTCTTCTTCTTCCTCATACAGATATATATATATATATGTATTGATATATATCTCAGTTATCAGTCATTAGTAAACATCAAAAACAAAAATCACAAAGCAGATATGGAGACTCGTAATTCATTTGAGACATGGTCAAATTTTGACTCGGTTTCTGCAGCAGATTTTGATGTATTTTTCTTTTCAAACCAACCGCTTCTGCCTAATTCGAACACAGAAGATTTTGATATGTTTTCCTTTCCAAACCAACCGCTTCCTCCTAATTTCAGGTGAGATACCTTTGAGGGCTTCCATTTGTTTTTAGTGTGCTTGATCATGAAATTAAACTCTCTTTTGGTTTGTTTTTTATGTAAATCAGTGGAAGTTTTGAACATACTGCTTTGGACCAAGTTGATCTGCCCCTACAAGAGACTGCTTTTGATATTGTTCCTCTTGATGCTATTCCTTTGAATGAGGATATGCTTGTGCATGATCCTTTCTACTCTCTAATGGATTTTGAACAAAGCCAGAATATGTTTCCAGGTTATTATACATTTAAACATGGATTTTGAATGGTATTACCTTTACTGATATTATTTTCTTTTTCTAGGAGAAATAATGAGTGGTCTTGGCAATGAAGTCGGAGTAAGTACTCATGAAATGCATAATATCGAAGTTCAAGATATTATTGCAGACAAAATTCCTGGGGAGAAGAAGATGATTCTGAATATTGGCATAACCCGTCTCAAGAAAAGATGTAGGGAGTTAGGAATTCGTCGATGGCCTCACAGGAAATTGGTGAGCTTGGAGACCATAATCAAGAATGTTCAGGTTCTCTCTCATACATACTTATAATCTGGCTTTAATAACGGCAGAGACTCGTGCTGATAACGTGTTATAAAATTAGGGTAGTGTTAGAATAAAATCTACACACTACACACTAAGAAAATTCTAACTATTCTTTGCACAAGAATTTCTCTTCAAACTTCTCTCTTTCTTTCTCTCACAATTCTTTCTCTAATCTTTCTTTCACTAATCTTTCTTTCACAAAATGATGGTGTATTACAAGCTTAGAGAATAGCTCTATTTATAGAGCTCTAATTAGTGAAATACATCATGGCATACATCATCTTCAACTAATCTCAATTAATGGTGTCTCCACTAAATGGTGAACATTCATAAAAATCTTCTAATAATTCACATAAATCCATAATTAGTGAAGCCTCCACTAATTAATGGAGATTCTAATAATTCATAACACCCCGTATTTTATCACATCAAGTGGAGGGAGTTGGATTTCCCACCAAAGCAATCGATCAAAAAAAAAAATAAAAAAAAAAAATAAACCAAAACAAAAAGGTTTCTCCTCCAATCCATTGCTGACCAACCCTTCCAGTCTTGACTTCGTGACAAAGGCTATCTAGAAATCCTTGACCATCGCATCTCTGACACCCACATCATCTCTGTGTACATGAGGATTCGAAGTACTTAATTATTAAATTATTAATAAATAGTATAGTCAAATTTTTATTAAATATTTGTAATATATTAGCTGGGAAATATAAGAGATATGTTAATTAAAAAGACGGGTGGAAGCCATTCTTGTTTATTGCTTCACTTGCAATGTTGGCATGTGGAAACTGACCATTTCACATGAAAAAATGTTTCTTCTTCCTTTTTCTCTCCTCCCCAAACACACAAACCTGCCTCCCTTTTTCCATTACTTTCATTTGCCTCTTTTCAAACAATATCAATACTGCTACTAATAATATCTATAACATTTTTAATTTTATTTTATTATTTACTAAATTGGACCAAACCCCCCCAAAAAAATAAATAAATAACAACCAACAAGATTATTAAATCACTTCCCCATTAAAAAACATTGGACAAATGTGTATGATCAGATTAAATTTTGATTCCATATATTAGAAAATAGTGAAAAGAATATTATGGAGAGTTTAAAGTTCAAATGATATTTCATTATTAGTTATAGCAATTATTTATGAAAAAAAAATGCAAAAAGGAAATCATGACATGTTAACTTAAACTTTTGTGTACGTATAATATGGGCCCTTTGCTTTGAGAACTAAAGTGAGGAATGATGTGGTTTTTTGGGCATTTGATAATTAATTGTTCAAATGGAAATTCTTCTATAGATCGGATTCACGTGAACTAATTACTTTAGAGTATTCTATTTTTCTAAAAAAAATATACAATTTTCACTGCACATTATACAATACTCAAAACAGTTAGTTCAAAATAAATCGGGCTCATCTTGAAATTTCCGGAGTCCAAGTAGTCTTCATGATCGACATTTTTCTTTTCTGTTTTCTTACGGGAAAATCAGTGATAAGGGTTTTGAAGCGTGTTTTCCTTCCTTCTTTGTCCCTTGGCTTGGATGGTACTTCTTGCGTCTCACCAAACTTCATTGATTATCCTCCTATGAAGTGGCTTTATAATTAAATGATTATCAAACTTTACTGGTTATAATTTTATTTTAAAATAATTGTGATATTTTTTTTAATTTTAAAATATATGTTAATTTAAATTTTTTAAAAATATATTTATGATATATTTTTACTAATATTTGTATCTTATTTATTATAATATTTTATTAGACCATTACATTAATTTTTTTTAATTTCTAAAAATGATAATATAGTCATTTTACTTTATATTTAAAAATGATAACTTTTTTAATTCTTGTGTTAAAAATTTAAACAAAAATTACTTGAAAATAGAAAATGCATTTTAATTAAATTAATTCATACACGATAACCTAATTAACTAATTCATACACAGAGAAACAAAGGGACGGAGAGTTCAAAAATATTGGAAGAGAAAGTCAAAGAGACACCGGGGAGGGGTGGGGGCCGATTAGAAATTGAATTAATTTTTTATCAAATCTGAGAAATATATACTAAATCTAAGAGTATCTTAAACATCAAAATTCAAATTAAAAAGAAGAAGAAATAAAATTTATTATAAAATAACTAAATTATCCATGAAGATCAAATTATTCTGAATTATGCAAAGATTAATACGGTGTTCTTAATAAAATCTTACTAATTTACTGTAAAGCTCTGAAATTTAAATTATTAAATTTTAAAAGATTTGAGAAGAATATAAATAAATAATTATGACTAAATAATATTTTATGATAATTCTATACCTCTTTATTTTTAGTATATACAACGTGAGTAATAAAAAAAGAAAATGTATTTTGCGGTTAAAATTGGAGACGCTGCAATTGCCAACCTATTTATAAAGGAAATTAAGGTATACGCAAATGGACCTATAACCATTGTCTTTCTCCTTTTTTTTTTCTTTTTGTTTTGAATATCTGGGCTCCAATATTGTCCTTTGCACGAAGTAAGTGCTCTAAAAAAAAAAATAATTTAACTACTACAGTAGATTCAGGCCCTTCGTGCTTAACTAAGTCTGAATTCAGGGGGGGGGGGGGGGGGAACAACAGTAGGAACTAAGGAAAGAGGAGGGGTCGGGAGGAGGGGGGGGGGTGGTTAATTTTTTTAGAGGGGCAGCTACAAAGATTGATCTTCATTTCTACATAAATATTTCAAACTGCTATTTCCTACTTGTCTTAAAACTAAGTCTGTTTACCTCTTAGTTCTCTTTCTCTCTCACACGCATTAATGTTGATTGTCCTGTTGAATTTCTGGAGTCGTCAGTACTGCTTCTCCGGATAACTGGAAAGAGCAGAAAAGTAGACTAAATTTAGAATGGCCGATAATCGTCTGCAATAAGTGATTACTTTTCCGACTTTGGTGACATGAAGTCTGTCATGACTCAACTTAATTTACTCCTAAGAGGAAAACAATCCGCTTCATTTTATTAAAATAGAATATTCTCTTTTCACATTCTAATAAAATATATTATTTTATGTTATTAATAGTTCTATCTCTTATTAATAAGGTAAAAATGTAAGAAATATAATATGGTCAAAATTTCTCCTAAACTATTATGTTAAATCTAATAGAGACCTATTTTACAACTAGAGAGTATAGTATTTTAAAGATCTTGAGACAAGACAAATAATAGGAAAGCCGTATTAATTCATGCTTACCATATGGAAAGATAATTGGAATTTGTCCCTAATCATCAAAGGGACATCACTAATGTTGCTCCTTTCCTATAGAGATTCCGCTGTGCAATTCAGAGCCACTTATTCCATAGCAGATGATAAACACCCCAACTTTTGCTGGTAATTTTCTTCTCTTGGCCTTAGCATTTTGGCATCTATAACTTCAACCAACATATGAGGGAACTTTCCACCCAGCCTCTTAGGTTTAAATTTCCTCCAAAAAAGTCATTACTTGGTTTTACTCCTCTAAACACTTCCATTAACATAATTCCATAGTTATAAACGTCACATTTTGTTGAAATTGATCCGTCCAACCCATGCAGAATTTTAAACTCTATGTCATGTTGATTAACAATCTTATGACTTGGTATCTATATATAGGTAGAGTCATGAGCTTTTAAGGATGTCCTAATTTATTTTGGTGTATCTAGTGTTATGGTACATATGTGTGTTTTTTAAGGCGGGTGTATGAGTTATGCGAGACCAGGTTTGGAAAAATACTAAGAATTCCTTGTGTAAATATTCTAGTAACTGTTAATAAAAAGCATCGTGATCTTTATTGTATGCGTAAACTTATTTAAATAAGTTGAACTGCATAAATTTTTGTACCTTATCTTACTCTTTATGTTCATTTTTCTGTTCTTATTAAGTATCCTGATTTAGATTCCCCAACAATGTTCACATACTGTAGTTCCTGAATTATCTTTATTTTTATGGCCCAAAATTTCTCACTCGGTTATTGCAGCTACTATGGACTCAAAACTACTTCTTATCCGATCAAATAAATGTTGCATAAAATGCAAGTAATTGGAAACAATGCTATTACTGTATTGATTTTGTATCTTGTTACAGGAGATGTCTGCTACTGTCGTGGATGGAAATGGTGTAGTTACAAGTCATATAATTTCCACAACCATTTGGGGCAAGAATGGAGAGCCCAAACAGGTATAAACCAGTACCTCTATTTTTGTTGATCTTGTTCTTTATCTTGCCTAATGCATTTTCTTCCACGGAAAGGATTTCTACAACCATTTTTGTGGCTTCTGCTGCGCTTTTATAGACATATATATTGGCTTTTAGTTGACTTTAATGGGAAATGGTTTTCAGAATTTCAGAGGTCTAGCATATATACACAATGTTCCTGGAGTTTGTCTTTGAGACTTGAAACCTCAGAATGTTTTGGGATATCTTATTTTGTTAAATTATCGTAAACAAGTAGCGGCTGTTGTTATCTTAGTGTTGCTGCATTCTTGTGCAGGTTGATCCTCTTACTCACCAAGTTAAAATTCGTGACTTTGTGTTAGGTTTTTCTCAATCCCACATGGGATAATTTAAAGAAGGGTAAGGAAGACTTTCCCTATAAATAAATTAGTATTGTTTTAGAGAGGGTACACCAACTCATTGAGCCTAATAAATTAGGAGTTTTTGGACCTTGAGTTATTTTGTAAAGGTTTGTAATTTTGTCCGTCCAAAAATTACATAGTAGAGTGAATGTAGATCTAATTAAGAGACCGAACCTTTTTCGTGTTGTGTTTTATTTATTTATTTTCTTTCCTCTTTTCTATATATTTGTGTATTGCTTTTATATATTTTCTTTCCTCTTTTCTATATATTTGTGTATTGCTTCCATTGCCCATTTTGGTAGTGCAAAAGTTCTAGTAAGTCAACTCTTTCTTATACCAAGTGCTTTATACTTTTGTCCTCTTTTCTGTTTTCCCTTCTTACATGGTAGGGCAAAATTTTTGTAAGTCGTGGCTTCTTGTAATCCATTTGTTTATCTCGCTAATATAGCATTCTCCTTTCAGAATGCAACTGACTAGTGTCATGGTTCCCGCTTCCATATACGTGAAGCAAACATATCATATACATGCCAATTTTTTCCACAATTATTTAATGTGGGTGAAGGGTCAAGCAAACATATCATATATTTGCTCACAATTTTATCGAGCTCCTGAACTCATATTTGCTGCAACAGAATATACAATCTCTATTGATATCTCGTGAGCTAGTTGTGTGCTTGCTGAACTTTTGCTGGGCTAGGTTATTATAGTTCACAAATGTTCTGCCTTTTGTTGAGATATAGACAGTGCCGAAATTGATTTGTTACCTAATAACCTCGTTATCGTTAGAAGTAAATAAATTACTTCTGCAATTAGAAAATAAGCTGTTATATACAAGTGGTAAATTGATAAAGCTATCCCAAAAAGAAGTATCAAATTTGAATTTGTATGTACCGATGTTTCATTTGTTTCTTGTTCTAGAGGAATTAGGGTAAAAATTTTAGAAAAAAACTGATTATTATCCATGGCCAATGTCTTAAAATTCCATCAGTTTGCTGATTTTGCCATAAATTATAAGCTTTTAATTAAATAGCTACCTCTTTGAAAACCTAACATGCCAAACTTACTGCAATACATTCCAACATCATGACCACAATTAGCTAATATACTTTGAATAACATTACTACTAGAATGCTGTCAATTCAAATGGAGGCCAGGGAGTGATCCTCTCTGTGATGCCACACTTCGTCTTCACAATAACTGGAGAAACAAAATAAGAGCTTTGAATTTGTTGGAAAACACTGCAATTTATTTCGAATACATTAGAGCTTATTTGGGAATTGCTAAAGCAAATTGTCTAGAGGTTGAATAAAGAGATGAAGAAGCAAAGCCAATTGCACAAACATAAAAGAAAATGAAACAAATCACAGTCATAATTATATCAAAATAAATGAATAATCATCAAATCTTCAGCACAAGTATTCTATGATCCTACAAGTTAAAGCTTTCAAGAACTTCATTAGAGGTGAAAATTTCAAAATTTATAACACTATAAAATTTAGATAGTTTTATATCTAAGCGTACCTTACATGTTTATGTCTTTGTATGGTATGGTTGTAGTTGAATCTTTATCTTCTCCAATGCAACAATAATGTCTGCCATGGTACACCTTTCTTTTGCAGATTCCTTGGTGCAATTTAGCGCCACTTCCATGATTGACGAGATACATTCCAAATCATCATTGGAGTAATTCCCATTTGTGCATAGTAAATTGGCATCTATTATTAGACCTAATGAATTGAGAACAGAATGATGGACCCAAGCTCTAAGGTTCAAATCTCCTTCAAACATTTCATCATTTGGCTTTTTCCCCGTGAAGACTTCCATCAAAAGGACACCATAACTGTATACATCGCATTTTGTTGATACTAATCCTTCTAACCCATACTCTGCAGTAAACGAGACATAATATTAAATATTGGTAAAAGATATTTAAAAGAATTTATTTTCATATTAGTTTATTGAGAAAGATAATAGCTTATTGATATAAGTTAAATGTTTCACCTGGTGCCAAGTAACCTAACGTAGCCAATGTTTTTGTGTATGTCTTACTATCTTCGTGTCCCAATAATTTGGCGATACCAAAATCACTTACATGAGCAACCATATCTTGATCCAGTAAGATGTTGCTAGGCTTCAGATCGCAATGGACAATAGGTGTTGAATAACCAGAGTGCAGGTAATCTAATGCATGTGCTACATCAATCATTATATTCAATCTTTGCATGGCATCTAAGAAATAATTTCCCAAATATAACCATTGCTCAAGACTTCCATTGACCATAAACTCAAGCACCAATGCCTTGAAATCAGGATTAGAGCAACTACTGATAACTTTTGTAAGATTTCGATGACGAAGTTGGCGCAATATTGTGCATTCAACATCAAAGCTCTTTGAAGCTCTTTCATATTGTATGTTAAACACTTTAATAGCTACAATCCTCCCATCATGAAGTATCCCTTTATAAACGGAACCAAAACTCCCTGTACCCAACAGATTGTTCTCATCATATCCATTAGTTGCTTCAGAAAGCTCATAATACGAAAATCGTTCATGTGCCCCCGCTGGCAACAACTCCATTTCAGTTTCAGCATTATTTTTCTTCTGATATCTTAGGTAAACAAAAATTAATGCTATGACACCCATAAATGCTGCAGAAATTGGTAGCAAAATGATCATAATTTGGTGAACCTTTCTATTTGACCTAGCAGAACATGGTCGGACGTGTAACCTTTGCGCTCCACATAACCCTTTGTTGAATGCAAAAGATTCACTTGTAAAGTTTGAAAATGGACCTCCATTTGGAATTTCACCACTTAAATAATTAAAAGAAACATCGAAGTACTTCAAGTTTCGAAGCTTCTCCAATGAATTTGGAATCAAACCAGAAAGATTGTTATGCGATAGGTTCAGCGATTCCAAGTTGACCATCTCATCCATTGTTTTAGGAATTGATCCTTGAATTTTATTGTCGGCCAAGTGAAGGGTTTGTAGATTCTGAAGATCTCTAAATGAGGAAGGAAGACTACCTGAAATATCATTCATTGATAAGTCTATCAATGTTGCAGCCTTTAAATTTCCAAGCTCGGCAGGCAAAGGACCGCTCAAGAAGTTTTTGGAGATGTTGAGCTCTAATAGATCTGTAAGGTTCCACAAACTTGTCGGTATACTACCGTGTAATTTATTAGAACCAAGTGAGAGTTTTCTCAAAGACGGCAATTTCCCCAAGCATTCAGGAATTGGCCCTGAAATTTCATTGCACTCCATATAAACTCCATACAATCTCTGTATACTACAAAGACTCCCAATCATGACTCCATTTAGCTTGTTATTCCCAAGATTTAGAGTTTGAAGGTTTTGTAAGAATTCTATAGTTGATGGCAATGACCCAGACAATTCATTCCAACTTAAGTCTAAAACAACTAAATCTCTTAAATTGCCAATTGTATCCGAAATGTTGCCCTTGATCTTGCAGTTGGATGCTTCAAAAATTTGAATAGAATTTGAAAGGTTCCCAACTGAATCTGGAAGAACACCCTTCAATGGATTATCACTGACGCTAAAGTGTGTCAAGTTTCTGCACTTTGCCAAGGCATTCAGGGGTATGGGACCTCTTAAGTTGTTAAAGCCCAACCTAAGTCTTTTAAGGTTGTGTAGGTTGCCAAGTTCTCGTGGTATTATACCTGCTAAAGTCATGTAATATTAGACATCTAGAAACTTTTATATCTCGATCCTGTTAGTTATGAAATTCCAAATTTTGTCTTAGTAATCTAATCAGTGGTGATAAAAGAGATTCAATCACCAAAATAATGCTCCAAGCATTTAGAAATATATGTACTTTCTTTTTGTTTCAAATTATTTGTTATTTTGTAAAATTAAAGTATAATTTATTACTTTTTGTTTCAATTTTATCTTTTCATTACTCTAATGAAGTGATGTAAATGGTGGTAAAATTCATGTTATGAGAGTAGGGGTGTTCATTATTCGATTTGAACCGAAAATCCGAACCGAATTAGCTCCAATTTTGGTTTTCAATTCGGTTTTAATGAAATCGGTTCAGTTTTAGAATTTATATAAAAATTTATTTCAATTTTCAGTTTTCTAAAATAAAAAATCAAAAAATCGAATTATGTTTGTAAATTTTAAAATATATAATTAATATTAAAATGTTGTTAATTAATTAATTAATTAATTATATAAACTATGATTTTTTAAAAAATTTCTGTTCGATTTCGATTATTTCGGTTCAGTTTAGTTTGATTTTATCCGAAATAAAGTCATTAGTAATTAAGTTTAAAATCTCTATCTTTGCAATTTATTATATCTGTGACCATAACTTTCTACTAAAACGTTCGGCCTAAAATTTTAAAATGTTTGGATTTTAATTTATATTATATTTTATATTAGATTTGAATTGTAATTTATATTAAACTATCCTTGTTTGAACTTAAATTTATATTAGATTAATGGATCTACTAAAGGAAGCATTTAAATTCGGTTTAAAATCGAACCGAATCGAACCGAAACTATTTCGGTTCAGTTTTATTGATTTTCTTTCAATTTCGATTTGTTTTAGTTTTGATTTAAAAAAAACCAAATTTAAAAACGAAAACAGAACTGGAAACTGAATGAAACACCCCTAATAAAGAGTTCAACTCAAGCTTTTAAGTCATTAGAGGAGTATGTGGGAGCATTTAAGGTGTTAGGGTTCATTTTCCTATACCAATTCATTACCTTCAATCTTTTAAAATTTTAAATCTCTATCTATCTTCATTTTCTTTTATTTGGGTACAACTTTTCTTTTTCAATTTTGAGTATAATTAATTGATTCATCAAATTAAGAGGGTGTAAATATGTATTCTTTTCTTAAATTCACCTAAATTTTAATAATTTCTTAATATGTATAATTTGTATAACAGTGATAAAAAATTTTCAAAAATGATAGAATAATGAAGTATCCATAGCATGAAAAAGATAGTTAATTGTCATACCTGTTAGGTAGTTATGATGCAAGTAAAGCAACTCAAGCATTGTTAAATTTCCAAACTCTTTGGGGATGAAGCCTGCAAATAAACCAATAGAAAATGTGACTATGTTGATGTCAAATAATGTAAGAGGGAATTTTCACAAACATATTAAAAGACAACTCTAGCACAGTTCTTAAATTTGAAATTCCTATACTGGGTTCTTATTTCCGTTCCTATACTTATCCTTCCCATTATTAAAATTGCTTCTTTATTTTTAGTTTGTTTTTTTAAAAGTACCATTTTAATAAAGATAAAAAGTGTTAACTCTCTTTAAACTTTCTTTGATTTTAGATTTTTTCCTCTTTGTTTTAAAATTTTAATTCTTGCTTTCCAACCCATAAAATGTGTTAATACTCGTCCTTTCATCTAATTTAGCTGTTAAAGTATTGCTTACACTACTAAGAATGAATGAACCCTGCTTTTCCACCTTCTCTTCATCCCTTTCTTTCTCTTATTTCCCAAAAGCCATAAACCACGCTGGTGCCACAATCCTTAGCGCTAATCCCACTATCATCACAGACCACTCACACGAAAGCTTCAAAACAGAAGCTACCACCAATGTGGCTGTTCTTTCTTTCCTTTTCTCTCTTTCCTTCTCATTTCTTTCTCTATCAGTGATCTACGACCAAGTAGATCTACGATTAGCCTCCCCTCTCTCTTCTCCTTTCCTCCTCCTTTTCCTTCTTTCTATCTCCCTTCCTTTTTCCCCCTTTCTTCCTTCTCCTTCACCATCACTACTATCAACCATCACTACTAGGACTGCTCTTCTTTTTCCTTTTTGCCTTCCTTCTTCCTTTTTTCCTCCTCTTTTGCTAGGTGGAGATGCGGAGCTGATGAGTATAGTCAACAATGGGGAAGGCGAAGAAAGAGTAGGAAAGGGAGAATAGGAGGGGAGAAAGCAAGAGGGGGAGGGAAATTAAAGTTCCAAGCTTGGGAAAGGTGAGAAAGAATGGAAAAAGATAAAGATTTTTTTTTTTAAAAATAGTTTGAAAAGATGGGTTTAGGATTTGTAAAAACTTTATACATTAATATATATATATATATATATATATGTATATATTAGTTTGTACTTTATTTGATAATTATACATATATATCTCAGAAAAATTAGAATGAAGAGTCCACCTCTGATGTTGTTTGCAGCAAGATTTAACTCTTGTAGTTTCTTCAGGCTCCCAATTTCTTTAGGTATAACTCCACTAAGCTCATTTTTGGTAAACTCCAAGGCTTCAAGTTCTGAACATCGCAACAAATTGGATGGTATTTGACCATGTAACTTATTAAATCCTAGAATAAGCTCTTTGAGTCTTGGAAGAGAATCACATATATGATCAGGAAGACTATCAGATATGCTATTATTTGCAAACGAAATTGATTCCAGTGAGGAAATGTTGAAGATCTCTCTCGGAATTGTACCTTTCAACATAAGAATGATTAGATGACATTATAGATGTTATCCGGACTAGTAATTAATATACATCACAAATAAGAATGTAAATTCAAAAATATTAATTAATATACCTGTTATGATATTATCTTGAATGACCAACTTCATAAGGAATGTTAGATTACCTATCACCCTTGGAATTTCACCTAAAAATTGTCAAGTAATAATTATAAGTGAGTACCAAAGTTTTTTATGAATAGTATGACGAAAACCAATGTTATAATGTTCCTAGCCAAATTTAACTATTTTTTAATCGTTTAGAGGCAAGTAAGAATGACTCCCTTTTATTTTCTTTGTGAATAATACAATAACAAGGTAATTTTGGTTAAAATTCCAAAATAAAGTGGGTTATCTTCTCAAAACTTATGTTTTAATAATGAATTAAGGCATGGTATATATATTGGTGTTTGTGTTTGGTATATTATATGTGAATGCATTCAATTAATTTTGTATATTGATAAGTGCTCATCATGTATATATATTTTTATGCAAATTGTACTTTATTTGTTGTAAAATTTGGTTTAAATGACTACTCATCCCGACATTTTCTCATTCTTTTATCTAGGAGTCATGGAATAAGGATTTGATGAAGAATGAGGTTGAAAAGAGAAGAAAAAGGTAAGAAAAAACTGCTAGAATATAAGCAGCACCATCTGGTTCATAATAAGCGGCGCCACTCAATTGTAGAAGTCAACAAGCTGGATTTACTGGAAGTAAATGGTACCATTCAAGCTAGTATAATCGGCGCCACTAGGATCGTGAAATAAAGTAAAATAAGAAATAAGTGGTGCTGCTTATCTCAACTTAAGCGGCGCCATTTAGTGTTGTAGAATAGATTTTCTGATCTAATTCAATAACAATTTTTAAGGTTTTCGGGATCTACAAATAGAACAAAATGGAGCTAAGAGAGATGACTAGCAAAGAGGAAAAGCAGCCACTACAAGAGAGAAGCTCAAGGAGAATATTGGAGTGTTGATCTGGAGGAGATTTGAGGGAAAAAAAAAAAGAAGAGGGGCTTATCTATGTTCTTCATTATCCATTCTTTTTATTTTCTCTTGTCAATTTGTATGAAATTCTTTTATCATATTTGAAATAATGAATCTTAATTAGATTCTTGTACTAAATCTTTTTTTATTTATTTATTGAATTTCTATGTCTAATGTGTGATTACGTGGGCTTATTTGTGTTGGATTGATTGTTTGTTTACTCTCTTCTAATAAATTCAAAAGATGGGGTTTGGAGTTGAGTTATAAACTAATTGATTCAATGTTTGTTTTTCCTTAATTAATTCGAGAGAGAGGTTGAGGGATCAGAATTTTGTAATTACTTGGAACTTAATATCGTCTAGAAATAAGAGTATTGGGTTCTTTCAGATTTACTTATTAGGTGTTTTGTACTTAATACTTCTCAAGTCTAATTGGGGAGGTAAAGATACTCTTGGATTAGTTAAGAATAGGAAATCCATAACTCGAGAGAGAATAGACTTTACACTTGTAACCCCTTATAATTACGGGTCTTAGATCTAGACTTTGATTATCTTGAATGTGTATTTGGTACTTGGCTAATTTTTGGGAATTCTTAACAATTACATGTCTTATTCTCTTTTTCTTATCTTTGAGACTCTCGTGGCTAATCTTGTGAAAGGGTTATGGGTTCTTTTTGCCCGTCCATTGTAAATACCTAGTCTTGCTAATTCAATAGGTTAGACAATAGAAGAAAAGGAAGTAATTATACTTATACCCTTTCTTTTGAGTTCTTTGATACTTGCTACTAGAATTCTATATTACACGATAGGTGCACTTACCTAAATGTATGTTGTATGAGTAATTTGCATTTTATTTAAAATTTTGTTGAGCATGATATTTCTTTCTATATCACACAAAACATACAGTACATATTGGAATATAAGATAATATCAGGAAATCTTGGATTCTATTTATTTAGTCATATACATATTTGTGAATACTACAAACTATTCGATGTAAATATTTGTTTATATACTTATGCATAGTACTAACCATTATATGTACATACTTGTATATAATTTTCATAATTCTAGTTGGTATGATTGTGTTGTCTTGTTGTATTGATTTAGCTATTTATCTAGCCATGGTTGTACACACTCTTTGTATTTGTATATTTAGGTATTTTTCAATAGAGTTCCTTATTGTACTTATATGATTTTTAACTATCATTTTTGTGTTAAATTGTTTGTTGTATGTAAGGATCTTTGATATATATTTATAATAGTTCTAGTGCTTTGTACATTAGTATTTTGTTATGTATATAGATTATGTATTGATAATAGTATATTATCATACATATTGATTTAGTGTATCCCTTGGTATTAATATATGTTTTGATTTTGTTTATATTAGTCGATTTTATAGTTTGTTACTAATATTTGTGTACATATATTAGTATATAGTGATTTGTGTTGTTATTAATATTGATACTAGTAAATATTTTTTTATTAATTGTTTTAGAATCGAATATTAGGTAATACTAATTACTTATTTATGAAAGTGGTATTGTATTCATATATGTATATTCTGAATATGTGTAATAAACTTTATTCGGGAGAAGCGAATCATTACTACTTACTGAATTTATAATTGACTCACTCTTCAATTTTTCTCATTTCAAATTCTAAGGATGAACCATGATAGGAAGGCACTTACTACTAAGAATATGACTGGAGTTTAGAACGAAGTCAAAAATTCAAGATTTTGCTTAGTGGCTGATTTTATTTTATTGGTTTGAAATTCCTCCCATGTTACTTAAATAATAAGTTAAATAGATTATATTTAGATTTTCATCAGATTTTTTTTTCCCTAATTGAGGATATTTGGTTATAATTTTTTTGATATATTATTTTTGAGAAAATATTTGATGATTAAAATTTTAATATAAAACTTCATATTATTAGATAAATATTCTAATAATATAATTATGTCATGCCCTACGAGTGCGGGACGTAACATTATAATTACTCATTGGTAGAAGTACGTAGTCCTTACCAAACTAGGCAATAATGTGTTAGAAAAAAAAAGGAACTCCGCAAGAAATGAGAATGCACTATCTTTCGACTATTAAAGCCCCAATGTAACATTGGCATTTAACCGTACATTAATTATGAAAATTTTCATTGAGTACTAAAAAGTGCTTTCAACAGTGTGTGTGTGTGAGAGAGAGAGAGGTTATGATGAGTGTGGCAATTTGTCTATATACCAATGAAATTCGCTAATTTATTCATAATCTATTGTCATTTTTCTGCCCTTAAACTACTAGTTTCTAAAAACCGCCAAATTTGTTCTCAAATAATTTTGTTATTAAATTTTTTTTGTCAGTTACTTTTTTTATTTTAAAAAATTATCAAATTGGTCCTTAAACTAACTCTTTAATGTTATCCATGAACAATTTTCAAGGTGCGTAGTTGGTCTTGACCACCAATCCCAAATTTGGAGTTTAATACTTAGGAAAACCGACATCACCCATTGTTTAGTAATAATAAGTAAAAACCACACTAGTAATGGTTAAAATTCTTAATGATGATTACCGTGATAATATGAAAAGCATTAGTGGGCTTTCGAGAATTGAAATCATGACTTGTATGAATGGAGTTTCACCTGTTAGATTGTTATAGTAAAGATATAGCTCTTGTAGTGCCTTCAACTTCCCAATGTCTTCCGGTATGACTCCTCCAAAATTGTTGTAAGCTAAACCCAATACTAGAAGTTGTGAACAATTAGACAAAATTGACAACATTGGACCTGAAAGTTGAATCCCCCCAAAAAAATGTAGCACACTGTAAGCAATTAAAAGGTTGATAAACTAAATAAAAAATGCATAACGAAGAATTCCAAAAATATTTACTTTGTCTATCATAATAAATCAAGATTGTACCTTTAAAATTGTTGTAGTCAAGATATAGCAATTGGAGCATCTCCAAATTCCCCATTTCTTGTGGCAAGACTCCACCAAAGTTGTTGTAAGATAAATCCAAACCTTGAAGTTGTGAACATTGAGATATGCTGGAGGGCATTCCACCGCTCAACTGGTTCGATGACAGGTCAAGCAGATTGAGATTTGGAAGACGTAGGCACATATAATCAGGAAGGCCACCAGATAAGCTATTATTGAACAAAGAAATAGCTTCTAGTGTGGACATATTGAATATGGCAAGTGGTACGAAACCAGAAAGTTGATTTTGCCCAACGGCCAATGTCTTCAAATTATTAAGATTCCCAATCTCTACAGGAATGGGTCCTTGCAGAGAATTGAATGATAGCCTTAAATCCTCCAGAGTGGATATGTTGAATATTGAAGGCGGGATGAGCCCAGTGAAGCTATTTTCACTTAACAAGATGATTCGAAGTCTGTGTAAAGAACCAATCCAAGATGGAATTTCCCCACTGAAATTGTTCGTCGTCAAGTCGAGGGACCTAAGAAAAGATAGATTTCCCAGATGTGGAGGTATGGTTCCAGTGAGATCCATGTTTGAAAGATTTAAAGCAATCACCCTTCGGTGGCGAGAGCCACAAGTGACTCCAATCCACTCACAAACAGAAGAAGAGGTGGTAGACCAGTTGTTTGCAAGGAATTTGTAGGGGTCTGAAGTGATGTGATCTTTCAAGGAAAGAAGAGAAGATTGATCAGTAGTGATGTTTGTTGCAGCCGCGGAAAAGCAAGCCAATAGAAGATGCAAGAGGAAGAGATGCGAGAAGAAGCAGAAGCAAAATCCGGCCATGATTATGCAGGGAATATGAATGGGAGGACAACTACTTGTAATGAAGATTTGTAAGCTCGTTACTATATATATATATACACACACACACGCCCACATAGCGCACTGTCAGCTATTATTCTGGCATATTAGAGTTGTTAGCGACCAGTACGATGAATTGTCAAATTCATACATTATGCGGTATGGATTGAAAAAGGAATCCAATTATTGTTGCACGTACAGTCCCTGTTCACTTTATCACATAGCGCACTGTGTAATAGGAAAATTTTAGTACTTCACGCGTGGACCAATCTTTACATTCGCTTTATTAGTATTGTCTTCGTCTCTATTTTTTTTTATCATAATTGAAAAATTTTAACGTATTTTGTTATCTATCACATTAAAAAAAATTATATACCATTAATATTAATTTTACTACTATACTCTTATATTAAATAACTTTAAAAAATAAAAGTGTAATAACCTTAGAGAAATAGTTGAGTAAATAAAACAAGAAAACAGTTATGAAGAAAATTAAATCCAATGATACTTTTAGAATGTATAAAAAAAATTATATGAATTTAATAAAATAACTAATTTTTTAAAACTGTGTAGAGTAATTAATTATGACAGATAAATAGGGACGGATGAAGTATTTTACCCTAAAGTTTCTTATTTTCTATTATTTAGTGAAATTTCTATTTTGTATTTTAATTAATATTTTATTTCATTTTGTTACTAAATATTTTTAAATATAATTTATTTTATTTGATAATAATTTCAACAATCGGAAACTATTAAAACCAATCCAAATCAAATCAAGCCAAACTAATTGAAGAAGGCTAAAGCTTTGCCCCAATAATTGCTGTCAGAATAATGTATTCTTCGGAATGATAAGAGGGATATTTTAAATAGTTTGATTAATAAAATTTATTATTTTAAAATTTTTTTAAAGTTAACTTGTAATATTTTGAGATAAATAAAATATTTGTTAACGGATTTTTTACTCTATTGATTTTAAGGAGAGATTTTATTATTATTATTATTATTATTATTATTGTTATTACAACATTGAAAAATGGCAAAACAGAATTAAAATAAAGCAAAAAATATTGTTAATTTTGGAAGTGAGTGACTGTGATGATAACGAGAGAACTGAAAGAAGTATTGCTTTCTTGGTGGAAAAACAGGAACCGGCTTTAGTGCACCTTTTTTCCCCCTAGAAAAAGGGACTTAGTGCAGACAATGTATAATGGAGACAATGAAGCGGACAACAAACATGATAGAATTATATCTTTACATCTTCGCGATCAGCGTTCTAAGAGTGGAAAGACCAAGACTTTGAATAAACGAGAACAGAGAGTAATCTGCTACGAGGAAAGGCCAAGTCTTCTGGCCTCTGATAATGAGGCTATCTCTGTATGGGGGACCCGCTATTGGAAATAGCAGGACTTGAATGAGAAAAACCATGACTCCTTGGCGGTTTTGCTGGCCCATAGTCTTTTTTATCGGTGCTCACAGATCTGGTTAGGCGTGTATCTTTCATACTTTGATTTTAAAATTAGTAGTAGGATGATTTGTGGGAAGATATTGTATGTTTGTCGTTTTGTTTTTTTGTTTTTTCGTTCTATTAATATAAAATTTTACTTAGAAAAAAAAAATGTGATGAAAGACCAAACCAAGACTCATAAATATATATTTTACAATCTCTGCCTGACCAACAATTCCTTTTCGGATGACAAATTTCCAAAAGAAAGACTAAAGAAAGACCAAGACTTCTGATACGTAAGAAAAAAGTAACCTTTTCTATGAGAAAGACCAAGACTTGTATGATTCTATCATCTCTTATCATGAATGCTACGTCTTATCGAGGGATCCTATATGTTGGAGAATGCAAGACTGAATGGCACGAGAAAGACCAAGACCTAATTAAGCGTCATCTCTCAAGCTCTAATGCAAAGAAATCCTCGGGGTGCACATTTGGACACTATCTACTGATAAAGGAGAAAGGAAAGGGAAAATAATTTAAAAATAAATAATCATTTTTGTAAAATAAATATGTTTTTTCTAAACTTGTACAATTAATTTCTTCTATTTAAAAAAAAATATAAACTTCAATAACTCATTAATCCAACCATAAATATTTATAGTTTACAAAGATACTATGGTTATTTAATAATAATTAATATTTTTCAATCAAATGAATTAATAAATAATATTTAATATTTAATAATAATCAATAATCCAACCATAAATATTTATAGAAAAAATAAAAATTATTATAAAATAACTAAATTATTCATGACAATCAAATGAATATAAACTATACAAAGAGTAATATGATGTTATTAATAAAATCTGACCAATTCACTATAAAGTTCTAAAATTTAAAAGACGTGAGAGAAAAATAAATAAAAAATATTATTAAAATAATACTTTATAATAATTCTGAGTATGCACATGTAAATAATGAAAAAAGAAAATGTATTTCGCGGTTAATGGACCTATAACTTTTATTGGACTCCATTGTCTTTCTATTTTTTGTTAAATATTTGGGCTCCATTGTCCGTAGCACAAAGTACTTGCACTAAAAAATGATTTATCACGACATCTGTACCCAATGGAACGCTTGTGGATTCAGGCCCTTCGTCCTTGACCAAAGTCTGGATTCAGCAGAAAACAACTACAGTAAGAACTAAAGGAGGGGATTTTTTTAATTTTTTTTACAGTGGTATCTACAAAGATTGATCTTCGTGTCTGCATAAATACTTCAACCTGCTTTTTCTCACTTGTCTTAAACTAAATCTGTCAACCTCTTAGTTCTCTTTCTCTCTCTCAGTTGTACAAATTGTTCAAAAGTTACAGTGGTAACTTTTTAACATGTATGTGAAAGATTTTAGAATTTTGTTTATGAAGTAAACAACACAATTCAATAAAAATTACTTATAATATTTGATTCACAAAGATGGATAAAGAGAAAATTTACTCCTATCTTATTTGATTGAGACTTTTGTATAAAAAATTAAAACCACGTCTAAACAAATAAATTAAATCATTCATTTACCAACTTTCATTTACCTTGTTTAGAATGAAGGAGAGTTAAGCTAAAATCTCAACAGCTCTCAATAACGAGAGAGAGTTATGAATGAAAGTTATGACTAACTTGATTAGTCATTAGTGAAAAGTTATGATTGATTGTTCGAAAGGTATCAATATCATTCGTCAAAATTATGACTAGTGGAAATATAATTTTTTTTTTTTATAAATAGCATATCTCTTCTCTTAATGGTGTATAAATTATTATTTGATAATTCTATATTTGTTGTCTCGTTTATTAAATATTCTTACTGTATACTAGTGATAATTTGTCTTAACCCTTTAGCGAATATTTGATGTAATGGGTCAAATAACACCTTAAGGAGAATGTTATACACACCTCAAGAGGGTTCTCCTTTCTCTTTTGTATTCTCTTGAGCATCCATATTTGCAAACACATGTTCAATTCCTCATGTTCATTTATCACCTCGTTATGCTTTGTTTTGAATACAATTGTACATATTTTTTTCTTTATTAACAGGTAGGGGTTCGCCAAACTCCCACAGTGACACTGGTAGTGTTACTTAAAAAAAAAAAGAAAAAGAAAAAGAATGGGATTAGTGATCCTCCAAACTTGGTGGAGAGAGTTTGTCTTGAATGGAAAATATACAACTATAAACGAAGGTAGCTTCTTATTACACAACACACAAAAATGACTACACAAGTTAAAGAGTGCATGTGCATATATACCACCTTAAATAAGATACAACCATGGCATACTACAACAACATGCAATTAGCCATTATATCTAACTTTGAACAACACCACTAACATAGAGTTTAGCGGATGAGAAGAATAACTTCGAATTTGATGGAAAACACTGCTATCTCTTCCCTTCCAAATCTACAACCAAAGTGGAAAAAGAGTTATCTGGGAACACCTCTTGAAACCGCTGAAGCAATGTCCAAGGTTGAACCAAGAGAGGAAGAAGCCAAGCCAATTGCACAAACATTAAAAAAAAAAAAAAAAACAAAGATTAAAAAATATGCATATTGAAACAGAAGAATTATCATTATATCTTCGACACATAAAGTCTTCAACGATCAGGAATTCCTTTAAAGATGAATTCAAAATATTTTATATAAAATTTATACGTAAACTTACCCTACATCTTCATGTCCTTGTATGGTATATATGGTTCTGCCTTAAGCTTGATCTTCTCCAATGCAACAATAACATCTGCCATTGTATATCTTTCTTTTGGAGATTCCTTCGTGCAATTTAGAGCCACTTCCATGATTGAGGAGACACATTCCAACTTATCAATGGAGTGATTGCAACATGTGCCAAGTAAATTAGCATCAATTATCGAAGCTACTGAATTAAGAACAGAATTGTGGATCCAAGCTCTAAGGTTCAAATTTCCTTCAAACATGTCATCATTCGGTTTTTTCCTTGTGAAGACTTCCATCAAAAGGATACCATAACTATACATGTCACATTTTGTTGACACTAATCCTTCTAATCCATACTCTACAATAAATGAGAGATTAAACATCAAATATTGTCAAAATAAATTTTAGAAATTAAAACATAACATTTTCAAATAAATTTACTAAGTGAGTGCAATTCATTAGTGTAAGTTAGATGCTTTACCTGGTGCTAAATAACCTAATGTAGCCAATGTTTGTGTATATGTCATACTATCTTCGTGGCTCAATAATTTAGCAATACCAAAATCACTTACATGAGCAACCATATCTTGATCTAGTAAGATATTGCTAGGCTTCAAATCGCAATGGACAACAGGCGTTGAATAACCAGAGTGCAAATAGTCCAATGCATGTGCCACATCAATCATTATATTCAATCTTTGCATAACATCCAAGAAATAATTTTCCGAATATAACCATTGTTCAAGACTTCCATTGATCATGAACTCAAGCACCAATGCTTTGAAATTGGGATTAGAGCAACTGCTAATGACTTTTGCAAGATTTCGATGACGAAGCTGGCGTAATACCATACATTCAACATCAAAACTCTTGGAAGCTCTTTCAAATTGTAAGTTAAATACTTTAACAGCTATAATCCTCCCATCACAAAGTATGCCTTTATAAACGGAACCAAAACTCCCTATACCCAACAAATTTTTCTCATCGTACCCATCAGTTGCTTGAGAAAGCTCATAATATGAAAATCGTTCAAGTGCCCTTGGTGGCAACAACTCCACTTTGTTTTCTGCCTTAATTTTCTTCTGGTATCTTAGATAAACAAAAACTAATGCTACGACACCCACAAATGCTCCAAAAATTGATAGCAAAATGATCACAATTCCATGAACCTTTCTTTTATTTGATCTAGCAGAACATGATGGGACAAGTAACCTTTGCGCTCCACATAACGCTTTGTTGAATGCAAAAGATTCACTTGTAAAATTTGAAAATGGACCCCCATTTGGAATTTCACCACTTAAATCATTAAAAGAAACATTGAAATACTTCAGATATTGAAGCTTCTCCAATGACTTTGGAATCAAACCAAAAAGATTATTATGTGATAGGTTCAGCGAATCCAAGCTTACCATCTCACCCATTGTCGTAGGAATTGATCCTTGAATTTTATTGTAGGCCAAGTGTAGGGTTTGTAGATTCTTAAGATCTCCAATTGAGGTGGGAAGACTACCCGAAATATCATTCATTGATAAGTCTATCAATGTTGCAACCTTTAAATTTCCAAGCTCGAAAGGAAGAGTACCGGTCAAGAAATTTGCAGAGAAGTTAAGCTCTAACAGATCTCTAAGGCTCCATAAACTTGTCGGTATGCTACCATGTAATCTATTGGAACCAAGTGAAAGTTGTCTCAAAGAAGTCAGTTTCCCCAAGCATTCAGGAATTGACCCTGAAATTTCATTATACTCCAAGTAAACTCCATACAAACTCTGTAAATCACAGACCCCAATGACTCCATTTAGCTTGTTCCTCCCAAGATCTAGAGTTTGAAGTTTTTGTAAGAATTCTACACTTGATGGCATCGACCCAGACAATTCATTCGAGCTTAAGTCCAAAACAACTAAATCTCTTAAATTGCCAATAGTATTTGGAATGTTGCCCTTGATCTTGCAATTGGATGCTTCAAAATGTTGAATAGAATTTGAAAGGTTCCCAATCAAGTCTGGAAGAATACCATTTAATGGATTACCACTAACCCTAAATACTATCAAGTTTTTGCAGTTTGCCAAAGCATCCAGGGGTATGGGACCTCTTAAGTTATTAGAGTCCAACAAGAGTTTTTGAAGGTTGTGTAAGTTGCCAAGCTCTTGTGGTATTGTACCTGCCAAAGTCATGTATATAGTAATATTAGACATGTAGAAACTTTTAAATCTTGATCCTGTAGTTGTGAAATTTCAAATTTTGTCATAGTAATTAATTTAACCAGCGTGATAAAAGAGATGCAATCACCAAAACAATTTTCCCACCATTTCAAAATAATGATTTTTTAATTTCAAAGTATTTGTCATTTATGAAATTAAAGTGTAATTTATTTTTTTTTTCCATTTTATTCTTTTCATTGCTCCTGTGCAGTGATGTAAATGGTGGCGAAATCCATGCAGTAATGAGTTCAGCTCAAACTTTTAAGGCATTAGGAGAGTATGTGGGAGTATTTAAGGCATTAGGATTCATTTTTCTATACCAATTCATTACAATTTCAATATTTTCAATATTTGGTTTTCTATGTATCTTTAGTTTTTCCTGTACAACCCTTTTATTTTTCAATTTTGAATATAATTAATTGATTCATCAAATTAAGAGAAGGATAAATAACCATTCCTTTTTTAAAGCTGCCTAAAGTTTAATAATTTCTTGTATATATGATTTGTGCAGTAGTAATAGAAGTTCTAAAAATGATAGAGTCATAAAGTATGATCCATAACATAAAAAAGGTTGTTAATTGTCGTACCTGTTAGGTAGTTTTCACTTACATAAAGCAATGTAAGCATTGTTAAATTTCCAAATTCTTTGGGGATCAACCCTGCAAATAAGTTAGTAGAAAATGCAGTTGTTGACGTCAAATAATGTAAGAGGAATTTTTAACAAACATATAAAAAGATAAATCTAGTATAATTCTTAAATTTGAAATTCCTATAGTGGGTTCTTATTTCCTTTCCAGTACTTATCCTTACCATTTTATAATTGCTTCTTTTTGGTGAAGAAAAAAGTGTCATATTAACAAGGACAAAAAGTGTCAATTCATTTTAAAGCTTTAACGGATTTAAAATTTTGTTCTCTTTATTTCAAAATTTTAATTCTCCAACTCATAAAATGAATTGCTCTTTGTTCTTCTATCCAATTTGGATGTTAAGTGTTGCTACCAGCATTAAATGGGACTAAAACGAGGGATACTTTTGAAAACTTATTTCTTTTCTTTATTTTTCTTTTTCTCTTCTTTCATTTCTTTCTCTTTCTTACTAAAAGCCATAAACAATGCCTATATCAGTGATCTGCTACCAAATAGATCTACAATGCCTCCCTTTCCTCTACCCTTTTCCTCCTTCCTTCTTTCTTTCTCCCCTCCCTCTTCCCTCTTTCTTCCTCCTCATTCGCCATCACAACCGTCAACCATCACTACCAAAATGGCTCTTCCTCTTTCTTTTTCGCTTTCCTCTCCCCTTTTTCTTCCTCTATTGCCTGGTGGAGATGTAGAATTCATTGAGATGGTCAAAAATGGTGAAGGGAAAGAAGGAGGAGGAAAAGAAGAATTGGAGGTGAGAAAGCAAGGAGAAGGATGGAAAGGGAAGCTCCAACACCAGTATTCATAAGTTCAAGAAGGAAGAGAAAGAACGAAAAAAGATAAGAATTTAAAAAAAGAAAAAGTTTGTAAAAATGGGTTTAGGGCTTGTAAAAAAAATTATACATTAATTTATTTCTATATGTGTTTATATATACAGTTCGTTGTATATTATTTGATAATTATATATATATATATATATATATATATATATATATCTCTTATAGGATGAAGAGTGTACCTCTAAGGTTGTTGCCAGCAAGATATAACTCTTGTAGTTTCTTCAGGCTACCAATATCCTTAGGTATGACTCCACTAAATTCATTTCCAACCAACTCTAGGCCTTCAAGTTCTGAACATCGCGACAAACCCGATGGTATTTGACCATTTAACTTATTAAGTCCTAGAGTAAGATCCATGAGTCTTGGAAGCGAATCACATATATTATTGGGAAGATTATCAGATATGCTATTGTTTGTAAACGAAATTGATTCCAGCGAAGAAATGTTGAAGATCTCCTTTGGAATTGTACCTATATATCCAAAACATGAATGATCTAGTGACATTATAGATACGTAAATTTACGAATATAAATTAATATACCTGTTATGATGTTATCTCGAATGATCAAAACTATAAGGGATGTTAGATTACCCAACACTTTCGGAATTTCACCTGGAAATTGCCAAGTGAGATTTATAAGTGAGTATGAAAGTGTTTGATGAATGCTATGAGGAAAACCAATGTTATAATATTCCTAGTGAAATTTGACTATTTTAAAGGAAAATTCCAATCCAAATTCATCTAGTCTGAATTATTGAAAGCAAGTATATTTTACCGAAAGATACTGAAGCAAAAAAAAAAAAAACTCATAATATTCATTATCAAACAAATTACCAAACACTTAACCATTGACTAAGTAATTGATAGATTATCCAATAGATAAAAATGACTGATCTAATATTATACTATCTCCATTTCATAATATAAAAGTTTTTTCACAATATAAGTCGTTTTACAAAGTTCTTTAAATATCTATTATTTTTTTTCCACCTCTACCCCTCCCTAAAATCTTTCTCTTTTCACTAATTATGACCTAACTTTCTCCAATTACCAAAATAGATAAAGACTTAATTAGGAGTGTTTTTGAAAGTTTAGTTTTAAAATTGTGTGGAATTTAGAATCCTTAATTTTTGTACATATGTCTAAAACGACTTATATTATGAAACGGATGTAGTAATTGATTGGCCATTAATTTTTAGTTTTGACTTTTTTAGGTCAACGGAACAAAATTCATTAGGATGGATGTAGGAGGCTTAATTCCTCATTTAGTCCCTAAACTTCATTTTTTTGATATAGTTGGTCCCTAAACTTATTTTCAACTTTTTAGGTACCTGAATTTTATTTTTTTGACAGAGTTGGTCTCTAAATTTTATTTTTAACTTTTACAGTCCCTTAATATTTTTATTTCGACACACTTGGTCCTTTGCTGAATTTTCATTAGTCATTTTACAAGTAAATAAAAATTTTCTTGACCATTAATTTTATAGAGAATTTGAAATTTATTGACACGTTTATATCTATATATTAAAGAAAAAATTCAATAAATACGTGATAAGTAGAATGGTCAATTCAGATTTGTAAATCAATTTGGTCAAATTCAAGTTAGACCCGACTTCAAAAATAAAAAATTTGGCTTGAGCTTAGCCCAACCAAACTCACAAATGTCCTGCTCAAAACTATCATTACAATAATGATAGTTTTATATTTTGGTTAGTTTTATAATGAAATTCTACAGCAATGTAAAAAAAATAAAATATAGAATTTTTTTACTTAAAAAATGTTTAATAAATATATATTTTGATAATCAATGACTAATAAAATAAATGTGATTGTTTATTTAATATTTTAGTCTTAAATTTTATTAAAATTTGTAGATATAGAAAATAATTTTGCAATAGTTTTATAGTTATTTTTAAAATTAATAATATCTTTATAATTTCATATATTAAAAAAAAAGAAAGCTCTTTATTATCAACTTATCATTATTCGGACTGAACAAATTACTTTAGAGTTAATTCGAATCCATTTAAAGTGGGTAAATAATAATATTTTTAAAGGACCAAGTGTGTCGAAGTAAAAATGTTGAAGGACCTAAAAAGGTAAAAATAAAGTGTAGGGACCAACTATGTTCCAAAAAAAGTTTAGAAACTTACAAAGCTAAAAATAAAATTTGGGGATCAATCATGTCAAAAAAATAAAGTTCGGAAACTATATACGGAATTAAGCCGATGAAGGATTTTGATATTGATAGGCCAATTTTTGAAATGCTGCCTTTATCATTATTATGTCCCTAAAATTGAAATTAATGGAATTCAAGAATTGGAATGAGTTGTATGAATTATAGAATTGCACCTGTTAGATTGTTATAGGCAAGATATAGCACTTGCAGTGCCTTCAACTTCCCAATGTCTTCCGGTATGACTCCTCCAAAATTGTTGTGAGCTAAACGCAATTCTTGAAGTTGTGTACAATTAGACAAAGTTGACAACATATTGGACCTAAAAGTTGAATCCCCCAAAAAAATGTAGCACACTGTAAGCAATTAAAAGGTTGATAAACTAAATAAAAAATGCATAACGAAGAATTCCAAAAATATTTACTTTGTCTATCATAATAAATCAAGATTGTACCTTTAAAATTGTTGTAGTCAAGATATAGCAATTGGAGCATCTCCAAATTCCCCATTTCTTTTGGCAAGACTCCACCAAAGTTGTTGTAAGATAAATCCAAACCTTGAAGTTGTGAACATTGAGATATGCTGGAGGGCATTCCACCGCTCAACTGGTTCGATGACAGGTCAAGCAGATTGAGATTTGGAAGACGTAGGCACATATAATCAGGAAGGCCACCAGATAAGCTATTATTGAACAAAAAAATAGCTTCTAGTGTGGACATATTGAATATGGCAAGTGGTACGAAACCAGAAAGTTGATTTTGCCCAACGGCCAATGTCTTCAAATTATTAAGATTCCCAATCTCTACAGGAATGGGTCCTTGCAGAGAATTGAATGATAGCCTTAAATCCTCCAGAGTGGATATGTTGAATATTGAAGGCGGGATGAGCCCAGTGAAGCTATTTTCACTTAACAAGAAGATTCGAAGTCTGTGTAAAGAACCAAACCAAGATGGAATTTCCCCACTGAAATTGTTCGTCCTCAAGTCGAGGGACCTAAGAAAAGATAGATTTCCCAGATGTGGAGGTATGGTTCCAGTGAGATCCATGTTTGAAAGATTTAAAGCAATCACCCTTCGGTGGCGAGAGCCACAAGTGACTCCAATCCACTCACAAACAGAAGAAGAGGTGGTAGACCAGTTGTTTGCAAGGAATTTGTAGGGGTCTGAAGTGATGTGATCTTTCAAGGAAAGAAGAGAAGATTGATCAGTAGTGATGTTTGTTGCAGCCGCGGAAAAGCAAGCCAATAGAAGATGCAAGAGGAAGAGATGCGAGAAGAAGCAGAAGCAAAATCCGGCCATGATTATGCAGGGAATATGAATGGGAGGACAACTACTTGTAATGAAGATTTGTAAGCTCGTTACTATATATATATATACACACAACACACGCCCACATAGCGCACTGTCAGCTATTATTCTGGCATATTAGAGTTGTTAGCGACCAGTGCGATGAATTGTCGAATTCATACATTATGCGGTATGGATTGAAAAAGGAATCCAATTATTGTTGCACGTACAGTCCCTGTTCACTTTATCACATAGCGCACTGTGTAATAGGAAAATTTTAGTACTTCACGCGTGGACCAATCTTTACATTCGCTTTATTAGTAATGTCTTCGTCTCTATTTTTTTTTATCATAATTGAAAAATTTTATATCATGTTTGCATATGATATATATACACACATAGCAGACTGTGAGCACTGTGAGAGGGTGGAAATATACGAATTTACAGTACATGTTTGTACTTTGAAGGCTAAAACTTGATTTGGCATATAACTACCAGTGTAATTGTCATAAATTCTTTAGAATAATGCATTTCGTAATTTTGAGACTGCTATTTTAATTAATTTAACTAATAAAATTTATTATTTTTAAAATTTTAAATTTTTGTATATAATATATTAAAACAAGTAAATAATTTATCAGCGAATCTTTCACTCTATTGATTCTAAGGAGAGTTGCTTTTATAATCACATCGAAAATTGATAAAAAAAAAATAGAAATAAAAATGCAAAAAAGAATGGTTGGTTTTGGAATTTGTGACAGTGAAGATAATGAGTGGAAAAAAAAAAAAATTAAGGGGGCGTATTGCTTTCTAGGTGGAAAAACAGAAGAGAAAATTTTCCTTCCATTATGGTAGTGGAAAAAAAGAAGACACCAGAATGGACTTAAGATGGACAACAATCATCATAGAACTGACCGTCACCAGCAAACAAGTCTTTAGATATATCAGAACAGAGCCATCCGCTAAGAGGAAAGACCAAGTCTTCTAGCTTCTGTTAATGAGCCGCCTCTTTCTGAGGGACCCTTTATTGAAGAATGCAGCAATTGATTGAGAAAGACCAAGCCAAGACTCACATATATATTTTACAATCTCTGCCTGGCCAACATTTGATTTTCTTTTTTTTTTAATGAGTTATTTGCCAGCAAAAAGTTTTGGCCGAAAATTGCTTAGAAAAATTACCAGAAAAAATAGATATTTCTGGTCGAAATCTTTTATGAAAAATGCCCTATTTTCCCGTGACGGATGGAATTGCCTTAGGGTCATTTATTTCTTGGTATAGTTCAGACCATATGGTATGATGGATAGGAGGGAGTCAAGGAGGGCTGATGTCATTCAGAATATCATACTTACAGCAGCACTTCTTATACGTTGAATGGCTTCTGATTCGTGATTTTAAGGGTATGAAATATTATCAATAAAGTTTATAATCAGTTAAGTTTTAATAAAATGTTAAACACCCATCCACATATATAGGTACGTATAGAAATCATATAATATAAGGAATAGCAAGTATCGAATCATTGCAAGTATACCTATCATATATAGGCAAGTATATCTATTCTATAATATAGGGAATAGCAAGTATTGAATCATAAAAAACTTAGCTATACCTTACTTTACTCTATTCTTTATTGTTTAGCTGGCAAAATAGAGAAATAAAACAAATAAAGTAAATAAGCTACTAACCTAAAATACTATAAAATAGACCAAGTTCACACAAAAAAAGTCACAAGAATTATCAAAGAGTAAGAATAAGGAGAAAAGACATGCAAAGAAGAAATCACTCAAATCTATGCCAAGTAAAGAAAAAAAAAAACCTTTAAATCAATTAACTTCCAATTCCAATACCAATATGAGTTAAAAAGGTGAATTGATTCTCTCTCAAGTTGTGAAATTCATATTCTTAACTTAATTAAGGGTATGTCTACCTCCTCAATTAAATCTAATAAGGATTAAGATTAGTTCAATTATGAAAGTAACAATATCTCTATCTCTAGGCAATACTAAAGTCGTTCATATGAAAGAAATTAACAACTCTATCTCTATGTGAAATTAATCTCTCTTTGACTACCAAAATATAATCTTTTCACCTCTCTCTCAAGTTAACAAATGTTGAATCAACTAGTTGGTACTACTCTCTCTCTCTCTCTCTCTCTCTCTCTCTCTCTCACACACACACACACACACACACATATACATTAATTAGAAAGGATGGCTCGGGACTTCTTGTGGAACTCAAATTACCATCCGGTGGCCTGGAACACTGTTTGCATCCCCAAGACTGAGGGTGGCCTTGGTTTGAGGAACTTAAAAATTTGGAATGGAGCTCTTCTGTCTCGAATAATTTGGGACGTACACGCCGAGAAGCAATTCTTGTGGGTCAAATGGGTGAACCACTACTACTTGAAAGGCGGATCCATTTGGGATATTGAAGCTCATAAGGAACATTCCCCCTTGTTTAGGAAATTGCTGGAAATAAGGGACGTGTTCGTAGAATGTGAAGGAGACTCTCACTGTGCTGCTGTTCTTCTTCAGTCATGGGACAATTGTATTACTTCTTTCACTGCTCTTGCTTATGACTATCTTAGAGCTACATCACAATCAGTGTATTGGGCCAACACAACATGGAAGCAGGGTTTAACGCCCAAACACTCATTCATTCTTTGGTTATGTGCGAAGGGCAGGCTCAAGACCAAAGATGCACTAGTGTTTAGACTGGATGACTTGACATGCCCTTTATGTAAGTATCAGACTAAATCGATGAATCATTTGTTCTTCAAATGTGCAGTCTCTGCTACTATCTGGACAGAAATTAAATCTTGGTTAGGACTTCCTTAGTCTTTGAATTCTGCAATGGCTTGTCTTAGGTGGTATAAGCATGGCAACAGGGGTACCTCATGGGTTTCTAAGGCCAAGTCTACTGCTTTGTCGGCCACTTTTTATTTCATTTGGACTGCCCGAAACAAGGCCATCTTTGAGGGTGTAGTCTGGCAACCGGAAGCTATAGTAAAAAAGATTAAAACGCATGTGTACACTGTAATTTTTGCATTGTACCCTCATGTTAGGACTAATTTTGAGACATGTACTGAGATCCTCTAGATTGTAGTCTCCCCGACTGCAAACTAGTAATTCATGTAAATTTTTATTGATTAATATTACAATATTTACATTTGCATAAAAAAAAAAAAAAAGAACCAATCAATTCACATCACAATATGCTCAAAAAATCAAATATTTAGAATTGCAATTAAAAAGATCTAAAACAATTCAACACAAAACCACGAGTCAAGAATATCCTCACTTATGATTCAAAATATATGAATTCAAATTCTCAATAAAAATTACCAAAAAAAAAAAAAGAAAAGAAAAAGAAACCACTCATAGACAAGTAAGTCTTCTTCCTCTTACTTGAAATCTTCTTGAACAATTTCATTTTCTTCTCCAAAATTTCTCCTTGATCCTCCTTCTTCTTGGTGTTCTTGAACTATCTAGGAGTTCTCTAGAGTTCCCCCACACCCTCTATTCTAATATTACATACATTATAGAATTCTTTTCTCTTGTATTTATAAGTTTTATAATTATTAAAAAGTGCCTACAATAGTCCTAATTCGTGTCTAAAGTTGTTTCAAAATAATCCCATAGCAATTACTAAATTCTGCACTGGACAGGAAATTCACCACCATTAAATCAGTAGACAGCCATCGCCGGCTACGTGGGAGCAAATGGCACTGGCTCCTCTTTGTTTCTGCCTCGAAATCACTTTGTTCTTCCCCTGATTTCCAAAAGATAGCCTGCCCTATTTCTTTGGGATGAACCGGTGCCAGCTCCTCACAGTTTTCACCGGTTTTATTCACTTTTTCACCATCTTTTTTAATATTTCTTCATCTCATCACCTTTGCACAAAAAATAATAAAATGGTAGGAATCAATAGTCATTTATACTAAAAAGCATTACAAACATAACACAAATGACAAAATATAGGTAAAATCAAACCCCTATCATCTTCCATTATGCAATGACACAGAAATTTAATTTTTTTTTAAATTCTATATTTTTCTTAAAAATTTTAATAATTTTTAAAAATAGTCTTCTTAAGTTCTCTATCCTCATAAATTTTCAAAAATTATAATATTATTATTCATCATTTCCTTTCATATATCTTGCCACTAACTTCGAATTTCTGACTTCCTCCCTACATAGTCCAGTTCTAGGGCCGAAGTACTTACCAAGTATTTGCATTAGTAGCACTGACACATGAACCGTGCAAGAATATATTTAATTGTTATGTTTTAATTAAGAGGTCCTTAGTTGTAATTAATTAGTTAGAAGGACCTGAAAGAAATTAGTTAGATAAGGTTAAACATTTCAAATGATTAGTTTGAATATTTTTTAATGTTCGAATTACTTATTTGGTCAGTGTTTTATTGCATATTCCAATGTAGATTTTGATGATGCCAATAGAATCATTAAGATGAGTGGACTTCTTAAAACTAGAACTTTGAATGCCTTTTGGTAGTTTCTAATTGATAAAATTTTTAAATATATTTGAACTCTTTCTGTTTGTAATAAGAGAGTATGGTCATGCCATGACTTGTGTTTGGATTCAAATCCTTTTTTAAGCTTGGAATGGGGTGTGCCAGTTATAGTAATACCTCAACAGTAATAAAATGACAAAATTTTGATAATAAATCTTACGTATGAATTTCTATTTTTGATGTATTATGTGAAAAAAATGCTCCCGAAAGAAACAAAGCAAAAATAGGTTGATAACTGAATATTTACGTTAATTAGTAGTTCTACCTTTAATCAATAAGGTAAAGATATGCAAAATATTTTCTTACTGAGTTATTTCCTGACAAATCTCACAAAACGCACCACATTCATTGTCCAAATAAGACCATAGACTTATACAGTCAATATCTATAATTAAGGACAAGCAACAAATTAAGGCTACTGAAAATTCTTATGATAGTGTTAGAGAATTGGATGTGCATAAGGTTCATGGATCCAAGGGAAAACATAGAAGGATATGGTTCAAAAGAATAGCAGAAAAAAAGAGACTTACCCCTGTCTTTATATATATTTTCTTTAAGAATAATAAATATGCATCTTACATTTGTATTTAAATTCTTTAGTTATCATATGATGTATTATGAATTTAGTTGACAAACTAATAGATAAATAAAATGATATTAAAAATACATATAAAATATCCAAAAACACATATATATACTATTGCTCTATATATTCTTTTCTTGCATTAATGAAGATTTGAGCATTTGAAGTTCTTATTAACTTTCCTCCATTTTCTTTCACATTTAATCACAATTAAATATAATGTTACTATACGGTGAAAAATGCTGGAATATTTCAAAAGGGATAGTAGCAATTGTTGATCAAATCTTCAGCTCATCTTCAACTGTTGCACGTTATTCACAAATATCCTTGACTGGGTTTTACTCCATGTTAGCTACATGCATGATCAGATTTGACCAATTATATTGCTGCTTCAATCTCATCTCATCTCATTCTCCAATTTTTTTTGCACCTGAATGCATGCTTTGCCTATAAATAGATGACTTTGTCCATCTAATTGAGACACTACAAGACAAGGAAAAAACTCTCTGAAAACTCTCTACAAATTTTATACAGTCTTCTCTTTTCTTGGAATAGGTGGGTTATATTTATTGAGATTTGTGTTGTTCTTGTATCCTACCTTTTGTGGAAAGGCTTTTTTAAACCTAGTAGGACTGCCGAAATAGTCCTTTAGGATAGTGTCAATACGACTTAAGCCATTATTCTACTTCAATTATCCTTAATTATTCCTCTAGTTTCTTTTACTTTTAGTAAATTTCTCCAACATTCTAAAGGACTATGGCTTCATCTAATATTCTTACTCCTACTAATGTTCCTATTAACGGAGATGGTTCCGTAACCACTACGATGGCTATGACTTCCCAACAACTAGAGTACCACTTCCAATCACGTGCGCCAAATCATTTTTGGATATCACCAATATTGAAATTTTTGTTGAACAAAATTTCAAAAGATGGCAAGTACGAGTCTACTCCCTACTCGATCTTCATGGAGTTGCGCATGCCCTAACTGAGCCCAAACCATCACCAACTTTTGAATCCAAAATTCAAGAAGTATAGGTTTATGCAAATAAGGTTTGTAGACATGCTATTTTACAAATTTTACCTAACGATTTGTTTAATATCTATGCACATTGTAAAGAAGCAAGAGATATTTAGGACTCTCTTATCAAATAATACACCGCAGAAGATGCTACCAAGAAAAAGTTTATAGTTGAAAAATATTACGAGTAGCAAATGACAAGTGACAAGGAGATAAAAACTCAAATTAACGAGTACAAAAAACTGGTAGATTACCCAAGTCGAGGGACACAAGAAACGATAGATTACCCAGATGTGTAGGTATGGTTCCAATAAGATCCATGTGTGAAAGATATAAAGCAATCACCCTTCGGTGGCGAGAGCCACAAGTGACTCCAATCCACTCACAAACGGAAGAAGAGCTAGCAGACCAGTTGTTTGCAAGGATTTTGAAGGGGTCTGATGTGATGTGGTCTTTCAAGGAAAGAAGGGAAGATTGATCAGTAGTTATGTTTGTTTTAGCCACGGAAAAGCAAGCCAATAGAAGATGCATAAGAAAGAGACGAGAGATGAAGCAGAAGCAAAATCTCTCCCTGATTATGCTGGGAATATGCATGGGATGGGTGGACAATTAATTGAAAGCACGCTCACGTATGATATATGTACACACGCAAAGCACGCTGTTAGCACTGTGAGAGGAAGGTATATGAAATTACGGTGCATGTTTGGACTTTGAAGAAGGATAATAAAGCTTGATTTGACATTGAGAGTAATTGTTGTTATAAATTCTTTAGAATAATACATTTCTTAATTAATTTGACTAATAAAATTGATTTTTTTAATTTATGTGTGTAACAAATAAAGTATTTATTAACGAATCTTTTATTCTATTAATTTTATAAGAAGTTACTTTTATAAATATGTTTAAAATTCACTAAAAATAAAAATAAAAAAATAGAAGGATTGACTCGTTATAAAATTACTAACTCTAGAGATAATGAGAAAAATAAAAGAAGTATCGCTTTCTTGGTGAGAATTTCCCTTCCGTAGTGGAACCACAAAAGACACAAAAGTCACCAAAATGGGCTTAATATGAGGGAATTGACTGATGTGGACAATAAATATGAGAGAATTGACCGTCACCAGCAAGCACACAACGAGAAATCTTACATCCCAGCCAGTATTTAGAGACATATGACAACAGAGTCATCTGCTATGAAGAAAAACCAAGTCTTCTAGCCTGTTAATGGACCATCTCTTACAGCAGCACTTCCCATATGCTAAATGGCGTACTCTATCCATACTTATTTATCTATTATAAATGAAAAGTTTTAATATTTCTTTTTATTTGTTACATTTAAAAAATTTAAATATTATTAATATTAATTTTACTATTATATATTTATATTAAATAATTTTAAAAAATAAAAATATTATAACTTTAGGAGGAGAGTTAAGCAAATAAATCAAGAAGATAGTTACGAAGAACATTAAATTCAAATGTACTTTTAAAATACACAAAAAAATTGTATAAATTTAAGAGATTAATTAATTTTTTAAAATTATGTAAAGTAATTAATTGTAACATATAAATAGAGATAGAAGAAGTAATAATTTCACAAAACGCACCACATTCATTGTCCAAAACAGACCAAAGACTTAAAAAGTCAACATTTTCAAGGACAAGGGAAGGCTACGTGAAACTTCTTATTGTCTGTGCATAACTTTTCTAGTCCTAGAATACAAATGGTTTCAGAAGAAA
This sequence comes from Voacanga thouarsii, assembly GCA_026120185.1. Taxonomy (NCBI): domain Eukaryota; kingdom Viridiplantae; phylum Streptophyta; class Magnoliopsida; order Gentianales; family Apocynaceae; genus Voacanga; species Voacanga thouarsii. The sequence continues at coordinate 759,892 of JANUWF010001364.1, read as the reverse complement.
AAATATTAACAAATGATATTTTTTATTTTAAAATAATAATTATTTTTTAAATATTTTTATATTTTTTATTATTTTATAAAATAAAAATATAATTATTATTTTTAATTATATTATTAATCATTTATTACTTTATTAAATTATAATATTAATTTATTTTTAAATTTTAAAATAATTTTATAATTTTTAATAATTGTAATTCAATCTTTTTCTCTAAGATGTTAAAATTTTTCTAATTTGCGTGATAATGAAAATTATTTTCTAATAGAAGGAGTACAAGAAAATAGCAGAGAAGAAGGGAGTTCTCTTAATACCTTCACTTACCCTTATCTCTCTCTCTCTCTCTCTCTCTCTCTCTCTCTCTCTCTCTCTCTCTCTCTGTTTTTGTGTGTGTATATATATTGCCTTCTAAGAATGATATACATGTGCCATACTAATGTTTATATTGACTAGTTGTTATATAATAGAATAAAATTTTAAGTAATAAATATTTAAATTCAAATAGAAGAAGTCATCAATACTTGAAAATAGTAAAAATCACCACCTATGTTTTCTTTTATTGAAGCTCCAAGGATTCATTTTTTTCTCAAATCGTAACAGATTTTATTTATCCTGAATTTCATATAATATTTAATAAATTATCAAAGAGAGATATGTCTATCATGTGAATGTTTTAAAAGAATTAATTAATGAAGATTTTCAGATCAAACGAAATGATAATATCGCTAGTAAGGGTCTAATCAATAAGGAAAATATGTGTGAAATATTTTTTGAAATTAATTTTGGAAATTATTTTGAAAATAAAATAAAATTTTTTTTTAAATTTTGGATGATCGTCGCAAATTCCTCTCTAATTGCGACGAATTTGAGACGACACTTTAATTTTTTAGAGTTAATTAAATATTAAAAAAAGCTATCGCAAATTAGCGACGAATTTGCGACGACTTTCAATTTTATTAGTGCTAATGAATAATTAAAAAAAGCCATCGCAAATCCGTCTTTAATTTAAGACGCGCTAGATGTCCGTTGCTAATACTGACGGATTAGTGACGAAAATTAAAAAAATAAATTTATTTTCAAAATTTTTACTGTGCTATTCCAAAGCAAATTTATTTTCAGAGGCCGTCGCTAATTTGGTTTTTTTTTTTTTCTTTTTTGTAGTGTATGTTGTATTTGGAGGATTAGTAATTGTTAAATTGAGAATGTATTTTCTATTCTTAATTTAGGTACTGATTAACTGCTTCTTTGATGTACCTGGAATGGATGATATGATTGTAATCAAGTTTGTCTGCCAAATGGCCGTCATAGAGAAAATAAAATATCTCTAGCAAATCTGGTGGGAATCCATGTCCGTTCCACCAATGCTTGTTATATTTGACTGTCATCTAAATAGAAAATCGCTATTTTTCTTTCCTCACTTTTTGTTTGTCTTTCTTAGTGGTTCTTGTCTGTTTTGTTTGTTTTTCACTATTGTTTTTTGGGTGCGGGGTTAGGGAGGGGGATTGTGAAAGTAAATCATGCAAAGTAGCCTGATTGGATTTGACATCACGACATTGCTGATAGTGCTACAAATAAACTTTATTTAGTTCTCTTACCAATGATGCTGCAAGTAAACTTTGCTCAGGTTTATCTAGTCACTATGACTGTTTTTACAACCTAATCTTTAGTGTACTTTTAATTTTCTATAGGATATAAACTCCACTATTTGGTATGAAATGTGTTTTATTTATCGGGAATGATATTATGATCTTTTAAATATCCAGTCAAAAGATTAAAAAAAAAAGGAAAAAAAGAAAGGCAAAAGAGATAGCTTTTTGAGCACCAAAACTTTTACTATAACTTGGCAATTTTCTAACTCTATTAACTTCAAAGACTTAGAATTTAGAATTGCATTAAAATTAAAGTAAAATTTAAACATCTAAAAGTAGTAGGTGTCACTATCACCTTCCAACATATTGCATGAGCCCTTTATGAAAGTATTGTTATAGGAGCTTGATTGATAAAGCTTTCCAAACATTTTACCATGGTTGCACCAAGTGAGTACAAACTAGGAGGCCCTGTGCCCTCCTCTTATGAGATTAGGGACTTTGTTTCCCTATGTGCGGACATTGGGCTAGAGGACCTTCCTTATGTCGGATCAAGGTATACATGGACAAATTCTAGAGTGTGGTCCAAACTTGATAGGGTTATGGGTAATGATGCATGGTTTCAATGCCCTACACAGGCTTCTGTTGAGTTTCTCCCTATTGGGTACCTGTCTGATCAGAGTCCTGCTATTTGGTCAGTGGTAGACAACATTGAGAGAATTGCACGTCCATTTAGGTTCCTTAATATTTGGGCTGAACATGATTTGTTCCATAATATTGTTCAAGAGGTTTGGGATCAGGAGCTCTTAGGTTTCCACCAGTTCACTCTTTGTAGACGGTTAAAGATGCTTAAGGGATACCTGCGGAAGCTAAACAAATAGGAATTCTCTCACCTTTCCGAACGGGTGGAAAAGGCTAATCAGGCAGTTCTTAATGCACAACAGCTATTACTTGGCAACCTTGTAGATCAAACCCTTATTGCACAATTCAAGGACTGCAAAAGATCGGCTTGGCGTTTGGCGGAGGCAGAAATGAAGTTCTACCAGCAACTTGATAAAGGAAGGTATGTAGCTCTCTCTGACAAGAATACCCGCTACTTCTACAACATTGTCAAATGTAATAAAAAGCGGAACTTCATCTCTTCCATCACTTTGGAGGATGGTACACGGACCAATAGCCCAATAGCTCTTGCGGACGAATTTGTTAACTATTACCAGAAGCTACTTGGGTCTAAGGTTGATTGTAGAAGCATCAATGTGGACTTTGGATTTGGTTAGGGATGTGACTACCCAGGATATCAGATCGGCTCTGTGGGATATTGGGGATTCTAAAGCATCGGGACCGGATGGTTACTCAACATTATTTTTTAAGAAAGCATGGAGTATGGTTGGGCAGAGTCTGTGTGATGCAGTTATGGAATTCTTCAATTCGGAGAAAATTCTTAAACAGATTAATCACTCTATCATTACCCTAGTGCCGAAGAATGATCACGTTGATAGGGTGGGTGACTACCGACCAATTTCCTGCTGTAATGTGGTTTATAAGATCATATCCAAAATACTGGCTGATAGACTCAAATTGGTGGTCCCTCATCTGGTGGATGGAGCACAATCCGCATTCATACATGACAGACTCATGACTGATAATATCTTACTAGTCCAAGAACTGCTGCGAATGTATAGTCGTAAAAGAGTTTCTCCAAGATGTACATTGAAAGTGGACCTCAGGAAAGCCTATGATTCTGTCAATTGGGATTTCTTATTGGACTTACTTACTGAGCTTGGATTCCCTCATCTATTTGTGATATAGATTAAGCAGTGTGTGACCACTACCTCCTTCTCTGTTGCTATCAATAGAAATGTGCATGGCTACTTTACTGGTGCGAAGGGTTTGCGGCATGGTGATCCTCTCTCTCCACTGTTGTTTGTTATCTGTTTAGAATATTTCTCTAGGGTGGTCAAAGTGCATACACTTGGGATATCATTCAATTACCATCCTAACTATAAGGAGTTAAGGGTTACCCACCTTGCCTTTGCGGATGACCTCATGTTATTTGCTAGGGGAGACTGTTCTTCTATCCGCATCCTTCTTGACTGCCTAGAAGAATTTAAAAGATGCTCAGGTCTTGAAATCAATAAGGATGAATCTTGTATTTATCTTGCGGGGATTGCTCCGAATAATCAAGAAGCTATTATGGCAGATACGAGCATACCTATTGGAGAAATTCCATTCCACTACCTTGGATTGCCAATCATGAATGGTAAAATTAGACTAACTCTCTTCAAACCATTGCTTGATCGTATTGGTTCTTTTATTGGGAGATGGTCTGCTCGTTCTCTCTTTTTTGCTGGGCGTCTTCAATTGATTCAATTTGTGCTTCAAGGGGTCGAATGTTTTTGGCTGTCAGTTCTTCCTACTTCTTCTGCTATTATTTCTCAGTTAGAAAGGATGGTTCGAGACTTCCTGTGGAACTCAAATAACCATCCGGTTGCCTGGAACACTATTTGCCTCCCCAAGACTGACGGTGGCCTTGGTTTGAGGAACTTAAAAATTTGGAATAGAGCTCTTATGTCTAGAATCATTTGGGACGTACACGCCGAGAAGCAATCTTTGTGGGTCAAATGGGTGAACCACTACTACTTGAAAGGCGGCTCCATTTGGGAAATTGAAGCTCATAAGGAATTTTCCCCCTTGTTTAGGAAATTGCTGGCAATAAGAGACATGTTCGTAGAGCGTGAAGGTGACTCTCACTGTGCTGCTGTTCTTCTTCAGTCATGGGGCAATTTATTACTTCTTTCACCTCTCTTGGTTATGACTATCTTAGATCAACTTCACAATCTGTGTATTAGGCCAATATTATATGGAAGCAGGGTTTAACGCCCAAACACTCATTCATTCTTTGGTTATGTGCGAAGGGTAGGCTTAAGACCAAAGATGCACTAGTGTTTAGACTGGATGACTTGACATGCCCTTTATGTAAGTCTCAGCCTGAAACGATGAATCATTTGTTCTTCAAATGCGCGGTCTCTGCTACTATCTGGACAGAAATGAAAACTTGGTTAGGACTCCCACAGTCTTTGAATTCAACAATGGATTGTCTTAGGTGGTATAAGCATGGCAACAGGGGTACCTCATAGGTTTCTAAGGCCAAGTCTACTACTTTGGCGGCCATTTTTTATTTCATTTGGACTGCCCGAAACAAGGCCATTTTCGAGGGTGTAGTCTGGCAACCGGAAGCTATAGTGAAGAAGATTAAAACACATGTGTACACTGTAATTTTTGCTTTGTATCCTCATGTTAAGACTAGTTTTGAGACATGTACTGAGATCCTCTAGGTTGTAGTCTCTCCGATTGCAAACTAGTAATTCATGTAAATTCTTATTGATTAATATTAAACCATTTACATGTGCATTAAAAAAAAAAAAGATAAAGGCTTCAAATTAATATAAAAATATAAGATATATTAGCTGATATTTCATGGGTAAAAAGGTAAATTTGATAAATTATTCTTTCCTTACCTTTCACTTTTTAATAGAACCAAATTAAACAATGAAAAACATTTCTTATTTACTTTCCTTCTATTTGTACTAAACATAATCAATGTAAATTTATTTACCTCCATTGGTGGAAGTAAATCATCCCTTTCCCCTCCCCTTCTGAGAACCAAACAAAGTGTTAGTGCAGACAATGTATAATGGAGTCAATGAAGTGGACAACAAACATGATAGAATTATATTGAAAATCTTTACATCTCCACTATTGGAGATAGCAGGTTTTTTTGGTGAATTTTTTTTATCAGAAATTTCTTATTTTCTTGTAATAGATGAAATTGTTAGAGGGTCATTTTTTGTTGGAATAGTTCAGACCGTAACGTATTATAGATAGGAAGGAGTCGAGAGGCCCAAGTAAAAAAAAAAAAAAAAACCACAAGTGTACTAATTTATTTGTAAATCTCATACTTTTAAATTTAGTATTAGTAATAAAATATTTTTTAAAAAAATTTATTAGATTTATTTAGTTTTAAAGAATTTCATTTTTATATTTTTAATTATTAGACTATTATTTAGAGTATTTTTTAATTTTAAGATAGAGTCAAAATATAATTTTATATATATATATGTATATGGGGATTTCTAAAAATTTGGGGGCTTGTGTCCTCCCCTGTCTACAAGGTTCAAATCCAAAACTACCACCTCGGCCAGCAGTCACACGTAACAACTCCAACAAGGCATGTATAATATTAATCTACTTTTTCTATGGTGGAATCTTCTATTTGTTTGGTTTTGGGTTGATAACAGTATATGTGTGCCACACTTAGAGATGTTCTCTTGTAATTTTTAATATAAGTTTATGTTATAGATAATCCATATTGGGTAAACTTTAACCGACTATCTAGTCTTTAATTATTTATTATATTTCTGAAAATAGAATTGAAAGAAATTTCAAAATTGGAAACTTAAAATTTGTAAAGACAAATAAATTATGAATTTTTTTTTTTTTTACCGTTATTGGATCCAAAGGAAAACGCTGTCTACATACATACATACATATATATATATATATATATATATATATATATATATAATATTCAAAACAGATACCGCTGGTCTCATTCTTCTGCATTGTAGAGGTGTCACTCTTAAAGTCAGAAGCCCATTACCCCCTTCTATTTCTTCTCTATCTAACGGTCTTCTTTCTACATAGGCTTCTCTTCTTCCAGCATTATTTCGACGAAACCCGAGCTCCGGCTTCAACCTTCTACGTCGTGGTCAAAATCTCTTCTTTTTTTTTTCTATGATCTCACCCTTTTTTTTACAAACTATAAAACTCCTTTTTTTGGTAATTTTTTTTGTCAAGATCTAAGGTTCTTTAACATGATTTTTTTTTTTTTTTTGCCAATCTTTTTTAGATTGGTGTTACTTATTCCATTCTTTTAGAGTTTGTTTATTATTATGACTTAATTTGCGTCGTTTTTTCATTTTTCATCTTTTTCCCAAAGAATTTTCAAAGTTACTACGCACTCAATTCTTTCAAATTGTAACTCAAGGAACAAAATGAATTTTGGACTCTTCATGCCAATGCTGTTTAAGGATGGCGACAAGAAAGTTAAGAGAAAGATTATGTTATATTTGTCTTATTTTTTGTGTAATTTACCCATCTAGGGTTTAGATGTAATATTTCTCTGTTATTATATATATAGTAACCCAAAAATATAATCTTGTCCTTAGTTTTTTATAAATGAATGATGTTACTTTAAATAAAAAATAAATAAAAGACCTTATTCTTAGTCTTTTTGCCCATAGGGTTGGCAATGTTAGCACATTTGTTAGCTCAAAAAGGCCTCCATACTGCTAATCCTGGATTATGGCCATCTGATGTTGTAGCTGCTGTTTATGAAGATATTAAATAATAAAATCCATTCAAAAAAAAAAAAAAAAAAGGAAGAAGAAGAAGGAAAAAGAGTTAGTAAAATAAGACTTGCATGGAGACAGTATTGAACATAGTGGTCCTCAAATCTGAGTTGCATTACATCAAGAATAGATCATTTTATGTTTATATTAATTTTTCTTTCTTTTTTCCTTTTTATATTTTATCTCTACTTCAATAACAGTTCATTTTAATAGTACGAGAGTTGTTATTACGTCTTGAATATGATCTCGAGTTATGTCTCATACTTGTCCTTATTTCTTTCTCCAGTCTTTACTTCTTTCTTCCTCCTTCTTTTAAAAAAAATAATAAACTAAAAAATATAAAAAAACCAAATATATATATATATATATATATATATTACCCCTACTAGAACACAGTAATACAGTACGGCAAAAGAAAGACTAAAGAATTCTGATACGCGAGAACAAAGTCATCCGCTATGAGAAAGACCAAGACTTCTATGATTCTATCATCTCTTATCATGAATGCTACATCTTATTGAGTGATCCTAAAAGAAAAGAAAATGAGAGATTGTTATGTTGTTTGGGAGTTTAAGAGAAAAAAGAAATGATTTTATTTTTTCTCGTTTAGGAGTTAAGAAAGAAATAAAATGAAATGATATTTTATAAAAGTAGTTTATATTTTTATCCTTGAATGTATAACTGAAAATAAATATTTAAGGGTTATTTAGTCATTTCATATCTTTATTTATGTTGACTTTGGTCTATCCTTCCATTTCTTCCCACATATGGAGAGAAAGAAATGGAGAGAAGAGAAGGGGTTATCCCTCCCTTTCTCTTCTCTTCTCTCTATTTAAAACTCCCAAATGAACAAAATATTCTCTCATCCTCTCAAATCTCTTCTTTTCTCTCTAAATCCCTCCATCCATGCTAGCCTTCAAGCTCTAATGCAAATAAATCCTCGAGGTGCACATTTGGACACTATCTACTGATAAAGGAGAAAGGAAAGGGAAAATGCTACTCTTTTCATTTAAAATTATATGTTTAGTTCTTTATTTTGTAATGTTTAAAAATAAATAATCATTTTTATAAAATAAATATGTTTTTTCTAAACTTATACAATTAATTTATTCTATTTAAAAAAAATATAAACTTCAATAACTCATTAATCCAACCATAAATATTTATAGTTTACAAAGATAATATGGTTATTTAATAATAATTAATATTTTCCAAAATTTTTATATCAAATTAAAATAAAATATTCAAATTTAGACTGTAAAAGTAATTAATACTTGAAAATAGTAAAAGCCCCCAATTAGAAGCTCCACGAATTTACCTTCTCTATAATAGTAATAGATCGCATTTATCATTGAATTTCATATAATAATTTATAAATTATGAAAGAGAGATATCCATCATGTGGATGTTTTTAAAAGATTAACTAATGAGGATTTTAAAATCAAACAATTTTATAATATCTCTTTCATTATATATTGACAATAAAAAAATCACTGTAAAAATTTGAAGTACTACCCAGCTCGACTATGTCCTAGTCATTATTTGCACTTTCCCATTGAAAATTAATAATCTATATTAACCTACTTTTATTTTTTTTAAAGTAAATATTCACCTATGTACAATCTAATTGTTCAGATTGTCCCCACACAGATAGCTAAAAGTTTTGTTGCGATATGGTATTAGAGTAATACCTCAACAATTACTACTGCATGAACAACAGGTAAAATTTTTATAATAGATCTAGGTTTGATTTTATTTCACTTTTCGAAGTATTAAGTGAAAAAAAAAATCGGGTTAATAATTAAATATATATGTCAATTAATAATTCTACCTCTTATCAATAAGGTAAACACGTACCAAAAATGATATCTTCAAAATTTCTCCTGAAAGGTAATGCTAAATCTAATGGAGACACCTATTTTAAAATTAGAGATATCATTCTAAAGATATTGGGAGAAGATAGAGAAATATAATAGGCAAGTTTTATTAATTCACCCTGAGTACTACATTGACAAGTAAACATAAAAAACATAGAAAATCATCAAAAAGGGACATCACATATGCATCGAAAGTTGAAGTTTTATCTTCTCAAATGCTGCAAGAACATCACTAATGTAGCAGATGATAAACACTCCAACTTTTGCCGGTAATTTTCTTCACTTGGCCTTAGCAGATTGGCATCTATAACTTCAGCCAATGCATGAGGAGAAAGACATTTCAGTACCCACCCTCTAAGGCTCGAATTTTCTCCAAACATATCATTAGTTTGTTTTCCTCCCGTGAACACTTCCATTAACAAAATTCCATAGCTGTTGAAATTGATCTGTCCAATCAATGCTCTTCACGTATGTCGTGAAAGAATAATTAAAAAAAAAAAAATAGAACATCTCAAATAGATAGTTCATAAAAAGAAAATAGTTGATAAATATAAATAGACACTTCACCTGGTGCCACATAGCACAACATCACAAGTGTCTGGGTGCACATCAAACTGCCCTTTTGACCTGGTAACTTCGCAATGCCAAAATTACTTACACGAGAAGCCAAGTCTTTCTCAAGCAAGACATTACTAGTTTTTAGATCAAAATGAATCACTGGTATTGAATAACCAAAGTGATGATTTGTGGCACCCGTGTCTCGAGATTCCAATTCCCCATGAACTAAAATCTAGGTCAGAGCAACTGCTAATGACTTTTATCAGATTTGAAGGTGAAAATCATGCAATACTTGACATATTTTTCATGATTGTGAATACTTTATCTATTACTTCCTCCATTTCAAAATATTTTTTCATGATTTTTTTTTATTTCAAAATATTTGTTCATGTGCATATTTCTAAAATTAATAATTAGTTTCTTCTTATTATATCCCTATTTATTCTAAATCAACTACACAACTTTCCAAAATTCTTCTTTCTTCTTACTTCGTAGGAATTTTTACCAACCAATAACTATCGTGTTCTTAATATGGATAGAATAAAAATTTTATCTAAATTGTAGTATTATTTTCAATAGCTTAATTTGTGTACAAAAGACTTTATGAATAAGTAATTTGAAATGGAGGGAGTAACTTACAATACTTTTTATAATTTTTTATGTTAAAATATCATTATTCTAATTTAATAAAATAAAATATAACAAACACATAAATTAACATTTCAATCAAAATTTTAAAATTAAACATATTATATACAATTTTGTCAAAACGTAAATATGATACAAATTCAAACATAATAGACTCAAAATAAAATAACAAAATTGTACCAATATTTATTAGACTAAGGAAATATGATAATTTTTTGGTAGCTTTACTTTTTTTTTTTTTTTTTTGGTGAGGAAAATATGAGTACAATTTTTTGATTTTATTTTAGGCATATTATGTTTGAATTTGTATCGTATTTAGGTCATGGCAAAACTATATATGCTATGTCAAATTTCAAGAAGTTAATTGAAATTTTAGTTTATGTGTTTGGTGCATTTTATCTTATTAAGTTAGGATAATAATACCCTAATACAAAAAATTATAAAAAATACTATAGGTTTACAAATACTTCGTATGTTAAATTTCCTCTATTAAAAGATTATTTTTGGTATCTTGTAATTAGTATGGATAAAATAGATTAAAAATAACTTACGTTAATTAATACTGTCATTGACTAATAGTGAATGGACCTCTAACACATTTTTACAACTTGCGTAATTAAAGTGTTACAATCTCTAACTTAACGGGAGTAAATTGTAATAAATTCAAAAGATTATTTTGGACATCTTATATTTAGTATTGGTAAAATAAATATTTTATTACAAAAATAACTACTACTGTTAGTCAATACTATCATTGACCAACAGTCAATGAACGTCTAATATCTTTTTTACAATTTGTGATATTGAAATACTACTACTTCCTGACTTAATATGGGTAAATTACAATAAATTATTTAAATTATATGCTAATTTAAAATTTAAAAATATATTAATTATATTTTTACTAATATTTTAATCTTATTTATTGTAATATTTAATAGATCGTTACATTAATTATTTTTTAATTCTAGAAAAGATAACATAGTGTTTTACCTTATATTTAAAGCTTTTTTTTTTAAATAACTTTTCTTAATTCCTGTGTTAAAATTTCAAACCAAAATTATTTCAAAATAAAATTGTATTTTAATTTAATTTAAATTAATTCATACACAGAACGACAAGGGGACTGGGAACTCAAAAATATTGGAAGAGGAAACGAGAGAGACACAGGGATGGGATGGGGATTGGATAGGAATTAAATTAAATTTTCATCAAATTTGAGCCATATATACTAAATCTGCAACATCTTAACTATCAAATTTCAAACTAAAAGTATAGAAAAAATAAAAATGATTATAAAATAATTAAATTATTCATGACAATCAAATGAATATAAACTATACAAAGAGTAATATGATGTAACAAAATTATTCATGAAAATCAAATGAATATAAACTATATAAAGAGTAATATGATGTTGTTAATAAAACTTGACCAATTCACTGTAAAGTTCTAAAATTTAAAAGATTTGAGAGAAAAATAAATAAAAATTATTATTAAAATTCATTTTGTCATCTTAATTATAGTCAAAATCTCACACTGTCATCTAAACGTTATTTTGAATCTAATTGTCATCTGAATTATAATTTTTTTCCACACTACTATCCAAACACCTCTAACCCTTAAATTAAGTTAGTTAGTTAGTTAACGTGGTAAATTAAATATAAGGTAGAGTAAATTTCCAATCTAACTAATTTAAAGAACAAAAAAACTAAATTAGTTTGATTAAATTAGGTTAAGTTAGTTCAATCATATTATATTTTCTATTGTTTCAAATTTAAATTTATAAATAATTTAGTTTTTTTATTTTTAAAATTGGTCAGATGAGAAATTTAAATTGTTTAATATTTAATATATTATGTTAACTAACTTAATTTAAGGATTAGAGATGTTTGGATGGCAATATGGGAAAAATTATAATTTAGATGGCGATTAGATTTAAAATAAAATTTAGATGATAATGTAGGATTTTGACTATATTTAAGATGGCAAAGTGAATTTTTCTCTTCTTTTTTCGTTAAATAGGTCCTTTGCACAAAGCAATTGCCCTTAAAAAAAATCTAAATTTATTTACCAACTTATTGGATAAAGAGAAAATTTATTTCTATTTTATTTAATTGAGACTTCTTTATAAAAAACTAAAACGACTCCTAAAGAAATAAATTAAATCATTCATTTACCAACTTTCATTTACCTTCTTTAGAATGAATCTCAAGAATATTGGTAGAATTTTTGGATACAAGTGCTTAAGTTACATTATGTCCAAGAGCTTAATCTTGAAAATTTCACTTCATATTGCATGACAGTAGCAGAAGTGAAGAAACGTTCTTACCAATTCAATACACCCAGGGGTGGTTCTCTTCAAGAGTCTAGGGGAGTCATGGCCCCTCTCAAAAATTTTGAAAACTCCCTTTATATGTGTATATATATATATATAAATTAAAATATTTAAATTGTCTCTATAAAAAAAACTCTAAAAATATATTTTAATATTGTTATTCTAATTTAAAATTTAAAATTATAATATTAGTATTATTTATTTATCTTACATATAAAGTTAGTAAAAATATATAAATATAAATTTTACTTTCATTATTCTCAGTAAATGTTTTATATACCTTATTTTCTCATTTTTTTCATCGTAAATTTTATGATTTTATAAGAACTTTATTTATTATTAATATATTAATTATACAAAAAAAAAATTGTATTGTTACTATAATAGATTGACATAATGTAGTTAGCACTCTCAAATTCACAAGTCAAGATGCGTCACTGAATAGACCAGAGCATTACTGTTCACCCACCGAACTGCTTTCGCATAAGAAAGAGGGAGAATTCATACTCCTCGAAAGCATTTGCATAATGTATTCATCAAAGCAATGTCGCAGCTAAAATTTTAGCAACTATCAAGGAGAGTTAAGCTAAAATCTCAACAGCTCTCAATAACGAGAGAGAGAGAGAGAGAGAGTTGACTTCATATCTGTAATCTTTTATGCTACTAGATTGGTGATTAATTGTGATGAGCGCTGATTTAATATTAGTCACGTTCTTGAGGAATTCCATCCAATTCTTGCTCTGTATTCTTTATCTTATCCCTCTCAAAAGTTTAGAGATGCTTCAGTCACCCCAGGCAGCGCTGGTTGACTACTATCGTTAGAGATAGTTTGTAAATGAAATGTTATAAGAGATAACATATCAATTTTCATATACTGTTCTGGTTCTAAATTTGTTTTGGCATTCTTTTCAGTAGAAATATTATCGTCTTTGAAACGAAAGGTGTCTTAACATTAGTAAAAAGTTATGAATGAAAGTTATGACTAACTTGATTTGTAATACTCCATCTAAACCCACTACAAGAAAAATCTCATTTTGCGACGAATTTTTTGCGACGGCTTCAATTTCGTTGCTAATAGCGACCAGTTTGCGACGATTTTCAATTAACTCGCGAGTTGACCAACACCGTCGCAAAACCGTTGCAATTCGTAGCAAAATCGTCGCTATTTGCGAGGGTTTTGTGACGGCTAAAATTCCCTCGTAACTTGCGAGGGTTTTGAGACGGCCAATTATTTTTAAAAAAATATTTTTAAAAAATTTTTTAACGTCCATCGCAAAACTTTTGCAAATTGCGAGGGATTTGCGAAGATCAATTATTTTTTAAAAAATTTAAATGTCCATCGCAAAGTCCTCGCAAATTGCGAGGGTTTTGTAACGACCATTTATTTTTAAAAAATATATTTTAAAAAAAAATTGAACGTCCATCGCAAAAATCTCTCAATTTGCGAGGGTTTTGCGACGACCAATTGTTTTTTTAAAAAATATCTTAAAAAATTTAAATGTCCATCGCAAAGTCCTCGCAATTTGCGAGGGTTTTGCGACGGCTCTTAAGCCCTTGTAAATTACGAGGGTTTTGCGACGGCTATTTATTTTTTAATTTTTTTAAAATTTTGAATGGCCGTCGCAAAACCCTCGCAAATTGCGAGGGTTTTGCGACGACTAATTGTTTTTTAAAAAAATATTTTAAAAAAATTTAAATGTCCATCGCAAAGTTCTCGCAAATTGCGAGGGTTTTGCGACGGCCATTTATTTTTAAAAAAAATATTTTTAAAAAAAATTTTGAATGGCCGTCGCAAAACCCTCGCAATTTGCAAGGGTTTTGTGACGGCCATTAAAAGCGAGGGTTTTGTGACGACCAATTGTTTTTTAAAAAAATTTAAATGTCCATCGCAAAGTCCTCGCAATTTGCGAGGGTTTTGCGACGGCCATTTATTGTTTTAAAAAAAATATTTTTTTTAAAAAAAATTTGAATGGCCGTCGCAAAACCCTCACAATTTGCGAGGGTTTTGCGATGCCCGATTGTTTTTTTAAAAAAATTTAAAAAATTCAATGTCCATCGCAAAGCCCTCGCAAATTGCGAGGGTTTTGCGACGGCCAATATTTTTAATTAAAAAATATATAAATAAAAAAAAATTGGAAAAACTCAAAACCCTAATTCGTCGCAAATCCGTCACTAATTGCGACGAATTTGCGAGGGTTTTAATCTATATTTTTTTAAATTTTTAAATTTTTCTTTTTGTGTTTGTGTGGTGGTGTATTTTGACAAATTTACTGAAATTTTTTTATCTATCCATTTGGTTAAATGGTGTATAAAGTAAAATATATAAAGAAAAATAATTTAAATACTATTATTATTATTATTGAGATCACTAAAAGAAATAGTGAAAATTATAATGTAGAGATCGGTTTGTAATAGATATAGTTAATTCTATTATGTTATATACTTACTTTAATATATAAGCATATGTATATGCTTATGTAGTATACAATGTATATAAGTATCTCTTTGATTTAATATATATGTATATATAAAGAAAAATAATTTAAATACTATTATTATTATTATTATTATTATTATTATTATTGAGATCACTAAAAAAAATAGTGAAAATTATAATATTGAGATCGATTTGTAATATATATAGTTAATTCTATTATATTATATATTTACTTAAATATATAAAAATATGCATATGCTTATGTAGTATATAATATATATAAGTATCTCTTTGATTTAATATATATATATATTATAATATGTATGTATATATAAAGAAAAATAATTTAAATACTATCATTATTATTCTTAAGATCACTAAAAAATAGTGAAAATTATAATATAAAGATCGATTTATAATACTATCATTATTTTTTGCGACGGCTATTAAACCCTCGCAAATTGTGAGGGTCGATTATTTTTAATTAAAAAATATATAAATGGAAAATTTTTTGAAAAAACTCAAAACCCTAATTCGTCACTAATTGCGACGAATTTGCGAGGGTTTTGCGACAAAATAAGGTTTTAATCTATATTTTTTAAAATTTTAAAATTTTTCTTTATGTATTTGTGTGGTGATGTATTTTGACAAATTTACTAAAATATTTTTAATAACATGTCTTAATTAGTGCATTTTATTATAATTTTGTATATGTAATTATGTCATATTATACACCTAATGTATTGCATAAGTAAATATATATAGTTAATTATGTTTACATATGTCTAATTTTTTGATCTATCACTTTGATTAAGTAGTATATAAAGTAAAACGGATAAAAAAAATAATTCAAATACTGTTATTTTGAATGTAGAGATCAATTTGTAATGTTCTTCATCTCTTATATGTTAATATATATTATACTATATAGCTATGTATATACATATGTCTAATTTTTTTATCTATCCATTTAGTTAAATAGTATATAAAATAAAATATATAAAGAAAAATAATTTAAATACTATTATTATTATTGAGATCACTAAAAAAATAGTGAAAATTATAATATAGAGATTGATTTATAATGTTCATCGTATCAATTTATGAGAAATTAGTGAAGATTTAATTTTTCGTCACAAATTGAGTCGAAATAGTTAGAAATTTAAAAAAAATTAAAAATTTTCTCAAAATTTTCAGTCCCTCCTTTTTTTTTCCCCCTCCTTCTTCCTCACATTCTTCTTCTTTCTTCTCCTACCAGAACCCCTGCCCCCACCACCGACCCTTCCCTCCTGTCCGAGCCCAACCCCCCACCCCGGCGCTCCCTCTCGCCTCGGCCTCCCACCCCCCGGCGCTCTCCCCGCTCCCCCCGGCGCTCCCCCGCTCCTCTCCCCCCCGGTGCTCCCCCCTACGGCTTCCCCCCACCCCCGGCCTCCCCCCTGAGGCTCCCCCGCTCCCCTCCGGCACTCCCCGCTCCCCCCGTCGCTCCCCCGCGGCTTCCCCACGCCCCGGCGCTCCCCCTGCGGCTATCCCCCTCCCCGGCACTTCCCCCGTGGCTCTCCCTCTCCCCGGTGCTCCCCACCGCCCCCTCCCTCCCCCGCCCGCCCGGAGCTCCCCTCCTCTTCTGCGGCCAACATCTTAATCATTTCCAAGAAATCCTCTTCCTCGGTATAGTCTCTTTCAACATATTTTCTCGGGAATTTTTTTTTCATTTTATCCCTGAATTTTTATGCCAATTGATTATTCCGTATTTTCATATTTGTCCGAGATAACACTGGGTCTCTATGTATTTATTCAAAGGAATGATGGAATGGGAGATAGGTATAGCATGCTCGATGGTTTTTATTGTAGTTTCAACGGAAGGAGATTCAAACCCTTTGAGGTAGTTTATCTTTTGCAAGTGAACACATATTATCCGTGTGTGCAAGTGTAAACATTTTGCCTAAGTGAATGTGGATATCTGCCAATTATATTGTTTGATTCTATTTGTCTATGTATTAGATTGATATGTAATTTCATCTTCTTATATCCTTTGTGGAATATTTTGCAATTTGTGCTTAAATGTAGTGCATAATTTCTTGAGGCCCGGAGGAGAAAATCTCATGATAATTCCGTTATTTTTCTCGTTGCAAATGTGAAGAGAGAATGGATCAAGACACAAGTGGAATTCAAAGCACCCTCTGTGACCATTCTTTTCATTGTTCATGTGTTTCAAAATGGACTTATTTGTCCTACCAAGTTAGCCCTTTGAGTTCATGTGTTTCAAACTAGTAAGTTAGTTTTGTACTGCTAGATCCTCCATATTAGCTTTTATGCTTTGTTTGTGCTAATATATTGAGACAGATCTGTTTACTCATGTGCACTCATATGCACAAAACCTAGAGTGGTTTTTATTTTACTTACTGTTTTAATGAAGTTACACATGAGAATTACACCTTTGTTTGCAGGACTTCCTTATTTAGCATGCCAAAGCCCACATATGATGAAGTATATGGGAAAATCTTCAATATTCAAGGGAAGGTAATAGAGCTTTTCAGTATTTTATTGTGGTATCATTTGGTTAATTGAAGAATAAATTGCCTTAGTATTGAATTCATATGTTGGATTCCCCGTGAGTAATGGGTGATTACTCCTCCTGGGTAATGGGTGATTACCCCTAATTTCTTTTGTTTTTTTTCCTATAAATGAATGATCTGTCTTTGTTGTTTGGAATCGCATTTTGATTGTCAAATTTTGAGGTGGCCTCGTGCCTGGAAAATGTCCAATTATAGGGGAGATTTTGTCAAAATTTTTTCAAAATCTGCCATTATTTACTTTTGGAAATTCTTGGATTTTTTGTAGAGATCTCGGATAGATTTTGGAAAGAGGCTAATATCAATCCTTATTATTATTTGTTTCACATTTCAAATTCTTTTAATTTCTTTTATTTTAAATTCCATCACATATAATTTTTTACACTAATTTTGTCTAATTGTCGGGAATTTCATCACCTTCTATTTTTGCAGGAATCTTTCATTTAGACTTGCACAGGCCGGAGGAAAAGAGATAGATAAAATATAAAGTGGCTACATCTATGTCTGGTGTTATACAAATGTAATTGTTTTGGAATGATATTTGTGAGTATTGGCATTTTGTAATATATTTATACTTTGTAATACTTTATATTATATTATGTTTCAATATTTTAATTATATTTATTCGGACTTAGTTTTAATTTTTTATATGATTTTTTGGATTATGAATATAGTTTTGCATTTGTTTGTATGGTGATTCAAGACTGATTTACAGGGAACTAATAATTTAAAATAAATATAATAATAATAATTAAAAAAAAACTAGCAAAATTTTCGCAATTTTCGATGATTTAGCGAGGTCTAGAAAATTTCATCACAAACTACGACGATTTTGCGACGACGACGATAATTCTCGCAAATTGCGACAGTTTTGTGACGAAACGCATTGTCCCTTCCAAAATTCTCGCAAATTGCGACGTAGGCCCTCGCAATCAGCGACGATTCTGCAATGATCCTCGCAAAACCGTCGCAATTTGCGAGGGCTAATGCGTTTCGTCGCAAAATTGTCGCAAATTTTCGAAGTTTGACCAAAAATATTCGTCGCAAATAGCGACGGATTTTTTTTGCCCTCGCAAAACCGTCGCAAATAGCGACGGTTTCCCTTGGCCGTCACAAATTGTGAGGGCGTTTTTTGCGATGGTTTTTGGCCGTCACAAAAAGCTAATTTTCCTATAGTGACCCTAACTTTAGAATGGAGAATAAGGTTGCATTGCATAACATTTTGCATGAACATTTAAATTTTGATAGTGACCTGAATTACTTTATGGTTGTGTGTATGTGTATATGTATATTTGTGTTTATATTTGTTTGTGACTGGGTTCGTTTTGGTAAGTTAGTAATAACTATTTCCCGTGTATGTAGTGGATTGTGATGAGTTTAGGGTGCTTTAAAGCAAGTGTGATGTCTAGAGGGGAAAGTGAAGGTAATTTGTTGGGAAATAGGAATGCAAGACTTGATATTAGTCTAATGGATAAAGCTTGGTGAATGATCCCTTGTAATCGGAGTTCAAATCCCAACACCTCTAAAATTAATTACTTCCTATTCTTTTTCTTTTGTTTTCTCCCTAATTATTTTTAGTATGGGTGAATAGTTTTTTACTTTATGGTATTTATTAAAGATTTTGAAAAAAAGAAATTATTTCCTTTACTTTCTACCCAAAAGATTTATTTAAACAATACACTTGTTGTTCGAAATTTAGTCATCAGTTCTCAAATAAAGCTGTATTGTTTTGTTTATTCTTTTGAAGAAAAAAATATAATAATAATAATAATAATAATAATAATAATAATAATAATAATAATAATAATAATAATATTTAAATAAGATATTTTTTCCCTCTAATTTTGAATCATACCAAGTTTATCTTTTTTTAAAAAAATATTATTCGGGGGTTTATTTTGACTATAAAATGGTTTCCTAATTTCTTAAACAAAAAAAAAAAAAAAAACTTGGTTTGGCTTGGGCCTAGCCAGCTCGGGCTCATGCCAAGTCGGCTTGGCATGTGTCATGCCCGGCTTTGCCAAAGCCGCGGCTGGCTATGCCCAAGCGGTTAATGCAAAGCCTGGGGAGGCTTCCTCATGTTTTATTTTTTCCATTCTCCTATTTACCGTCATCTTCAGTTAATTTTTCACTCAGAAAGCCTTGCAAAGGCAGGAATCTTTTAGCAGTGGAATTCTATCCAGCTCCTAATCTCCTAAGATTGCTCTATATGAATACTTTTCCTTGGTTATCAACAAACCTTAGGAAGAAAATCAATAGCCTCAAAACACTCCGCACCAAACCCTTCTGCATTTTTTTTCCCTTCCTCTAATCAACCAAGTTTCGAAGGCACGGTTTGCATGTTCTGGGCTTAGGACCAGCAGATCTTCAAGACCAGAAGACTTTTCTCTTCAAGTAAATACATGAATCCTTTCTACTTTCTTTTTCTAGATTAAAGGCTATTGTTTTGTTATTTGTGATCGGGTAGTCTTGCATAGTTACAGTCTTAGTATAAGGTTTTGGTGATGATCCATCCCAACTTGGTTGCGATCATTGCTAAAATACTTTTCTGGAGCGTGATTAGGATATGTGGTTTGTTATTTAAGACTCAGGTCTTTTTGTGAAATTAAACCAAGCAAACAGTAGGGGGATCGAGTTCTGGGGAAATTTTCCTGGATTAAATCAAGCACGAGCAGTGCTATGCAATTTAGAGATCACAGTAGTTGATAGCTATTTGCCATCTAAATTAAGTCTTTTACCTGATGGTAATGTTGTTACCAAGGCTATGATTTAATGTATTCTTGATTTGGTTGTGAATGATATTGCTCAGTTTCTAACTACTAAAATTTTATTAAAGCAGCTTATGCTTTGAAGTTTGAAACCAGAAATCAATTGAAACTAAATTGAAATTATTAATAACCTGATTTGTGTTAGCCGGTACTCAAGGCTACTAGTTTAAGAATTATTTTGCCAGTCTACTTAATATTAATTAGATTCAGCAATATTATTAACTAATGTTTAACAGTCACCATTCAATAATATTTCTTAAAGATAAAATGTTTATTTAAACGGATCTTTTAAGTGTTTAATAGTTACTAATTAATTTAATTACTTACGTATTTATTTATTTATTCATTAATTTTATTTATTTAGATATTTATTTTTTACCTATTTATTTATTTATCTATCTATTTAATTATGTATGTAATTATCTATCTATTTACTTATTTAATTATACATTTATTCATCTATTTATTCACTTATTTAATTAATTACTTATTTGCTCAATAAACTAATTATTTAGTTACTGTAATTTATGTATTATTAATCATTATGAGTATATAGTGTTAATTCATTATTTAATTAAAGTATTATTAACCGTATTATTAGTTGTTGTTTAAATTAATAGTTATTAGCTATTATCTATTAAATATTAGTTGTCAAGTGGGTAATTGTTATTTAGTTATTAATTTCTAAATTATTAATTGTTAATAATTTATCATGTGCTATTTATTTTTAGGTGGTACTTATTAATTACTAGCTATATTTAACTGTTTGATTATTTTGTTTATTTAAGTATTTTGCTGAGGCATGCTGTTCATTTATTATTATAGTTTACATTAATTGGTGGGTGCAATTTATGCTAGATATTATGCTATATAGAGTGTAATATTTTCCTACCGTTTGAACAACCATTTCTTGTTCATTTGTTGGAGTTCCATTTATGCCTAGGGGATAGTGTTTGATTGAGGATTTGTGATCTTCTTGTTTAGACGGGAGTGGGATTCCAGCACAAGGAGCAACTCATTAATTCAAGGGTTTGGAATAATTTGACCTGTAAGTCCTTGCATTGAATGTTTGACATAAAGTCTCTGAATTGCAAGTCATTTTGGAAATGTTTAATATCTCAATGACATGGATATCTGGAATGTAAGCTTGATTGTTTCTTGGTAAAAGCTTTCCGTCAAACAAAGATTTTATTGGAAAATCACTTTTAATTACAAAACGAGTTTATAGCTAAAATTTTGGAATTCATGCTTGCATATCCAAGTTTGTTGGAATTATTTCCATTGAGATTGGATTCCGATCGATATACTGTAATGTTGAGTACTCAATAAGAGTAGGCCTCTTGGACTAACCTTCGAAGAGTATGACAAGTCACTCAGTAGGCAGCCACCTCTGAGAGGTGAACTCTATTTGAAAGAGGTGACAGTCCTAGTAGGTCAAGCCAGTCAGAGTTAGCACCTCAGTCTAAGTGGACTGATATTCTGGGGTGGATATCTGGTAAGTTGGGATAAGAGATGGAGGAGTATCTTACCCAATGGGCCGTACACCCACTGCGCTGTGATGCAGGGTTTCACAGTGTTTATCATGATGTAGGGTTTCATGGCAAGGCTATGATGAAAGGTTTTATAACCGTTTTTTTTTTTTTTTAGTGTTTTTGTATATTACAAACTATTGTAATTTTGGTATGATTGACACCACTCACTTTGCTTATGGAAAATGTTTGACTTGCAATCAATTTTTGATAATTGATTTCAAAGTGCATTCATGAAATTCATTTTGACTCAATCATGAGTACACACAGGGCTTACTAAGATGTATTTCTCACACTCTTTTGATGCCATATTTTAGGAATTGCCAGTTTTAGCAAGGTTGCGTGTTAGTAGAAGATTTTCTATCTCGAATTATTTATTTTTGGTTCCTAATTGAGGATTGTTCATTTATTGTAAATCGAGAGATTTGTAGACTCTCTTGTCAATTGTAACAAGATTTTGTTCATTTTGGTTTGAGATGTTTCTTTTTTTAGTTATAAAGACCACTAGTTCTTTGGATGGGATGACATCCCCGCCCCTTTTGGGCACTTATATTGTGGGGTGTTATATGATTGGTCATTAGTGAAAAGTTACGATTGATCATTCATTAAGCTATAACTTAATGAAATGTGTCAAACATGACTAATCATTCACAAAAAATTATGACCAGTGGAAATATATATATTTTTTATAAATATTATATCTCTTCTCTTAATGGTGTATAAATTATTGTTGATCATTCTATATTTGTTGTCTTATTTCTTGAACATTCTTATTGTATCCTAGAGGTAATTTGCCTTAACCCTTTAGCAAATACTTAATGTAGTGGGGGCAAATAATCACTACAAGAAAAATGTACTTTAGCGATGGAAATTAGCGACGGCTTCATTGTCATCGCTAATTTGTGATGGAATAGCAACGGTAAATAAAATTTTCAATTTAAATTTATTTTTTTAAAAGTTGTTAGTTAGTTGTCACTAATCCCTCCATAATTAGCAAGGGTTTCTCAATCGTCGTTAATTAGCGAGGGATTAGCTACGACTTATCATCCCTTGCTAATTAGCGTACATAATTAACACTAGTACTAAAACAATTATTCAAATACAGTCGATAATCCCTCACTAATTAGCTACGGCATGTGTGATTATTCATTAATATTAAATAATTGTTAAAATACCGTCGCTAATCTGTTAGTAATTAGTAATGGAAAATTAGGCCATTGCTAATCTGTCACAAATCCCTTACAAATCCGTCGCTAATTTGTAAAAAAAAATATACTATATAATTAATATAAAGAATAAAAATTCACAAGAATATTAATAGCCTAGTGGTGGAGCACGTGCTCCCCCATAACAAGGACGCAGATTCGAGCCTCGCGTCTGACATAATCTTATAAAATTATTTGGCAGGTCGGGTCAAACTGGTTATTCTGGGTCACGACTAATTAATTTAAAAAAAAAAATTCGTTGGTCGTCGCTTACCCGTCGCATACTTAATAATAAATATCATTAATTAAATAGCCATCGCTAATCATATTCTTGCAAACAGCGATGGATTTTCGTTCCTCACTATTTGTGACGCTAGTTTTATTGACAGTCAAAATCCGTCGCTAAGCCATCGCTAAACTCAATTAGTGACGGATTTGACTGTCGCTAAATTGTTTTTTCTTGTAGTGAATACCTAAAGGATAGTGTTATACACGCCTCAAGAGTTCTCTTTTTTCTTTTGTATTCTCTTGAACATCCATATTTGCCAACACATGTTAGTCATGTTCGTTTACCACCTCATTTTACTTTATTTTTAATACAATTGTACATATTTTTTTTTTCTTTATTAACACGCAGGGGTTTGCCAAACTCCCACAAAGACACTGGTAGTGTTGCTTAGGAAAAAGAAAAAAAAAAAGTGGGGTGAGATTTGTGCTTCTCCAAAACTTGGTGGAGAGGGTTTGTCTTGAATGGAAAATATACAACTATAAATGAAGGGAGCTTCTTATTACACAAAACACAAAAGTGACTACACAAGTCAAATAGTGTACATATATACCACCCTAAATAAGATACAACCACGACATACTTGCAACAACATGCAATTAGCTATTATACCTAACTTTGAACTACACCACTAACACAGATTTCAGCAGCTGAGAATAATAACTTCGAATTTGATGGAAAACACTACTATCTCTTCCCTTGCAAATCCACAACCAAAGTGGGAAAAGAGTTATTTGGGAACACTTCTTGAAACCGCTGAAGTCAAATGTCCAAGGTTGAACCAAGGGAGGAAGAAGCCAAGCCAATTGCACAAACATAAAAAAAAAAAAAAAAGAAATGAAATGAAACAAAGATGAAGTAATATGCATATTGAAATAGAAGAATTATCATTATATCTTCGACACATATAGTCTTCAATGACCAGGAATTTCATTAAAGATAAATTCAAAATATTTTATATAAAATTTATACGTAAATTAACTTACCTTGCATCTTCATGTCCTTGTATGGAATATATGGTTCTGCCTTAAGCTTGATCTTCTCCAATGCAACAATAACGTCTCCTACTGTATACCTTTCTTTTGGAGATTCCTTCGTGCAATTTAGAGCCACTTCCATGATTGAAGAGACACATTCTAACTTATCAATGGAGTAATTGCAATCTGTGCTAAGTAGATTAGCATCTATTATCGAAGCTATTGAATTAAGAATAGAATTGTGGATCCAAGCTCTAAGGTTCAAATTTCCTTCAAACATGTCATCATTTGGTTTTTTCCTTGTGAAGACTTCCATCAAAAGGATACCATAACTATACACATCACATTTTGTTGACACTAATCCTTCTAATCCATACTCTACAATAATGAGAGAGTAAACATCAAATATTGTCAAAAGAAATTTTAGAAATTAAAACAAAATATTTTCAAATAAGTTTACTAAGAGAGAGGAATTCATTAGTGTAAGATGCTTCACCTGGTGCTAAATAACCTAATGTAGCCAATGTTTGTGTATATGTCATGCTATCTTCATGGCCCAATAATTTAGCAATACCAAAATCACTTACATGAGCAACCATATCTTGATCTAGTAAGATATTGCTAGGCTTCAGATCGCAATGGACAACGGGCGTTGAATAACCAGAGTGCAGATAGTCCAATGCATGTGCCACATCAATCATTAGCTTCAACCTTTGCATAACATCCAAGAAATAATTTTCCGAATATAACCATTGTTCAAGACTTCCATTGACCATGAACTCAAGCACCAATGCCTTGAAATTGGGATTAGAGCAACTGCTAATGACTTTTGTAAGATTTCGATGACGAAGCTGGCCCAATACCATACATTCAACATCAAAACTCTTGGAAGCTCTTTCAAATTGTAAGTTAAATACTTTAACAGCTATAATCCTCCCATCACGAAGTATGCCTTTATAAACAGAACCAAAACTCCCTATACCCAACAAATTTTTCTCATCGTACCCATCAGTTGCTTGAGAAAGCTCATAATATGAAAATCGTTCATGTGCCCTTGGTGGCAACAACTCCATTTCATTTTTTGCCTTAATTTTCTTCTGGTATCTTAGATAAACAAAAACTAATGCTACGACAGCCACAAATGCTACAAAAACTGATAGCAAAATGATCACAATTCGATGAACCTTTCTTTTATTTGATCTAGCAGAACATGATGGGACATGTAACCTTTGCGCTCCACATAATGCTTTGTTGAATGCAAAAGATTCACTTGTAAAATTCGAAAATGGACCCCCATTTGGAATTTCACCACTTAAATCATTAAAAGAAACATTGAAATACTTCAGATATTGAAGCTTCTCCAATGACTTTGGAATCAAACCAAAAAGATTATTATGTGATAGGTTCAGCGAATCCAAGCTTACCATCTCACCCATTGTCGTAGGAATTGATCCTTGAATTTTATTGTAGGCCAAGTGTAGGGTTTGTAGATTCTTAAGATCTCCAATTGAGGTGGGAAGACTACCCGAAATATCATTCATTGATAAGTCTATCAATGTTGCAACCTTTAAATTTCCAAGCTCGAAAGGAAGAGTACCGGTCAAGAAATTTGCAGAGAAGTTAAGCTCTAACAGATCTCTAAGGCTCCATAAACTTGTCGGTATGCTACCATGTAATCTATTGGAACCAAGTGAAAGTTGTCTCAAAGAAGTCAGTTTCCCCAAGCATTCAGGAATTGACCCTGAAATTTCATTATACTCCAAGTAAACTCCATACAAACTCTGTAAATCACAGACCCCAATGACTCCATTTAGCTTGTTCCTCCCAAGATCTAGAGTTTGAAGTTTTTGTAAGAATTCTACACTTGATGGCATCGACCCAGACAATTCATTCGAGCTTAAGTCCAAAACAACTAAATCTCTTAAATTGCCAATAGTATTTGGAATGTTGCCCTTGATCTTGCAATTGGATGCTTCAAAATGTTGAATAGAATTTGAAAGGTTCCCAATCAAGTCTGGAAGAATACCATTTAATGGATTACCACTAACCCTAAATACTATCAAGTTTTTGCAGTTTGCCAAAGCATCCAGGGGTATGGGACCTCTTAAGTTATTAGAGTCCAACAAGAGTTTTTGAAGGTTGTGTAAGTTGCCAAGCTCTTGTGGTATTGTACCTACCAAAGTCATGTATATAGTAATATTAGACATGTAGAAACTTTTAAATCTTTATCCTGCAGTTGTGAAATTTCAAATTTTGTCATAGTAATTAATTTAACCAGCGTGATAAAAGAGATGCAATCACCAAAACAATTTTCCCACCATTTCAAAATAATGATTTTTTAATTTCAAAGTATTTGTCATTTATGAAATTAAAGTGTAATTTATTGTTTTTTTTTTCCATTTTTTTCTTTTCATTGCTCCTGTGCAGTGATGTAAATGGTGGCGAAATCCATGCAGTAATGAGTTCAGCTCAAACTTTTAAGGCATTAGGAGAGTATGTGGGAGTATTTAAGGCATTAGGATTCATTTTTCTATACCAATTCATTACAATTTCAATATTTTCAATATTTGGTTTTCTATGTATCTTTAGTTTTTCCTGTACAACCCTTTTATTTTTCAATTTTGAATATAATTAATTGATTCATCAAATTAAGAGAAGGATAAATAACCATTCTTTTTTTAAAGCTGCCTAAAGTTTAATAATTTCTTGTATATATGATTTGTGCAGTAGTAATAGAAGTTCTAAAAATGATAGAGTCATAAAGTATGATCCATAACATAAAAAAGGTTGTTAATTGTCGTACCTGTTAGGTAGTTTTCACTTACATAAAGCAATGTAAGCATTGTTAAATTTCCAAATTCTTTGGGGATCAACCCTGCAAATAAGTTAGTAGAAAATGCAGTTGTTGACGTCAAATAATGTAAGAGGAATTTTTAACAAACATATAAAAAGATAAATCTAGTATAATTCTTAAATTTGAAATTCCTATAGTGGGTTCTTATTTCCTTTCCAGTACTTATCCTTACCATTTTATAATTGCTTCTTTTTGGTGAAGAAAAAAGTGTCATATTAACAAGGACAAAAAGTGTCAATTCATTTTAAAGCTTTAACGGATTTAAAATTTTGTTCTCTTTATTTCAAAATTTTAATTCTCCAACTCATAAAATGAATTGCTCTTTGTTCTTCTATCCAATTTGGATGTTAAGTGTTGCTACCAGCATTAAATGGGACTAAAACGAGGGATACTTTTGAAAACTTATTTCTTTTCTTTATTTTTCTTTTTCTCTTCTTTCATTTCTTTCTCTTTCTTACTAAAAGCAATAAACAATGCCTATATCAGTGATCTGCTACCAAATAGATCTACAATGCCTCCCTTTCCTCTACCCTTTTCCTCCTTCCTTCTTTCTTTCTCCCCTCCCTCTTCCCTCTTTCTTCCTCCTCATTCGCCATCACAACCGTCAACCATCACTACCAAAATGGCTCTTCCTCTTAGTTTTTCGCTTTCCTCTCCCCTTTTTCTTCCTCTATTGCCTGGTGGAGATGTAGAATTCATTGAGATGGTCAAAAATGGTGAAGGGAAAGAAGGAGGAGGAAAAGAAGAATTGGAGGTGAGAAAGCAAGGAGAAGGATGGAAAGGGAAGCTCCAACACCAGTATTCATAAGTTCAAGAAGGAAGAGAAAGAACGAAAAAAGATAAGAATTTAAAAAAAGAAAAAGTTTGTAAAAATGGGTTTAGGGCTTGTAAAAAAAATTATACATTAATTTATTTCTATATGTGTTTATATATACAGTTCGTTGTATATTATTTGATAATTATATAAGTTTATATATATATATATATTTATATCTTATAGGATGAAGAGTGTACCTCTAAGGTTGTTGCCAGCAAGATATAACTCTTGTAGTTTCTTCAGCCTACCAATATCCTTAGGTATGACTCCACTAAATTCATTTCCAACCAACTCTAGGCCTTCAAGTTCTGAACATCGCGACAAACCGGATGGTATTTGACCATTTAACTTATTAAGTCCTAGAGTAAGATCCATCAGTCTTGGAAGCGAATCACATATATTATTGGGAAGACTATCAGATATGCTATTGTTTGTAAACGAAATTGATTCCAGCGAAGAAATGTTGAAGATCTCCTTAGGAATTGTACCTATATATCCAAAACATGAATGATCTATAGTGACATTATAGATATGTAAATTTACGAATATAAATTAATATAAATTAATATACCTGTTATGATGTTATCTCGAATGACCAAAACCACAAGGGATGTTAGATTACCCAACACTTTCGGAATTTCACCTGGAAATTGCCAAGTGAGATTTATAAGTGAGTATAAAAGTGTTTGATGAATACTATGAGGAAAACCAATGTTATAATATTCCTAGAGAAATTTGACTATTAAAGGAAAATTCCAATCCAAATTCATCTGGTCTGAAATAATTTATTGAAAGCAACTATATTTTACCGAAAGATACTGAAGCAAAAAACACACTTATAATCTTCGTTATCAAACATATTACCAAACAATTAACCATTGACTAAGTAACTGATAGATTATACAAATAGAAAAAAATGATTGATCTAATATTATAATTGATGGGCCATTAATTTTTAGTTTTGACTTTTTTAGGTCAACCGAACAAAATTCATTAGGATGGATAAAGGATTTTGATATTGATAGGCCAATTTTTGAAATGCTTACTTTATCATTATTATCTCACAAAAATTGAAATTAATGGAATTGAAGAATTGGAATGAGTTGTATGAATAGAATTGCACCTGTTAGATTGTTATAAGCAAGATATAGCTCTTGGAGTGCCTTTAACTTTCCAATTTCTTCAGGTATGACTCCTCCAAAATTGTTGTGACGTAAACTCAGCACTTTAAGTTGTGAGCAATTAGACAAAATCGACAATATTGGGCCTGCAAGTTGATTTTCCCCCCCAAGTATTGCAGATTGTAAGCAATTAAATGTTGGGCGGAAACTAAATGAAAAACGCGTTAACTGTAAACTTGTGAAATTTGTCCGCTAGTTAATTATATTTAATTTGCAAAGTAACGTTGATATATGATTCATGCATGTAAAAACTTTCTTCAATTAAATAATTCTGCAGAGCATCGATCAAATATCCCCAAGTTTTTTTATGGGGGAACATGAAAGAACAGCTTCGAAAACATCGCATAATATTTCAATTAGACGCTAAAAATATTAAAATAAGTATTAGAGGAAAATTGATGATGTAGCATTTGAGAAACAATTTCAAGAAATTTGGCAGCCGCCTCTTTAAGATGCAGAAGTAGGAATATTGCAGAATTTAAAATCCCAGACATGCAATTATTTTAGAGGGAAATGAATTCAAGTGAGGAAATATAGAAGAACAGAAACAGAAAGCTGATTATATCCAATCGCCAGCATCTTCAAACGATGAAGATTCCCGATCTCTACAGGAATGGGTCCTTGCAGAGAATTGAATGATAGTCTTAACTCCTCCAAGATGGAATTTCGCCGCTGAAATTGGTTTCCGTGAAGTTAAGCACTTGTAATTGCTGCAGCCGAGATAACTCACTGGGCAAATTCCCACCGAAATTATAATAATCTTTTATTGTTATTATAATAAAAACCACATAATCAAAATCTCTTCTACCAATGATTTTTATTATAATCTTCAATATTTGAAAAAATTTTATAAAAATAGAACAATTTTTTTTTATTCTCACCAAGAAATTTTTATTATTTTAAAAACACAAATGTTGATATTACTAATTTGCCCTTAGTAATAATAAGTATATTGTAACCACATCCTTTATAAATGGTCCAATATGGAGTATCCCGTTAAATTCTTTACAGAATAACATATTTGAAAGAACTTAAATTGAAGAAGAGTAATAGTGCTGAATTTTATATTTGATGAGTATATTTGAAAAGATTTAAATTTTAAAAAAAATACTATTACTAAATTTTAAATGTAAAGAGTATATTTGAAATTATTTAAATTTAAAAAGAGTACTATTATTAAAATTTAAATATAAGGAGTATAATTGTAAAAGTATGCATTTTTTTAACGCATTTTTGCCTTTAATTCTATAGAAATTATATGCTCTATGTGATAAGTTAGTTTGTTAGTTAAGATATCACTACAAAGCAAATGTGTATAAATTGAAGAGAAAACCTAGTTAAAACATGTAAAAATAAATAAATAATAACTCAAAAGTTTCTATATATTTTTAAAGTAATATTTGTAACAGGCAAATGCTTTGATGAATTAAAAAAAAAGTGAAAGTATTTCGAGAACAAAATGATTTTTTGTTGCATCAAAATAATATAAAGAGAAAAATGAAAACATGTGAAACTACAACAGTGAAAAGAATTACCTTCTTTTTTTTTTTTACAATGAAAATAATTACTTTGTCTATCATAGCATATGAAAATTGTACCTTCCAAATAATTATGGTCAAGATTTAGCACTTGAAGCATCTCCAAATTCCCCATCTCTTTTGGTAAGACTCCGCCAAAGTTGTTGGAAGACAAATCCAAATATTGAAGTTGTGAACATTGAGATATGCTGGAGGGCATTCCACCGCTCAGCTTGTTCAATGATAGGTCAAGAATATTGAGATTTGGAAGACGTCGGCAAATATAATCAGGAAGGCTACCAGATAGGCTGTTATTGTATAAAGCAATAACTTCTAGTGAGGAAATATTGAATACGTCGAGCGGCACAGAACCAGAAAGTTGATTATGCGGAATCACCAATATCTTCAAATTATGCAGATTCCCAATCTCTACAGGAATGGGTCCTTGTAAAGAATTGAATGATAGTCTTATCTCCTCCAGAGTGGATATGTTGAATATTGAAGGTGGGATGAGACCAGTGAAGCTATTTCTTCTCAACAAGAAGATTCGAAGTCTATGTAAAGAACCAAACCAAGATGGGATTTCTCCTCTGAAACTGTTTCCTGTCAAGTCAAGGACTTCTAATTGCTCTAAATGAGATAACTCACTGGGCAAATTTCCGCGGAAATTGTTTGTACTCAAGTTGAGGGACACGAGAAACGATAGATTTCCCAGATGTGGAGGTATGGTTCCAGTGAGATTCATGTTTGAAAGATTTAAAGCAATCACCCTTCGGTGGCGAGAGCCACAAGTGACTCCAATCCACTCACAAACAGAAGAAGTGCTAGCAGTAGACCAGTTGTTTGCAAGGATTTTGAAGGGGTCCGAAGTGATGTGGTCTTTCAAGGAAAGAAGAGAAGATTGATCAGTAGTGATGTTTGTTGCAGCCACGGAAAAGCAAGCCAATAGAATATGCATGAGAAAGAGAAGAGGGAATAAGCAGAAGCAAAATCTGTCCATGATTATGCTGGGAATGTGCATTGGAGGACAATTACTTGAAGGCACGGTTGCATATGATATGATATATATACACACACAGCGTGCACACTGGGAGCACTGTGAGAGAGGCGAAGAAACTATACTAATTTACCGGTGCATGTTTGGACTTTGAAGAAGGATAAAAAAGCTTGATTTGACATCCAACTGCCAGAGTAATTGTTGTCATAAATTCTTTAGAATAATACATTTTTTTTTTAATTTTAAGAAGACTATTTTAATTAATTTGATTAATAAAATTTATTCTTTTAATTTTTTTTATTTTTTGTGTATAATATTTTGAAATAAATTTATTAATTGGTCTTTCACTTACTTTCATAGTTATGTTGAAAATTGATACCCCTAAAAAAAAGAAATGAAATAAAAGCAAAAGGAATGGCTTATTTTGGAATTACGAACCCTAGAGATAATGAGAAAAATGAAAGAAGTATCGCTTTCTTAGTGAGAAAACAGGAGATATTTTCCCTTCCTTAGTGGAAACACAAAGGATACTATTATGCATAAGAATTAAAGATTAATAAATTTCAGATAATTTTAAAAATAAGCTTTTAAAAATACCCCTAATTAAGTCTTTGTCTACTTTGTTAATTGAAAAGAGTTATATCATAATTAAAAGAAAGAGAGAGATTGTAGGGAGGAGTAAAACTAAAAAAAAAGTACTCCCTTCATCCCTTTTTATCTGTCTATTTTAACTGATTCACAAATTTTAAGAAAAATAAAGTTTTTCAGTTAATTAATCAACATTTCTTATTTTACCCTCAATTAAGGAATAATCAAATTTCAAAATTTTATATAGTGTAAACATATTTAATTTATTTCTATTTCCTACTAGAAGTGTACAAGTACTCACTGTATTAAAGAGAAAAATTTGTGAAAAATAGCAATTAATATAGTATTGATTTATTAATGAGATAGATAAATTGGAACAAAAATCTTAATTAAAATGACAGATAAAAAGGGATGGAGGGATTAATAATTTTTTATAAAATTTTATAAAATGACTTATATTGTAAAAAACTTTTCAAGTTTAAAGCATATTATATTGTGAAACGAAAATAGTAATATAAGGGAATTGACTGATGTGAAGAAAAAATTTGAGAGTCATTAATTGTGAGGAAAGACCAATTCTTCTGGCTTCTGTTGGTGTGATTGGCTAAGAATTTTTTTCAAATCTATTTCAATCTAAAATTTTATTTTAATTTTAAAAAATATTTTATACATTTTATTTTATAAAAATTATCATATACTCATGATATATCATATTCACTCTTTAGTATCACTTTAAATCTCACTGACTTCACACATTTAATAATTTTTATTATATTTAAATAAATTTATCTCAATTTAATTGTTGTCTAATTACACCTAATTAACTACCTCTTCATGAGGGACCCTCTACTAGAGACCAAGTCTCTTATAAGATGAGATGAAAGATGAAAACTCACATATTGTTGTGCATATATTGTGAATTATTAGGGAATTAGTTAAAACTCCACTAATTATGGATTTTTATAGATATCCACCATTTAGTGGAGACACCACTAATACATATTAATGAAAAATGATGTATTCCACTAAATAAGAGCTCTATAAATAGAGATATTCTCTAAGCTTGAAATGTACCATCATTTTGTGAAAGAATTGTGAGAGAAAATTATGAGAGAAAAGAAAAAGAGAAGTTTGAAGAAATTCTTGTGCAAAGAATAGTTTGAAACTTCTTATTATGTAGATGTTATTGTAACACTACCAAAATTTCATAACACATTATTAGCACGAGTCTTTGCCGTTACAAAAGCCAGAAAACTAAAACACGAGTCTCTACCATTACACAGCCAGAAGATAGGTACGCATTTATTGATCCCTATGACTAATCTTGCTAAACTCGAATTTATAACCCTTGATATTTCTGGAAAGAACAAGAAAAATTTGACCATCTGAAGATGGTCGTACTATCAACTGTACGGTATAAATGTTGCACCTGAAGTTGCAAGATTTTAAAATCGTGAATGAATATAACTCGGCGATGTATAAAATTACATCTCAGTTAATATTATGCGGAGAAGAAGTTACTTATGAAGATATATTGGAGAAGACATTCTCCACCTTTCATGCCTCAAATATTGTCCTGTAGCAACAATATCGAGAAAAATGGTATTTATTACCCTCCTCATTGTAGAGAAAAATAATGAGTTATTATTGAAAAATCATTAAGCCAGACCAACTGGCTCAACAGCACTCCCAAAAGTGAATGCTATTGGCTCTAGCAGAAGCCATCGTTATAGTCGTAGTTGTGGCAGTGGCTGTGGTTATGGTCATGAACACACTCGATATTTCCCTTATTACAGAGAAATACTAGCCACCTGAAGTGGAACAGAAAAGATAATAAGGGAAAATGATATTTTTAGTAATAATAAGTATCAAATTTTTGAGATGTTACATTCGGATGTCAATATACTACATTACTACTAACAGTTCAGAAATAAAATCTATCTCGTGATCATAAGTCTGGTATTCACTTGTATTTCCTTCATTCATCTCACTGGTGTTCACGTGAGCTTTAGGATGAATGCTTGTAGTTGCTCTTTTTCAATATCGCTAACAAATTTAGGATGAATGTTTGTAATTGTTCTATTTCAATGTTTGCATCAGAGGAAAACAAACAGTTAGCAATTATGGACTTTAGATCCTCTTCTTCAGCATCCTCCTCCTCTTCCTTCTTCCTTAGGCCAGAATCTAGACTAGCAGTAGAATTAGTCGTGAAGTTATTGTGAAATGAGTCTTGGGATTTTATCATCCCCTTGAGTTTTCTTTTCTTATAGTTGGCCTTGCAGCATACTTGTCTCAGTCTCTGTGTTTGGTCCTCCAACCGCGTATCAGGAATTTCTTCCATCAACTTCTTCCCACGTTTCAGTATCTCAATGGCTTCTCTCAACTTTTCTCAGCCATATGTTCTCCTTCTTCATTTTGCATCTTCTGTAAATCAGAGGGATTTCTACATATCATTGGTGGAGATACATTTACTTTTCATAGTTTCATACTTACAAATCTGTGATTATAAGTGCGTGTGAGAGAAAACCTGAACATTTTTTATTAGGGTCTCCAAGCTCATTAACTTCCTGTGAAGCCATCGATGAATTCCCAACTCCCTACATCTTTTCTTGAGAAGTGTTATGTCAATATTCAATTCTTTGACCGCTCTCTTGATTGGCATGTAAAAATCCTTTGAAATGGTTGCTCTTGATAGTGTCTTGGCGCTATTGCCATTCTCCTTTCTCTGCCTCCTAATCATCTTCTTCTCCACAGGAATTTTGTTTGAAATAATATCTTGAATTCTGATATTAAAGTCAAGATGCATTTCATGGTTACTCACACCGAATTCGTTGCCTCCTAGAAAAAGAAAAACAATATCAGTAAAGGTAATACCATTCAAAATCCATGTTTGAATGTATGATAACTTTGAATCATATTTTGGCTTTGTTCCTTATTCAGATGAACAATATCAAAAGCAGTCTCTTGAATGGGCAGATCAAATTGGAAATTCAAAATAGTATGTCCAAAACACACTAAACAAAAAGAAACCCTCAAAAATATCTCACCTGAAATTAAGAGAAAGCGGTTGACTTGGAAAGGAAAACACATCAAAATCTATCTCTTTAGAAACCAATTCAAAATTTGACCATATTTCAAATGAATTACGGGTCACCATCTCTGAGTTGTGGTTTTTTAAAGTTTACTAATGAT
The DNA here is from genome assembly GCA_026120185.1 of Voacanga thouarsii. NCBI lineage: Eukaryota > Viridiplantae > Streptophyta > Magnoliopsida > Gentianales > Apocynaceae > Voacanga > Voacanga thouarsii. The sequence continues at coordinate 724,559 of JANUWF010001364.1, read as the reverse complement.
CGATGACTGAGATATATATATATATATATATATATATATATATATATATATATATATAGGAAGAAGAAGAGGTAGATGATAGGTGGAGGGACTGAGGAGAAGAAAAGATAAGGAGGAAGGGGAAAAGATGGTACCGGGAAGAGTGAGAAAAAAATAATATAGAGATTTTTTAATATATTTCTTGGCATTTCTTACTTGTTATGTATGTATTACTCATAATGTTCTTACATTTCTTTTTCTTTTCCATTATTCTCTTGTGCAATCATTATTCCCTAAATTTGGGGGAGAACAGAAACAGTATAAGAAAGATCTTGTTTGGACAACATCATTAAATTATCTTGATCCGCGCACAAGCGTATGTGAACTTGAAGTTCAAAAGATAATTTATTTGTAAAGCATTGCAAATTCCAGATGCTTTTGTTGACCCCAGAAGAGTAACAAAATCGCATATTCCAGTTATAAATGCTCCTATTCTAATTGAAATTCTAGCAGAATAAAAGATTATACATATAGCTGCTGAGCCAAAAGTACGCCAGAAGCGTGGCCGATCTCTTGGTTCTAAAGATAAAAATCCTCGAAAGAAAAGAGGATTAAATAATCCAGATGATCATATTGAAGAAAAGAATGATAAAGACTAAGAGAGAACTGATGATAAAGAACCAGAAGTTAATGAAAGTAACACTGAAATTTCTATCAATTATACCACTTCCGGTAGCAGTTGGAATCGGATAGAAATAATTATTGATAATATGTTTGCATACAATATATCTCTTGATGTTATACAGGATAGTGATGATTCTGAATCAATATCAATTGATGAATGTCGGCATAGAAAAGATTGGCTACAATGGAAAGATACGATTTAATCGGAGTTAAATGCACTGACAAAACGTGAAGTCTTCGGACCTGTAGTCCGAACATCAGAAGGTGTAAAACTTGTTGGCTACAAATGGATATTTGTGCGAAAGCGCAATGAAAATAATGAAATTGTACGATATAAAGCACGGTTAGTAGCCCAAGGTTTTTCACAAAGACTAGGTATTGATTATGATGAAATTTATTCTTCTGTTGTTGATGCAATTACACTACGATATCTTATAAGTTTGGCAGTACATGAAAAGATATATATGCGCCTATTAGATGTTGTCACTGCTTACTAGTATGAAAATTTAGAAAATGATGTTTACATGAAAATCCCCGAAGAATTTCATATGCTTGAAGTATATAAACATTATCCTCGTGAAAATTACAGAAATCATTATATGGCCTGAAGCAATTAGGGCGCATATGGTTCAATCGTCTTAGTGAATATTTATTGAAAGCGGGATTTAAAAATGACCAGGTATGTCCATGTGTTTTTATTAAGAAATTTAGTTCTAAATTTGTGATATTAGCTATATATATTGATGATATTAATCTTATTGGTACTCTTGAAGAGTTCCAAGAAACAATTGATTATTTAAAAAGAGAATTCAAAATCAAGGATTTTGGTAACACCAACTTTTGCCTTGGTTTACAAATTGAATATTTGGAAAGTGAAACATTTATTCATCAATCAATATATGCAGCAAAAGTTCTAAAAAGATTTTACATAGACAAAGCACATCCATTGAGTATTCCAATGATCGTCCGGTCATTAGATGTGAATAAAGATCATTTTCGACCTCAAGAAGATGATGAAGAACTCCTTGGTCCTGAAGTACCATATCTCAATGCAATTGGTGCATTAATGTATCTTGCTAACAATACACGACCTGATATTGCATTTGCTGTCAATTTATTAACAAGATTTAGTTCTTCACCAACACGACGACATTAGAATGGAATTAAACAAGTCTTTCGATATCTCCAAGCAACTACTTCTTCAAATCATGCTGAAATTATAGTTATTCATGAAGTAAGTCGAGAATGTGTATGGTTAAGATCTATGATTCATTATATTCGAAAAAATTGTGGAGTATCATCTATAAGAGATATTCCAACTCCTCTTTACGAAGACAATGCCACTTGCATAGTTCAATTACGAGGAGGATATATTAAAGGAGGTCGGACAAAGCATATTTCACCAAAATTCTTCTTTACGCATGAACTCCAAAAAAAATGTGAAATTAATGTGCTATAAATTCGGTCATGTGACAACCTCGCAGATATTTTCATGAAGACTTTACCGACTGTAACATTTGAGAAGTTGAGATATAAAATTGGTATGTGGCGGTTCAAAGATTTAAAGGAATCATCTCATCAGGGAGAGTAACAAACAGACATATAGAATAGTGTACTCTTTTTCCTTCAATAGATTTTTTTCCCCACTGGGTTTTATCTACTAAGGTTTTAACGAAGCATATTCTTTATGTAATGGATGGACATCCAAGGGGGGGGGGGGGTATGCATATATTGTGAATTATTAGGGAATTAGTGGAAGCTCCACTAGTTATGAATTTTTATAGATGTCCACTATTTAGTAGAGACACCACTAATACATATTAGTAGAAAATGATGTATTTCACTAAATAAGAGCTCTATAAATAGAGTTATTCTTTAAGCTTGAAATGTACCATCATTTTGTAAAAGAATTGTGAGAGAAAAGAAAGAGAGAAGTTTGAAGAAATTCTTGAGCAAAGAATAATTAGAAATTTCTTATTGTGTAGATATTATTCTAACACTACCAAAATTTCATAACACATATATGCATTTTACAATCTCTTCCTGGCCAATAATCCTTTTTCTGATGACCAAATTTGCAATCATTTTCTACTTTTTGTTCGGAAATTTTTTAGAAAACTGTATGTGAATGTTATTTTCTCGCATAACTTCACAAAAACGCACTACATTCACTGTCCAAGAAAGACCAAAGACTTATCAAGTCAACATTTATACAGACAAGTGAAGGCTACATGAAACCTCTCATGATAGGTTGTAAACGGGTCAGATCAAATTTGGATCATTCTGATTTAGACCCAGACTCGATTAACACGACTCAATTAATTTTAGAATAATATCACTTATTAATACATAGACAAACCTCAATATATAGTCGTATTTTTATATAAGGTTGGCAATGTAGTAGCATCCTTGTAAGCCTACAAAGGTCCCCCATGCTACTAATCCTAGATTATGGCCTTCGGATTTCTAGGTGCTGTTTATGAAGATATTAATTAATAAAATCTTACTTTTATCTTAAAAAGAAGAGTTAGTAAAATAAGACTTTTGCATGGACATTGTTGAACATAGTAGCCCTAAGTTGAATTACATCAATAATAGAGCACAATACGTTCATATTAATTTACTTTTATATTTTATCCCAACTACATATAATGATAGTAGACGATCGAAGTAACACCCAAATGTATACAGGCAATTAATATGATGAAATTAATTGTTACCTGCTACGAGAAAGACCAAAAGACTTCCATCATCTCTGACTCTTCACCATGATTGGGCTAACTCTGATGGACGGACCCTACATGCTGGAGAAAGACCAAGACCTAGACATCACCTCTCAAGTCTTAGCTGTCTCCTCATCTTTCATCCACAGATGCTTTCAAGATCTAAGACAAATGTAGCTGCAGATTTTGACACCATATTGCGAGAAGGGTGAAGGGAAAAGAGAATTCTATTCTCTCAGTCCAAAATTATATCTTAATATTTTTATTTTATAATATTTGAAAATAAATAATTATTTTTAATATAAATGTATTCTTTTTTATTATAAAACATACAGAAAATAAAAATTTGACTAGATTTTGATCTGTTTATTAAATATATTCATTTTCTAAACTTTCAAAACTAACATCTCTTATTTTAAAGAATAGGAGTTTCAATAACTAATGAATCCCATCATAAACATTTGTAATCAATAAAGATAATATAGTCCAAATACTATGTTAAATCTTTGTACCAAAATAGAATGAAATATTCAACTTCAGAATTAGAAAGTAATTAATATTTGAAAATAATAAAAAAATCTCCGCTCTTCTTTCTTGTAATAGAAGGTCCAACAGAGTCATCTGCTGTGAGGAAAGACGAAGTCTTCTGGCTTCAGTTAATGACCCATCTCTTTATGAGGGATCCTCTATTGGAGACGGAGTCCCTTAAAAAATGAGATGAAAGATGAAAACTCGCACATATGCACTTTACAATCTCTACCTGGCCAATAATTCTCTTTCTGATGACCAAATTTCCAATCATTTTCTCTTTTTATTAGGAAATTGCTTAGAAAACTGTATGTGAATGTTATTTTCGCGCATAACTTCACAAAAACGCACTACATTCACTGTCAAAGAGAGACCAAAGACTTAAGTGAAGGCTTCATGAGTAGGATTGTAAACGTGTCAAATCGAGTTTGGATCATTCTATTTCAGATTTGGATTTAATTAATAAAAAGGAACTGAACCTGAATACTCAGTGAGTATAGGATAAAAAGTCCATACTTGTGCATACCAATATCGAGTTTGAACCGGATAAAAACATGTGTTAAACAATACTATTATGTAAAGCAATATTTCTGTATAAAATAAAACATTAAAATAATTGATTCACATTTAATCTTAAAAATTCTTTATACTAATTGAATAATAGTCCTAATATTTTCAAAATTTCAAATTTACAATAATAAAAATAACAGTCCAAGTTCATAAATAACAATATGATACAACATACATAAATTAGAAACTAAATATTAAATATTATTTTACAACAATAATGCCAAATATCCATAAGCTTATAACTATTACATAATATCAAATATCCTCAATTCATCCAATAAACTATCTTCAACTTTCCCATTCTTTATCAACAATCCTCAACAATATCTCTAATTAAATAAAGAGGAAGAAACTGAAAAAAGTTTAGTTTAGTTTCAAGTCTCAATAATCAACATAATACATTTTATAAAATATATTATATTAATTAGGTATGGGTATTATATTTCTATATTCGGACCCAATTATATACACTAAGCAGGTAAACGGATTTGGATCGAATAGGATAGTAAAATAAATGTACCATATCCATTATAAACCGGATCGAATTCAAGTATATCCGATCCATTGACACCCCTACTCATAAGTATTTTACGAGAATCGACTGTGCACAACTTTCCTAGTCCTAGACTACAAATGGTTTCAGAGCAAAAAACATTAACAAATGATATTGTTTTCTATTTTAAAATGATTATTACTTTTAAAATATACTTTATATTTTAAATTATATATTATTTTATAAAATAAAAAATATATTTAATATTTTTTAATTATACCATTATCATTTATTACTCTATTAAATTATAATATTAAATTAATTTTTAAATTTTACAACAACTCTACAATTTCTAATAAAAGTAATTCAATTTTTTTCTCTAAAAAAATCCATAAATGTTAAAGTTTTCATAAGTTGCATAATAATGAAAATTAATTTTGAAGAAAATAGCGGAGAATAAAGGAGTTCTCTTAATGCCTTCACTTACCCTTCTCTGTCCCTCTCTGTGTATGTGGCTGTGTGTGTATATTGCCTTTTGAGAATGATATACATGTGCCACACTAATATTTATATTGGTTAGTTGTTATATGATAGAATAAAATTTTAATTAATAAATTTTAAATTTAAATAGAATAAGTCATCAATGCTTGAAAATAGTAAAAATCACCACCTATATTTTCTTTTATTGAAGCTCCAAGGATTCATTTCCCCCCCCCCCCCAAATTGTAATAGATTCTACTGATCTTGAATTTCATATTATATTTAATAATTTATGAAAGAGATATATTTCTATCGTGTGAACGTTTTAAAAAAATTAATTAATGAAGATTTTCAGATCAAACAAAATGATAATATCTTTTGTAAGGGTCTAATGAATAAGGTAAATATGTGTGAAATATTTTTTTACTTAAATTATTGCACGAGAAAAGTTTTTTTTGCCAGAAATTGATTAGAAAAATTACGAAGAAAAATGGATATTTCTGGTCGAAATTTTTTATTGGAAATGCCTATTTTCTTTGAAATGGACGAATGGCTTCAGTGATATTTGTTTCTTGGAAATTTGGAATACTTTTTTAGTTTCGTGGATTAAAGTGCATCTTATTATCATAGGATACTTACCGGACCCCTTAAATGCAGGATGTGATTGATGGTGCATAACTTCACAAAAACGCACTACATTCAATATTCAAGAATGAATATATATGGTCTGCGGGACTTGGGAGGCTGACAAAGGTTGACGCCTTAAGTGAGGTGTTGACTCGGTTCGATTCCTGTCGTGAATATACTAGAGGATTTACACGGCGATCCTCTAAATCTATAGGGACACCTCATGTTAAGAAAAAAAAATATATATATATATATATATAGTCAATATCTATATTTAAAGACTCGCAAAGACTATTGAAAAATTCTTATGATAATGTTAGAGAGTTGATTGTGTATAACTTTCATGGATCTAGAGGAAAACGTATATATTTAAAGAATATTATACTAGATTGTATATATTTTAAACTTCATATTGAATTTTGAATCCGTTTAGTACTATATCTAAAATAAATAAAAACATTAGAATTGTGTTTAACTTCTTTTTGTTTCTTTATTTTGTAATATATGTATGCGGTTGACACCTCTTTAATGAAGGTGCTTCTGTTTATTGATCCATTCCTAATTTAAAGTCCAAGAATTCTTTTTTTATTGTAAATTCAAAAATAATTTTTTTTATCTAACTTGTGATTTTAAGAAGTGTGCTTATTTTATATATGTATATATATGTACTAATTCAATTGTAAATGATTTTGATTATATAAAAAAAAAAAAGCAAAGGAGTGTTGTGCTTACTTTTTTATCTTTAGTACTAATTCAATTATAAATAATTTTGATGGTAAAAAAGAGCGAAGAGCATGGTTTTGTCTACTTATTTTTAATAAAATATAAGTTTTTTGGATATATTGCTTTATTTTTCGTTTAATGATATAATTTTTTAGGATGATATTATATATAAAATATTATTTATATATTTTTTTCTTTTTTTTCAAAACGATGGAGGTTTGGCTACCCGTTTATTGAAAGAGAACAATGTGTTACAAGTTTTACACCAAGGGAAGTGAAGAAATGCAGAATGTGCAGAGACGGAAAAACTCTAATATCTTCATCAGAAAAGTGTCTTACAATCTATACAAACAAGGTATTTATACTCCTAACTATTTGCTACTAACTAAGATCACTACCCTAACTATCTGCTACTAACTCCTCATAAGTTCACTAATCTAATCATAATTACAATGAATTGCTGATGTGTGAAGGCATGTGATGCAGCTGAAGATCATGTGCTGCTGCTGATGTGGCGCAGCTGAAGATCATCCTGCGATGATATGGTTGAAGCATCTGAAATAGAAGATGTGGTAGATGTGGCAAAGCAGCTGAGGTGGAGACTGATGTGGAGGTTGATGTGGAGGCTTTAACACCACCCCCCTTAATCCAGGACGGGCATCAGCAGAACTGTAAAGGTTGATGATAGGCAAAGCAGACAAATTGCGCAAAAACTGTGCTGGAGACAAAGCCTTAGTGAAGATATCAGCAAGCTGTACTGATGAACGAACTGGAAGTGGTTTAATGAGACCAGTGACATACTTCTCACGGACAAAATGACAATCAAGCTCTAGATGTTTAGTTCTTTCATGAAAACTGCTATTCTCTGTAATTTGTATAGCTCCTCTATTATCACAAAATAAAGGAGTTGGCATTGTAGGAGGAAACTGGAGTTCTGCAAGTAAATATGTTAGCCATTGAACTTCACATGTAACCTGTCTCATTGCTCTATATTCAGCTTCTGTGGAATTAAGAGACACTGTGGTTTGTTTCTTTGACTTCCATGAAACCAAGGAATCTCCAAGAAAAACACAAAAACCAGTAACAGATTTCCTTGTCTTTTTGCACTCTCCCCAATCTGAATCACTATATGCTGTCAATTTGTTGTTTAAAATGGCTGGAAAGAACAATCCTTGGCCAGGAGCAATTTTAAGATACCTCAAAATCCTATATGCCACCAATAAATGTCCCTTAATAGGTTTATCCAAAAATTGGGAAAGCTGTTGCACTGCATAACATATGTCTGGTCGTGTGGCTGTCAAATACAAAAGCTTTCCAATAATTTGCCTAAAAAGATGATTTGAAGGCAGTGCTTGAAATCGAACATGTCCCTTGCCACTGTCCCTTAGTAGGACTGTCAAATACAACAGCTTTCCAATAAATGTCCCTTAGTAGGTTTATCCAAAAACTGGGAAAGTTGTTGCACTGCATAACATATGTCTGGTCGTGTGGCTGTCAAATACAAAAACTTTCCAATAATTTGCCTAAAAAGATGATTTGAAGGCAGTGCTTGAAATCGAACATGTCCCTTGCCACTGTAATCCATAGGTGTAGATATAGGTTTGCTGCCTAGAAAACCAAAATGTGCCAACATCTCTAATGTATATTTTCTTTGGCATAAAGTAATTCCCTTTTCTGTCCTGGCTATCTCCATTCCCAAAAAATTTCTCAGAAGTCCAAGATCCTTAATAGTAAATTCTTGATCTAATTGTTGTTTAATTTTGTCAATCTCAGTGAGATCATTTCCTGCCAAAATCAAATCATCTACATATACAAGTAAAACAGTAATATTGTGATGATTCCTTTTCATAAACAGACTAGGAGCATTTGTATATCCTTGATGCAATAAAGAAGTATTCAATTTCTGATGCCACTGCCTACTTGCCTGATTGAGGCCATATAAAGATTTTTTAAGTTTGCAAACTAAGTTAGGTTGAGGAGACTCAAAACCTGGTCGAAGCACCATGTATACTTCTTCAACCAAGTCACCATGCAAGAAAAGCAAAATCTGCCTTTCCATTTTTCTGGGGTGGGGGGTTGTTGGTGGGAAGAAAGAAAGAAGATCTAAACTTAATAACTACATACTTGTTATAAAATTAGGGTAGTGTTAGAATAAAATCTACACACTACACACTAAGAAAATTCTAACTATTCTTTGCACAAGAATTTCTTTTCAAACTTCTCTCTTTCTTTCTTTCACAATTCTTTCTCTAACCTTTCTTTCACTAATCTTTCTTTCACAAAATAATGGTGTATTACAAGCTTAGAGAATAGCTCTATTTATAGAGCTCTAATTAGTGGATTACATCATGGCATACATCATCTTCCACTAATCTTAATTAGTGGTGTCTCCACTAAATGGTGGACATCCATAAAAATCTTCTAATAATTCACATAAATCCATAATTAGTGGAGCCTCCACTAATTAATAAAGATTCCAATAATTCATAATACTCCCCCTTGGATGTCCATCCATTACATAAAGAATATGCATCGTTAAAACCTTACTAGATAAAAACCCAGTGGGAAAAAAAATCTAGTGAAGGAAAAAGAGTACACTATTCTATATGTCTATTTATTACTCCCCCTGATGAGATGATTCCTTTAAATCTTTAAACCGACGCATACCGATTTTATATCTCAACTTCTCAAATGTTGCAGTCGGTAAAGTCTTCGTGAAAATATCTGCGAGGTTATCACATGACCGAATTTGTAGCACATCAATTTCACCTTTCTTCTGGAGTTCATGAGTAAAGAAGAATTTTGGTGAAATATGTTTTGTCCGATCTCCTTTAATATATCCTCCTCGTAATTGAGCTATGCAAGCTACATTGTCTTCATAAAGAGGAGTTGGAATACCTTTGATTGATGATAATCCACAACTTTCTCGGATATAATGAATCATGGATCTTAGCCATACACATTCTCGACTTGCTTCATGAATGGCTATAATTTCAAGCATGATTTGAAGAAGTAGTTGCTATAGATTGTTTCGTAGAACGCCATGATATAGCGATATTTCCACATGTAAATAGATAGCCCGTTTGAGAACGTGCTTTATGTGGATCAGATAAATAACCAGCATCTGCATAACCTATCAATGTTGGACTGGTTTTATTTGAATAAAATAATCCGAGATTAATTGTACCTTGGAGATATCGAAGGACTTGTTTAATTCCATTCCAATGTCGTCGTATTGGTGAAGAACTAAATCTTGCTAATAAATTGACAGCAAAAGCAATATCAGGTCTTGTATTATTAGCAAGATACATCAATGCACCAATTGCACTGAAATATGATACTTCAGGACCAAGGAGTTCTTCATCATTTTCTTGAGGTCGGAAAGGATCTTTATCCACATTTAATGATCGGACGATCATTGGAATACTCAATGGATGTGCTTTGTCCGTGTAAAATCTTTTTAGCACTTTTGCTGTATATGTTGATTGATGAATAAATGTTCCACTCTCCAGATGTTCAATTTGTAAACCAAGGCAAAATTTGGTTTTACCAAAATCCTTGATTTCGAATTCTCTTTTTAAATAATCAATTGTTTCTTGGAGCTCTTCAGGAGTTCCAATAAGATTAATATCATCAACATATATAGCTAATATCACAAATTTAGAACCAGATTTCTTAATAAAAACACATGGACATACCTGGTCATTTTTAAATCCCGCTTTCAATAAATATTCACTAAGACGTGTGAACAACATGCGCCCAAATTGCTTCAGGCCATATAATAATTTCTGCAACTTGATGGAGTAATTTTCACGAGGATAATGTTTATATGCTTCAGGCATATGAAATCCTTCGGGGATTTTAATGTTCATATTTGTACGTGAACGTGTTGCTCGTGGGTTACTTGTCACTAAGCATATCCCTTTGACTCATCAGGATATCTTCACTAAGTCTGTTCCCAAGGCTACATTAGCTCACTTTAGGCCCAAACTGTGTCTCCAGTCCCCGCACAGTTTGTGGGAGGGTATCGGCAATGTTGACTCATGAGTTGGAGTAATAAGGAGTATCTCGTTCATAAGATTTTGCCAAATGATTTTAGAGAAATAAGGAAGATTGTGCTCATGATATTATTGATATCTAGTCAAGGGAGGTGGTTGGTGTCAAGGAAACTTGGGAGCAATAATTTCCTACAAAAAGGGTAGTTCTTTTTTATATAGGAAACTTCTCATATCTCCAATTATATTATTGCTTGTATCTTTGATATTCTCCTAGTTTAGCTGCAATATTTACGGCTCTAGGCTTGATGACTAGGAGTATATATTGTAATCCACTGTTTCGTGGAAGAGTAAGGGAAAAAAGCAATTCAGTAAACAAACAATAGCAAAAGACTTCCAATTCTAAATTTCTTCTGATTTGACATTAGGAGTAATTGTTGTTATAAATTCTTTAGAATAATACATTTCCTAATTAATTTGATTAATAAAATTGTTTTTTTTTTAATTTATGTGTGTAACAAATAAAGTATTTTTAACGAATCTTTTATTCTATTAATTCTATAAAAAGTTACTTTCATAAATATGTTTAAAATCAACTAAAAATAAAAATAAAATAAAAGTAAAAGGAATGACTCATTATAAAATTACTAACTCTAGTGATAATGAGAAAAATGAAAGAAGTATCGCTTTCTTGGTTTGAAAATTTCCCTTCCGTAGTGGAAACACAAAAGACACAAAAGTCACCAAAATGGACTTAATATGAGGGAATTGACTGATGTGGACAATAAATATAAGAGAATTGACCGTCACCAGCAAGCACACAACGAGAAATCTTACATCTCCACAAGTATTTAGAGAAATATGACAACAGAGTCTCTGCTATGAAGAAAAACCAAGTCTTCTTAGCCTGTTAATGGGCCATCTCTTACAGCAGCACTTCCAATACGCTGAATGACACCAAATTACTACTTTCTTCGTCTCATTTATCTGTAATACTTAATTACTTTATATAATATTTTCTTTGTCTCATAATATAAATCGCTAAAAACTACTTTTATTATCCTAAATTATAAGTCGTTATGAACTTTTCAAAAAAATTTTAAAGTTATTTATATATATATTTATATTTATTATTCTCATTCATTCTCTTTCTCTCTCCTCTCTTTTCTTGTTTTCAAGATATTTAAATAAGGGTATTTTAGACAGAAAAAATATAAAGTCATCTTGTTTTTAGGAATCTTAATATGTGTAAAATTAAATCTAACGATTTATATTTTGGGACCGAATGAGTATATTTTAAGAAAAATGAATTAGTTTTTTAAATTTATATAATTTTGTTTGTATATTTTAAAATTACTCTTAAATTTAATATTTTTCATAATTATTTTTTAATTTTGTTTGCTCAATTCTCTTTTTAAAGTTATTATATTTTATTTTTTAAAATTATTTAATATAAAAATATAACAATAAAATTAATATCTAAATTTTTTAATTATGACAAATAAATGAGTACAAAGGAAATAATAACTTCGCCAAAGCACAGTACATTCATTGTCCAAAACAGACCAAAGACTTCAAAAGTCAATATTTTCAGGGACACGGGAAGGCTACGTGAAACTTCTTATTGTCTCTGCATAACTTTTCTAGTCCGAGACTACAAATGGTTTCAGAAGAAAAAACATTGACAAATGATTTTTTTTAATTTTAAAATAGTTATTATTTTAAGACTTGTTTTATTATATAAGACGGAATATTAGGTAATTTAAATGTGTTATATTTAAAAAATAAAAGTAGTTGAGATGCGTATGTTACGGTTGATGTGAATATACTAGAAATGATAGAATTAAAAATGAGACCATTAAGAAAAAAGTGGGCATGACATCTATTGAGAAAAAATCGTTTGCGTTGGTTTGGATATGTTGATAAGACTGAGGGATACTCCTGTTAGGACGATGGAGAGAGTGAAGCAATATATGTTAGACAGAAATAGAGGTAGGCCTAGAACAACATGGATAGAGATGATTATGAGAGATATATCTTTGCTATATTTGAATGAGGGTATGACGTTCGATAAAAGAAAGTGGCGAAAGAGAATTTATGTGGATGACCACACGGTACTTAACGTTGATTCATGTAGCCGACCCCAAGTTACTTAGGATTAAAACTTAGTTTGTTATTGTTGTTGTTGTTAAAATAATTATTATCTTTAAATATTTTTATATTTTAAACTATTTATCATTTTTAAAAAATATATATTTATTATCTTTTTTAATTATGTTGTTATTGTTTATTATTCTATTAAATTATGATATTAATTAATTTTTAAATTTTAAAATAATTTTATAGTGTTTAATAAGAGTAATTCAATCTTTTTCTCTAAAAAAACTCCATAGATGTTAAAATTTTTCTAATTTGCGTGATAATGAAAATTATTTTTGAATAGAAGGAATACAAGAAAATAGCATAGAAGAAGGGAGTTCTCTTAATGCCTTCGCTTACCCCTCTCTCTCTCTCTCTCTGTATGTATGTGTTTTTGTGTGTGTGCATAAATATTGCCTTCTAAGAATGATATACATATGCCACACTAATGTTTATATTAGTTTTTTTTTTATGCAAATGTAAATGGTTTAATATTGATCGATAAGTATTTACAAGGATGACTAGTTTACAGTCGAGGAGACTTCAAACTACAGGTTCTCAATACATGTCTCAAAACTAGTCTGGACCTCAGGGTACAACGTAAAGATTACAGTGTGCACATGAGTTTTAATCTTCTTAACTATACCCACCGGCTGGCAGGCAACACCATCAAAGATTGCCTTGTTTCGGGCAGTCCAAATGTAGTAAAAACTGGCCGCCAGGGCAGTAGACTTGGCCTTTGAAATCCAGGAGGTACCCCGGTTGGCATTCTTATACCACCTGAGATAAGATTTTGCTGAGTTCAAGAATTGTGGAAGATTTAACCATGCTTTTACTTCTCTCCAGATAGTAGGAGAAACCGAGCATTTGAAGAACAGATGGTTCATCGTTTCAGACTGGGACTTACACAAAGGACATGTCATGTCATCAAGTCTGAACACAAGTGCATCTTTTGTCTTAAGCCTACCTTTGGCACATAACCAAAGAATGAATGAGTGTTTCGGCGTTAAACCCTGCTTCCATATAGTATTGGCCCAATACATAGATCGCATAGTAGATCTCAAATAGTCATAAGCAAGAGATGTGAAAGAAGTATCGCAATTTCCCCACGAATGAAGAAGATCAGCAGCATGATGAGGCTCACCTTCACGCTCAACAATCATGTCTCTTATAACCAACAGTTTGCGAAACAAAGGTGAATAATCTTTATGATCTTCAATTTCCCAAATAGAGCCACCTTTCAAGTAGTAGTGGTCCACCCATTTGACCCACAAAGATTGCTTCTCCGCCTGTATGTCCCAAATGATTCTAGACATAAGGGCCCCATTCCAAACTTTTAAGTTCCTCAAGCCCAGACCACCCTCAGTCTTTGGAAGGCAAACATTGTCCCAAGCAACCGGATGGTTTTTAGAGTCCCACAGGAAATCCCGAGCCATCATTTCCAACTGACAAATAACTGTAGATGGAGTAGGAAGAATTGACAACCAAAAACATTCGACCCCTTGGAGCACAGATTGAATCAACTGTAGTCTACCAGCATAGCACTACAAGAAAACAGAGAATTAGCGAGGGAATTTTCCCAAGACCACCAATATGGAAAGCATAATATTCTATCCAACATTCCACAGGAGAGCTTGTGTTATTACTTTGCTTCATCAAATTGAAATTGCAGAAGATTGAAGAATTAGCTATATTGTTAACTAATTATTATTTTCAATTGTAATTTTGTAATTTTATTTTTGAGTCTAGGTTGGCCATAAAATTATTTTTATATTTTTTACTATTTAATTTTGATTGAATTATGCATCATTCATGTTAACATGCCATATAGTTTGCATTAACACCTCTCTAGGTACTATTTAGTTATGCATAAATAAATTAATTTTTTATTAAATTAAAAAAAAATTAAGTGTGAAATGGTTAATTTTAATTAACCTTTGGCCTCCCCTGTTAGCCCATTAGTAAAATTAACGTTTGCTTCGTGCCATTTTAAATAGTCTCCCTATAGGAAGGCTACGTGTTATTGGTTACTAAATTGGGCATCAAAATTTTAATTATTATTATTATTTTTTTAAGTTTAATTCATTCATAATTACGCTATAGGTGATGTGATTGGATTGGAAACTTTATATTAAAAAAAAAATAAATTTGAATATAGGGGTTACACTTAAATCAAAGACATTATAAGGACTTCCTATAGAATATCCAAATAATGTCTATGATGGCCAAAATATTAATAACACTAAAACAAATATGGCATGACGTAGTGGGAGAGTCATTCGACGTCCCTCTAGATACTTACTCTATAGAGAAGCTTTCCAAGCAGTCTCTTTTGAGGAAGAAGAGGATCCCGCCACGTATAAAGAAGCTATAGAGGACATAGACGTAGACCATTGGAAGAGTGCAATGGATTCAGAAATGAAATCCATGTACACTAACTCCGTCTGGGATCTTGTGGACCTGCCTAATGGGGTAAAACCTATTGGGTGCAAATGAGTCTACAAAAAAAAGAGAGGAGTAGACGGGAAAGTGGAAACTTTCAAAGCTAGATTGGTTGTTAAGGGTTATACCCAACGAGAAGGTATTGACTATGAGGAAACCTTCTCGCCTGTGGCCATGCTAAAGTCTATAAGAATCCTCCTATCCATTGCAGCTCACTTCGACTATGAAGTATGGCAAATGGACGTCAAGACAGCTTTCCTTAATAGAAATCTTGACGAATGTATCTACATGGTACAGCTAGATGGTTTTATCCAAGAAGGTCAAGAACAAAAATTTTGTAAGTTGAATAGGTTCATATATGGGCAGCTCACTTCGACTATGAAGTATGGCAAATGGACGTCAAGACAGCTTTCCTTAATGGAAATCTTGACAAATGTATCTACATGGTACAGCTAGATGGTTTTATCCAAGAAGGTCAAGAACAAAAATTTTGTAAGTTAAATAGGTTCATATATGGGTTTAAACAAGCATCTAGATATTGGGATATCAGATTTGATCAAACCATTAAAACTTATGGTTTTGATCAGCATCCTGATGAACCTTGTGTCTATAAGGGAATTATAGATGGTAAGGTGATTTTTCTCATATTGTATGTTGATGACATCCTTCTTATTGGAAATGATGTAAGAACATTGACATTGGTGAAAAGTTGATTGGGTAAACAGTTTGATATGAAGGACTTGGGAGAAGCAAGATATGTTCTGGGCATTCAGATCCTTCGGGATAGAAAGAACAGACAGATAGCTTTATCTCAAGCTTCATATATTGACAAAATACTAACGAGATTTTCTATGCAAAATTCCAAGAAATGTCAATTGTCTTTCAGACATGGAATTCAGTTATCTCAGAAGCATAGTCCTAAAACTCCTAATGAAGTTGAGTACATGAAACGAGTTCCTTATGTATCAGTTGTAGGAAGTCTCATGTATGTTATGCTTTGTACTCGTCCAGACATTTGTCATGTTGTTGGGATGGTCAGTAGATATCAGTCAAACCCAGAACCGGAACACTGGACAGTAGTCAAGCATATATTCAAGTATCTTCGCAGAACTCGAGGATATATGCTAGTTTACTCAGCTCCAGAATTGGTACCTATAGGTTACACTGATTCTGATTTTCAAGTTAATAGAGATCTTCGCAAGTCCACCTCAGGATCTGTTTTCACCTTAGGTGGTGGTGCAGTTGTGTGGAGAAGTATTAGACAATCTTATATTGCTGACTCTACAATGGAAGCTGAATATGTGGCAGCTTGTAAAGTAGCTAAAGAGGTAGTATGGTTAAAGAAGTTCTTAATAGAACTTGAAGTGGTTCCTTCTGTATCTCAAGCCATTAGTGTATACTGTAACAACAGTGGTGCAGTCGCAAATGCAAAAGAACCACGCAACCATCAGCGTGGTAAACACATTGAACCTAAATATCACATACTTAGGGAGATTGTTTAACGTGGAGATGTAGAAGTGTGCAAGATTTCTTCTGCTGAAAATCTTGTTGATCCTTTTACTAAAAGTTTACCTGTAAATATTTTTGGAAGTCATATAGAAAGTTTGGGTATTTCTGACATGTCCCATTTACTCTAGGACAAGTGGGAGAATTTTGTTAGATATGCCCATCGAGTAAATATAATATTTGTATTTTGAAATTAAATAAAATATGTTTTTGTATATTTATATGTATAAATTATGTATGAGCCTGTTTTGTCCACAAATTATTTAGATATTATAAATCAAGTCTAGTGTTTATTTGTTAAACACAAAAAGACTTGATTTATAATTTAATTCGAAATAAATTATCTGCGATCTAAAATAAATTTGGGCAATTTATTTTGGAAGATCGTCTTAATTTTATTGAAGTCTGTCTTTGACTTTGGTAATAAAATTAAGGATATATATATATTTGATATATTGGAGAACCATTAATATTTATTTGTGGAATAGACCATACAAATAAAATATTAAAATATTGTCGTACATAATACCTTAATCCTGAGCAAACAATTATTTATATTTACTAACTTGAAGTTCCTTGAGTTGCCAAAGAGTGAGATTAACTTAATAATCAATATCTCGGCATCTTGGGAATTAAAGTGAAATAAATATGAAATAATTGTTATGCAATATGGAATCCGTCACCTTTAATAGGCAAGATCATTTCCTCATGAGTTCTACTAAGGGACAGTTAAATCTGAGCTCAGTAATTCAATAGTGTCTATTGAATTCAATTTGTAAGTGTGACGTGGTCACATGGTATTGTCAAATTGAATATGAGAATTGAGGTTTTGAATGAGGGGCGCTGTGGTCATACTGCCTCATTCAAAGTATAATATTGATTGACGGGGGTAATTTGTTGGATCGATCAATTAATGGATATAATTATTAACTCCAATAGTTGCGAATAGACAAAGTGTGCAGTTACGTTCTTTTAGTGGAGTGGAACATAATTAATAAATTATTTTTATTGACAAAATATTTTTTTTGAGTTTAGTCTAATTGTATCCGGTCAGGTCCCTTCAGTGGCTCCTAATTATGGGACAATAATAAATTATAATTTATTTATAATTTATTAATGAAAATTGCAAAAAATCAAAAGACGTATTTTAGATGGAATAGGATTAGTAGAAATAGTTGTATTCAACTATGCTTTTCTTATTCTATCAGGATTTGTATTATGAGATAGAGTCCAATATACATATTGAGATATAACTCTATTTCAGAGATACGTGAGAAACATCGTTGTTGTCCTCTGAGTTTTTCTCTTAATTTTTGTGTGAGTCTACCCTCAACAAAGAGAGAAACAAAATACGATTAACAATTTTCTGGTCGAAGAAGATTACATTGAAGAAGACTTGGGGGTCTGGAGCATTACCAGAAAACCAAATACTTCAATAATCGTATTGGTGAAGACGATATCTATAAAGGTATGGTTCGTTTCACGTATTCTCAAGATTGAATCTGGTTAACACATAAGCATGTCGATCCTATTAACAAACAAAATTGCCCCAAACCTGAATGTACTGGTAGTTATTTGGAATTACATACAACTTAGAACTGCGCATTCAATCCACGGATACGTTCATACCTATCGAGAGTTATGAAGCATCTGTCAGGACTTACCAATCATCAAAATCTGTAAGCAATATGAACATGTAGTTGAAGTTTTTCATAGAACTGGAAAGAAGAATGGCATTTCACAATCAACCATCAATTCTAATGCAGAATGGCAGTAAAAGAAAGAAGCTTTAACTACGGTTATCAATCAAATTAAAACATTTTTTTAATTCAAGTTATAAAATGCATTGAAAAGGGCTCAAAGTTTTTCCCTTTGCATTGATCTCTGAAGCATGAGAGCTCATTTTCAAAGATGTTATGCTATTCTAGACTTTACAAAATGAAACATGAACTGTGGCTAACTTTTACGTGGCTTTCATTGAGAAACAGCTTCTCAAGTACCTTCAAGTTCTCAATATCGTTAGGAACGACTCCGCTGAAGTTGTTGTGAACCTGAAATAGTTGTGAACAAGAAAGGAGAGATTTTCCAGATGTGGAGGAAAGCTACCAGCAGTAAGACCCATGTTTGCAAGATTTAAAAAAGTCCCTCCATGGTGGACTTTAATTTAAAAAAAGTAATTCCTACTGATTCACAAACAGAAGAAGCAACAGCCAATTCTTTGCCAAGAATTGGTAGGGATCTTTTAACATGAGCTTTCAAGGCAACCAGAGCATATCAATCATGGGAAGTGCCGTACAGTGGGCAATGTACAAAAGAGTTAATTAATTTGCAAGAGGAAAATACAGGAAGCTTTTCTCCATGAAACTATACAATATATGAGATGAGATTGGGGACATGGAGCATAGCAGAAATCCATCTGGGCTGCTTATATTACGCGCTAGCACCATTCAATGGATTTTTTTTTCTCTTGCAATTAAGTTCTTTCTTCCTTCTGAATCTTGTTGGTCTTATTATGTTGAAGGAACATCCCATTATTTTGTTTGAAATTTTGGCCTCAAGGTTTAGACTTTGATCTACTTATACAGATTCAGAGTCAAAAAAGGCTGACAGTTGGAATTATGGACAAAACTGGAAGTGGAGGAGAAAGCGTCAGTCGTATCCATGCAGACAAAAATGGAAGCTTCAGAAGGAGGATAAAGTCAGGGTCCAAAATAGTGATGATTTAACTCTGATATTTCTACTTGTTTGGACGGCTAGGTTATCTTTTATACATCAAATGCATGAGATGTGAATCGAAATATTAAACTCTTATAGTGATGGCCGCTATTATTGATCAATTGTTGCTTAAAATTAAAATTTTTAAACACAACAATTTATTCATAATTCAAAAAATTTAAAAGACTCTCTCAAAAGATTTGTCACGAATATCCATAAATCTTTTAAAATGAAGAAGTGGCATTTCAATTTTGAAAAAGAATATAATTGATTTTTTATTATGATATTTTTTAAAATTACAGTAAAATAAAAGATTAATTATGATGAAGACAACAAGTTACAAAAGATAATTCATGTATGAAGAAAAATAACTTTTTCACATTGTTTTCTACGGCATTTGAATCCAATATTTATGTTGGTGCCATAATCTCTCCCAAGTTTTAACTCAACTACCCTAATGTAGGTAGAAGGAAAGAACAAAAATGTGAGACTTGAAGTTAAAACAGTGAAGGCAATTCTCTATCATTATTGTGAAAGTTATAATTATGTAAAATATTAGAGAAATTGGTAAAAAAAAAATGGTCCACCAACTATTTATTATGTTTTATATTAGTTCCAAAACAGTCTTCTTTTAAACATTTTTAGTAGGTTAACTTTTTCTCGATTAGTAATTTTCATTCCAACTACAACCATGCAGAATACTTCATTATGAATGACCTGTTTTGTCCTTTTCAAGTGATTAACTATTGAAGAGTAAAGCAGTTAATTTATGTTGAATTCTGTGGAGGAGTGATTTGAATGAAAATTAACTTAAAAATAAATGTTAAGGTACTAAAAGTTAAAAATAATTCTACAATTAAAATAGAAAAATAAATATAGTTGATGATTCATTTTTGCCAAATACTCAAAATTATTTTATTATTACTTTTATACTGCTGAAGTAAAATAATGTCTTGCATCATCATCATCATCATCATCATCATCATCATCATCATCATCATCATCATCATCATCATCATTATCATCATCATCATTATTATTATTATTATTATTATTATTATTATTATTATTATTATTATTATTATTATTATGTTGTTGTTGTTGTTGTTTACACTGTTAATGCAAGACATTATTTTACTTCAAAAGTTTATTTGTAATTTCAATTGATATCCATTATAAAATTTATAGACCAATTGTTCCGGCAAAAAAATTAACGAAAAAACAATACTAGTTTCTAGATATTTTAAATTTTACGAAAAAAATAATTTTCTTCTTGTTTCCATTTTTTAAAAATTTCACTAACTTATGTTCTAAGTCCCAATTACATGATAATAGTGGGGTGACTTTGCAAATTTGGAATTTTACTCCCCAAGTGATACAGGGATGAAGAGAGATACCAAAAGAATAGAACTGGAATCACATGGGTGCTGTTTGGTTGATGGGTCCTCTTCCCCTTTTCCTTTCTTCCAACCGACAATAGTACTGAGCTTTGAACCATAAAAAGAACCCAAGAAATTTCATTATTCTTCGTTTTCCTTTTCTCATCCAAGTCCATGGCGCCTGACGATAAGGTAATTATCTTCCTCACAATCTTACTCAGCATTAGTTTTCATCTTCATTTTTGAGTTTCTTGCGGATAAGTTTTTGGAATGATGTCGTGGAAATTGAAATCTGAGCTGATGTTTTCCTAGTTCTTTTGGGTCCTTACTGGATTTCCTTTTTAAATAATTTCATAGCAAGTTAAGCTAAAAGCAAGATTCGATTTTGTATATATTTCTGAGATTTTGTGACGGGTGAAGCAAACATATCATATATTTGCTCACGATTTTATCGAGCTCCAGAACTCATATTTGGTGCAACAGATTATACGTCCTCAATTGATATCTGGTCAGCTGGCTGTGTGCTTGCTGAGCTTCTGCTGCGCCAGGTTATTATAGTTTCCAAATGTTCTGCCTCTTGTTGAGATATAGACAGTACCGGAATTGATTTGTTATGTAAAAATCTTGTCGGAAGTACATAAATTACTTTTGCAATTAGAAAATGGTCTGTTACATACAAGAGTTAAATTGATAATGCTATCTAAAAAAGAACTATCAAACTCGAATTCGTATGTCACAATATTTCTTTTCTTTGTTGTTCTAGAGGAATTAAGGTTAAAAGATTCAGAAAGCTGATTATAGTCAATGGCCAACGTCTTGAAATTATAATTTTGCCGAAAATGAGAAGCTTTTAATTATTTAGTAGAATTGACTGCACAAGTTAACTAGCCACCTCTTTGTAAGCCTACCCTGGCAAACTTACTGCAATACGTACCGCAATTATCGAATGGAGGCCCGAGAGTCATCTCTGTGATGCCACATACATCTTCACGAATCACAATATCTGTAGAAACAAAAGTAGAGCTTTGAATTTGCAGGAAAACACTGCAATTTCTTCCAAATGCATTGGAGCTTATCTGGGAACTACTAAAGCAAATTGTCCAGAGGTTGAAAAAGGGATGAAGAAGCAAAATCAATTGCACATACATAAAAGAAAACGACACAAATCTTAGTCATCACTATATCAAAATAAACAGATGATCATCGAATCTTCAGCACAACAAGTCTTCCATAATCTGATGAGTCAAAGCTTTCAAGAACTTCATTAGAGGTGAGATTTTCAAAATTTACAATACTGCAAAATGCAGATATTTTATATCTAAACATATGTCGTGAATGTTTATGTCCTTCTATGCAATGGTTGTAGCTGAAGTTTTATCTTTTCCAACGCAACGATAACGTCTGCCATTGGACATCTTTCTTTTGCAGATTTCTTTGTGCAATTTAGTGCCACTTCCATGATTGACGAGATACTTTCCAAACCATCATTGGAGTAATTCCCACTTGCGCTCAGTCCAAACAATTCATTCTAACTTAAGTCCAAAACAACTAAAGCTGTTAAATTGCTAATTGCATCCGGAATGTTTCTCTTGATCTCGCAGTCGGATGCTTCAAAACGTTGAATAGAACTTGAAAGGTTCCCAACCGAGTTTGGAAGAACACCATTTAATGGATTACCAGTGACCCTAAAGTCTGTCAAGACTCTGCAATTTGCCAAGGCATCCAGTGGTATGGGACCTCTTAAGTTGTTAGAGTCCAACACGAGTGTTTGAAGGTTTCGTAGGTTGCCTAAGTTCTAATGGTATTGTACCTGCAAAAGTCATATATACAGAGTAATATTAGACATCTAGAAACTTTTATATCCTGTTACTGATGATATTCCAAATTTTGACGTCTTAGTAGTACTCTGACCAGTGGTGATAAAAGAGATTCAATAATCAAAATAATACTCCAACCATTTCAAAATAATCACTGTCTTTTTATTTCAAATTATTTGTCATTTTGTAAAATTAAAATATAATTTATTACTAAATTATTACGGGATGTAATTTTGATGTATTACAAAATTAAAGATGGTTAATTGTCATGCCTGTTACGTAGTTATCATTTATGTAAAGCAACTTAAGCATCGTTAAATTTCCAAACTCTTTGGGGATGGAGCCTGCAAATAAATCAATAGAAAATGTGATAATTGAAGTCAAACAATGTAAGAGGGATTTTTCAAAAACATATTAAAAGACAACTCTAGCATAGTTCTTAAATTTGAAATTCCTATACGGTTCTTATTTCCATTCCTATACTTATCCTTCCAATTATTAAATTTTTTTTTTTTTTTAGTAAAGGAAAAAGTACCATTTTAACAAAGATAAAAAGTGTCAATTTTCTTTAAACTTTCGCTAATTTTAGATTTTGTTCTTTTTATTTTAAAATTTTGATTCTTATCTTCTAACTCATAAAATGAGTTAATATTTAGCCTTCTGTACAATTAAAGTGTTAAAGTGTTGCTTAGTGCAAGAGGAATACTTTTGGAAACTTTTTTTCTTTCCATCTCATCTTCATCCCTTTATTTCTTTTACGTCCCAAAGGCTATAAACCACGTTAGTGTCGGCGATTTGCTACCAAGCAAGTCTATAATGCCTCCCTTCCCTCTTTCCTTTTTCCTCCTTTTGGGACCTAAACATCCCCAGCCAATCAATCTCCCCATCAACTCCTAGAACCGATAACCTGAATTTGGAAACTTCAACCCCAGAGTTCTAGTTACCAAAAATTTGCTTCCTTGATTTACTTCTATCTATAAATGAATCTGTAGATCGTACCCGCAGTTATCCTGAAATACCTCCCCCCATTTAACATAATCCTTAGTGCTAGGCTACCCATGTGAAAGCTTCAAAATAGAAACTACCACCAATGTGGCTGTCCATATATATATATATATATATATATATATATATATATATATATATATATATATATATATATCTACAACTAGCCTCCTCTCCCTCTTCCCCTTTCCTCCTCCTTCTCCTCCTTTCTTTCTCCCCTCCCTTTTCCCCCTTTCTTCCTCCTTCGCCAACACCACAATCAACTATCACTACAAGAACTACTCTTCCTCTTTCTTTTTCCCTTTCCAGTTCCCTCTTTCCTACACTTTTCCCTGGTGGAGATGTGGAACTAATAGAGATGGTCAACAATGGTGAAGGCAAAGAAAGTGGAAGAAAAGAAGAGTATGAGGGTAGAAAGCAAGGAGGAGGAGTAGGAAAAAAGAAGCTCCAACACCAGGATTCATGAATTCGGGAGGGATAAGAAAGAAATGAAAGTAGGTTATATTTTATATGATAATTATATATATGTATGTATATATACCTTAGAATAATTAAGATGAAGTATGTGCCTCTCAGGTTGTTGTCAGAAAGATATAACCCTTGTAATTTCTTCAGGCTCCCTATTTTCTTAGGTATGACTCCACTAAGTTCATTTCCAACCAATGCTATCCTTTCAAGTTCCGAACATCGTGACAAATTAGATGGTATTTGACCATTTAACTTATTAAGTCCTAAAGAAAGCACCTTGAGTCTTGGCAGCGAATCGCATATATGATCAGGAAGACTACCAGATATGCTATTGTTAGAAAAGTAAAAGCATGGTTAAATCTTCCACAATTCTTGAACTCAGCAAAAGCTTGTCTCAGGTGGTATAAGAATGCCAACCGGGGTACCTCTTGGATTTCAAAGGCCAAGTCTACTGCCCTGGCGGCCAGTTTTTACTACATCTGGACTGCCCGGAACAAGGCAATCTTTGATGGTGTTGCCTGCCAGCCGGGGGGTATAGTCAAGAAGATTAAAACTCATGTGTACACTGTAATCTTTACGTTGTACCCTGAGGTCCAGACTAGTTTTGAGACATGTATTGAGAACCTCTAGTTTGAAGTCTCCTCGACTGTAAACTAGTCATCCTTGTAAATACTTATCGATCAATACTAAACCATTTACATTTGCATCAAAAAAAAAAAAAGAAAATTGAATTACTTCCAACGTGGAAATGTTGAAGATCTCCTTGGAATTGTACCTGTCCAAAACATGAATGGTTGGTGACACGCTTATGTAAATTCACAAATATTAATTAATATATACCTGTTATGATGTTAAACCTAATGACCAAAATAGTAAGGAATGTTAGATTACCCAACACCCTTGGAATTTCACCTGAAAATTACCAAGTGAGAATTACAAGTGAGTATCAAAGTGTTTAGCGAATACTATGAGGAAAACCAATGTTATATAATATTAATTCCTAGTCAAACTTGACTATTTTTAAGAAAAATGTCAATCCAAATTCATCTAAGTCTTAAATAATTTATTGAAAACAAATATATATTACGAAATACACTGAAATAAAAAACACACTTATAATATTCATTATCAAACATAGAGATGAAAGTGGTATAATCTTTTTCTAATTCTAACATATTGCCAAACAATTAACCATTAACTTAAGTAACTAATGGATTATCCAATGTTATTATCTTACTAAAAATGCAATTAATGGAATTGAAGAATCGAAATGAGTTGTACGAATGGAGTTGCATTGACAAGTGCTCATTATTACTATATTTTTTTAGCCATTTCTACTAAATTGTGTTGATTAAATGAATAGATAGCTACCCATTTCCCGTATTTTTGCCTTGATTTGTGCAGGATACAAAAATAGAAGATGGATTAGAGAAACAAGGTAAAATAGAGCAAGAAGGTGGTAAACCAACACTAGATGGTACGTACAACAGGCAACGATCCCTTGTATAAATCGAAGAGGGTCAAGAGTCCAAAGAGGCACCAGTTGGAAATGGAAGATCAGAGGAAACACACTGGAAGCAACCGACGCCGGCTAAAGAAGTAAAGAGGTGCCAATAGCTTATGTCAAGAGGAGTCGCATTATACGCTAAAGAGGCGCCAGTTTCAAATAGAGGGTTTAGAAGCCAAAATACTGGGAGCAATCGACACCGAAAGAGACAAGCAACAGGCATTGGTTATGAGTTGGTTTTCCAAAATTCAAGAAGAAGATACATAGTCGACACTGGTTCATGTCGCAAAAGCTCACTATTTAGTAGATTTGAAGGGTTTTTGAGTTTAACTATAAATACCCCTCATTCATTTCACCCACGTTTTTTAAAGGGAAAGAGCCACCTAAAGACCTTAGAGCACTAAGAGAAATTTCAAGGAAGGATCCAAGTCTCCATTGAAAAATGGAAGAGTATCTTTAAGAGGGAATCACAAGAACAGAAAACGGAGCCACTTGTCTATGAATTTACTTTCTTTTATCTTGCACTTCTTATTTTCATTTTATTTGAACATTCATGGATTTACGATGTATTTAAAGGGTTGGACCCATATTTTGTTGAATCTTGATATCTATTTTAGTTTATTACAATTTATCTTGGGTATTCAATCACTTGCCTTATTTTGTGTATTTTAATTGATTAGGTTTTCTTTTCCTAATGAATTCGAGAAATAGGGCCAAAATTGAGAAGCTTGATTGATTGATTTGCTTAATGTGTTTTCCTTCGATTAGCTCGAGACAGGGGTTGAAGGAAAAAAATTAGGTGATTCAAGGGTTATGAGGTTATCTAGAGATGGGACACCATTTTCCCTAAATTAGATAGGTAATTGATCTTAATGCCTCTTGTATTTGATTAGTGAGGTAGAAATATATATTAATTAGGTTAAGGGAAGGGGACTCATAACTCGATAGAGAGTGGGTCTTGTATGAAATTATCTATTGGTACCTAACTTAGATTGTTAACAAGCTAACTTAGTTAATTAAAGTTTGATTTAATATTGGGGATTTCATTTACTTACATTACTTATCTCTTTCTCTCATTCATTGGATTTAGTGACTTTGGGTGATTTCTTTTGTGATAGGATTGGTTGGTTTTCTTGATAATTTGTCAACTTTACATATATGATTAATTGGCCAAATAATGAAATGATAGCCTAGTAAAAGTACTTGTCGCTTACCTAGGGATATTTTGATATTTACTAACTAAACTCTATGCTACACAATGGGTATACTTGTCCATATGTGTGTCGTATGAGTGATTTTTGGTATTTAAAATTAAAACGTAATTATTTTGTGAGAATTGTTGAGACTTTTTCCTATACACAAGCATATGCATACAAGCACACGCCAAGTTTTTGGCAGCGTTGTCGGGAATGATGGTAATATTTTGAAAAGTTAGAATTTTGTTGATTTGGCCCTGTAATTGTACGTACTTGTATATATGACTAACTTTTACTTTGATAATTGTATGTCCCTTGTGAATATGTATATATATTTGTTTTGATTTGTATGTAAATAGTTGCTTGTATGTTATGTTGCGAGTATAGTTAATTTGGCCAATTGTATTTGAGAATTCTCTTATCGTTGTTGTGAAAGTTTTGCTGTTATGGAAGTTTTGGGAATTCTATGAATTTATTGATTCTTTTATACATTATTAATTGATTCTTTGGAAAAATGTTTATAGCTATTCTTTTGTCTTGAGTACATCCTGAGGATTTTTTTGTTTTATTTTTGAGAGGATTGTCTTGATTTTTGAAAATGATTGTAGTTTTGTGTTTTGATTTAAACACTACTCTTTTGAGTGGCTTGTTGCTATACATATCTTGGGATATCAATTTGTTAGCCATGTCCTTAACCTTTTTACTTTTAGCCATGTGACACTCTCTGTTGATTAGTTCTATTAGTTTTTGTTTGCTCTCTAGGATACATATAATGCTCCTCCCCATTTCCAAATGTTTGATGAACAATACTCCATGGAGGAGTCTTATCATTTAAGGGAAGAAATGGAGAAGACATCATTCCTAAAAGATCTTTTGTGTAGCTTTGTAACTATGGCTAATACCCACTACTTTAAATAGACAAATCAATGACTTAACAAGTCTATTTAGGGATAGAAACATGAGAGGACAAACAAAGGCAATCACATTAAAGAGTGAGAAGCAAGTAGAGGCCTAAACCAATAGCATTAAAGAAAGGAAGGAATAGCATATTACAGAACAAAAGCAGGAAGGCTATGGGAGATCAATCGGCATCGGTTGTTACTCTAGAACAGGCATCGATTAGTATGGACAGTAACAAACCAGCTATAAAAAGAGCTCAAGAACATAAGCATCTTGTTCCCTGCCCTAATAGATTGAAAAAAGGAAAAGAAGATAAACAATTTGAAAAAAAATTTGAGCTATTCAAGCAACTTCAAAGCAATCTCCCTCTTATTGAAGCATTAGCTCCAGGGGTGGATGCACACATACTCTGGGAGTGCCTCCCTCCCAATTTTTTTGAAATGCTTATTAGTTAAAATATATTAAATTATGAGTTACAATATATATATATATATATATATATATATATAATACTATTGGATTCTTTTCAAATTCATTAGTCATTATCTCTTCTTTTATGTTTATTAAATTCTAGACTTCTTGTATTTTTCTCGACTCCATTTCATTGGCCAAATAATAAATAAGTCTTTTGCATCTGTCCTTGATTAGCTCAAATGCCAAAGTATGCCAAGTTCCTTAATGACATCTTGTCAAAAAAGAGAAAACTAGAAGAGTTATCCATTGTGATCTTGAATGTCACTCCTACAAAACAAGGACAAGCTACCTCAAAAGCTAAAGGATCTAGGGAGTTTTTTTATTCCTTGTCTAATTACTAGTTTGACTTTTGGGACTGCTCTTACCGCTTTGGGGCCTAGTATTAATCTCTTGCCTTTTGAATCTTTTAAGAAGCTAGGCTTGGGAGAGTTGAAAACCCACTAGGATGAGTATTCAATTAGCTGATAGATCTATAAAATATCCTAGGGGGATTGTGGAGGATGTTCTTGTCCAGATGGATAAATTCATTTTTCTAATTGATTTTGTGGTTCTTGATATGGATGAGGATTCTAAAGTTCCTTTAATCTTGGGTAGACCTTTTCTTGCAATTGCAAAAGCCATTACAGATATTCATAGGGGAAAGCTAATACTTAGGATTGAACATGAGGAAGTCACCATTTAAATAACCGAAGGCATAAAACATGCATCCACTCCTAATGATCATTTATGTTTTAGGATTGATGTTTTGATTAGTGCATTGATGACTACATGCTGAAACACTCGAGTGAAAATGTATAGGGAACCTAGTTAAGTGAAGAGAAGAAAGATGAATTTATGGAGGATAGCATAGTATGCATAAGTGAGACAAAAGAAGCTTCAAGTATTGAACATTTTGAGAGTATTGAGAAAAAAAGTCTAGGGAAGATGAGGTCATCAATTAAAGATCCTCAAGAGCTAGAATATGCCTTTTTGAGTGACAATGATAAGTTTCCTGTGATTATTGCAAAAGATGTGATAGTAGAACAAAAAGAGTAGTTGGTCTAAGTTTTGAAGAGGCACAAGAAGGCTATTGCTTGGAGGATCATTGGCAAAAAGGAATCAGTCCAACTTTCTGTACTCATAAAATTTTGTTAGAAGAAGGTGCAAAATCAGTGGCGCAACCTCAAAAAAAGTTCAATCCCAACATGAAGGATGTAGTGAAAGGTGAAATAATCAAATTTTTAGATTCAAGGATCATTTATCCTATCTTTGATAGTATTTGGGTTAATCCAACACAAGTGGTGCCAAAAAAGGAGGAATGACAGTAGCAAATAATGAGAAGAATAAACTCATTCCTATGGGATTGGTTATAGGATAGAGGATGTACATTGATTACAAAAAGTCGAATGAAGCTACAAGGAAAGATCATTTTCGACTTCTATTTATAGATCAGATGTTAGAAAGACTGGCAGGTCATACATACTACTGTTTTCTAGGTGAATTCTCTAGCTATTTTCAAATTCTAATAGCTCCAAAAGATCAAGAGAAGACCACTTTTATTTATCGATATGGTACTTTTGCCTACCGTCATATGCAATTTGTTCTTTGCAATTGTTCTAGCACATTTCAGAGATGTATGAGGGCAATTTTGAGGGATTGGTTGGTGACATTATGGAGGGTTTTATATATAACTTTTCTATCTTTGGAGATTCATTTGAGCTAGGCTTGCAGAATATTGAGAAGGTGCTAAAAGGATGTGAGGAAACTAATCTAGTTTTGAACTAGGAGAAATGCTATTTCATGGTCAAAAAAAGTATTATTTTAGGATACAATGAATCTTGGACTTTTGAAAGATTTCAAAACTTCTGACCTCTTTGCTTGAGAAAGATACCCTTTTCAATTTGATGACAAATATTTTTCTGCTTTCAATATCTTGAAGTGAAAACTTATTGACTCTCCTATCTTAGTGTCACCTAATTGGTCACTTCTATTTGAGCTGATGTGTAATCCTAGTGACTTTACAAAGGGGGCAGTACTGAGGCAAAGATCTAGAAAGAACTTTCAACCTATCTACTATGTAAGCAAGACTCTTACGGCAGTACAAGAAAACTATACCACTACTGAAAAAGAGCTGCTTGCTATTGTCTTTGCTTTTGATAAATTTTGTTCATATCTTATTCTATCTAAAGTCATTGTTTACACTGATTATTCTGTATTGAAATATCTCCTTGCTAAACATGATTCCAAACCTAGATTGATTCGTTGGTTTTACTGTTACAAGAATTTGATTTGGAGATCAAGGACAAGAAAGTTGCTAAGAATTTGGCTGCTAACCATTTATCAAGACTCGAGAGCTCTCATCTAGAACTTCTAAATTAAGCAAGAAGGAATTCATGATACATTCCCTAATAAGCAATTATCATGGGTTGGAAGTAGAACTGTCTTTATTCCTTAGTTTGGAGCAGACTTTGCCAACTTCTTGGCAACAGGGATTCTTCCAATAGACTATACATCCCAACAAAGAAAGAAGTTCTTCTCTGACATTAAGCATATTTCTGGGAGGATCCCTTCTTTTTTAGAAGATGTGCGGATCAAGTGATTAGGAGAAGATGTGTTGATCTTGCTAACGCTGAGGATATTCTGTGACGCTACCATGAAAGACCAGTTGGGGGCCACTACCAAGCTAATAAAACTGCAAGGAAGATGTTAGAATATGGATTCTAATGGCCATCGATATTCAAGGATGTACATAGGTTTGTGAAAAATTATGATACTATTGAGAGTCTTAAAGAATTAGAAAGAACGGACTACGACCTCCATGACATAGAAGATTCTCCAACTTGATCTTTTCTTCTTTTTCTTATCTTTTCTTTCCTTTCCTTTCCCTTTCCTTACATGTTTTGCATACCCTTTCATTCAGTAGGTTTTTGCTTTATGTTTCATTTTTGCCTTAATTTTTATATTTGATTTTGTAGGAGAGTTTCGAGTTTTGCTTGGGATGCCTTCTTTCTCATCAATTATCATGTGGATTGGGAAGTATTGCTTTTCCTATTCTCCCTTTTCTCTTTTCATTAAGTCATGTTGGATGAATTTCTATGTTTTATTCGTGGCCAATTAGGACATTGTCCGATTCAAGTATAGGGGAGAGGTTCAGGCTTTACTTCTTGCAAATAATTATTGAATTTGTTGGTGCTTTAATTTGCTCTTTTTATTAAAAATGGTCCTTTTTTTTGTGTGTGCATATTTTGACTCCTATGAAATGGCTATTCCCTTTCTCTTAGCATGAAAATTTGGTATAGTATTTGTTTTGATTGGGATATTCTTAGATAAATTTGTATATTTGATATGATATAGACTAAATCTTGAGAATTTGAATTAACCTTATTTATGTTCTAACAAATGTTGTGACACTTTGATTCTTGGGAATTGATGAGAACCTTGTGATGAAGTATAAGTAGGGAATTTTGATTAATTTATATTTTGGCATCTTCTAGCTAGTTCTAATGCTAGGTTTACATAAATATAGAGTAGGGTAAAAAAAAAATAAAGGTAATATAAAAACTGAAAATCGTTAATTGTCCATCTTTATTAGGCATTTGTATTACCTTGTCAACCCAAACAAAAGAAAATGAAATTCAATTAAAGAAAAACAAAGAGAGAAAGAGAGAATCAAGAGGGTAATATAAAAGTTGAAAATATTTAATTATCTATCTTTTAGGGAATTAATATTTCTTAAGGGATATAACTTTCGGATAAAGACTCTTTCAAATGGTTGTTACTTCTCAGTTGGTAACCATTAAGGAGTTATAAAAACTATAGAAATTTTACAGGTTTAATCTGGTTTTTCTATTTTTCTATTTAGATTTCTCCTGAAACTTTGTTGTATATTGGGGTAACTTAATTTGATGAACAAGACAATATTACACTCAAGATAGTGTAATCATGCCTTAAATTTTTGTTCTTTATTTATTTTTCTAACATGATGTTGGTTGAATTGTTCACATACTGTGGTCCAGAATTATTTTTATTTTTATGGCCCAAAATTTCTCACTCGTTTATTGCAGCTACTTTGGGCTCAAAAGTACTTCTTATCCGATTAAATAAATGCTGCATAAAATGCAAGTAATAGGAAACAGTGCTTTTTTCTGTATTGATTTCATTGCCCAAGAGGCAAGAGTTGAATGCATTGTTACATAATACATCTACTTTTGCTCATTGCAGACTGTCGGTTACGTGGCAGAGGGGGTTGCAGGGACTGGATCATTTGGAATTGTTTTCCAGGCATCTGTATATCAATTGTTTTGTTATCTCTGCTATTGTCGAGTTTCTAATGCAAAATTAGGGCGAGCTTTTGCTTTCATTTAGGTAAAAAGCATTGAAACTGGAGAAACTGTGGCTATAAAGAAAGTATTGCAAGACAGAAGACACAAGACGAGGAGTCAAGGGCAAAAGATATGGATCACCTGACAACTAGGCAAAGAAATGGAAAACCTGGATGGGAGGAATAGCCACATTCCTTTTATAGTTGAGAAAAAGAAAAGAGAAGGATTTAGTTTTGGCATGCAATGTGGCTGTTTCATTCAAGAAAGGGAATGTTTCTTGAGTTCTAATTTTGGGGTAAAGATGTAAGTAAAGATGTGTTGGTATGTTATCTATATATGAGTTTAGTGGGTGGACCTGTGTCCTAGCTTAGGAGGGATCGATCACTTGTATACACCTTGAACATCAGCTAACTTACACCCAAACAAAATATCATGGTATTTTCTCCTTTTTTTTTTTTTCTTTTGTGTTAGTTTTGATATGCGTGATCTTTCAAACCTATTTTGTGTCAGTCCTTACTTCTTGTAATCCATTTGTTTATCTCGCTAATATAGCGTTCTCCTTTCAGAATGCAACTGAGCAGTGTCATCGCTTCCATATAAAATCTTTGTCCAATATAATTTATTTTCATATTGAGGGGGCTCTGGTAGTTTATTTCCTAGCTGGCAATATTGTTAAGGATGACTTGGACATTTTATAGTTTGATTGTAAAGCTGAAATTGATACCATTACTAGAGGTCCTGTGTTAGTTTTATGAGGTAATATTTCTTAATCTATATACATGTTAATTTTTTCCACAATTATTTAATGTAGGTGAAGGGTGAAGCAAACATATCATATATTTGCTCCCGTTTTCATCGAGCTCCAGAACACATAATTGGAGCAACATATACAACCTCAATTGATATCTGGACCAGATTATTAGAGTTTCCAAATGTTCTGCCTCCTGTGGAGATATAGACAGTGCCGGAATTGATTTGTTACCTAATAACCTCCTCAGAATTGATTTGCTATGTAGTAACCTCCTCGGAAGTACATAACTTAATTACATTTCCAATTAGAAAATAGACTGTTATATACAAGCATTAAATTGATACTATTATCCAAAAAAAAAACTGTTAAACTCGAATTTGTACATCGCAATATTTCTTTTCTGTCTTGTTCCAGAGGACTAAAAGTAAAAAATTCGGAACTGCTGATTAAAGTCAATGCAAACGTCTTCAAATTCTAAAAGCTGATTCGGAAAAGCTTAACTTAGAAGATTAGTTAAATAGCCACCTTTTTGAAAATGTACCACGGCAAACTTATTGCTATAATACCAACATCACAACCACAATTAGCCAATATCCTTTGAACAACACCACTACTAGAATGCTGCCCATTCAAACGGAGGCCAGGAAGTCCTCTCCGTGACGCGACACATATTCTTCACAATAACTAGAGGGAAAAAAAAAAAAAAGAGCTTTGAATTTATTAGAAAACATTTCAATTTCTTCTAAATGCATTGGAGCTTATCTGGGAACTGCCGAAGCAAATTGTCCAGAGGTTGAATAAAGGGATGAAGCAGCAAAGCCAATTGCCCTAACATAAAAGAAAACAAAACAAATCTCAGTCCTCATTATATCAAAATAAACAAATAATCATCAAATCTTCCGCACAACAATTCTTCTTTGATCTTGCTAGTTAAAGCTTTCATGAACTTTATTAGAGGTGAAATTTTCAAAATTCATAACACTATAAAATTTAGATATTTTATATCTAAACATACCCCGCATGTTTATGTCCTTGTATAGTATGACTGTAGCTGAAGTTTTATCTTCTCCAATGCAACAACAACGTCTGCCATTGTGTGCCTTTCTTTTGCAGATTCCTTTGTGCAATTTAGTGCCACTTCCATGATTGACGAGATACATTCCAAACCATCATTGGCGTAATTTCCACTTGCGCTCAATAAATTGGCATCTATTATTAGAGCTATTGAATTGAGAACAGAATTATGGACCCAAGCTCTAAGGTTCAAATCTGCTTCGAACATGTCATCATTTGGCTTTTTCCTCGTGAAGACTTCCATCAAAAGAATACCATAACTGTATACATCACATTTTGTTGATACTAATCCTTCTAATCCATACTCTGTAGTAAATGAGACATAATATTAAATATTGGCAAAAAATATTTAAAATAATTTGTTTTCAAATTAGTTTATTGAAAAAGATAATAGCTTATTAATATAAGTTAGATGTTTCACCTGGTGCCAAGTAACCTAATGTAGCCAATGTTTTTGTGTATGTCTTACTATCTTCATGGCCCAATAATTTGGCAATACCAAAATCATTTACATGAGCAACCATATCTTGATCCAATAAAATATTGCTAGGCTTCAGATCGCAATGGACAACAGGTGTTGAATAACCAGAGTGTAGATAATCTAATGCATATGCCACATCAATCATTATATTCAATCTTTGCATGGCATCCAAAAAATAATTTCTTGAATATAACCATTGTTCAAGGCTTCCATTGATCATGAACTCAAGCACCAAAGCCTTGAAATCAGTATTACAGCAGCTACTGATAACTTTTGTAAGATTTCGATGACGAAGCTGGCGTAATACTATGCATTCAACATCAAAGCTCCTTGAAACTCTTTCATATTGTACGTTAAACACTTTAATAGCTACAATCCTGCCATCATGAAGTATGCCTTTATAAACGGAACCAAAACTCCCTGTACCCAACAGATTTTTCTCATCATATCCACCAGTTGCTTGAGAAAGCTCATAATACGAAAATCGTTCATGTGCCCCCGGTGGCAACAACTCCTTTTCATTTTCTGCATAATTTTTTTTCATATATCTTAGGTAAACAAGAACTAATGCCATGGCACCCAAAAATGCTGCAAAAATCGGTAGCAAAATGATCACAATTCGATGAACCTTTCTTTTATTTGACCTAGTAGAACATGGTGGGACATGTAACCTTTGCGCTCCACATAACGCTTTGTTGAATGCAAAAGATTCACTTGTAAAATTTGAAAATGGACCTCCATTCGGAATTTCACCACTTAAATAATTAAAAGAAACATCGAAGTACTTCAAGTAGTGAAGCTTTTCCAATGAATTTGGAATCAAACCACATAGACTATTATGTGATAGGTTCAACAATTCCAAGTTGACAAGCTCACCCATTGTCTCAAGAATTGATCCTTCAATTTTATTGTAGGCCAAGTGAAGGACTTGTAGATTCTGAAAATCTCCCATTGAAGAAGGAAGACTACCTGAAATACCATTCATTGATAAGTCTATCGATACCACAACTTTTACATTTCCAAGCTCGGCAGGCAAAGGACCGCTCAAGAAGTTTGTTGAGAGGTTAAGCTCTAATAGATCTCTAAGATTCCACAAACTTGTTGGTATACCACCATGTAATCTATTTGAACCAAGTGAGAGATGTCTCAAAGAAGGAAGATTCCCTAAGCATTCAGGAATTGGCCCAGAAATTTCATTATACTCCATGTGAACTCTATACAAACTCTGTAAACCACAAAGACTCCCAATCAAGGCCCCATTTAGCTTGTTCCTCCCAAGATTTAGAGTTTGAAGTTTTTGTAAGAATTCTACACTTGATGGCATTGATCCAGACAATTCATTCTGGCTTAAGTCCAATAAAACTAAAGCTCTTAAATTGCCAATTGTATTTGGAATGTTGCCATTGATCCCACAATTAGACGCTTCAAAATATTGAATAGAAATTGAAAGGTTCCCAACTAAGTCTGGAAGAAAACTATTTAATGGATTATTACTGATAAAAAAGAGTGTCAAGTTTCTATAGTTTGCCAAGGCATCTAGGGGTATAGGACCTCTTAAGTTGTTGTTGTCCAACTTGAGTTTTTGAAGGTTGTATAAGTTGCCTAGCTCTCGTGGTATTTTACCTGCCAAAGTCATGCATATAATAATATTAGACATTTAGAAACTTTTAAATCTTGACCGTGTTAATTATGAAATTCCAAAATTTATTTTAGTAATCTAACCAATTATGATAGAAGAGGTTCAATCACCAAAATAATACTTCCACTGTTTCAAGATAAGCATTTTATTTTTATTTGAAATTATTTGTCATTTTGTAAAATTAAAGTATAATTTATTAATTTTTTCAGTATTATCCTTTTTTATTACTCCAGTGAAGCGATGTACAGTGGTGAAATCGATGCACTAAAGAGTTCAGCTCAAGCTTTTAAGGCATTAGGGGAGTATGTGGGAGTATCTAAGCTTTAGGGTTCATTTTTCTCTACCAAATCATTACCTTCAATATTTTGAATTTTTAATTTTCTATGTATCTTCAATTTCTTTTGTACAACTATTTATTTTCTAATTTTGGGTATAATCATCAAATCAAGAGAAGGGCAAATAAGTCTTCTTCTCTTAAAAGTACCTAAATTTTAATAATTTCTTAATATGTATAATAATTTGTATAATAGTGATAAGAAATATTAGAAACGATGGAATAATGAAGTATCCATACCACAGAAAAGGTAGTTAATTGGCATACCTGTTAGGTAGTTAGAACTCATATCAAGCAACTTAAGCATTGTTAAATTTCCAAACTCTTTGGGGATGAAGCCTGCAAATAAACCAATAAACTTCAAATAATGTAAGCGAAATTTTTTACAAACATATTAAAATACTACTCTAGCATAGTTCATAAATTTGAAATTCCTATATTGGGTTCTTATTTCCTTTCCTGTACTTATGCTTCCGGTTATTAAAATTTCTACTTTTTAGTAAAGAATAAAAAATCATTTTAACAAAGATAAAAATTGGTGATTCTCTTTAAACTTTTGCTAATTTTAGATTTTATTCTTTTTATTTTAAAATTTTGATTTTTGCTTTCCAAGTTGTAAAATAAGTTAATACCAGTCCTTCAGTCCAATTTCGGTGTTAAATGTGTTGCTTACTGCACCAAGCGTGTCTAAAAAGAGGAATACTTTTGGAAACTTATTATTTTGCCACAGTCCTTGGTGCTAATCCCATCGTCATCACTGGCCACCCATGTGAAAGCATTGAAATAGAAGCTACCACCAATGTGGCTGTTTACGTCCATCTTTCTTTTTTCCTTTCCTCTTCTCCCTTTCCTTCTCCTCCTTTCCTTCTCGACCAGTGATCTACTGCCAAGCAGATCTACTGTTAGCCTCCCATCTCTCTTCCGCTTTCCTCCTCTTTCTCCTCTTTTCTTACTCCCCTCCCTCTTCTCCCTTTCTTCTACCTCCTTTGTTATTAGCACCGTCAACCATCATTACCCGAACTACTCTTCCGCTTTCTTTTTCCCTTTCCTCTTCCCTCTTTCCTCCTCTTTTGCCAAGTGGAGATGTGGAACTGATAGAGATGGTCAACAATGGTGAAGGTGAAGAAGAAGGAGGACAGGGAAAATAAAAGGGGAGAAAATAAGGTGAAGAGGGAAAGGGGAGTTCTTATTATCGGTTTTGTCTTACATTCCTAATCAGATTAGGACAAAATAGTTTGATTGAAAATATATTCCTAATGTATTTAGACTTATGAAGTTATTATTGTCATATGTATATTAGAATTAGGAAGTTAATCTTACTACGTTTATATGTCATACGTTTACGTCTAGTATTATAGGACGTATGCGTGTAGGTTAGGTGAGTATATGAGTAGTGCGAGACAAAGTGTGTACAAAGGATTTGAAAAAATACCAAAAATACACTTACGTAAATGTTTTATGATCTTCATCGTAAACGTATGCTTGATTAAATATGTCAAACAATGTAAATCTTTTATATTTTATTTTATTCTTTATGTTCGTTTTTTCTGTTGTTGTCAAATATCCTGATTTTATATTTCCTAACAATTCGTATTAGAGTTTAGGTTTCTAGGGTTTTGGGATTTTGAGATGATGAAAATTGATGAGAAAAATAGTTTAGGTAGTAGAAGATAAAAAAACATGAATCTCTCTTGGAAATGGCATGTTGGTTAATATGTATTTTATTAACAGGGTTATTTCTGAAGAGAGGTTGT
Organism: Voacanga thouarsii; assembly: GCA_026120185.1. NCBI lineage: Eukaryota > Viridiplantae > Streptophyta > Magnoliopsida > Gentianales > Apocynaceae > Voacanga > Voacanga thouarsii. The sequence goes on along the minus strand of JANUWF010001364.1, from coordinate 685,875 downwards.
TAGATAATAGTAAAAATTACTCATAAAATTGTACGCCCTACGTGAACTAGATAGATTATGGACCAAAAGTATCTAGTGGTGGATCTGAAATAGGTAGATCCAAATTACACAATCAGATGAAATAACAAACGGTTGCAATTGTCATGAATGCCTATGTATTTATTAGAAAAGGAAATATGAGAATTTGTAGTGGCGGTACAATGGTACTGGCATATGTGAAATATATCCTTACAGTCTTCAAGCATATAGATACTTCTTTTCAGGTAGATTTTAGATTTCGAATGTTGTCTCCAAATGATTAATTGGCCTCAATTTGAAAATAAGTATTTTTATCATTTGTGAAAGCTATACTTATGGCTATGGTGTATTAGAGCATTTTAAAAAAATTAAAAAAAAAGTTCTTGGAGTAGAATGCACTTTGGGTGATATGACAAATGTCTTAAAGTTTGTGTGAAATCTAATCTTCTTGAGCTATTAGGATTTCAATTGTTGTGGTTTTTTAATTAAGGTGGAATTCTACAATCACACATAGCTAGAATATCTTAGTGTAACAAGAAAAGTATGGGCAACAGTATTCATTTGTAAGGAAAGAAGTACCTTGAGGATTTGAGAAAGAATCATGTATTAAATTTACGAGACAGATGATAGTGTGAGGAGAAATCTTGTAAAAGCAAGAAAAGATCAAGACTTTTTTCATATGAGCCATGAGATTTTGTTGGACTCAGAGCAATTGCATATATTTATTGACCATGTTTGTAATATCTTGAAGTAAATTACCCTAGAAATAAAAAGAGGCATACATTGCTTAACAATATCTCATGTGTAGGGATGGAAATAGGTCAGGCCAAGCCATGCTTTGACTAAATAGGCATGGTCTTACATTGTAGGTTAAAGGCCTACTAAGTCTGGCCTATTAAACTATATAAGGCATTTTTTTAGGCTCAGGTCTAGCATGTTTAAAAGCTTGGTCTAACCTAAAACCTACTTAAAAGCCTAATTAGAGTTTTATAACATTCTTGATATAAATTATATTAATAAATTAAGACTATCAATCATTTCTTTTTAAAAAATTAAAGTAATAATTTACTTAAACTTAAATATTTTTTTAAAAAATTATATGTTAAGTCAAAATAGAAACTTTTATTTCATGCTAAAGACTTATAAAAATTTTATCATGAATAAGCAGTTTACTATAACAAAAGAGAATAGAATATTAAAAAATATCCAATGATACTTAATCCCTGTACAAAGTTTTAGTTTCCTATATAAAATGAAATCTTTTTTTTTTCTTCAACAAATGTTTACCCTATGATATTACAAGATGGAAAATGAGGTAAACAAATGTTTTCTAACAATTAATTTTTTTAATGTATTTTACCATCAAGCATTGGTTTATTGACATTTTCTTTTAATGATAAGTGAAGGAGGGAGAAATTTTTGGTGTCACCCACTTCCTTTGAAGTAGAATGTAGTACCATGTTTTTATTATTAGCAAGTAATTAAATGATATATTTTCAATAAATACATATCATTTACTTACCCTTTTTTCTCTTCTCATTTTCCTTTCCTAACTTTATTCAGGTTAGATTATGCTTTCTCTTTTTCTCTGTCTCTCTCTCCGTCTCTCTCTCTCTCTTTATTTTTTTCAATAGGATATAATAATCTAATTATTTGGTATTTTCAATCATATTTATGAAGTGGTGACAAGTGTTTTTTCTTCTAATATTCTTACATCAATTTATGATCTCCCTTATTTTTATTTACTGAACCTTCATCTGATCACATTCTTAGTCTTTCATTTTTTTCCCTTAGCATTATTCAAATATATTGTCAATAGACTTATTTATTATTTATTTAATATAAAATATATATATATTATAATATAATATAAATTATATATATATATATATAAATAGGCTAGGCATGGTAGGCTTTAGGCCAGACATTAGCTAAACAAGCACAGCCTATTTAGTTAAACATGCCTGATTTTAAGCCTAACCCTGGTCTGGTTTAAGCCTCTGTTAAAAGTCTAGCCTATTTCTACCCCTACTCATGTGCATATGGATTTTGAATATGTTTGTGTGATGATATCTGAATACTTGGAATTTTGTGGATGGGAATTTAATGTTAGCAGTAGTAAGGTAGAACCATGAGATTAATTGAACACATAAATCTTAACAATAAATTTTGGACAAAATTTTAAGGTTAAAATTTATTTATTTATTAGTGTTATTATTATTAATTTTCTTTTGAATTTTCCTCTCTTCTAGCTGTCATCTTATATAACTAACTGGAAATGTCAAACTTTACTTGAAATAAATTTCGAAGCTTTAGCTCTAAGATTTTATAATTTATTTGATAAACCATAGCCGTCATCTTTTTCTGTTTTCCTTTGAAAAAAAAAATTCATTGTATCAATTCTAAGATTTTATAGATTTTCTTGATAAATCTTAGTCGATACCTTTGAGGCCTTATATCCTTAAAATTCTGCTCTTCTCCCATCAAATGAATTGTTGAATCCAATTTCAATTTTTAAACCATCCCTAAATTAGCCATTGTTTCTTTGAAGCTTAAACTATCTATACTCTTATCTAAAATAAATATACATATCCATATAAGTTCTTGTTAAGATACAAGATGCCAACTCAATTGAAGCTGATTCAGCATCCGCGTCACAGTCCAGATCAATTGCAATATCCAACTCAGCAGCAGATGCCAACTTAGCATATGCATTTCTTAATTTCGATCCTAGTTAAAAATTTTCATTTGGCACCAAGGTATTGTAAATTACAGATAGTTAGTTGTTAACTATTAATTATTGTCATTCAATCTAGCTCATAGCAGTTCAATTCTGTGTGTATATATACTCAGTTGTATTGATTCTTTAAGGTTAATGAAAAAGAAGAAATTTCTCTCTCTGCAAATTTGCTCTCTTGTTCTTCTTTGTTCTTCAAGTGTAGTCTACAGAAGTTAGATAGTTACTTTTCTACATGGTATTAGAGCATATTTTGGTGATCAAGTAAATCGCAAAGATGAATTTCTCAACGTTTTTAAGACCGGACCGGACCGATCGGTCAATCCGACCGTGGCCCGGTGCTGCTGCCAATTTGGTCCCAACATTTTGGCTGGTTTTCTCAAAAATTGCAGCCTTTTGAGCAAACTGTATTGGACCGACTGGTTTAACCTGTGAACTGGTGGACTGACCGGTCCAACATTGAATCGATCATTGTTTTAAAAAAATTGGGGACAATTTTTATAATTTTTGGGGGGTAAATTAAATTATATAATTCACTAAACTACTTTAAATTTTGTTGTGTGTTAGATTGTTAATTATAAACTAAGAATGAGTACTTTTAATCATGGATTTGATTGTTCATGTCGTTATGGATTTAAATTACATTATATTATTGATCAATTTTATTTTTTAAAATAATTATATTTTTAATTTTTAAATTATAATATTACCGATTCAATTACGGTCTAATGATGATTGGACCATTAAACCGTGAATCAATAAATTTTTTGCCTCGATATCCGGTCTGATTCTGAAAATATTTGAATTTCTAAATTTTCAAATTCATGACATAATCGTCAAATTTCTTCAAATATGTTATTTATTTTCTAATTGTGAAGTTGCAAGATTTTATGTGATCTAAAGTTGTGAGATTTGATGTGATAAGATTTTGTAGCTATGGCTAATCAAGAGATAACAGTTTCTAATCCCTTTTATTTGCATTTGAGTGAAAATTCTTCTCTGATTTTAGTTCAACCTTCTTTAAATGAGAGAAACTATCATCCGTGGTGTAGAACAATGAGGATGACTTTAATTTCTAAAAACAAGTTAGGATTTGTCAATGGTATTATCAAACCACCAAATCATGCACACGATTCTTATGGAGTTTGGGAACAATATAACAAATATGGTTTTGTCCTAGATTTTAAACTCAATTTCATCCTCCATAGCTCAAAGTATCATTTGGATGGATACAACCTATGAGGTTTGGAATGATTTGTGTGAAAGGTTTTCACAAGGGGATCCTTCAAAATTTCTAATCTTCAAGAAGATATATATAACCTAAAACAAGGATATTCAACTGTGAATGAATATTATACTAATTTGAGGACATTATAGGAAGAGTTGTTGAATTTGAGACCACTTCTTATTTTCCACTGTGATCCGAAATGTAATTGTCTAGCACTACCTAAAGTTAAGGCAAATGGTGATGCAAATTTTGTTACTAGGTTCATAAAAGGGTTGAAAGAGGAGTTTAACAGAATTAAGTCTCAAGTCTTGTTAACTCAACCCTTCCCTATAGTGAACCAAACATTTTCTATGGTTTCCACACATGAGAGTTCCCTTAATTACAATGCTACATGCTCTGATCTTTTAGTTTCTATCAATCCTCAAGTTTTTGCTACAAGGAATGCTATGGTTGAATCATCCTTGCAAGTTGCAAATACATCCAAAAATGAACAATTGTTGAATGTAGTTGGTAATTCAAATGGAAGAAATATGAAGTATGGAGGAAATCAAAGTTATAGGAGGGGAAGTAATTTGAATAGACAGTTGTTGCATACTTTTATGGATTGCAAGGACATACAGTTGATAGGTGTTACAGAAGTTTTCTAGCTAGCTATAGAAACAAAAATAAGAATTCAGGAAATCAAGGTCTTATGCCTTAAGTAAATGTTGTTGCTGATAGTAATGGTTTTCAAAATGCTTCTAGTGTTGTGAATCCAACTGTAGGTTGTTCAAATGTTCCAATGGATTCACAAACCTCAAAATATGTTACTTAAGAGTAGTATCAACAATTGCAACATTTGATTCAATCGCATCATTTTTCCTCCAATTCCAAATCTAATGCTGATTTTGTACATGTTCATTCCATCAATCAAGTTAGCCCTACACCAGATTTCTCCAATTCTTCATTTGGTCCTCAAAGTAAAAGTATAAGTTCCATTGGTTCTTAGATTCATAGGCAACAAACCATATTTGTTCTTGTTTAGATTATTTTTTTGAGTATTATCATGCTTAAAATACTTTTGTTAAGTTGCCAACTGGAGATATAGCACATGTGTCACATATAGGAATGGTTCAGTTAGCTTCTTCTATAGTATTGCATTAAGTCCTTTATATTCCTAAGTTTTCTTTTAATCTGATATCTGATAGTAAACTTCTTAAGCAATTGAATTGTGTCATAACATTCAAAACTGGTTGCTATTTTATCTAGGATGTTCATCTTGGACACATGACTAGATCAATTAAATTTTATGGAGGCCTTTGTTACTTTGATCTTCATCAACATTCTTCTTCTTTTAACACAGCTTGTGTAATAACAAATGGTGATTTCTGCAACACATATTTGTTATGACACTTTAGACCTGGCCATTTGTTTTCTAAACAGTTAGCAGAAATTCAAAATTTTTATTTCTCTGTTGTCTTACCTAATGATAAAGCATTTTGTCCTACTTGTCCTTTAGCTAAGCAACCTAGAATGTCTTTTCCTTTACATCAAGGCACTGTTGAATCTATTTTTGATTTAGTACATATGGATATTTTTGGGAACCTTTTAATGTTCACACAATTCATAGTCATAAATTTAGTTGATGTTCATCAACTATAGTTGATGATTCTAGTAGACTTTCTTAGGTTTTCCTACTAAAATAGAAATCAAAAGTTAGAATTTTGATACCACATTTTGTTGCTTATGTTGAAATATAGTTTGACAAAAGAATTAAAGTGTTAATATCAGACAACGGCCTTGAATTTCAGTTTACAGAATTTTGCAATACCAAAAGCATTATTCATCAAACTTCATGTCCTTATACACTTGAGCAAAATGGCATTGTAGAAAAGAAACAATAGCATATTCTCAATGTAGCACGAGTACTTAGATTTCAGTCATAAATACTACTTGCATATTGGGGATATTGTATTAAGCATGTTGTATGTCTAATAAATATTACTTCTACTTCTGTGCTAAATCAACAAATACCTTTTGAGAAACTATATCATAAATCTTCGAATTATAGTGTTCTTAAAGTCTTTGGTAGTCTAGCTTATGCTTGTTTCCAGATGCCTCACAAAACCAAATTTGATCCTAGAAGTAGGCCTTGTGTTTTCCTTCGATATTCTCAGTCCACAAAAGGTTTTCTTCTACTAGATTACTTTTCTGAGAGATTTTCATGTCCAAGAATGCCTCTTTTGTAGAATCACATTTTCCTTTTCTACATAATAAACCTTTATCTAAGTCAAATGTAGGCAAACCAATATTACATTTGCTTTATTCTTCATGGCTCAACTCATATACTAGTTCATCTAGGTAGGATCTTGATTATGGTTCATCTCTGCCTTCATTATCTCCTTCCCATATACATCCTAGAAGATCCACTAGAATTGTTAATACACTAGCTTATTTGTCTGACTACATTTGCTCTGAGGTCCATAAACTTGCTACACCACATTTCTACCTTCTTCAATTGCTTGCTCATCCTTCTTTTGTAATACCACTATGTATACTGAACCTAAGCACTATTTTAAGGCTGTGCAATCCAAAGAATATTGTGCAGCTATGCAAGCTAAAATTTTAGCTCTAGAAGCAAATAAAACATACCACTTAGTATATTTGCCGCCAGAAAAAGAAGACAACTGATTGTAAGTAGGTTTATCGGATTAAGTACAAAGCAGATGGATCTATTGATAAGTATAAAGTAAGACTTGAAGCCAAAGCATATACACAACAAGAGGGAGTGGATTTTTTGGATACATTTGCACCAGTTGCGAAAATTACTACTGTTAGAATTATGTTACTCTTGCAACTAAATCTAATTGGCAAATACATTAGCTAGATATTAATAATGCTTTCTTTCATGGTGATTTATCACAAGATGTGTATATAGATTTTCCATTTAGTTTTGCTTATTCTGATACTAATCTGGTTTGTAAACTTGATGAGTCATTGTATGGACTTAAACACAAGTGGGCAATGGAATGCCAAGCTAACTAGATACTTATTGTCCCTTGGTTTTTATCAGTCCAAAAGTGACTACAGTTTATTTTTCCATAATATTAGTGATGTGTTCATTGCCCTTTTGATATATATGGATGATATACTTGTTCTAAATAATCAGTTTACTACCATTATTGATATCAAGACTTAGCACATTCACAATTTCAAATCAAGGATCTGGGAGAATCGCATTACTTTCTAGGCTTTGAGGTTCATAGAACTCTAGCAGGTATTAATCTATCTCAAAAGAAATATGTGTTGGACATATTGCAAACATATGGTTATATCGGCTATAAATCTGTTTCCACTTCTCTAGATAGCATACAAAAGTTCGCTACTAGTGATTCAGATCTCTCCTTTCTGATATTTTAAATGATTGGTCGTCGTACTCTCGGCCCAAAGGGCAGCTACTTAAAGTTTTCTTAGCTACTATTCTCTAGAATATTTGGAAGGAATGTAATGGTGTAGTTTTTGAGGACAAGTGGCCTTCAATGCTTAGAGTTCATTGGAAAGCTCAGTCAATTTTAAAGGATTTTTCGGCTAGCTTCCCTATGATAGCGTCATCCCATTTTCATGGTACACTGGCATCTTTTGACTTGGTCATCTGAGAGGAGTGTTCATATATGGCCGATAAAATGGAAGGATAAAGTCTATATGCACAGGCATTTAATCCTTAATATCGATGGCTCTTCTAAGGGGCTGACTGGTTTTGCTGGGGCTAGAGGAGTTCTTCATTTTCCCACTGGGTCTTTTCACTCTACGTTTGCATTCTTCCTCAGGCAGGTCACTAATATGGAGGCTGAATTAGAGGTTCTTCATCTTGGTCTTAGAACCTGCATGCGGTTGAAGGTTTCGAACATTCAAATCCAATCTGATTCGCTTGCATTAGTATAGATGGTTTTCGGACTTCAGAGAGTTCCTTAGTGTTTAAGGGTTTTGTTTTTGAAAATCAAGTTTCTCTTGGATAAAATGCCTTTCCTTTCATTAATACATGTATATAGGGAGGCAAATCAGTTGGCAGATTTTATAGCTAATGAGAGTTGCCATTTGCAAGCTGCCCTAGCATACTCACACTTCACGGACTTGCCGTCAGAGGCTAAGGGAATTTGTAATATGGATAGGCTTAGCATTCCTTTTTTTGTGTTAAATTGGTTGTATCTTAATTATTTAATAAAATTTTAAGGGCTTCTGCCCTCCTTTAACAAAAAAAAAAAAAACTTTTATATTTTCATTTGAGGATTTCTTATTTATTAATTCATTTTTGAGATTTTGTATAAGTATTGAGATTCTTTTGTAGGTTTAAATTATTTTATTGGGTTATACGTTTACCTAGTTATAAAAAGCTCTGGTTCTTTAGATAGGACGACATCCCCACTTCTTTTGGGGTACGTAAGTAGTTGAGGTATTACAATGTTGAATTAGATTCATGTTAGGGTTGTGCTAATTTAGGTGTGTAGCTGAGTACCAATGAAATTTTGGTGGATATGAAGGTCAATAAAATCAAGAAGATTGCGACTTTGATGTTGCTGCATATCTTGGAGGTTGGCAAAGACATAATATAAGCTAAGATAGAGAATGTTTGGTTTTGTCTTGCATTCATAATCCAATTAGGATAAAATGGTTTGATTAAAAAGATATTCCTATGTATTTAGAATTAGGAAATTACTATTATTCTATATAGATTAAAAATTGGAAGTTACTCTTACTACACCCCATTTTGATTAAGAATCTTATAACTTAGTACCTATAGGTGGAGTCATGAGCTTTTTATGGGGTCATGGTTCATTCTGGTATATCCAGCATTATGGGGCGTGTGAGTGTAGATTAAGTGAGTATATGGGTAGAGCAAGATAATGTGTGTACAAAGGATTTGAAAAAAAAAATACCAAGAATATCCTTGTGTATATCTCATGTGGCTATTAATAAAATGTTTTATAATTTTCTTCATAGACGTATAATTGGTTAAATGAGTCGAACTACGTAAATCTTTTGTACCTTATATTTATTTTCATGTTCATTTTTTATATTCTTGTTATCTATCCCAATTTTATGTTTCCTAACAGCTACAACACCAGTATTCATGAGTTTTGGAAGGATGAGAAAGAATAGAAAAAGATAAATAATTTTTTTTTTTAAGTTTGTAAAAATGTGTTTAATTGGTTTGTAAAAGAATATATAAATTAATTTATTTTTATTTGATAATTATATATATATATATTTATTTATTTATTTATATCTATCTGTGTATCTATTTATCTATCTATCTTAGAGTAATTAGGATGAAGAGTGTACCTCTTAGGTTGTTGCCAGCAAGATATAACCATTGTAGCTTCTTCAGGCTCCCAATTTCTTTAGGTATGACTCCACTAAATTCATTTCCAACCAACTCTAGGAGATCAAGTTCTGAACATCGCGACAAATCAGACGGTATTCGACCATTTAACTTATTAAGTCCAAGAGCAAGTTTTCTGAGTCTTGTAAAAGAATCACATATATGATTGGGAAGACTGTCAGCTATCCTATTTTTAGAAATTTGAATTATTTCCAGCATGGAAATGTTGAAGATCTCCCTTGGAATCGTACCTGTCCAAAACATGATTGGTGACACCCTTGTATAAATTCATAAATATTAATTAATATATACCTATTATGATATTATCCAAAATGACCAAGAGTATAAGTGATGTTAGCTTACCCAATACCCTTGGAATTTCACTTGAATATTGCCAAATGAGAATTATAAGTGAGTATCAAAAGTGTTTGACGAATATTATGCGAAAAACCAATATTATAATGTTCTTAGCCAAATTTGACTATTTTAAGAAAAATTCCAATTCAATTTCACTTAAGTCTTAAATAATTTATTGAAAACAAATATATGTTATGAAACGTACTGAAATTAAAAAAAAAAACACTTATGGAATTCATTATCAAATATAGATATAGCAGTGTTGTGGACTTTTTATGATTCTATCATATTACCAAGCAATTAACCATTGAATTAAGTAACTGATGGACTATCCAATAGATGAAAATGTCTGATCGAATATTGTAATTAATAGTACATTAAGTTCTAGTTTTCTTTTCTTTTCTTTTTTTTTGGGACCAACCGAACAAAATTCATTAGGATGGAGTGGTTTTGACGTTGGAAAGTGCTACCCTTATCATTATTATCTCACTAAAATTAAAATTAATGGAATTGAAGAATTGGAATGAGTTGTACGAATGGAGTTGCACCTGTTAGATTGTTATAGCCAAGTTCTAGGTCTTGCAGTGCCTTCAACTTCCCAATGTCTTGAGGTATGACTCCTCCAAAATTGTTGTGCAATAAACTCAATGCTCGAAGTTGGGAACAATTAGACAAAATTGATAACATTGGACCTGAAATTTGAATCCCTCAAAAAATGTTGCAGGCGGTAAGCAGTTAAAGTTTGAGAAACTAAATGAAAAATGCATAACAATGAATTCCAAAAATGAATTGCCACATTTGTACTATCAATATTTAGCGTGTACTTAGATTGGAATTATATTAAATTTTTCTTAAACAATGTAAGTATAATTTTGAATGTTATAAAAAACTATAAACCCAAATATTAATGTTTCGATCTACTTAGAGTAAATAATAAAAATGTCAATATTTCACCAATAAAATTCATTTACATTAAGCTCATATTTTCGTCAAAAAAGAAAAAAGTGGTATTCTTTTAAAAAGAAATCCAAACAATAGTTAATGAGTTTTTCTTAGAAAAATATCAATACAAGTGATCTTCAATTCTCAAGAATTATCATTTATTCAGAAAATATTGTATTCTTTCTTATTAATTGCACGTGTTTTTTTTTTTCCAAAATTTAAATTTCTTCTCAATTCAAACAATTTTTTTCTTACAAAAATTGCAATCCAAGAGTATAACTTTTTTGTTAGGTAATTATATTCAATTTGCAAATTCTTCAATGTAAAAATACGAAAAAAGTGATTGTTTCTAGTCCCAATGAAATATTCATGCAGAATCTATAGTCTCAAGGCATCTTTAAATTCTACTCTCATCATCCCAAATAATCAATCTACTTTCTAACTTAATCTATCCCAAATTATTTGTCTTTTTAAGAAATCAAGATTTAATAATTCAAATTTATCCATATTTAATAACATTCTATTTCCCAAACATATTAAAATATAATCAAAAACTCATTTTACGAGTTTTGATATTCATACTCATCCCGTTAATTCTCAAAAAATATCAATAGCAACTTGGAGAGAATTAAATACTCAACAATATTTTGATCTATTTTCTAGTAAGAATTAAATACTTAGAAAGAGAAGTAATTTGGAGTTATATCAAAGTTTTGGAGTTTGTGTACTTTTTAATACTCCCTCCGTCCCATAATATAAGATATTAAGATTTCTAAAAATAAAATAATTTTATATTTTTTCTTCCTAAAACACCCCTATTTAAATGTTTTGAAAACAAGATAAGAGAAGAGAGAGAAAGAGAGGGAAAGAGAACAATAAATAAAGACAAAAATATAAAAATAGCTCAAACCTTCTTGAAAAGCCCCAACGACTTATAATTTGGGACAGCAAAAATAGTCTTTAGCGACTTATATTATGGGACGGAGGAAGTATAAAAAGAAATACTTATCATTGAATTTTCAGAGTAAAAATAGAAGAGAATGTTTAATTAATTAATAAATTTACTTTTCTTAATCTTTACATAATTGGTTAAAATAGACAAATAATTTGAGACGGAGGGAGTAATATACTAAAAATTATACACTGTATGTGGTAAGTTAGTTCGTTAAGATGTCATTACAAGTAAAGGTTCATAAATCGAGAGAATAAACTGGTTAAAATAAGTAATCACTCAAAAAAATTTGTATATATTAAAGGTAATTTTTGTAAATTGTAATTGTTTCGACGAATTAAAAAACAGTGAAAGTGTTTCAAGAAAAAAGTGATTTTGTGTCGTCAAAATAATATAATAGAAAAATGAAAACTATTCATGCAAAACTACAACAGTGAAAACAATTACTTTTTGAAAAAAACAGTAAAAATAATTACTTTGTCTATCATAATACATCAAGATTGTACCTTCAAAGTTGTTGTACTGAAGATATAGCGCTTGAAGCATCTCCAAATTCCCAATTTCTTTTGGTAAGACTCCACCAAAGTTGTTGGAAGATAAATCCAAATATTGAAGCTGTGAACATTGAGATATGCTGGTGGGCATTCCACCGTTCAACATGTTCAACGCTAGGTCAAGCGTATTGAGATTTGGAAGACGTCGGCACATGTAATCAGGAAGGCTACCATATAGGCTGTTATTGTATAAATCAATTTCTTCTAGAGTGGAAATATTGAATATGTCAAGCGGCACGAAACCAGAAAGCTGATTAATTCCAATCTTCAATATCTTCAAACGATGAAGATTCCCGATCTCAACTGGAATTGATCCTCGCAGAGAATTGTATGATAGCCTTAAATCTTCCAGAGTGGATATGTTGAATATTGAAGGCGGGATGAGACCAGTGAAGCTATTTTTTCTTAACAAGAAGACTCGAAGTCTGTGCAAGGAACCAAACCAAGATGGAATTTCGTCACTGAAACTGTTTTCGGTCAAGTCAAGCACTTGTAATCGCCGTAGCCGAGATAACTCACTGGGCAAACTTCCACAGAAATTGTTTGTACTCAAGTCGAGGGACACAAGAAACGATAGATTTCCCAGATGCGGAGGTATGGTTCCAGTGAGATCCATGTTTGAAAGATCTAAAGCAATCACCCTTCGGTGGCGAGAGCCACAAGTGACTCCAATCCACTCACAAACAGAAGAAGAGCTAGAAGACCAGTTGTTTGCAAGGATTTTGTAGGGATCTGAAGTGATGTGATCTTTCAAGGAAAGAAGAGAAGATTGATCAGTAGTGATATTTGTTGCAGCCACGGAAAAGCAAGCCAATAAAAGATGCATGAGAAAGAGACGAGAAAGGAAGCAGAAGCAAAATCTCTCCATGATTATGCAGGGAATACTTTGAAACAGAAAGAATTGATCAGTGAGTCTTTCACTCTATAAATTCTAAAAAGAGTTGCTTTCATAATTACATCGAAAATCAACAACAAAACAAAATAGAAATAAAATAAAAGCAAAAGGCTCGTCTTGGAATTAATGACTCTGAAGATAAGATAATGAGAGAGAAATGAGAGAAGTATAGCTTTCTTAGTGGAAAAATTGGAGATAAATTTTTTCCCTACCACTATGGTAGTTGAAAAATAGAAGACACCAAAACGAACGTAATATGGACAACAATCATGAAAGAATTGACCGTCACCAGAGCATAGAATTGACCGTCACCAGTGTCAGCTGCTATGAGGAAAGACCAGGTCTTCTTTCTTCTGTAATGATGAGCCATCTCTTTTTGAGGGATTTGGATCCCTTTATGTGACACCAACACTCTTATAAGATGAGATGACAGCTATATACATATATATATGTGTGTGTGTGTGTGTATACATGCGTATTTTACAATCTCTGCTTGGCTATTGTGTTATTTCCCGGCAAAAAGCATTGGCTGGGAATTGCTTAGAAAATTTACGAGCAAAAATAGATTTTTAATTTTGGTCGAAATTTTTTATACACCGCAAGAAAAAAAATAATTTAGTGACGGTTAAATCTGTCACTAATTGAGTTTAGCGATGAATTTTGACCTTCTCTAAAATTGATTCCACCGCTATTAGCGATGGATTTGCATCTGAATATGATTAGCGACAGTTATTTAATTAATAATATTTATAATTAAATTTGCTCGTCGTTGATTTGAGCGACGAATTAGTGATGACCAACAAATTTTATTTTTTTAAAAAAATTAATTAATCATGACCCGACCTAACCTGTTCGGCCCAAAAGCTAACTTGACCTGATCCAACCCGACTTGCTAAATAATTTTTTTATATTATGTTGAACGTGGGGGCTCGAACCCGCATTCTTGTTGTGGGGGAGAACGTGCTCCACCACTAAGCTATTGATATTCTTGTATTTATTTTTTTTTTTTGCTCTTTATATTAATTATATAGTATATTTTTTTACTGATTAGCAACGAATTTGCGATGAATTAGCGACGGTCCAATTTTCATCGCTAATTAGTGACGGATTCGCAATGTTAATTAGCGACAGATTAGTGATGGTATTTTAACAATTATTTAGTATTAATGAATAATCACAAATGCCGTAACTAATTAGTGAGGGATTATCGACGTTATTTGAATAATTAATTTACTATTAGTGTTTAATACGTACGACGTAATTAATTCCTCGCTAATTAGCGATGAATGATAAGCCATAGCTAATCCCTCGCTAATTAGCGACGGTTAAGAAACTTTTACTAATTAGTAAGGGATTAGCTATGGCGTATGAACAAATTTAAAAAAATAAATTTAAATTGAAAATTTTGTTTACCGTCGCTAATTTCCGTCGCTAAAGTGCATCCTTCTTGTAGTGATAGAAAATGCCTAATTTTGTCGTATCAGATGGAATTGTCATAATCGAATTGATTGGGTAATGAGCGCGACGACTGAAATATCACGAGTTCAAATCTCATAGGATGTCTATTGGTCTTTTCAGTTGAGTCAATTAATCAAGACTTATCCAAACTGATTTATATCCTCGTAATTCTTTATCGATTGAATCATTGTATAGGCTTCACCCGTACGTATTCAAAAAGATAATTACTGCAGATTTCTCCGGGACATACAGTCATTATTTCTTGGAATAGTTCAGACCACATGGTATTATGAATAGGAGGGAGTCGAGGGGCCTGATGTCATTCAAAATGTCATACTTACAACAACACTTCCTATACACCGCATGGCTTCCATCATGCACCGAGACATAAATTTAAAATTTTTTAAAAATTCTATATTTTTATTAGAAAATTTAATAATTTTTAAAATAGTCTTTTTGAATTTTATCTTTCTATTCTCATAAATTTTCAAAATTATAGTATCATTCGTTATATCCTTTTATATATCTTACTATCCACTTTAAATTTCTAACTTCGTCCTTCTGTAGTCCAGTTTTAGGGCCAAATTAAAGTATTTACCAAGTATTTCCATTAATAACACTGACACATGAACCGTGCAAGAATATATTTAATTGTTATATTTTAATTTAAGACGTTCTTATTTGTAATTAATTAGTTAGAAGGACTTGAAAGATATTAGTTAATTAGTTAAGGTTAAACATTTTAAATGATTAGTTTGAGTTAATTTGAATGTTCGAATTACTCATTTTAACTCACATTTTTTACTGTTTTATATATTCTAATGTAGGGATTATGTCAATAGAATCATTAAGATGAGTAGACTTCTTAAAATTAGAGCTCTGATTGCCTTCTATTAGTTTCTAATTGATAAAATTTTTAAATATTTTTTAACTCCTTTTGTTGTAAGAGAATCAGAAAAGAAAAGACTCACTCCATTTGCTCTAAGAATAATAATATGTATCTTTTATTTGTATTTAAATTTTTTAGTTATCATATGATTTACTACGAATTTAGTTGACAAACTAACAGATAAATTAAATGATATTAAAAATATATAATATCTAAAATCATATACTATTGTTCTATATTTTATTCTTTTTGCCCCGTATGGTTGGTAATATATACTAGCACATTTGTTAGCTCAAGAATAGATGATAGCTTATAACGGAGGTTTATTAGTTCTTACATAAGTTCGTAACTCAACAAGAGCTAATTGCATTACATGAAGATTTGAGCATTTGAAGTTCATATTAAGTTCTTTTTTTTTTTTTTAAGTTCATATTAACTTTCCTCCACTCCCTTTCACATTTCATCACAATTAAATATAATGTTTCTATACTGTGAACGACACACCAAATGTATAAACAACAAATATGATAGAATTGACTATTACCTGGAAACGTATTCCCAGAATTCTACTGGAAATTAGAGAAGAAAACAAGTATACAACTTTTTAATGCAAAATCGTACTATAAAGAAAGGCCAGAGACTTCTAATACATAATAACAAAAGTCGCCTGCTATGAGAAAGACTAGGACGTCTTTAATCTCTTACCGTAAATGATATGTCTTATCCCGGGACCCATATGATGGAGAAAGCAATACACAGTATGAGAAAGACATCTCCCAAGCCCGAAGACAAATAAGTCATGCAGTTGCTTAGTTGGACACTATCACAAACTGAAGACGATTATTGAATTAGCTTGATTATTGAGAATGTGTGTGTTCTATTTTTATATTTTTTATTAAAAAAAAATCTATATTTGGATAATATTCTATTTTTTTTGTCAAATTCATATATTTTTGTTATAGACAAACTGAAGATGCAGCGATCAGTTTTGTGCCAGGGTTTGGTTGGGTCTAGAGTGAATTCTTCAAGGCAAGAAGAGCATCTTGATCACCGTTAATGACGGGGGTTGGTGTTGCTAAGCAAACCTGTGGACCATGCGTGAAGAAACCACGAAGAAGAAGGTGAAGATAACTTTTCTCCATGATATGTACGGGATGCTGACTTCCTGAGGAGAAAGAAAGCAAAGTTCACTCACACGCAGAGGATGAACTCTCCTCACAAATTGTCAAAAGTTTTAATATATTTTTTTAAACTATCAAATTTATTTTATAATCTAAATTTCTAATTTCATCTCTAAACTCCCCGACTTATTGGCATATGTTATAAAAGACAAATGTTTGTGACAAAAAAGGTTGTTCTTTTGATATGTTAATTTAGATAAATAAATAAAAAAATTGATCAAAAAAAATTTAGATAAATAAAAAATATTTATGTAGGGACCGAACCAGTAATTTAAGGTTGGGGCAAATTATATAAAAAGAAATCTTATAAGAGCAATACTATGATTTGTAAAAAGAATTTGAGGAGCGAAATATAAAATTCTAAAGTATCTTCTTAAAATTTTTAAAATTTTCAAAGTAAATTATGAAGTTTGAAAAACTTTTGGAGGGCGGGGGCCACCTCCTAAATCCATCTCTGTATTTATAGTAACTAATTTATATATCAAATTTGTTAAATTTTTAAAAGATATAATTCTTATATATCCTTATTACGATTTATATTTAAGATAACTATACAAATTTAAAAATCAATTATAAATTACAATAGATAAAAAATTGAGAGAGTATACTCTCAATCCAAAATTAAACACCCATATCTCTCTTCTTAATTTAATTTCATTAAAATGAATATTTTATTTTTTTAAAATAAATATATTTTCTTATAAATTTCTATCATTAACTTCTATTAATCTACTACTAATCAGATATATAAGTTCATTCAAAGATAATATTTAAATACTATTTATTAAAAATAGAATTTATATTCAATTTATAATACATTACCAATATATATATATATATATATATATATATATATATTGTTGTGTGTTTGAGTGTTAGAATAAGTATCAACAAAGGCCGCAAATAATCAAATTTTAATTAAAATACCAAATGCTAAAACCACACAATTAGGCAAGTATACTCATCGATAGTATACGAATAATAAATATCAAATTCATAAGAATTTAGCAATCATTACTACTTTGCTCTACTCATTGTTTAGGCAATCAAATAAGGACAAAACAAATTAAACTACTAAAGCTTCTACAATAGAAAATACATCGAGCCCGTACAAGAAAAGTTACAAGGACCATCAATGAGTAAGAATAAAAAGAAAGACCATATAAAAGAAGAAATCTCCAAAATCTAGTCAAGTAAAGAATGTATCCTTAAGCCTATTAAATCCCAATTCTATTACCAATATGAATCTCTATTATGAATTTTACTCTTTCTCAACTTATGAAATCCTTATTTCTAAGCCCAATTAGTTGATATCTCTACCTAACTAATGAACCCAAGGACGCATTAAGTACAACTCAATTACCAAAGATACCTGGAAGCCCCAATGTCCTTATCTCTAGGCAACATTGAAGATCCAATGATTACTAAGTTCTAATCCTTTAACTTCTTTCTCAAATTAATCAAAAGAAAACAAATCATTGAACTAATTAATTTGGTATTCCAACTCCTAATAATATCTCTCAAAATCGTTAAACCTTACTCATAGACAAGTTATTGCCCATCTTCTTCCATGAATTGATATGGAGCAACTCCCTTCATCTTCTCCAATAATTCACCTTCATCTTTCTTTTTTTTATATTTTTTGAATTCTCTAAAGGATTTCTAAGTTGCTAGCCACCCTAGAATGTGTTTTTAGGGCATATAATGGGGTATTTATAGTTGCCCAATGGAAAAATTAGAAAAATTGCCAAACGGGGACTTTATGCTAACCTAGGTGGCCCGGCCTCATACGACCTAAGTTGGGCCACCTAGGCCTTTTTTTTTTTTCAGTGTTCATAGCCTCGGCAGCACCACCTAGTCTCAACTTCTCTTCTTCTCTAATTTTCTTTTGTTCTGCTCCTGAGTATTGAACCTAGGCAGCCCTACCTCAAGTAAACTACGTTAGGTTGTTTAGATCTCTTCCAAACACGCCTTTTTGCTGCCATTTTCAATACTTTTCATCATTGTTCTTCATGATATTATATTTCATCAATTCTTACACAAAATAAAGTGAAAATAGTGGGGTAAGTAGTTATTTAAACATTATTTCACACCGAATATAGTACAAATTACCCTTAAAATATAGATAAATTTAGCTCTTGTGTGTGTGTGTGTGTGTAATAGCCCACAATCATAAGGCTTGAATGACTGCGGATGTCATCCCGTCGAGTAGATATAAGGAGTCTTTATAACGAACTAAGTAAATAAACAACCAGGACTTATAGGTAAATTAAACAAAACCTTCCAAGGCTTCGAATAATACATCAATCCCAAATAAAGAAATAACATCTTAAAGTACTTCAACTACATCATTCTTCAAGATAATAATCATACAAAAAAATAATATTCGATACATCGAGATCAAAGGTGACAACTACATACTTCTCCATCTTGTCTCTAAACAAAATTCCCGGTAAAACATGAATTAAAATGTATGAGATATAATCTCAGTAAGTCTTGTGTGTGCTTTGTGAAAATTTTTCTGAGAAAAATATTTTCCTGATGCATGAGTTGTTGTTCCAAAAGCATATATGATTTACAATATATTATATTCTCAACACACCATATAAGAACATGGGAGAATGATAACATTTACAATATTATTAGAAAAGAAGATATTTCACATCAACATCGTTTTTCCATATCAAACATAGCATCCGCATTAAGCTTACCAATCCGATAGTTTTTTACGGTCTCACAAAGCAATTCACATTTCGAAAATCGTGTTTCAAATATCAAATTTCAAATTACACATTGTCATCTCATATCCAACACCAAAAGAATCTCGTCCTATCTAACCGGAAGGATCTCCGTCCAACCACATCAACAAAATTAGCCACAAAGAGCCCAAATAGGATTTACAATCCTTTTACCATAATAAATTGCTATCCAACTCGAATAGGATATATAATCCATTCGTCATTATAAATGGCTATCCAACTCAAATAGGATTATCAGTCCTACTGTCATAGTGCTATCCAACTCGGATATCCCACGTCCGTCCTCTGTTTTTTCATGAAAAATGTGTTGCTAGTTAAGAACGACTAAATTATAAATACTATCGCTCTGCTCAAAAAAGTCGACTATCCGGAGGTGGCCTCCTACTAGATAGCATTCTCAACTTCAGAAAAGCTAATAGAAGAATAAAGTCTCTTTGACAATTCAAGAATAATAGCACAGAACCACACAGTTCACAGCAAAGATGGCACAATGCCGACATGAATAGATCAACACAATATTTTTTTCGAAAATAACTCAACACTTTTTCAAAAGATTTTACAAACATTTCCAAAAATATTTGTTTCACAAAATTTACTCCCAAGTTTGATTTCAAAGCTCAACTCAAAAATCTATATCCGTCCCATAATTTCAAAATCACTTCAAAAGAGTTTATCCGACATAACATTTCATAAACATCCCCAAAATTTCATAATTGTTCTAAAATTCCAAAAATAAATAGCTTCCAAAACCTTAGATATAGTTCATGTTATATGAAACTAATTTTGCTAAAATATGCTATGTGTTTTGCAATTCGTTTATGCATGATCATTCGCAATTCTATATACTCAATAACTTTTAATGAAAGCTTCATATCTAAGCAATTTTTTCCAAAATAAGGTATAATTAAATATTGTGTAAACCATAATTCACATTTGTTTCATAATAAAGCAACATGCTCACAATATATAATTTTCCAAACAAGATGCAAACATATATACACCTTTGATCAAATATCACTTGCATAAATAAATCATTTCATGAAATAATATTCTTTGAATAAATAAATATTTTATTTCACAAATAATAAATTCGAAGATAGATATTTGTGTAATTAAAGTAATTATCAAGAATAAAATATTTCATATGGATTCCTATATTTAGGAAATCATGAAATGTGGGTACTTACAAATATACCTAAATTTTATGGAAATATGGAATGTGGGGACTTATAAGTTTATAAATTATGAAATGTGAGGACTTACCTCGAGTCCTAACAAAAGCAAATTCAATAACAACTTCTTAATTGGAAGGTCCTCCTTCTCCAATTTCCTCAAAATCTAAATATAAATAAAGTATAGGAATTAATTTCCTATCATAAATTAAATCACAATATATAGTCCTCCATATCAATCTTAATCATTTTAATCAATGTCCTTAATCATCCTAGAATAATAATCCTATCTCACACCAAACCCCAACAACAAGTTCCCAATGCATACATCAAGTTTCAATTATAATATATATAAATTTAGCATGTAATTAAACTCAACGTTTTAGAAAATTAAATAATGAATTAAGGTGTCAAGTTGATTTTCATGCTACCTAATCACTTATATAACTAGTAGGTATATAGCAACCAATAGTTAAGGTTCATTCAGCACACAACTACAACATCACATCACTTAGCCTTCTTACATCAAGTAATTAAACTCATCATTAATATGATGTAGTAAATATAGCAAAATAATAAGGTTTTACAAATAGGATATGTGATTAACATAATAGTCTACATCAAGAAATGTTTCAAGCCTTCAATGGTTTCATACTTTTAGAAATATAAACGAACATCAAAGTGCATCATCAATTATGTATATCTTATACATTAAATACACACACACACACACACACACACACACACACACACACACACACACACACACACACACACACATATATATATATATATATATATATATATATATTATACATCGAAGGGGCATGCTTTTTGAAGGCTTAAAATGGCAAAAATCATCAAAACGAAAACATGTTAGCAAAATAAAAAATTTACCTCTGTGATTGAATTGTCCTCTTCACACTGATATAGCTATCTGTACAAAGATACTTGAAGCTATTGGATCACGTCCTTACAAATGTCTATTGCGTCTCATTCACATGAAGCCTTTGATCTTCCGAAATGGTGCCCGTAGCATAGCCGGTGAAAGTTTAAAGATTGTGTTTTGATAAGCTTTTAGTGAAAGCTTCACCAAAGCTCTCTGTGATGTTGGGTTTCTAAGAATTGGAAAAATTCAAAAGCCTTACACACCCAATGCATGAAGACCCTTTTCATTTCCTATCCAATTCCCCAAGAGAGAAATGTCATCTACATGAAAACAGAAAGCATTCATACTTTATGTTATCTGTCACGCAAAACAACATGGGATCCATCTCATGTTGTCTCTATTATTTTTTTTATTTTCATTAATTATTTAATTTAATTTATTTTTTTTAATTTTATTTTACCCTTGGTCTTATTCAATGGGTCAGATAAAATTATTTACTCTTGAACTTGAATACCCATAAATAATAAATCTCAATTATTTATTTTTGAGCTTTATTAAACAGTTCAATAAATAATTAATAAGCTCAAATAGACCAATATAAAATTTCATATCTTTTATCTAGTTTATATCCAGATTAATTTTTTAATTATTCAATTTAGGCCTTGGGCCCTAAATAATTAATTAACCAATTAAACTAGATAAAATAAATACTCTCTCTCGAGCCTTTTATTTTATTCTAATTCAATAATAAATTAGACTAATAAAATAAAATAAAACCCATAATTATCAAGACCAATTCCTTGACCCAAATCTTTTATGACTTGAAGGCCATTCTATGGACCAAAAAACACATCGTCATGGCTACTAAAATAACCAAAATACTCATGCTATATAAATAGCTATATTTTGCATTTTAAATATTTTCTAATATCACTATAAGTAAATATTGACCCCAAGGACAATGATGCGTTAGCAAAGTCTTCGACCTACAGGTGTAATGACTAAAATACCCCTTTACGCATCGCCGTGCATTTAGAGAGGAAGAGTGTACTAACACTTCTCTAATAGACATCTACCATAGACCTCTAGTCCAATGATCCATGACTCCTGGAATGTTTCCACTTTCCAAGGAAGCTATCCTAAAGTAAACATCTAAGTTATGTTCCCTAGGGCCCTGGATAATTAGATCATTTGAACCATCAGAAGGGGCGATATAGTGCAGAAGCTATCTTGTACAAGTCTATCTTAACTAATTAGTCATATATACCCAACATACAAGTATATCGGCTCTACGAAAGAAACTCAACTATAATATATCAAAATATATGCTTCTAGCTTCGTCAGACCACCAACTCATACTCAAGCGGTAGAGTATTAGTCCACATTGTAGCAGTAATAGTCAAGGTTTTTTTTAAATAGTACTTTTAGAAATCACTATTACAGGTCATGTTCTACGTATTCGAAATACGTTCATGTTATGAAGTGAGTAGACTACCCACTGGTTAAAGGTAAGTCATTTCTCATTTGGAATTCATAACACAATAACCTAAGTATGATGAGATTCCCATTCTCATCAATCAATTAAGAACAAACATTTATGTGTTAAGTAACCCGTGATCCATACTTTACTGTGAAAGACCACCATTCACATGGATCACATACTTAAACACAATGGGTCCTTTCTAAACGAAAATTGTACACAAATAAAATGTAAATTCACAAACAAATTTTGAGAATAAATTCTTTTATTAATAAATTTGATAATTACATCAGATAAACTAGTCTAGAGGATATATATTCCAACAATCTCCCACTTGCACTCTAAGACTAAGAAAGTCCGTAGGTGCCCACCCCTATGGCATCTAAGTGTCTCTTGAAGACTTTTTCAGCCAAAGGCTTGTTGAAGGGATCTACTAGATTGTTCTCCAAGTCTATCTATTCCACCACAATTTCCCATCTGTGAATAAAATCCCGGATCAAGTGGTACTTCCTCTAGATATGCTTCCCCTTCTTGTGGTTCCTGGGTTCTTTAGATTGCAAGACTGCTCCAGAGTTATCGCAATACACCACAATCGGTCTATCCATGTGTGGCACAATTCCAAGTTCTGAAAGGAATTTTCGGAGCCAGACTGCTTCCTTGGATGCTTCCGAAGCTGCTACATACTCAGCTTCCATGGTTGAGTCAGCAATACAAGATTACTTGATACTCCTCTATGAAACAGCTCCTTCAAACAAGGTGAAGACATATCCACTAGTAGATTTTCTCTCATCCTTATCTGCCTGGAAACCTGAATCTGTGTATCTAGTAGGAACTAAGTCGTCATCCTTGTAAACCAACATATAATCTTTCATACCATTGAGGTACTTAAGAATATGCTTTACAACTTGCCAATGAACCTTCCCAGAGTTTGACTGATATCTGCTAACTAAGCCTACGACAAAGCAGATATCTAGCCTGGTGCATAGCATGGCATACATGAGACTTCCTACAGCTGAAGCGTAGAGAATCCTACTCATCTTGTCTTTTTCCTCTTGAGACTTAGGACAGTCCTTAAAACAAAAAGACAACCCATGTCTGTAAGGGATTAGAGCTCCCTTGTATGAGTCCATGCTAAACTTGGCCAGCATCTTGTTAATGTATGTCGTTTGGAATAATCCTAACATTCTCTACTTCTTATTTCTAAGAAGCTTAATCCCGAGAATGTAACTGGCTTCTCCCAAGTCCTTTATACTAAATTGACAAGACAGCCAAACCTTAGTAGATGACAATGTCCCCACATCATTCCCAATGAGTATAATGTCATTCATATATAGGATAAGAAAAATCACATTTATGCCTTCCAATTTCCTATACACGCATAGTTCATCCTCATTTTGAATGAAACTATAAGACTTTACAATTTTGTCAAAACGAATGTTCTATGTTCTAGATGCCTACTTAAGTCCATAAATGGACTTCTTGAGCTTACAGACCATATGAGACATCATACTCCAGACCATTTCCATTAATGTCCTATTCCTTCTCTCATCTACTCCATTCTGTTGGGGTGTACCCGGCGTAGAGAGGTGGGATACTATTCCATGATATACTATGTAATCTTTGAACTCACCGAGGAGGTATTCTCCACCACGATCCGATCATAAGGTTTTTACTAGTTTATCTATCCTCCGCTCCACTTCAATCTTAAACTCTTTGAACTTGTCAAAAGAGTCAGACTTGCACCTCATCAGATAGACATAACCAAATCTTGTACAATCATCCGTAAAAGTGATGAAGTACTCAAAACCCCTTCTAGCTAGTGTAAACAAAGGACCACACACATCAGTATAAATAAGGTACAATATCTCCTTAGCTCTATCAGCCTTTTGGGTAAACGAATTTTTGGTTATTTTTTCCATAAGGCAAGATTCACACTGAGGCTAACTTTTCAGTCTTAACGAGCCCAAGGGCTCATCATGGATTAACCTCTGAATCCTAGTTGAGTTAATATGGCTCAATCTTAGATGTCAAAGATATGAGTAATTGACATTGGTCTTTCTCTTCTTACTTAAAGGTTTAGATTAAGCATTATTTATTTGATTATTTATAGGATTTAAAAAGAATAAGTTTCCATACATGTGCCATGTACATAAAACTTCTATATTTCTACTGATAGTAATACCAGAATGGAAAGAAACAGAATATCCATGATTTATTAGCTTTGTAACTGAAATCAAATTTTGTCTAAAATCGGGTACATATAAAATATCATTTAATACAACTACTTTATTACAATAAAAAAATAAGATCCAGCTCTCCCACTGCAAGGGCCTATACTCGTGCTCCATTT
Organism: Voacanga thouarsii; assembly: GCA_026120185.1. NCBI lineage: Eukaryota > Viridiplantae > Streptophyta > Magnoliopsida > Gentianales > Apocynaceae > Voacanga > Voacanga thouarsii. The sequence continues at coordinate 660,655 of JANUWF010001364.1, read as the reverse complement.
TCTACTCATAGTCCATGCTCGCCCTTCTGGAGTCTTCTTATCTTCCTAAACCCCTGCAAGGAGTTACAGATATGATCAGTGGCACCAGAATCAACAATCCAAGTGGAAGTTGATCCAACTATTGAAATAGACTCTAGATAGAGAACAACACCTGTAGGGTTTTTCTTGGCCTGAAGTTTTGGACACTCATTTTTCCAATGTCCCTTCTGCCCGCATTTGAAGCATTTGCCTTTGGGCTTGTTGGACTAGTTCTTGGGTTGGGCCAGTGCGTTTCCCTTCTTCTTCTTGAACTTCCTGGGCTTGGGCTCAATTCTAGAAGAAAAAGTCCTAGCAATCATAGCTTTGAACTGTGGGTTCATGACCTTCTCCACTACCTAGAGTTCTTTTATTAACTTAGTTAAACTCATGTTTAACTTGTTCATGTTGTAGTTTAACTTGAATTAAGTAAAAGAGCCCAGCAGAGATTCAAGAACCATATCCACTTGGCTCTCAGGGGTCAATAATAGCCCCTAAGACTTTCGTTTCCTCAAAAGTAGCAATCATTTTGAGCACATACTCCCTGACTGATACTCCCTCAGCCATCTTAGTATTTATGATCATCCTAAGAGCTTCCTGCCTTGCGGGCTGACTCTTATCAGCGAACATCGTAGCTAATGATTGGCTAATGTCGTATGCAGTGTTGGATAGTATGTCCTCTTAAACTAGGTTTCTGATGTAAATATCGAACATTTTAATAAAAGAATTTATTTTCAGAAATCGTTTGTGAATTTACTTTTTATTTGTGCACAATTTCGTTTAGAACAGACCTATTGTGTTTAAATAAGTGATCCATGTGAATGGTGGTCTTTCACAGTAAGGTATGAATCATGGGTTATTTAAACACATAAACATTTGTTCTTAACCTATTGATGAGAATGGGAATCTCATCATGTTTAGGTTATTATGTTATGAATTTCAAATGGGGAATGGCTTACCTTTAGCCAGTAAGTAGTCCACTCACTTCATGACATAAGCGTATTTCGAATACGTAGGACAAGACATGTAGTACTGGTTTCTAAAAGTACTATATGGTAGAAACCTAGACTACTACCGCTACAGCGTGGACTAGTACTCTATGACTTGAGTACTTTAGTCATTTAGAGAGGTGTAGAGAAGTATTTTAGTCATTTCACCTGTAGGTCGGAGACTTTGCTAACGCAGCATTGTCCTTGGAGTCAATGTTTTCTTATGGTGATATTAGGAAATATTTAAAATGTAGAATACAACTATTTATATAGTATGGGTATTTTGGTCATTTTAGCAGCCAAGGAGATGTGTCTTTTTGGTCCTCGAAATAGCCCATAAGTCCTAATTAATTTTGGGTTGAGGAATTGATCTCAGTTAAAGAGGATTTTATTTTATTTTATTTTATTTAGGAAGTCTAATTTATTATTAGACTAGAATAAAATAAATAAATAAAATAAAAATAGGAGTTGAGATAAATTAATTATCTGATTTAATTGGTTAATTAATTATTCAGGGGCTAGGTCCAGTTTGAATAATTAGAAAATTAACACTGGGCTTAAACTTGAGGGAAATAATTAATTCTTAATTATTTATTGGGTTATTTATATAAGCCCAAGAAATAAATAATTGAAGTTTAATTATTTTGGTTCATTTGGGTTCATTAATTATTTATTGGGTTATTTCTATAAGCCCAGGAAATAAATAATTAATGTTTATTATTTTGGGCCTTTTGGGTCCAAGAAAAATAATAAATATTATTTTGACCCAACAGCTTAGACCGTAGGGTTTTTCTAGATACGGATCAGATAAGTTTAGGGTTAAGCCAAACTTATTCTCTTGATAACATCCGGGTGTTTGAAATAAGATATCCCGGGAGATATCGTTATCAGATATTGGAGACCTAGTTTTGGCTAACAATAAACAAGACTCTTGGAAAAAGAAAACCCCAATTCTCCCTAGCTTTTCTCTCTCCCTCACGCAGCTCTCTCTCTCTCTCTCTTGTGCTCCTCCTCTCTTGTTCCTTCCCTTGGTGTTTTGCTAATCAATAGCAAGAGAACCAAGGAGATTTGAGACCACTCCTCTTCGTCCTTTGTTTCACCAGCAATGATTGAGGTAGTGGAATATTCCATGAGCCGGAAAGTTTGGCGTTCATGCAAACAAGGCGAAGTAGGAGGATAGCGGGATTTCAACTGGAAAATTCAACAAACGGACAAGGTGAGGCTATTCTCATGGTTCAATCCATTCCTACACAACCTAAAAGGTTTAAAGTACGCAAAGGTATGATCTTAACACTTCCGTGCTGCCATTAAAAGGCTTGTTGTTTTTGTTTTTCTCTGTTTTTCATTCCCGTGCATGCTTCTCTGTTCTATAAAATCATTATGCAGTGGCCATGTACTCGTGTTTTAACTGGAGCACATTAGACATGGAGGCCAACATGTAGTATCGAGCCATCTCGTTGGCCTTCTTCCATACTTTCTAGCCTCACGCTCCTCAGCGGTGGAACCCTCCTCGGTAACGGGTAGGTTTCAGGGAGGACATATTTATACTCCTCAGCAGTGAGTATTATGTCCAAATTCCTTTTTCAGTCCACACAATTCAGACCCATTAGCTTATTCTCAAGGAGAATAACGGCCAAAAAATTGAAAGAACCTCCACCAACCATTTCTGAAAAATCGATAATAAAAAAAATTCAGTTTATAAAAAACAAAATAATTTGTGACTTTATCCTCATATTAAATCCAATAATAGTTAACCCTATCACTATTATCTTTAATATGATTGATTTGGCTCTTCGAAAAACTGACATAGCTTCTTGGGAAGATTAACAGTTTTCTAAGCTAAGTGTATTAACCACCACAAAATAATTTTCCTCCTAGATAATGATTTAGAAGATAACTCCATCGTAGAAAGACTGTTTCTTCTCATTTCCTATGAACATTCCTCGCACTATAACCTCCAATGTGGGCTGACCGATCATAGTATGTGTCTCGAGTTATTAATTACATCCATCCATTAGTTCTAAACCATTGTGGTATCCCCATCCTACACAAGTTCACTCTCAGGGTGACACGAAGGGATCCATGATCTCCAATGAGGATTGCGATGGAAGTCGTGGGACCGTTGGAACCCCTCTTCTACTAAGTATTTTAAAATAAGGGTTTTCTTGAAAAATATCTTTTGAAATTCTCAATTAAGTTTTCTTTTTAACTCAAAATAAAATATCTAAATCCATAAAAATTTCTATGTCAAGGTTTATACCCTTTGAGAAATTTTTTCATAGATTAATTTTATTTAAGTTAATAAACTTAATAATTTCAAAAATTCCAATAAAACTTTCGAGAGATTTTGATCTCAAGATTAATTTGACAAAAATAATTTTTCTTGTTAAAATTCAATCAAAATGATTTTCTATTTTAATTCACAAAAATATCTAAATCTAATATATTTTCTATGTCAATGATAAAATTCTATGAGAAAATATCCAATAATTAATTTTTGTTCAAATTAAAATTAACCATTTGATTTAAGAAAAATATTTTTCTTTGTCAAAAATTTCCAAAGACTTTGGTCTTTGAGAAAACGCACAAATAGGGTACAAAAAGAAATAAATACGCTAGAAAATTGTAAACGTTTTCATGTTTTTCTATTCTTTTAACCTAAGTATCCAAATAATAGGATTAAACACATTAATTAATTAATAATCTTGTTTAATCCTAAAATTTATTTTACTATTATTTTTCATGCAAAATATTCAAAAAATATTAACTATTACAATAAAAATAACTTCGTCTGGTATGGGATCAAAAATTAAAAAATATTATATATATATATAATTCGGGTCCAATGCACCCGCCACACTAAATCATGGCCCATGAGAAAACCTATGGGTTGGAATCGGGCAGATGGACCCTGCCCTCGGCCGCCCCACTGTCGTGGTTAAAATCACTGACTGCGACAGCTTCAATTTTCGCAATTTACGTAAATTGAAGAATTGCTTCTTCGCGCCAGGCGAGGAAGCTTCCCTCGTGGAGCTGGCGCAGCTCGCGGTTGCGGCTTGAGAGCCGTAGCTCCTCTCACAGCATGGGTACGGTCGACTTTGCGCAGCTTAGCTTGCACAGTACCTTCTTCTTCAGCAAATTTTCTTTGCATTTCAAAGTCTACTGTACGCGATTTTTCCCTCCATTTTCAATCATAACTCATCCAAACAACCGCCTATGCCCTTAAAAACACTGAGCTTACACGATATCTATGAAAGCAATCAAAAACCAATGCTCCTATGCTTCCACTCGCGAAACTTATAGTGAAACTACCCATACTAGTAACACGAAGGATCCCAGAAAAAATTCAAAACAATTATTTTTTATTTTAGTTAAGCCTAGCATGCTTCCTACATTTGCCAAACCATGGCTCTGATACAAATTGAATGCTTAAAATGGTAAAAATCATGAAAACGAAAGCATGCTAGCAAAATGAAAAATTTACCTCTGTGATTGAATGGCCCTTCGCACTGATATAGATATCTGTGCTATTAGATCACGTCCTTGCAAACGTCTACTATGTCTCATTCACTCAAAGCCTTTGATCTTCCGAAATGGTACCCATAGCACAGCCAATGAAAGCTTAAAGATTGGGTTTTGATAAGCTTTGGGTGAAAGCTTCACCGAAACTCTCTGTGATATTGGGTTTCTAAGAACTGGAAAATTCAAAAGCCTTACACACCCAATACATGAAGACCCCTTTTCATTTCCTATCCAATTCTCCTAGAGAGAATACTCCGCAATAAATGAGATCTAATATTAAATATTGGCAAAGAGAAATTCTTACATAGACCGTAAACCCGTAGACTATATGCATTGAGCAATTGTACCGTACAACTTTTATTACATGAAGTACAACCTTTCAATGCATGTGGTCTATATGGACCGGGTTCATGCTAGAATTTTCGATTGTGAAAAGATGTTTAAAAGAATTTGTTTTCAAATTAGTTTATTGAGAAAGATAATAGCTTATAAATATAAGTTAGATGTTTCACCTGGTGCCAAGTAACCTAATGTAGCCAAGGTTTCTATGTATGTCTTACTATCTTCATGACTCAATAATTTGGCGATACCAAAATCACTCACATGAGCAACCATATCTTGATCCAGTAAGATGTTGCTAGGCTTCAAATCGCAGGGGACAACAAGTGTTAAATAACCAAAGTGCAAATAATCCAATGCATGAGCCACATCAATCATCATATTCAATCTTTGCATGGCATCCAAGAAATAATTTCCCAAATATAACCATTGTTCAAGGCTTCCATTGATCACGAACTCAAGCACCAATGCCTTGAAATCAAGATTAGAGCAACTACTGACAACTTTTGTAAGATTTCGATGACGAAGATGACACAATACTTTGCATTCAACACCAAAGCTCTTTGAAGCTCTTTCATATTGTATGTTAAATACTTTAATAGCTATAATCCTCCCATCCTAAAGTATACCTTTATAACCCGAACCAAAACTCCCTGTACCCAACAAATTTTTGTCATCATACCCATTAGTTGCTTGAGAAAGCTGATAATATGAAAATTGTTCATGTGCCCCTGGTGGCAACAACTCAATTTTATTTTCTGCATTATTTTTCCTCAGGTATCTTAGGTAAACAATGCTATGGTACCCACGAATGCTGCAAAACTCGGTAGCATACTGATCACAATTTGATGAACCCGTTTTTTATTCAACCTAGCAGAACATGGTGGGACATGTAACCTTTGTACTCCGCATAATGCCTTATTGAAAGCAAAAGATTTACTCGTAAAGTTTGAGAAAGGACCTCTACTTGGAATTTCACCACTTAAATGATTAAAAGAAACATCGAAATACTTTAGATATTGAAGCTTCTCCAATTTGGAATTGAACCAAAAAGACTATTATGTGATAGGTTCGGTGATTCCAAGCTCAACATCTCACTAATTCGTCTGGAATATATCCTTCAATTTTGTTCTGGTCCAAGTGAAGGATTTGTAGACTCGTAAAATATCTAAGTGATACTGGAAGACTACCAGAAATCTCATTCATTGACAAGTCTATCGATGTTGCAGCCTTGAAATTCCCAAGCTCTGTAGGTATATAGGACCGCTCAAGAAGTTCATGGAGAGGTTGAGCTCTAGAAGATATCTAAGGTTCCATAAACCTGTGGGTATATTACCGTCTAATCGATTGAAAGAAAGTGACAGATGTCTCAAAGAAGGAAGATTCCGAAGGCATCCAGGAATTGGCCCAGAAATTTCATTGTGCTCCATGTAAACTCCATACAAACTCTGTAAACCACAAAGACTCCCAATCATGACTCCATTTAGTTTGTTATTCCCAAGATTTAGAGTTTGAATCTTTTGTAAGAATTCTATGTTTGATGGCGTCAATCCAAACAATTCATTCTGACTTAAGTCCAAAACAACTAAAGCTGTTAAATTGCCAATTGCATCAGGAATGTTTCCCTTGATCTCGCTGTCGGTTGCTTCAAAATGTTGAATAGAACTTGAAAGGTTCCCAACCGAGTTTGGAAGAGCACCATTTAGAATTCTAAAATTCGAGAATAAAACAAGCATACAACTTTTTAATACAAAAATCGTACTATAAAGAAAGGTCAAAGACTTCTAATACATGATAGCAAAAGTCACCTGCTATGAGAAAGACTAGGACTTCTTTCATCTCTTATCGTAAATGATACGTCTTATCCGGGGACCCTTTATGATGGAGAAAGCAAGACTCAGTATCAGAAAGACATCTCTCTCAAGCCCCAAGACAAATAAATCATGTAGGTGCTTAGTTGGACACTATCACAAACTGAAGACGATTATTGAATTAGCTTGATTATTGAGAATGTGTGTGTTCTATTTTTATATTTTTGATAAAAGATTCTACATTTGCATAATATTCTGTTTTTCTATCAAAAAACATGTTTTTGTTATAGACAATCCCAAACTGAAGATGCAGCTGTCCAGTTTTGTGCCAGGGTTTGGTTAGGGTCTAGAGTGAGTTTCTTCAAGGCAAGAAGAGCATCTTGATCACTGTTAATGCTGGGGGATGGCATGGCTAAGCAAACCAGTAGACCATGCAAGCAGAATATAATCGAAGAAGAAGATGAAGGTAACTTTTCTCCGTGATATGTACGGGATTCTGACTTCTTGAGGAGAAAGATAGCAAAGTTCACTCACACGCAGACGATGAACTCACCTCAAAATTTGTCAAAAGTTCATAATATTTCTTTTTTTAACCTATCAAATTTATTATGTAATCTAATTTTCTAATTTCATTTCTAAACTCCCCGACTTCTTCGGTAGGATCGGCTTACTTGAGATTTTTCAAACCTCTTATTGGAATAGGTCAAAACCTATCCCATCGAGAAGTTGATGTGTCGTGTCATTCAAAATATCATAACATTTACTATGCTCTCTCCGTAGCATGAATGACGCAGAGTGGGACTTTGCATCCAACTGAAAGAAGAAGACTTTTCTTCCAATACCGAAGAAGCAAGGGTTCAGCACTCATAACAGCTGGGGATGGTAGAAGAAAGGACATTTATCCATATGAGGACTCATTTATAAAAAGCAAGAAAGCGCAGATTAAAGTAATTCTTTCACTCTATTGGTCCTAAGGAGAATCCTTTAATAATCATGTTGAAAACTGACAAAATAAAAAGCAAAAAGCATCGTTTGGTCTGGAATTAGTGATGTTAAAGATAATGAAAAAATTTAAAGTATCGCTTTGTATAATGGAAGACATCAAAATGCATTTGTTGTCGACAAGAAACACGCGGATATAATTGGAGCCACCTGCAAACTGCAAACATACTCTTGGAATTCTACTGGAGCTTGGAGAAGAAAACAAATAATGTATTTGCATGGGAAATCTTAAATCCCCATAACCACAAGTTTTTAGATAAGAATTGTATCTTAGGAAAGACCAGCAAGTTTGGATATATAAGAATAGAGTCATCTGCTATAAGGAAAGACCAAGACTTGAATATATTTTACCCTCTGTGTGGCCAACCTTTTTTTTTAAATAACCAAATTTCCAACCATTTTCTTTGAAAAAATATTTTAATGAGTTCTTTCCGGACAAAAAGTTTTCGTTGTAAATTGATTAAAAAAATTACAAAGAAAAATAGATGTTTTTGGTAGAAATTTTTTTCATTGAAAATGCTTTTTTTTGGTAATGGTAATGTTTCTGTATATGTCATATTATCTTCATGATTCAATAATTTGGCAATGTCAAAATTAGTTACATAAATAATTATATCTTGATTTAGTAAAATGTTACTTGGTTCTATATCACAATGAATATAGCAGAGGTATTGAATATCTGAAGTGCTGATAGTCCAACGCATATATCACATCAATCATTACTTAACCATTGTTCATGCAGTCAAACACCAATGACTGGAAATTAAGATCAGAGTAACTACTACTGACTTTTGTAAGGTTTCGATGATGAAGCCACTGGTGCATTATGCATTCAACATCAAAGCCCTTTGACACTCTTTCAAATTGTAACTTAAATACTCGGCAATTACAATATTCCTCTTATCATGAAATATATCTTTATAAATAAAATCAGAATTCCTTTGTTTCCAACAGATTTTTCTCATCATACCTTTCAGTTACTTGTAAAAGCCCATAATATGAAATTTGTTCATGTGCCCCCGGTGGCAATAATTCCATTTCATTTTCTGCTTCTTTTTTTTTTTTCTTCTAGTATCTTGGTTAACCAAGACCTAATACTCTATGGCACTCATTAATGCTGCAATCCCTAACAAAACAATCACATGCAATTCCATAAAATTTCTTTTATTAGACTTTGTCAAATACGGTGGGATGTGATACTTTTTTGCTTCATATAATAATTTAATGAAAAGTTTAAAAATGAACTTTCGTTCGGTTCAGAATTTTACTATTTAAATAATTAAAAAAATATTGAAATATATTAGATATTAAATGTTCTCTAATGACTTGGAATCGAACGTGAAGGCCGCTAATGTTACAGATTTACTGATTCCAAGCTTACCATCTTTCGCATTGTGTTAGGAATTGGTCCTTGAATTTTATTGTGATTGTGGGCCAAGTGAGGGATTTGTAGATTCTGGAGATCTCTTGAGAATGGAAGATTACCTGAAATGTAATTGGTTGACAAGTCTATCAATGTTGCAGCCTAGTATTTCCAAGCTCAGCTGGCAAAAGACCCGCACAAGAAGTTTGCAAGAAGTTGAGCTCTAATAGATATCTAAGGGTTTATAATGTTGAGTTTTTTCTCAATTTTATATGGGATAACTTAAAAAAGAATAAGCAAGGAGTTCTTTATAAATAGGTTAGTGTTATTTGAGCCTAGTAAATTAGGAGATTTTTGTTCCTTGAATTATTTTGTGAGAGTTTATAATTTTGTCCGTCCAAAAATTATATAGTGGAGTGTTTCCCTTCGGGGTTGTAGATGTAGGTCTAATTGAGAGACCGAAATACGTTAAAAAAATTGAGAGTTGTAATTTTGTCCGTCCAAAAATTATATATTGGAGTGTTCCTTTCTGAATCGTGGATGTTGGTCTAATTGAGTAATCAAACCAACTTAAATTTTTGTGTTCTGTTTTTGTATTTATTTTTCATTTCTCTTTCTATATATTTGGGTATTGCTTCCATTGCCCATCCCAACAAGTAGTACCAGAGCGCAGGTCCGGTTCCTAGGGAGGAGAGAAAGGTCCTAGGGAGGAGAGAATTTGAGTAGGAGGTGAGGTTTTCAGATTCTGTTGTAATTTGAGAAATTGAGAAAGTTGGGGATTTGTTGAGTTTTTTTCAATCCCAAATGGGATAACTTAAAAAAGGATAAGGAAGGAGTTCCTTATAAATAAGTTAGTGTTGTTTTGAGGAGAGTATACCAATTCATTGAGCCTAGTAAATTGGAAGATTTTTAGGCCTTGAGTTATTTTGTGAGAGTTTGTAATTTTATCCGTCCAAAAATTACATAGTAGAGTGTTTCCTTTCGGGGTTGTGGATGTAGATCTAATTGAGATACCAAACCACATTTAAAAAATTGGGGGTTTGTAATTTTGTCCGTCCAAAAATTACATAGTGGAGTGTTCTCTTCAGGGTCATGGATGTAGGTTTAATTGAGAAATCAAACCACGTTAAATTTTGGTGTTCTATTTTTGTATTTATTTTTCTTTCCTCTTTCTATATATTTGGGTATTACTTCCGTTACCCATCTCAATTGTGGATATATTACTGTCTAAGTCTATTGGAAGCAGGCGATAGATGTCTCAAAGAAGGAAGATTTCGTAGGCATTCAGGATTTAATTATACTCCATGTAAAACTCCATATGTACAATCTTTGAAAGCTTGTTCCTCCTAAGCTTCAGAGTTTTAGTTAGGGATGCTCACAGTTCGAGGATTTAGAAATCTTTAATATCGTCCAGAAATTTTGGTTCTTTCATATTTTTAGTACCAGTTCCGAATCGTAATTTCGGGAGGGAACGAGACAGATGTTTTTAGTTTCGAGACGAGATGAGGTAGATATTCGGATCTTTGATTTTGATAGAACAAAGATAGTTCCAATTCGATTTTTGGATATTTTTGAACATTTTTCACCAAAAAAAAATGTTGTTATCCACAAATTTGAAAAATACATGTTAATAATTTTTAAATTTTAATCTAAAATAAAATTCTAAAATAAAATGAAAATAACTTATATGACACTTTATATAATCTGCTTATATAATCTCTCTCTCTCTCTCTCTCTCTCTCTCTCTCTCTCTCTCTCTCTCTCTCTCTCTCTCTCTCTCTCTCTCTCTCTATCTATACATATATATTATATAAATAGATTATATATAATCTATATATATATATATATATATATATATATCATATAATACTATAGTGCACACTACAAGAAAAAACCAAATTAGCGACGGTCAAATTCGTCGCTAATCATCGCTAATAACGTTTAACGACGGATTACGTCCGTCGCTAAAAAGGGCATCGCAATTTGCGACGGTCATTTAATTGATGACATTATAATTAAGTTTATAATCAATATAGCGATGGATTTGCGACGACAAAAAAATTATTTTTAAAAAATTAATTAATTTAGCAACGAATTTGCGATAGCGAAAAAATTTTTATTTATAAAAAATTAATTAATTTAACAACGGATTTGCGACGGCAAAAAAATTTATTTTAAAAAAAAATAATTAATTTAGCAACGGATTTGCGACGGAAAAAAAATTAAATTTTGAAAAAATTAATTAATTTAGCAACAGATTTGCGACGGTCAAAAAATTTTTTATTTAAAAAAATTAAAATAATTTAGCGACAGTTTTGCAACGGAAAATTTTTTTAAAAAAATTAATTAATTTAATTTGAAGTAGCAAAAAATTTAATTAATTTTACGACGAATTTGCAACAACCAAAAATTTTTATTAAAAAAATAATTAATTAGCTACTCGGCCCACCCGTTCATCGATCGGCCCGACCTAGCTCACTGAGAACCTGATCCGCAACCCGACCCACCAAGAATATTATGAGATTATGTCAGACTTGGGGCTCAAACCCGCGTCCTTGTTGTGGGGGAACACGCGTTCTACCACTCAGCTATTGAAGTTCTTGTGATATATTGTGTTATATATTAATTATATAGTAAATTTTTTTGTGAATTAGCGACGGATTTGCAAGGGTTTTGTGACGAATCTATGATAACAAAATTTTCTGTCGCAAATCCGTTGCTAATTAGCCACGGATTTGCAACGGCTAATTTTTTAAGATTTAAAAATAAATTTATTTTTAATGGCCGTCGCAAATCCCTCACAAATTGCGATAGATTTGCGAGGGCTTATTTTTTTAATTTTAAAAAAAATAAATTTATTTTTTAATTTTAGATGGTCATCGCAAATCTGTCTCAAATTACAACGGATTTGCGATGGCTTTTTTTTTAATTTTAAAAAAATAAATTTATTTTTTAAATTTAGATGGCCGTCACAAATCCGTTGCAAATTGCAATGGATTTGCGACATCTTTTTTTAATTTTAAAAAAATAAATTTATTTTTTAAATTTAGATGGCCGTCACAAATCCGTTTCAAATTGTAACAGATTTGCGACGTTTTTTTAATTTTAAAAAAATTAATTTATTTTTTAATTTTAGATAGCCGTCGCAAATCCGTTACAAATTACAACAAATTTGTGACAGCTTTTTTTTTAATTTTAAAAAAATAAATTTATTTTTTAATTTTAGATTGTCGTCGCAAATCCGTCTCAAATTGAGATGGATTTGCGACGCATCAGGGTTTGATTTACCATCATCTTTTGATTCGTTGGGGTTTAGGATAGGAAGAGGGCTAAGCTCAAATCAAAGATGCTATAGTTGGGCATTCATTATAATCGCCTTTAATGCGCATTGATCGAGCAGTTAGTTTGTATGAGATCTCTCCTTCCAATAGTTTTTCCGTAAGAGATGAAGGCTCTTGAGCTCTCTTTTTCAAGATGGAACCTTGCTTCAGGACCACAGGACGGGATAGGGTCCCGTTCAATTATACTTGCTTGGTAAATCAAGCCATTGAGGGTGTTTTTACCTTTCGAACACCTAAACCCTGATCCGTCGTAAATCCGTCACTAATTTAAAAAATTCACAAAAAAAAAATTATGTTTGATTATATATATATATATAAAAAAAAAAGCTGTCGCAAATCCCTCTCAAATTTGTGACGGATTTGCGAGGGCATTTTTTTAATTTTAAAAAATTAATTTATTTTTAAATTTTGGATGGCCGTGTTGCGACGGATTTGCGAGGGCTAGATTTTCGTCGCTAATCCGTTGCAATTACGAACGAAATAGTGATAGAAATTTTAAAAAATAAATTTATTTTCAAAATTTTTGCTTCCGTTTCTGTTCCGTCACAAATTAGCGATGACCTAGAGGCCCTTGCAAAAATCCGTCGCTAATTTGATATTTTTCTTGTAGTGGTATAATCTATATATACATACATATATATAGTATAATATACATATAATCTATTATATAATATATATATATATATATAATTAGAATCATTTTTATCATTCTTTTTAAGTATAATATATATATGTCTACATGACTATATATATTTGGATCAATTCAGTTATTTTTCAATCCCGTGAGCAGCCCTAGTTTTAGTAATATCACCTGTGGTTGAGAAACTGACTAAAAGCATAAATTAAGTGGGAAAAAAAATGTAGAAACTTTAGACAATGATTCTAATCTCCAATAATTCTTTAAAAATAAGAATTGGAGTTCCCATGAGTTTGGTATTGCAAAGAAATGGTGTTGTAAGCCTGGTTAAATAAATTATCCTTCTTTGGGTACTACCTGCAAAATTGCCACAAACATGAATTCTTGGTAGTTATTTAGAATTACATATAGCTTAGAACTGCATTCAATCCATCGATATGTTCATATATACCTATAGAGATTTATAAAGCATCTGTCAAGACTTACCAATCAACTATCAATTCTAATGCAGAATGGAGGAAAGCTACCAGCAGTAAGACCCAATTTTGCAAGACTTAAAAAAGTCACTCCATGGTGGCGAGAGCCACAAGTAATTCCTACTGATTCACAAACAGAAGAAGCAACAGCCAACTCTTTACCAAGATTTGGTAGGGATCTTTTAACATGAGCTTTCAAGGCAACCAGAGCATATCATCATGGGAAGTGCCGTACAGTGGGCAATGTACAAAAGAGTTTCAAGAGGAAAATACAGGAAGCTTTTCTCCATGAACCTGTACAATAGATGAGATGAGATTGGGGACATGGAACATAGCAGAAATCCATCTGGGCTGCTTATATTACGCGCTAGCAACCATTCAATGGATTTTTTTTGCCCTTGCCATTAATTAAGTTCTTTCTTTTCCTTCTGAATCTTGTTGGTCTTATTATGTTGAAGGAACATCCCATTAATTTGTTTGAAATTTTGGCCTCAAGGTTTAGACTTTGATCTACTTATACAGTTTCAGAGTCAAAAAAGGCTGACAGTTGGAATTATGGACAAAACTGGAAGGGGAGGAGAGAGAGTCAACCGTATCCATAGAGACAGAAATGAACGCTGAAGAAGGATAAAGTCAGGGTCCAAAATTGTAATGATTGAACTCTAACATTTCTACGTGTTTGGACGGCTACGTTATCTTTTATACATCAGATACATGAGATGTGAATCAAAATACTAGACTCTTATAGAATGGTCGCTATTGTTGATCAATTATTGCTTAAAATTACAGTTTTTAAATATAACCATTTATTCATAATTCGAAAAATTTAAAGGACTCTTTCTCAAATGATTTGTCACGAATATTCATAATATTTTTTAAATGAAGAAGTGGCATTTCAATTTTGAAAAAGAATATAGTTGATTTTTTTATTATGATATTTGTTATCGTTATAGTAAAATAAAAGGTTAATTATGACGAGGACAACAAGTTATAAAAGATGATTCATGTATGATGAAAATCACCTTTTCATATTGCTTTCCACAGCATTTTAATCCAATACTAGTGTGCTGCCCGTGCGTTGCACGGGGTGTTGGCATATTGTGTGTTGTTGTTGTTGTGTAAATAATTTGTGTTGAATTTTATTAAAATTAGAATATTATAGTTTTGAGAAATATAATATTATTTTTTGAAATAAAAAATCTATGGTAATATAAAAAATGATAATTATTTAAAGTATCTTAAATATCAAAACGAAGGCAAAATTCCAGGTTAATTTTGGAGAATGAAATTGTGGAATTCAAACTGTGGTAAATTATCAAATCCTGATCTAAATGGACTAAATATGCACTTGTAAATATTAAATTGGTTGAATGAACAGAAATTGTTTACTTTATATTTGAATATGATAATAAATAAATAGTAGGATCAATAGATAACTTAGGAATATTTGATTCATTGATTTATCGATCTTCAGTGATGCCAGTGTTTAGCTCAAGTTGTGAATGTTCAGAAATGTCTTGATACCTTTGAACAATTCAAATAATGTGTTATTGTTTTTTTTTTTGTAAAGACATGTCTTATTGTTTTTCATATGGTGAATAGATTCATATATTTGTGTGGTTCTTTGAATTGTTAAGTATGTATATTGTTGGTTCTTTGAATTGTTTTTCATGTTCAGTGTTTATTTTGCCTGTGTTTATCTATATATTGGTTTTTGTTTTTGTTGTATTTTCATAGTTTTCTTGTATCTCATTTTTTTTTTAAATTGGGCTATTATTGAAAATGGAGTTTTATAATTTGAAATTGTTGAAGTATCAACTTGTTGGAAAGCCCAAGATGTATCCTTTTCTTTCTGAGACGGTTGTTCTTAATTCTGTTGATTTACAGGGTGATCGATTTCATTATCTTATTCCAGATAGAAGGGCTATGATGTGCGCATTATTTTACGTGAAAATGATGAGGAATTTCCAGAGTATGTTGAGATATTTGTTCCTCCTTCAAATTGTACGGGTTTGGATGCTGAATTCTGTACAAATTGGTGGGCAGAGACACATAATTGGTGTTTTAGGGATGAAATTAAGGAATTTCCTTTGAGTATTATTTTTATCAGTGAAGATTTTCTTGCTGCAGGTGATTCATTGAGGAAAGTGAATTCTTTTGTGAAGCTTTATGATCCTTATGTTCTGGTAGTGGTAGAATCGCATGTTGGTCGAAGTGTTCATAAAGAGTTATTCTAGAATTTTAACTGTTTCAGGATGAAGCTTCGCTGGTTATCTGAGAATACATTTTGGTTGTATTACGATAAAAATAAGGTGTTTCTGGAACTCAATACTGGTGATACAGAAGATGTTGTGGATATTTTTCGTTTGTGTGCAAGTACAGAGTCTTTGCGGGAAGTTGAAAGTAAGCAGATTGTTTTTCAAACTGGAGAAAGTTTAAAGATGATGGGAAGAAAAAATAGTGATGATATGTAGGTTTTGTAGAATAGGTTTTTTCTCAGAAAGCGTTGTAAAAGTTCAGCCACTGTTTTGGTGATATATTTATGTTGATTTGTTTGTTATTAAATTTAATTTTATTTGAACAATATTTTTCAGTTGTCTTTTTTTTTTTTAATCATTGTGTAGTTGTTTTGTTAATTATTTATTATAATTTTAAATACAATATTAAAAGTATGGTTTAAAAAGATAATAATTTACGTAATTAATAAATTGTAGTTTTTGGTGGAAAGTCAAAGTTGTTATTGTGTATATAGTTAGGGTTATTTTAGATTTGGCATTGGCTTCCTTTCTCGAGCTTTGGAGTATCGGATAATGTGTTTGTTTAGGAAGAGGTGAGATAACCATTTTGACAGTGAGATACTTTATTGAAGCTCATCAATGTTAATTCGTGTGTTCACCATGCTTCCTCTATCCCAATCTCCCCTGTCTCTGTCGATCCATCCACTGGAGTAGTTTGGGCTGGATTGCCTCCATTCCCATCCCGTCTTTTATGATCTCTGGGCCTTCCCGGTATGAGATATTCCCAATGCAGAAGCATATTCATGCAGAATACTCTTCATTGGCGTGGGTTGGGGTAACTGTTTGAGTTAGAGTTTTTTCTTCGTGTGCGAAATGGAGAAAAGGTTGTGCCTTTTACGGAGCATAGGTAAGATTTCGTAACTGGTTTGGTTTTGGGGTTTACTTTTTTGGGGTTGAGGTAATAGCTTAGAACTTGGAACGCTCTATTTTTTCTTTAGGTTTTTAGCTGAGGTTTTGAATTAGGTATTTTTCTGCGTGCACGAAATGGAGAAAAGGTTGTGCCTTTTACGGACCGTAGGCGAGATTTCGTAGCTTAGATATGAGATCTTAATTTGTTAACCGGAGATCAGGGTTTAGATCAGTGTTTGGATGTTCTATTTAGTTTTTTTTAATTCCCAGACACCATCAGAAAATTTCCGCATCTCTTTCTCCGGCTATTTATCCCATAATCTAGCCAGAATTGAACCTCAATTCAAGAGAAATCAAAGTTCAATACTAATTAGCAGACTCAGATTTTCTTGTGATCTCTGATATTTATTTTAGTAGCTATGCCGTCAGAGTACTTGTTCCAAATCTGTTTTTTTTTTTTCCTCGACAAAGTTTGTGTATTTGAGGCGAAATTTTGTGCAGAATTCATATGGTAGAATTGTGTTGCGTGTTGTTTTAGTTGTTTCGAATGTCTTGGGTTGTTTTTGTTTTGTTATAGATTCTTTTTTTCCTAAAGTTCACTTCTCTTTTGGGTGTTGAAAGAACGTTAAATCTTGGGGGGTTTTTTGAGAGTATTTTGTAACTCAATTTATTAGGTTTTTTTAAGCTATCAACGGATGATATTCCCGGGTTTTTTTGAAATGTTCGATTTCATCAATCTCTTATTGAGCAGTAGCATTTAGCTTATATTTATATCTTGCTGTAAGTGACGTCATCTTATGGAAATAGCTATCGCTATGTGGCTTATGTGAATTCTGGGCAGTTTGCTTGTGAAGCTTCTGAGTCTGGTGTCTACATGGTTTGTTTATTTGCAGTGGATAATAAAGCCTCTGTTACTTTGACCATTAACTTGGAATTGAAATCTGGTGTTGCTGCTAAGGACTGGTGTAGCTTTGTAAAGAAAGGCTCTGTTGAAGTAAGTATCTTCACTGTCGTCTCTTGATGACATAGAATACTTGCAAACTTAAAATTGATATGAGGGTATTGTATCGATTTTGGTTGTTACCTATGTCAAAATTACTTACTTTTAAGTAGATTTGGGGTTTTTAAAGAGCTTAACAAATCAATAGATTCTTTGCCTGAGTTAATTCTGATATAGTTACATAGGTTAATTGTAGCATAGTGTCCTTGGTGGTGATGCTGCAATTTGATTTTCAATGTCTCAATACTTCCTATTATATAGTTGGTAATTACATAAATGCATCTGCATTTCTTTTCTCCCCACATGATGCACTTTTCTATTTCGCCTCTGCTTCAAGTAGTTAGTTCAAATGTGAAGGATCCCCTTTGGCCCCCCACCTCCCTCCCTCAATTTCTAGATGTCTGATGGTCAAAATGAATTTAAAGGATATCTTGGATGGTTATCATGGTTGAAATTGGTTTCTTATATCATCTTGCTGGTGAAGGAAACATGAAGTTTACTTCTTGGTTGGAGTTATATCAGGAATAATCTAATCATCTTTCTTTGAATGGGGCTGCTTAACCAATTTACGAAAGTATAACTTTTCGATGTTCCAAGAAAATTAGATTAGTCTTGGCATGATAAATTCATCTTCTTTTCACTAAAAACACAAACCTATGTTTTTTGCAAAGGCGAATAGTGACATCAACGAATAATAATAATGGTACGAAGATAATTTTCTCTGTCTCATCAAGTCTTTTTGGGAAAGGTAAGTTGGATTTCACTAAAAAAGTTACACGTCATTTATGATATTGCTATCTGTTTTAAAAATTTCAGCTTAAAATAAGCTCTTTTTAGGGAGAGTTTCTCCTCATTTACCAGGTTTCTATCTGTTTATAAATGAAAATATAGATATTCCAGTAAGTGAACTTAAGAGTGATAATTAGGATAGCATTCTCAGTCTATGAAAGAAAAGAATGACAAACCATATATCAATTGAGCAACAACTTCCTCACATATGCACAAAACAGAAGAAGAAATGGAGAAAAGGACTTGGATACCAGGGGAAAAACTAATGCTATGTAACTATATATTTTTGGCAATAATTTTAGTTTTGGTTGTTGCAGGTGGACAGTCGTCTAGTGGGTGATGTAGCAAAAAGGTTTGGTGCTCGTGAAGCAGGAAAGGTATGGTTTCTAGGAGAGTAAGTTCTGTAGTTTGTGTGTTTATGGTAACGTGTGAACTATAGGGAAATTGCTATTCAAATTCTAGAAATGGGGGTAATATGCAATTACTGCGATCCTGTTCTTTTGTCATTTAAGTTTGGATTGCTAGCAATCTTGCTTGGAGTTGATGCTACATTCATGGCTAAATTGGTTTTTCATTAACTGCAATTAGGAATTTAAAAGCTGTTCAATTACTTAATGGGGATTAAGTAATTGAAAAGCCGATTGTAGTTTAGTCCCTTCTTTGCATAAGTCTGAAGCATTTACTGCTGCAAGTTGGTAAATGCATTTATGATAGATGATAGCAATGATATTGACATGACAGGTCTAAAATGGAAGACACAGAAACACACAACTGAGGAGCATCCAGAAATTGGAAGTAAAGAAGGGAAGTTTTCTTGATCTTCTTAAGAAATTGGCGGAAACAGACGCCACATAGAATTTGTTTTAGAATTTGCTGGTTTTCTGTATGGTTTTGTACCTTATGTTTGTTGTAATTGAGTATTGATTATTTTGTTTTTGCATTGTTGTTATTCAGAGGCTATGATATGAATTTAATAGTTAGGGTTAGTTGGTTAGAAGTCATGAACAAAGTCATGAACAAAAGCATGTTTGTGTGCTAAGTATATTGGGCGTCAATATAAGCATGATTGGGCAACCATTCGGTGTTTTGCGGCAATGGTTTTGAGGGACGGGAAAATAGAGGAAGCATGTAGTGACGGTAAAAACAGAGGAAAAAAATGCAAGCCTTAAAGGCCGCACAAAAGCGTGAAGATCATACATTTGCGCTCCTTAAGCCTTCTAGGTTGAGTAGAAGTAGATTGAACGACGGGAATCGCTCTGCCTTGCCCACTTGAAGAAGCTTCCGGTTGAAAACCCGCTAGCCTCCTACTTTGCCTTGTTTGTATTAACGCCAAGCCTTTCAGCTCTCAGAATATTCCTCTGCCTATCCTCTAGTCGATGAACACAACAGAGAAGAAGAACGGTCTCAAATCTCCTTGGTTCTCTTGCTATTGATTAGCAAAGAAACAAGAAGAAACTAGAGAAGAGGGACGTGAGTCTCAAAGAGAGAGACGTGAGTCTTAGTTGTGTTATGGAGATTAGGGTTTTTCCTTCTACCAGAGACTTGTTTATTGGTGAGCCAAAACTAGGTCTCTAATTATCTGATAAACATATCCCCGAGATATCAAATTTCAAACACCCGGATATTATCCTAAGAATAAGTTTGGCTTAACCCTAAACTCTTCTTAATCGTATCTGGAAAAAACCCTACGGTCCAAGCTATTGGGCCGAAATAATATTTATTATTTCTCTTGGACCCAAAAGGCCCAAAATAATAAATATTAATTATTTATTTTCTGGACTTATATAAACAACTCAATAAATAATTAATGAGTCCAAATGAATCATAATAATTAATCTTTAATTATTTATTTCTTGGGCTTATATAAATAACCCAATAAATAATTAAACATTAATTATTTCCCCTAGTTTAAACCCAGGTTAATTTCCTAATTATTCATACTAGACCTAGACCCTGAATAATTAATTAACCAATTAAACTAGATAATTAATTTCTCTCAACTCCTATTTTATTTTATTTATTTATTTTATTCCAGTCTAATAATAAATTAGACATCCTGAATAAAATCAAATAAAATCAAATCCTCTTGAACTGAGACCAATTCCTCAACCCAAAATTAGTTAGGACTTACGGGCTATTCCGAGGACCAAAAAGACACATCGCCTTGGCTGCTAAAATGACCAAAATACCTCTGCTATATAAATAGTTATATTTTGCATTTTAAATATTTTCTAATATCACCATAAGGAAATATTGACCCCAAGGACAATGCTGCATTAGCAAAGTCTTCGACCTACAGGTAAAATAACTAAAATACCCCTCTACACATCGTCGTACATTTAGAGAGGAAGAAGTGTACTAACACCCCTCTAAATGACATCTACCATCCTTAGGCTTCTAGTCCAATGGTCCACGACTTCCTGGAGTGTTTCCGCTTTCCAAGGGAGCTACCCTAAAGCAAACATCCAAGTCATGTTTCCCAGGGCACTGGATATTTTAGATCATTTAGATAACCATGAGGGGCGATATAGTGCAGAAACTATCTTGTACAAGTCTATTTTAACTAACTAGTCACACATACCCAACATGCAAGTATATTGGCCCTATGATAGAACATCAACTATAACAAATCAAAGTATATGCTTCCAGCTTCACCAGACCACCAACTCATACTCAAGTCGTAGAGTACTAGTCTACGCTGTAGCGGTAGTAGTCTAGGTTTCTATCATATAGTACTTTTAGAAACCACTACTACAGGTCATGTCCTATGTATTCAAAATACGCTTATGTCATGAAGTGAGTGGACTACTCACTGGCTAAAGGTAAGCCATTCCCCATTTGGAATTCATAACATAATAATCTAAATATGATGAGATTTCCAGTCTCATTAATAGGTTAAGAACAAATGTTTATGTGTTAAATAACCCATGATCCATACCTTACTGTGAAAGACCACCATTCACATGAACCACTTATTTAAACACAATGGGTCTGCTCCAAACGAAAATTATGCACAAACAAAAAGTAAATTCACAAATAATTTCTAAAAATAAATTCTTTTATTAAAATATTCGATTTTACATCAGAAACCTAGTCTAAGAGGGCATACAATCCAACAGGTTTACTATCAGAAGCCCACGTATGATGCACATTTCATGGACATGCATATTGGGTTGTTTAGTAAACACGTAATTAAGTGCAGAATTTTGGAGTGTAGTTTGGTTGAGATTTGTGCCTTTTCTTATGAAATGTTGTTGTTTGACATTGTCATTTTAAATGACATTGTAACATAGAGCATACTAAGGATGAATTCATGAATAACCATGTATGACGGACAATATCCTGAAAACAGTAAAAGAATTGAATATGTAAATGTGTTTTTAATTGGAGTTGATGGAAGCTTAACGGATTTTTGGTGAGTTAGATGTGTTATAAGTTTTGTAGATTTGATTGTGTGCTAAGTCTATTGGGCGTCAATAGAAGCATGTTTAGACAACCATTCGATGTTTTGCGATGATGGTTTGCCATCAGAAGCCCACGTATGATGCACATTTTAATTTTAAAACCAACTTGAAGTATTTCTTCTTTTTTTTTTTTTTTGTATGGGACATAAATTTTGAAATGTTTTCAGTATTGCATGGTTAGGATAAAACATAGTGGTCTATTCTGTATTTCTGTAGATGTCCATTGTTTGGTTCACTTTTATTTTGTCTTTTTTGCTCTGTGCTGCAATTTTCTTAGATTTTAAAGGAATTTATGCTATGGTGAAATGAATCAAAAAAGAGACTTTAAGTAGAGTTAAGATATTGCTTTATGAATTGTGTATGTTTGAAATTTTGAGCATTCTACATTTCTAGGTTTTTGTTGTATTAGATGTTCATTTTGATGTTTAACCTTTAGATATAATAAAGTATGAGAAATTATAAACTATGAGATTTTCGTGATCAGTTTTAGTTGTGATATGTTATGTAGCTATTAGATTCATTTTGATAATGATTCTGTTTCTATTTACTACTTCCAATATTTGATTATGTTTGGTATCCACAGGAAGAAGAAATTTATGGTGTAGATTTTATGGTAATTGCAAGCGATGGACTTTTGAATGTTCTGTTAAAAAAGGGAAGTATTCTTCAGCTTCATAACAAATAGTTGAGGAATTGGTTGTGTTTTTTGGAAAATATCTTTGCAGTACCTCATTTGTGGTCTGTAATAGGCTTTGCATTGGGCAATACGTCTATAGAAATAGAGGCTGAATTTTGGACTGTACTTTGGTTGAGATTTGTGACTTTTCTTATGAAATGTTGTTTTTTCTTTGTTGTTGAGAGGGTATGTCATGAGTTTAATACTTAGGGTTGGTTAGAAGTCATGAACAAAGTCTTAAGCAAAAGCATGTTTGTGTGCTTAGTATATTGGGCATCAATATAAGCATGATTGGGCAACCATTTTGTGTTTTGCGATGATGGTTTACAATCCGAAGCCCACGTATGATGCACAATGCATGGACATGCATATTGGGTTGTCTAGTAAACACATAATTAAGTGCAGAATTTTAGGTTGTAGTTTGGTTGAAATTGTGGCTTTTCTTATGAAATATTGTTGTTTGACTTTGTCATTGTAAGTGACATTATAACATATAGTATACTAAGGATGAATTCATGAAGAGAGATTTTGTATGGCAAATAGGTATGTAATATCTAGCAGAATTTGAATTAGGTTTGATAATGGAATTAACTGTATGTTTTTGCTGCTGTTGTGTGGTCGAAATCATGAACAAAGCCATGATTGTGTGCTAAGTATATTGGGCATCAATATAAGCATGATTGGGGAACCATTCGATGTTTTGCGACGATGGTTTACCATCAGAAGCCCACGTATGATGCACAATTCATGGACTTGCATATTTGATTGTTTAGTAAACACATAATTAAGTGCAGAATTTTGGACTGTAGTTTGGTTGAGATTTATGGCCTTTGTTATGAAATGTTGTTGTTTGAGTTGGTCATTGTAAGTGGCATTGTGACATAGAATATAACACATAAATAATTGCAGGAATGTTGAAAATGGAATTAAGTATATGTTTTTGCTGCAGCTTTGTGATCAAAGTCATGAACAAAGCAATGATTGTGTGCTAAGTATATTCCTCGTGGGTGTAAAACAGCTATAATTGTTCACTTGTGGCCTGTTTTATATGAAATATATTGTATACATTTTAAAATTGAGTTTTGTCCTTTACAGGTGGTATATTCTAATGTTTACATGCTAGAAAATGATATGGAATGGAAGTTCTTACCTGTCATGCCAAAGCCAGATTCACATGTAGAATTTCCTTGGGTGATTTTTAATAATTCTATTGTAATTGTTGAGCCCACAACAGAGGAGCATCCAGGAATTGGCACTAAAGAAGGGAAGTATTCTTCATCTTGTTAAGGAATTTTGAGGAATTGCTTGTGAAGTATTCTTCAGCTTCATTAGAAATTGTTGAGGAATTGGTTGTGTTTTTTGGAAAATATCTTTACAGTACCTTAATTGTGGTCTGTAATAGTCTTTGCATTGGCCAATAGGTCTATAGAAATAGAGGCTGAATTTTGGACTGTAGTTTGGTTGAGATTTGTGGTTTTTCTTATGAAATGTTATTGATTGACTTGGTCATTTTAAGTGACATTATAACATAGAGTATACTAAGGAAGAATTGATGAATAACCATGTATGATGCACAATATCCTGAAAACATTAAAAGACTTTCTAACAGCAAATGAACTACATTAATAATGTGTTCTTATCCGGCATGTGTTTGGAGGCCTAAATGGCAATGTGTTTGGTAAGAGTTTGCAGGTTTTGTGTATGGTTTTGTATGCTGTGTTAGCTGTAATGGAGTAATGTTTATTTTGTTTTTGCTTTGTTGTTGAGGGGGTATGTCATGAATTTAATACTTATAGTTGGTTAGAAGTCATGAACGAAGTCTTAAACAAAAGCATGTTTGTGTGCTAAGTATATTGGGCGTCAATATAAGCATGATTGGGCAACCATTCGGTGTTTTGCGACGATGGTTTACCATTAAAAACTCACGTATGATGCACAATTCATGGACATGCATGTTGGGTTATCTAGTAAACACATAATTAAGTGCAGAATTTTGGGCTGTAGTTTGGTTGAAATTGTGGCTTTTCTTATGAAATGTTATTGTTTGACTTTGTCAATGTAAGTGACATTGTAACATAGAGTATACTAAGGATGAATTCATGAAGAGAAATGTTGTATGGGAAATAGGTCTGTAATATCTAGCAGGAATTGAATTAGGTTTGAAAATGGAATTAACTGTATGTTTTTGCTGCTGCTTTGTGGTCAAAGTCATGAACAAAGCCATGATTGTGTGCTAAGTATATTGGGCATCAATATAAGCATGATTGGGGAAACATTCGGTGTTTTGCGACAATGGTTTACTATCAGAAGCCCACGTAAAATGCACAATTTCATGAAAACATTAATAGAATTGAATATGTAAATGTGTTTTTAATTGTAGAGTATGAAAGTCATGAACGAAGTCTTAAACAAAAGCATGTTTGTGTGATAAGTATATTGTGGTCAATATAAGCGTGATTAGGCAACCATTCTGTGTTTTACGACGGTGGTTTACCATCAGAAGCCCACGTATGATGCACAATTCATGGACATGCATATTGAGTTGTCTAGTAAACACATAATTAAGTGCAGAATTTTGGGCTGTAGTTTGGTTGAAATTGTTGCTTTTCTTATGAAATGTTCTTTTGACTTTGTCATTGTAAGTGACATTGTAACATAGAGTATACTGAGGATGAATTCATGAAGAGAGGTTTTGTATGGGAAATAGGTCTGTAATATCTAGGAGGAATTGAATTAGGTTTGAAAATGGAATTAATTGTATGTTTTTGCTGCCGCTTTGTGGTCAAAGTCATGAACAAAGCCATGATTGTGTGCTAAGAATATTAGGTGTCAATATAAGCATGATTGGGGAACCATTCGGTGTTTTGCGACGATGGTTTACCATCAGAAACCCACGTATGATGCACAATTTCATGAAAACATTAATAGAATTGAATATGTAAATGTGTTTTTAATTGTAGAGTATGAAAGTCATAAACAAAGTTTTAAACAAAAGCATGTTTGTGTGCTAAGTATATTGGGCATCAATATAAGCATGATTGGGCAACTATTAGAGGGTATGTGACGAATTTAATACTTAGAATTAGTTGGTTAGAAGTCATGAACAAAGTCTTAAACAAAATCATGATTGTGTGCTAAGTATGTTGGGCGTCAATATAAGCATGATTGGGGAACCATACGGTGTTTTGCGATGATGGTTTACCATCAGAAGCCCACGTATGATGCATAATTTCTTGAAAATATGAATAGAATTCAATATGTAATTTTATTTTTGGTTGTAGTGTACGAAAGGATAACATATATTAAGGATAGACTTAGAAACCAAGGGTTCGTAGGGCAGCTGGCTATGTACCATCCAGCAGAAATTCAATTGCCTTTGACTTTAATAGTTACAGATTGTTTTTTATACTTCTGTCTGACTGACATTAAATATTGAGGCTATTGGGGAAAACCTCGTCTGTCATGGTACCTAGTGTAGAATTGGTCTTCTTTGTATTCTGCATTATAGACATAATTAGATAATGAATGCTTTATTAAGGCATGCATAGTATTTGAATATTTATCTGGAATATTCGATTTAAGTTAACTTACAATTGCAAGTTTTGTAAAGATTTCATGGTAGACAATGTTCTTTGTATAAAATTTGAACTGTGGATCCTGCTCAATGATTAATATTTTCAACCCCTGTGGTGTTTTCACTCTTGAAAGTGTGACATAAAGTTGACCATGGCTGAAAACTGGTTTAGGTAGGTATAGTCCAACTGTAGATAGTGTTTGTCCCTGGCTTTTATTTATTGTCATTGCATAACAGACTTTGATTGGAAATTGTCTCCTTATCAAGGTGAATGGCAGTTTTGTATCAGCCGTGGACACATCTATTCTGGGAATAAGCACTTTTTCCCCTATGTTCGAACCGGAAATGATTCTGCCTTCAATTACTCTGCTACCTGTCTGTGTTACTATCAGTCTTGTTCCATTGCACATGCCTTTACCTGGGCTAACGTTTCTTAAAAGCATGATCGGAATACCTTGTTTTAATCTCAATTTATGTTCTGGAATTCCCGGGAAGCTCAGGTTATTTAAAAACTCCACTGGATATAACATATCTTTATCCAGCAACTTTCCTGATGCTTTGTCCATTCTGTCTGCACTTATTTATTCTATTGGCTCACCTTGTACTTTATCTAGAATAAAGTCATTCATTTCATTTACTGTTTCATTTCGAGGTGTTAGAATTGCTCTTTCTGTCAAATAGTTTGTATTTGTTCTTTTATCTTCGAAGTCTGGGTAAGTGACCTCAAAAATTGCCTTGACTGGATGTTCAGTAGCATCAATCATATATTCTCTTGGGATTTTGATCCAAGTTGCTTCAATGTCATCTCTCCGTGTCTTTGCATGTTGCAGAGCATTTCCTATTTCCAATAGCCAATTGGCAAATGTTTCTAGCTTTTGTGCTTCTTCAGTACTGCAATCATTAAGTTGTTGAAGTCTCATATTTTGAGTAAGTGTCAACAGTTCACACTCATACCAAAAATACGAAAAATTGATTGAAGCATGTACTGTATCTGGTCGTCCACCTTTTGGAATTACAGGGAGAATTTGTCGAAAATCTCCACCCAAGAGAACAGTTTTCCCTCCAAAAGCTTTGTTTTCATTAAATCCTTCTGATCCTCTGAGTATATCTTTCAATGTTCTATCAACTGTTTCAAAGACATACTTATTTTTCAAGTGTTTTAAGGTTGTATGAGAAAAATGGTTGTGTTTCATGCATTGATATGTATGTTTTGAATTTGGCATGATGCTTTGTTGTACGTGTTGGGGATATGCCCTAGAGTCAATTTGTACTTATACAATTGTCATTATGTTTTATATAATAATATGAGGCTTTCCTTTCCATGAATAGTGAGTTTTGTTTTGTTGGTCATCAAGTACGTGACTTGATAGTAAAACCCTACAATGAATACAATGACTATTCTAAAACTGTCCCTGATCGATTATTATTATTGGAATAATAATAAATTAAGATTAGTATGTTTGTGACTTGATGGCTATGTTTTACTGGCCATGGATATTTGTGATATCGAGTCAAGACATAAATAAATGTTAGAGAACATTGTATTGGACATGACCCACTCGTGAGAGTACTTCATGGAATATGTCATAAGTACTTTCTAGCCATAATAATATTGAAAGTCCTTCGACCTAAATTCATCATAGTTTCTTACTTGATAAATTCTATATTTTGACATTGTCTAAAGTTGTCTTTAACCAGATAATAAATTAGACTACTGTTGGATATAGAATAAATCAAGGAGAGGAATATGATTGATTGTGATGGAATTTGTCCCTCTCAGCTTATGGGAGAGATATCCATGGGCCCCTTGATAAGTTAGACTCGTTAAAAATGCATGGTCGTGCTCAAATATATCAATCTAAGATATTGATATCATTTGTTTGAACAGATCTACTATGAAATCAAGAAATAATTGATTAAGCTTAATAAGGATGACATGCTCCGTGCCTTATGCTTAATCTGGATATCGTGTGACAAAAGGACTAAATATAAAATTATGGTTTGGTTCAAAGAGATCACCGATCTTCATTTAACCTAGATAGTTATAATGTTTTGCTAGAAACCGCTTATAACTTGTGGGCCATTTAAATACGATTTAGGCACGCCGCCAGTTGTTAAATGAACCTATAGGGTCACACAATAAGCGAACTTGTTAGGTTATTTTTCTCGGTGACCAAGTTCGATGAATCTGGATGATATCCAGATTATAAGAATCTGACTCGATAAAATAATTAGTTAAATTACCGAGATAATGGTAGAATCTTATCATATCAGTTTTAATTTAATTTGAATTTAAATTAGAATATGATAAGATATGATTAGGGTTGGACTCTAAGAGGTTCGAGGGTTTTTTAAGAAAACCCTAGCCGTCTTTCAATAGTCCAATTTTTCCGGTTGAGAACATTCGTGCCATTCTCTACCAGAGAAAAGAAAAAAACCTCTCAAACCCTAGGCGCTAGCACTCCCCGGGTATTGAGTGAGTTCGCGGTGTGTATCCGATAGAGGACGTTCGCATACCGCAGACGTCTCGGTGATTGTTCGGGTTGAACGTACAACAACGCAAACCGTAATCGAAGGATTTCGATTACAAGCAACCGGAGGTAATTCTTAAAGCTTAGATCTTCTTAATCGTTTACTTGGGTCCTCGGGAGGGATTCGTAGATGTTTTCCGCGTTTAGGAGTCCACGAATCCCAACAAAGGGTATCGTAGCAACTTGCTAAACGATTAGGTTGATTTATCCGTATTAATCGTATTGTTGAATACATGTATAATATGTATATATGAATTTAACGGGTATGTATCAACGATGTTCGCATGATTATGATTTTAGAATACTTAGCATGCAGATCGCTCGAATTAGGTTTAATGTGTGCATCTTAGTCGCCTGATCGCACTCGCATTAGTTGCGATTGTCCGTAAATTGGTCTGTTTTAATATGATATGGTATCGTAAGCATGCTATCCGTCGTTCTATATTTGCGAATTGCTTTTATTAATCGGACATGATAATATGTTATCTCGTATAAATATGATCAAAAGAACGCATATTGTCCGTAATATGAATTTTCACTGCGATGGTTATTAAGGGGTCCGAACGTTAATTTGATTAATTTTCGGAAATCGGAAGGCAAAATCTCATTCAATGAGAGTAGGAAAAATCGTTTTTCTTACGGGGCGCTGCCCTTGACTCTCGCCCACCGACCGCCGCGGACTCTCCGCTAGGGCGCCGCCCTTGACTCTACCATGGGCGTTGCCCCTTGGAACCCCAACTAACTGTTCGTTGTGTGTTATTCGTCAATGTTTTTTATTGTAGTTGTGGATTATTTTGAATAGTGCATAGCATGGCCCGTTTTATCCCAATGTGATTGGCTGGTTACATTATGGTTGTTTTAAGTTGTAATTTTTTAAATACGGCTCGCGTGTCGTTTTTCATTGTTGTAAAATTGTACCGTTTTCCTAGAACAGAATTATTTTAATTTTACTATCCAATGTAAAAGAAGACGGCAGCCGACATTTACAACCAAGGAGGAGTATGCTCAAGGCATTAGAGAATGCTTAAGGAGTTCATATACCTAGATTGACCACCTTGATCTTCACTTTGCTCGTGATGATCAACATAGGTTATGGGCCATGCTATGTCACTTTTATTTATGTCTTGCATGCATATTTGATATGTTTATTTCCTCGCTTACTACAATCCAATCAAATTTTTTAAGAAAAAAATTTAAGTGTTAAATGCCTTCCAAAATCAAACACTTGTTATTACTTGGATCATCATATGGTCATTCCTACCAAAGTAGGATGCTTTTGATTATCTTAGTGAGATAAGATGGAAAATAGTTTTCCATATGTTTGATATGGTTTGACTTAACTGGGCTATCAAAATGGTTTTGGGCCTAGGGCATTTTATGAGATATTTTTAGCCGGGACATTTGATGTCTATCTCATTTAAAATTAGAATTTTATTTAATTATAAGATTAAAGCCAAAGCTTACTTATGATTAAAACAAAATATTTTTCCCCACTACGAAACATCAAAATGTTGAAGTTTCAAAAAGTTTAAATGCTTTTAGTGGGAGTTTTTCGTTAGAGTCTCAAAAATTAATTACTTTGCATATTTTTGTATGTAGATAATGGCAACAAACAAGTTGGAATAATTCATTGCGATCTCGTGCTTGAGAAAGACAAGCTTAGTGGGACTAACTTTCTTGATTGGGCACGAAACTTAAGAATTGTTCTTAAGCAAGAAAAAAGGCTCTATGTTCTTGAAAATCCTATTCCCCCTGCTCCAGCAAATAACGCCTCAAAAGCTGAAAAAGATGCTTATAGTAAGCACAAAGATGACTCCAACGATGTTACTTGCCTCATGCTAGCAACCATGAACTCGAACTTCAAAAACAAGCTTGAAGAAGCAGAGGCATATGACATGATTGTGCATCTCAAGGAAATGTTCCAAGAGCAAGCACGACAAGAGAGATTTGAAACTCACAAGGCGTTAAATGCATGTAAGATGGTTTCTGGCACCTCGGTAAGTGCTCATGTCCTTAAAATGAAGGGCTATCTAGATCATCTTGATAAGCTTGGTGCTCCCGTTAATCATGACATGGCCACGGATTTGATCTTGGGCTCTTTACCCGCCGAGTATGACCAGCTTTGTCATGAATTTTAACATGCATAATATGGAGAAATCCATTACCGAATTGCATGGGATGCTAAAACAAGCCGAACCGAACATTAAGAAGAATACTCCAAGTGTTCTAATGGTTCAAAAAGGGAAAGGCAAAAAGAACAACCAAAAGGGCAAGGTCATGGCTAGTAAGGGTAAGGACAAGGCAAAGTCCAAGTTCAAGCCCAAACCTAAGGCCAAGACACCAAAGGAGGGAGCTTGCCACCATTGTGGAGAACAAGGACATTGGTTAAGAAATTGCAAGCTCTATTTGGAAGCAAAGAAAAAGAAGGACAAGTGAGACCGCCGCTTCGGTATTTATGTTATTGAAATTAATTTATCTACTTCTCGATTCATGGGTATTGGATACCGGTTGTGGATCTCACATTTGTGTAAATGTGCAGTGGTCTAAAAAGGAGTAGAGCCTTGGCAAAAGGCGAGGTGGACCTACGAGTTGCGAATGGAGCAAAAGTTGCCGCAAAGAGTCGTAGGAACTTTTGAATTAATTTTGCCCAAATGGGCTTGTTTTAGAACCGAACAATTGTTTTTATGTTCCTCGCTATGAGTAGGAATATTATTTCAGTTTCTTGTTTGGATTTAGAAGGTTTTGAATTTGTTATTAGGAATAACATTTGCTCCATTAATAAAAACGGCATTTTTTATGGAGATGCTTCATTATCGAATGGGCTTTATATTCTAAATCTTCGTGGATCTTCGTACATGTCTATCTATAATATAAATACTAAGAGATTGAAATCCAATGATTTAAATCAGACTTACTTCCGGCATTGTCGTTTGGGCCATATAAATGAGAAACGCATAACAAAGCTTCATAATGATGGGCTTCTAAAATCGTTTGATTTAGAATCTTACAAAACATGTGATTCTTGTTTATTAGGCAAAATGACTAAAGCGCCTTTCAAGAGACAAAATGAAAGGGCAACTCGATTTATTGGGCCTAATACATACCGATGTATGTGGACCAATGAATTCACTCGCTAGAGGAGGATTTCAAGCATTTCATTACATTTACGTATGATTTCAAGCAGATATGGCTACCCGTATCCGATGAAACACAAATCTGAATCGTTCCGTAAATTCAAAGAATTTCAAAATGAAGTACAAAATCAACTTGGCAAAAGTATCAAAACACTTCGATCGGATCGAGGTGGTGAATACTTAAGCCACGAGTTTGACGAGCATCTTAAAAATTGTGGAATTATTTCCCAATTAACTCCACCAGGAACACCTCAATGGAATGGTGTATCCGAACGGAGAAATCGGACTTTATTAGATATGGTTCGATCAATGATGAGTCAAACCGATCTTCCAATCTCCTTTTGGGGTTATGCCCTGGAGACTCGCCGCATTCATACTAAATCGAGTTCCATCTAAATCGGTTCGTAAAACGCCATATGAGATATGGACTCGGGAGACAACCTAGTTTGTTATTTCTCAAGATTTGGGGTTGTGAAGTTTATGTAAAGCGTTTATTATCTCGATAAACTTGCACCTAAATCTGATAAATGCATATTTGTGGGGTATCCTAAAGAAACTAAAGGATATCAATTTTATCTCCCAAAAGAAAATAGAGTAATTGTTGTTCGAAATGGATTCTTTCTTGAAAAGGAATTTATTTCCAAAAGAATCAAGTGGGAGTAAAATACATCTTGATGAGATTCAAGGACCACAATTAGTGCCTCGAACCTCATCAAGATGAGATTCAAGAGCCACAATTAGTGCCTCGAACCAAATAATGAATCTCGATTAGATGGCTCACAAGTCCAAGATGAGCCTACATCTATAGAACAAGGACCTCGAAGATCCGATAGGGTTCATCAACAACCCGAGAGATATGGATTTCTCATCACCGACGATCACAATGTGGAGCTTATGGTTAATGATGAGCCCACTTCCTATCAAGAAGCCATTAAGAGTTCTCGACTCTAGAAAATGGTTAGAGGCTATGAAGTCCGAGATGCAATCCATGTATGATAACCAAGTTTGGACTTTGGTTAACCCACCTAAAGGTTCAAAAACCATTGGGTGTAAGTGGGTTTTCAAAAAGAAAACAGACATGGAGGGAAATGTGCATACTTACAAAGCACGACCGGTAGCAAAAGGTTATAGACAAACTCATGGTATAGACTATGATGAAACCTTTTCACCAGCTTGTAATGCTTAAATCTATCGAATTCTTCTTGCCATAGCAGCATATTATGACTATGAAATTTGGCAAATGGATGTCAAAACCGCGTTTCTTAATGGAAACTTACTCGAAGATGTGTACATGACACAACCCGAGGGTTTTGATGATCCTTTGAATTCTAATAAAGTGTGCAAGCTTCAAAGATCCATTTATGGATTGAAGCAAGCATCTCGAAGCTGGAATCTTCGTTTTGATGAAGCAATTAAAGAATTTAACTTTATCAAAAATGAAGATGAGCCTTGTGTCTATAAGAAAACAAGTGGGAATGCAATAGTCTTTTTGGTACTTTATGTTGATGATATCTTACTCATTGGAAACGACATCCCAACTCTACAAAGTGTAAAGACATGGTTGGGAAATTGTTTCTCAATGAAAGACTTAGGTGAAGCTGCCTATATTCTAGGTATAAGGATCTATAGAGATAGATCTAGAAAGCTAATTGGACTAAGTCAAAGTGCATACATTGACAAGGTACCGAAAAGGTTCAAGTATGCAAGACTCTAAGAGAGGATTCTTGCCAATGTCACATGGCATTAAGCTCAAAGAAAACTCAAAGTCCTTCTACGAAGGATGAAGAAGAGCGCATGAACAAGATACCATACGCTTCCGCTATAGGGTCTATCATGTATGCCATGTTATGTACTCGACCCGATGTATCATATGCATTGAGCATGACAAGCAGTGTTCCAACAAATCTCGGAGAGGCACACCGGATCGTCGTCAAGAACATACTAAAGTACTTAAGAAGAACTAAAGATATGTTCTTAGTTTATGGAGGACAAGAAGGCGAGCTAGTTGTAAATGGTTACACTGATGCTAGTTTTCAGTCCGACATAGATGATTATAGATCGCAATCAGGTTTTCTATTTTGTTTGAATGGAGGTGCTGTAAGCTGGAAAAGTTCAAAGCAAGACACCGTGGCCGATTCTACTACGTAGTCGAGTATGTAGTCGCCTCACTGCAGCCTAAAGAAGCAAGCTTGGATTAAAAAGTTCATTACAGTAACTAGATGTAGTTCCTAGTATTGTGAACCCAAGTGGATCTCTATTGTGACAACAATGGAGCCATTGCACAAGCTAAGGAACCAAGATCACATCAGCGATCCAAACATATACTTAGACGTTTTCATCTCATTCGAGAAATTGTTGATAGAGGAGATGTCAATGTATGCAAGGTGCCAACTGATGACAATGTTGCAGATCCACTGACAAAGCCTCTCCCATCGTCTAAACATGATAGTCATACCAGAACAATGGGATTACGGCTTATGCCAAATTGGTCTTAGTGCAAGTGGGAGACTGTTGGGGATATGCCCTAGAGTCAATTTGTACTTATACAATTGTCATTATGTTTTATATAATAATATGAGGCTTTCCTTTCCATGAATAGTGAGTTTTGTTTTGTTGGTCATCAAGTACGTGACTTGATAGTAAAACCCTACAATGAATACAATGACTATTCTAAAACTGTCTCTCGATCGATTATTATTATTGGAATAATAATAAATTAAGATTAGTATGTTTGTGACTTGATGGCTATGTTTTACCGGCCATGGATATTTGTGATATCGAGTCAAGACATAAATAAATGTTAGAGAACATTGTATTGGACATGACCCACTCGTGAGAGTACTTCATGGAATATGTCATAAGTACTTTCTAGCCATAATAATATTGAAAGTCCTTCGACCTAAATTCATCATAGTTTCTTACTTGATAAATTCTATATTTTGACATTGTCTAAAGTTGTCTTTAACCGTATAATAAATTAGACTACCGTTGGATATAGAATAAATCAAGGAGAGGAATATGATTGATTGTGAAGGAATTTGTCCCTCTCAGCTTATGGGAGAGATATCCATGGGCCCCTTGATAAGTTAGACTCGTTAAAAATGCATGGTCGTGCTCAAATATATCAATCTAAGATATTGATATCATTTGTTTGAACAGTCTACTATGAAATCAAGAAATAATTGATTAAGCTTAATAAGGATGACATGCTTCGTGCCTTATGCTTAATATGGATATCGTGTGACAAAAGGACTAAATATAAAATTATGGTTTGGTTCAAAGAGATCACCGATCTTCATTTAACCTGGATAGTTATAATGTTTTGCTAGAAACCGCTTATAACTTATAGGCCATTTAAATACGATTTAGGCACGCTGCCAGTGTTAAATGAACCTATAGGGTCACACAATAAGCGAACTTGTTAGGTTATTTTTCTGGTGACCAGGTTCGATGAATCTGGATGATATCCAGATTATAAGAATCTGACTCGGTAAAATAATTAGTTAAATTACCGAGATAATGGCAGAATCTTATCATATCAATTTTAATTTAATTTGAATTTAAATTAGAATATGATAAGATATGATTAGGGTTGGACTCTAAGAGGTTCGAGGGTTTTTTAAGAAAACCCTAGCCGTCTTTCAATAGTCCAATTTTTCCGGTTGAGAACATTCATGCCATTCTCTACCAAAGAAAAGAAAAAAACCTCTCAAACCCTAGGCGCTAGCGCTCCCCGGGTATTGAGTGAGTTCGCGGTGTGTATCCGATAGAGGACGTTCGCATACTGCAGCGTCTGGTGATTGTTCGGGTTGAACGTACAACAGCGCAACCAGAATCGAAGGATTTCGATTACAGCAACCAGAGGTAATTCTTAAAGCTTAGATCTTCTTAATTGTTTACTTGGGTCCTCGGGAGGGATTCGTAGATGTTTTCCGCGTTTAGGAGTCCACGAATCCCGATAGTACGTACTCTGGAAACAATAATGAATTTTAGAGTATATACATACTTGGAATTCATAGGTGCCTCGTCCCACATTATTAGAACAGCTCTTTTAATTAGCTTAGCTAGTTGTGTATTGGCTTTGATTGAGCACGTCTCATCATCAGTTGTTATTGGTATTTTGAATGTACTATGTGCAGTTTTTCCTCCCGGTAACAACGATGAAGCAATGCCTGTGATGACATTTGATAAGAATGACATAAGAATATGTTCATAATACAGATGATAGAAAATCAAATTAAGGATATTAGTTATTACCTGATGAAGCTACAGCAAGTACTATTTTTGAATCTGATCTCAACTTGTTGATGATTGCTCTGTAAACAAAAGTCTTTCCAGTTCCTCCATATCCATATAAGAAGAACAATTTTCCAAGTTTATTTTCTACTGCATTTAGCACAGTATCATATGCATTTAGTTGCTCTGCATTCAGCTTTTTGACCATTGATTTGTGCTCTGTCTTCAAAAGCTCTATGTCATACATCATTTCTTCACAAATGTAATTGTTCTCCAGATCCTTCAACATTTCATTTTTTGCAACTGGCATACCTTCTATTTGTTCCAAACTTTTTCCATGCTTCATGAGAAGAACTTCAATTTCTTTTAATGTATAGTTTTTTATTTGTTCTGTGGACAAAGTTAAACTTGGGAACTGTAGAAGTTTTCTTTGCCGATGTTGAATATCATCACTAATGGACTCCCAATTGACTTCCCAAAAATTCTTCACATCTGAAACATTGCAAAATAAAAATATTGTCACAAATAGTTCCCTTAGTTGAGGGCCGGATGCCCATTGTGAAGCCTCATCTATGGACTCATGCCATTCTTTGTCATCTTGTAAAAGTCCTCTTGCATAACATGCTACTTTAAAGGATGGATATGTTTTGTCTTTGTAGATTCGTATATCTTCATATGATGTTGGGCCACGAACATGATTCAATAACATTCTCATGTAATATCTCTCTACTGAAGCTGGATGTGCAAATGTTACACGTCCAATACATCTACCCTTTTTTCTCCTTGTCCAAAGCCTTTCTTTCTTTTTCCAAGTATAATGCTGAGGGAATTCAAAATATGTATATTTTCTTGCTTCTGGATCCTTTTTATTTGTTTCAAACCACTCTGTAAACATCGTACGCTTTGCATCTTCATTCTCTGCAATAGTAGGTAGGGAGCTACTATCTCTAAAAATAATACTTTGCTCATTTTCTAAATGGAATCCCAGTCTTTCTACAGCAGGTATTCTGAAATGTACTTCAAATTCATATATTCTTCAGCATGCTTCACATGCTGAAATGTATCTACGATCTAAAAAGTTTTCACTTCATTTGCATTTGAATTTTCCTGTGTAGAGTTTATGGTAGAAGCACCTTGCACTTGTTCTATGATTACAGTTGTTCTATCAGGGCCTTTATTTATATACTTGAACAAATATTTTATGGCTCTTGATTTATTGCACGCTTCAACATTGATATGGCTTCTGTACTTAACCAAAAGATATCGATTATATGGAACAACAAACCTATTGTCAAGTTTGAAACCATTTTTGTCGACAAATATTGATGTGTCTCTTCATCGGTAGATGCAAAATCCATTTTCATCCAGTGTGGTCATGTTTTGGACTTTCTTTGGAAAATGCTTAGAGCATTGGCCTACAATACAGTTCTCATAATCTTATGTTAGGTGACATTGTTAAAAGCTTTTTTTGCAGTAGTATATTTTACGGTGTTAGGTCAAAATAAATTTACCTTGTATCATGCAAGGTGATGTCTGATACCCAGGTCCACATGGTCCATGCATCATAAATTCAGCTACAACTTTATAACCAATTGGGTCTTTAGCCGCATCTGATATTTCTGCAGATATAACTTCATCTATTTCTTCTGATGTCTGTCTCTTTGAAGATTGATTAATCCATATGATGCTATGTGCATGTGGAAGGCCTCTTTTTTGAAATTCAATTGTGTATACTACTGCAACCAAAGTGATAGGTAGATGAGATATTTGTAGTATTGCAAATAGCAAATGTATTCTGAAGCTATGAAAATATACTTGCACCAACTTGTCCAAATATTTTATTCTTTGTAATGTCTTCAATCATTTCTTCGAGTTTTATTTTAAAGACACGGACTTCAATATCTGGTCTATTTTCTGCTCTTTGTTGAGGTAGCTCTTGTAGCATTTCTTGAATTTCTGGCCAGTTTGGATTTGCTATAAATATAATGAAGAAATCTGAATTTCCAAAAATTCAGCACAATGCCATTGCATCTTGATAGTTCTGAGCTATGTATCGAGGACCACCAGTGAGAGAAGAAGGTAAAATAGTTCTTTGGCCCACTTGTGTAGAATCTGTTTCTCCCCTTTGAACTGCATCAAATACATTTCTATATAATTCCGTTCGTAACTTTCCCTGGTGGTCTTTGATCCATTGAAGTCGTGCTTGCTCAATTCCTGTATAAGCATCAACAATAAACTGTTGAAATAATCTTCCAGACAGCAATAATGTAGTTCCTTCTGTTCTTCTATATTGTAATATGTACGCATAGTACTCCCGCATTGTCATATATTGTCTTTTACCATGACGTTGGCCAGTACATTTGACATATGGAATCTGAGGATGAAATCCGTCTTCACCATAAGGAAATAACAAAAGATACTGTAATGCCATGAAGCACGGATGTAGGTAACTAATTCTTTGTAGTGTACCTAACGTCATTTCAACAATAATGTCTCTGTCCTTGGTTACATGATTTACATCTCCAACTATGAGAGCTACTATTTCTAATGCTGTTGGTGGTTGGTACTGCCTACTGTTTAAAGTCCTACTATGGAAGAGCCTGATTTTGAACTCACCTATGTTGGAATTCTTATGCCTGTCTCAAGCAATCCTGAACACTTTGACCAATTCATTGTGTTCATCAAGCATATGAATTAATTGCTGGATAATTGCTGCATTCAAGTTGCTGTTTGTATTTCTTTGATTTACTGCTTTTAATCTGTTATGCACTTCATGTACAGTATCATGAAAATACAGTTGGATAAAGTGTGCATCTTTTCCACTTTCTGGAATCAAAGAACCAAGCATATGATAATTCTCTCCATTTATCTGATAGATGTATGGTCCAGAGTGTTGATTGATTTGCCATCAACTTTTGCACCCAT
Organism: Voacanga thouarsii; assembly: GCA_026120185.1. Lineage (NCBI taxonomy): Eukaryota > Viridiplantae > Streptophyta > Magnoliopsida > Gentianales > Apocynaceae > Voacanga > Voacanga thouarsii. The sequence goes on along the minus strand of JANUWF010001364.1, from coordinate 621,685 downwards.
AGATGTCATTAAGAACATTGGGTTATATGTGAAACCCCAGCCAAAATCAACCTTAGAGTAAGGGGGTTGGGATGCATATCATGCTTTATTTCATGATTAAATATGTTTTCATATGATTTCTATGTGCTTTGAATTTGATTTTTACAATCTTGAAGTCTTGTTGGTGAGTGATGTGTGAGAGGGGCAAAATGGTAATTTTTGCCCGAGGTGAAAATAATGAGATAGCTTGTGGATTGAATAGGGAATAATTTTTCTAGTAGAAATAGCAACAAGGGTTGTTGTGGTTTAGTGGTTAGAGCCTTGGAATTAATTCTTGAAGTCTAAGGTTCAAAATCCATCATAGAGGCTTTAGCTTGAGTAAATTTTATTTTGATTGGAAAATGATGGTTTCGGCCATGAGGGCCTAGATCAATGTGGTGATGATGTCCTAGGAGAGACATGTTAGGAGAATTCCCACTTCACTCTTTTGTTCTTCGCGAAATGCCAAAAGGGAATTCATTCTCCCTTGATCTTTAGCTTTTCTTAAATTCCAACTCCTTAGCTTGAGCAAGGTGTTTTATCCTTTTCCTTTCCAGAAAATTCAGTAGAGGACTAAGGTCTTTTCGGATCAAAATGTCCTAGTAAAAGGCATCTCATGGTTTGGAAAATGTAAATGATTTGGGGGAAAAATTCAAGGGGAAAAACCCTCTTGAAAGCTTGCTGAAATTCTTCCTCTAGCTTAGTTCATCTTTCCTCATGAATGAGCTGGAATTTTTCCAGCATTGTTGTACCTTCAAAATGGTGAAATTTTTAGCTAACATTCCCTCCCAAATGATTCTAGAAAAATGGTCTTTAGGATCAGTTGGAAACCTGAAAGTTCTTGACCAAATTCGGACTGCTCAAACTGGAGCAAAGCAAGAAAAATTCCTGTACGAAAATCGATTTTGAGAGCTCAAAACCAAGCTGTTTTCTTCCAGAATTTGTACAGAACCTTAGCCATGTTTTTCCTCCATAAAGAAGGCTGGAAACCAGCCTTGAATACCCCTGAAATCCCCTTCAAAACTCGCTGCAAAACAGCTGGAAGTAGCAGACGAAAATCTGCCAGAAAATTCACTGTACATCGAAAATTCCTGTGCAGATTTTTGTCCAGCTCGTTTTCGCTTCTTCTTCCAACTGAAACACCAAGCTAATTCTGAAAAAACCTTCCTTAAACCTCCCCCAACAGAGCTCCATTGGGCCCCTTGAACTTCTGCACGAAATTCCATCAATGGCTGTTCGAAAATCTCTCTACAAAATTCCTGCAATTAAGCTTGGTTGGTTTCCAAAATTTCGGTCATCTTATTTAGCAACCTTCCATAATATTTTGCTCAATGGACCAGACTTCTTCTTCATCATTGTACACCCTACTTTCAGCCACCATAAGCCTCCATAAGTCAGCATTAATCCCACGAAATTCTGCTCAAACAATCAGCCATGGCAGATTTCCAAAAGCTGTCCAACAATCAAGATATTCTTGGAATATTTAGTTTCCAAATTCACTTCCTAAAAATATTCTTCAAAGATTGTAACAACTAACCTTTCCTTTTCCCTTCCAAATCAGAGAATCAACCTCCTAAACCCTACAGAAATTTGTCCACCCATATCTCTCACAAAAATTCAGCAGCTGCGCATTACCATCTCTCGATTTTCTTCAACCTTCAAGAACACACACTACACCAAGGACACCTACTCCTTCTTTTCACCTAATACCTCTCCAAATCACTTCAAACTACCTCTAAAAATTTCAGATTTCATCTATTCATTACCGTGAGTCCATCCGTACCATTTTTAACATCAAACTCCAAGATCCAACTAGCACTTTTGGATCAAAAACCAGAAATTTCTGTTTAAGGTCAAGAATACCTTCAAGGTAAATTTATTCTAACAACTTCATCTTCTCCAATCTTGATCCCTAATGAGAACCTATGTGAATAAACATACTAATGATTTCTTTTTCTCTTCTCTCTCTCTCTCTCTCTCTCTCTCTCTCTCTCTCTCTCTCTCTCTCTCTCTCTCTCTCTCATGGCCGAAAATTCCCCTCTCTTGGCCGAATGACTTTTTCTCCCATGAACATGCTTTCGCCATCTCCCATGGACAAAGTTAGACATCTAGGAGTTGAGATCTACTCTAAACTCCTTCAAAGCATTCATCAACCAAGTAAGTCCCTTCAACCTTTCTTTTAAACTCTAGATTCATGTCTCTAGGATGATGATGATAGTAGGTGGATGGCGATAGGATTTAAGTATATATATATATTGTTGAGATTGAAGCATGAATGTATGTATGAATATGAAGGAGATGGGATTTATGCATGGATGGATTATCTTGGTCGATTATATGATGATTTGAGATTTAATGCATGTCTCCATGTCATAGGTAGTATTTGTGATGAAGTATGCTAGAGATTATGTCACCTTTGGTGAATAGGATTTATATTCATGTTGGATTATTGAAGCCATGATCTTATTTATGCTAGTAGGGGTTAGATCATGTTTTGATAAACTGAGATCTATGCTTGTATGCATGATTTGGATGATTTGATGAATTGAAGAGTTGTATATGTTCATGTTTGTGGTTAGCCATAGAAATATATTCATGATCATGGTCTAGTTGTCCCTAAGCTAAATTTTATTTCATTAATAAAATATTTAATAATATGATTTTTCTAGTAAAATTTTGAAAACCATGGGAAAATGTGGATTTGGTCTTTTATATAAAATAGTGATATTCTAGTCAAATAAATAATAGTTTTTGCTGGAATATATATATATATATATATATATTATTTAAAATGATAAAATCAATTAAAGCCTTTTATGGAAATAATTATAATTAATAAAATATTTATTACTAAAAATTTAATTATTATCTTTTAATCAAAACCCATTAAGGATTTGCTTATTATTTTTCAAGCAAGACTCATTAAATTTATTTTCAACAAATTTTAGCTATCAATTATTTTCTAACAACTAAATTATTAATGAATCATTATTGTACCTAATACTACCTTGGACCCTTTTTCAAATAAACCATAATTTATTTTTAGCAAGATTTAAACCTTCAACTTTTTGTACCTATTTCCCAAACTCTAGTTATTTTAATATCAAACTAGAATTATTTTATAAACCCTTTTATTTATTATTGAGCCTTAAAGCTTGGGACACTAGGGATATGACTGTAGTAAGTTGAGTTAGTTTTATTTGAGAAAGTGAGTCTTTGGCTTGAGTTTGATTGTGGTTTGTATTTACCCTATGTGGGTCAGGTCAGCTATTGGAGACCTTTGTTGTGAGCAAGGATCAGGTAAGCTCCTGCATAAAACCTGTTTGATGCAAAAATTATTCTTTTTATGGCAAGCCAAATGTAGGGTGCATGGTCACTCATTTCTGTAAAGGCAATTGAGGATTATTTCCATTCTCATTTCAGACAAATAAATTATTTGCAAATCAAGGGGCAATTTTACTCAAAACCTAAAACTCTTTCTAAAACCAATTTTGCCCCAAACTTTGGAAAACCTTAATTGCCATTTTCAAGTGGAACTGTGTTTTGTTCATTTTCTCCCAAGTGGGATACGTTACGTTGAGTACTCAATAAGGGTAGGCTAGTAGTACTAGTTTTAAAGAGTAAGAGTCAGTCTTCTGGCAGGAGGCCACCTCCAGAAGATAAGCTCAACTTAGAGAAATGTCAGTACTACTTAGTCAGGCCGGTCCGAGCTAGCTGTTTGTTTTATCTCAGTCAAGTGACTGTGTTTTGCCGGAATGGACACCCAGTTGTTGTTTGGGTATAGAGAATGAGGAGTATCTTGCCCGGTAGGCTGATCACCTACCTTTTCTCAGTCTGCACAAAGTGTTAGGCATTCTGACCGGCAGTATGCACAAAGTGTTAGGCATTCTAACCATCCGATTATGGGGCCCAAAGTGTGGTAACCCATAATCCTTTCTTTCGAGTAGTTGATCTTATAAATTATGTACGGCTAGATAAGCCAAAACGCCACTCTTGTTTTTGAACATCATTCATTGTTTGCCAGTATTTCTTTTGTCAGTCTGCACAAAGTATTAGGCATTCTGACCGGTTATAGGGCCAAACGTGTGGTAACCCATGACCACCTTTATGAGTGGTTGATTTTATTGTGCACTTGTATGGTTTCAAAAAGAGGAAAACACCACTCTTGCTTTTGACTAATATTTATTACTTGCCAATGTTTCTCTTATAAAGATTTCACACTTTGCATCCACGAATTATTTCTGCTAAATACCCAAAGCACACACGGACTTACTGAGATTTCTATCTCACCACTTTTTATCATGATTTCAGGTTGATCCTGTTGTGGGTGAGTAACTACCTTGGAAGAGAACGTGTTTTTTTGATTTTATGTACTGCTTTGGGAGACGAGTGTGGATGATTTTAATTATGGTTTTTGTTTTGGAATTTCATGGATGTACTTTTGAAGTATTTTTGGGTTGTAATCGATTCTTTTAGCTTGAGTATTATTTATTCCAGTAATTTTTATTTGTGACCTAGTTATAAAGACCCCTTGTCCTTTGGACGGGGCGACATCCCCGGCCCTGGCGGGCCTAGGTTTTCCGGGGTGTTACATTATATGCTCTGATATTTTCCAAGAAAGGTACGGAATGATCAAGTACATTATGAGAGAGCAGGGAATCGAGGGGTTCTGGAGCAAATCTTCTTGCTGGAAAATGAATTTTGCCCTGTCTACAACATAATTTATATCTTGGATGTGTTCTTTTTGAATTGTCTTTTATCTTTTCGCGCTCCCAAAATACTGCTTGAGAAAATTGACATTGATATTCAGCTTTTCCATAGTAAGAACTTGTGTTCAGTTCAGAATCTGTGAACAATGGAAATGATTTAATGTTAGGAAATAGTGCTACATACATGAACTATGAACCTAAAGAATGATAAGTAAGAATTCGTACCTGACACAGGTATGGTGGGTTTTTTCTGTGAAACTTTGTTATTTTTAGCAGAACATTTTCTCTTCGAATTTATGATGTTTTTGCGTTCTTTTCTTTTTCTCCTTGCATATTCTGTTATATGAGAAAACACCCGCAAAAAGGAATCAATTATATGTCATATAAATTATGTAACAAAATTAAATTGTAACTATGGATTCAGATTTATTATTAAATTATTTTGATTGTCCTGAAATGAGAACTTGTGGAATGAGTAACATATATTACCTGCTGAAATAATGTTAGAATTGCTGTTTGAATTGCTATTAATTGTTGAACCAAGATGTTTTTCACTACGCCTTTTTCTCTTGTTTTTTAGACTTTGAGCACATTCCTTTCCTTTTGTCCTTGCCATTTCTGTGAGAATCATTCATTGTATGTAAATTGTGAATGATATATGATAACTAATACACCTGAAAAATGAATTATGAAATGCTTTAGGACCACTTCAATTACCTTTTTGGATATTATGACTGCCAGCATAATTGTAATTATCAATGTTCATAGTTGAATGCTGTTGGTTGCTGGTATGGATGGTTGTGCTGTGGTCCATTGGCGTATGATCTACTATAGCTGATTCAATGTTGGTGTTAGTCTGCAGATGTTCAACTACAAAGATATTGAAATAACATGTAAGCACATTTCGAAACAATCAATTGAAAAGTATTTTGAAACGATGCTCCAAATTCCATCATATTTCTTCCCAAACCCCAAGTTATGCTATAAAGGACATGTATCAAAGTCTGTGGAAACTCTTATACATGACAAATTGCATGCAAATTTGTCAATGGTAGTATTTCTCGTGATAATTTACCAACCATATTTCTCATGTTCAGAATGTTTATCCATTTTTTTAAAAATTAAATGGTAAATAGTCATCAGTGCACAACATTTATTTTTTAGAACTTATCATTGTTGTTAACTATATGGACTTTGATTGTTTCAGTTGGCACTTTTTGATTCTTTGAAGGGATGATACTCATATTATTATTCTCTATGTTTCAGTTTGTGTTACAATGAGCGCAATACTGACGCTGGGTTTTGTTAAGGGTCAGGAATGTAGGAACATTACTAATCACACAATGCAAGTTCGAGGCAGTTGTTGTGGATTCCTATGTCTTCGAATCACAGGCTGCAAGTTCAAGGCAGTTGTTCTGGAATCCTATGTCTTTGATTCAATAGTAACCATAATGTCATTTTTGCTTTTTTGGTAAAATTTCATTTACAGAGATGTATTTATTGCTGAATTACCGTAAGTATTATCTGGATATTGAACAAATACTTTTTACAATAATGTGGCTTCAAAATCAGCAGATGCTTTTTATGTTTTCGAGTTGGTGGAGGGAGTTAACTGCTGTAAGAATTGAACATGTTCTTTTTGAACTTCTGTGACTTGCTGAAGCAATTTGTTGTTCAATTGGAGCCGGTGGCTTTCTTTTTCTGCTTGTCATATCTAGGAGCGGCAATATTGAACACGACACGCCAACACGATACGAAAATGACACGATTATAGCGGGTTAGGGTTGGGAGTTCGCGGGTTCTAGTAGAAAGGGGTCGACTCGTTTAGCTTTAGACGGGTTCGGGTCATAAACGGGTTGAACCCGTTTTGACCCGCCAACCCGTTTATTTTTTTCCCCCACAAAAAAGTCCAAAAAATTAAAAACTCTACCCTACATACACTAAAACCTATCTCACTCTCTTCTCTTGAGCACGCCGCCGCCGCCGTTGCCCCTCTACCCTGCAAAGGTTTTCTTTCTTTTCTCACTGTCTTCTCCATTAATGGGAAATCTGCTGAGTAATCTCTTCCACCCCCTCATCTTCTCTCGTTACTTTCTTCTTCTTGCGATACATAATCATCCTTTTGGTAATCTGTGGAGTATTCTGGTCTTCAAATCATCTTATTTTCGTTTCTTGTTTTTTGGCTTCAGGACGGATGCAGAAAGTCATGCAGAGCACAAATTTGAGAAGAAATTGCAGTTCTATGCGAGTAAGAAAGATGCAGTCTTTGAGGCTGTGTTCTTCACAGAGCAGTATTTATTGGTTACAGTTGGAAATTTAGTTACATTGTTTTCTGGAAATTGGATTCCATTGGGCTTTAAAGATTTTTCTTTTTTTCATTTTTCTAATTTTATTTTGGACGGAAAAGTATATTTTATGTACAAAGCCTGTTTACTAATGGAATGTATTTTCCTGCAGTGCAAATGATGTATGTAAGGAGTCAAAGAGGCAAATAATCAATGCTGAAGACGTTCTGAAGGCGCTTGAGGAGATAGAGTTTCTAGAATTTGTTGGGCCTCTCAGAGCTTCTCTTGAAGGTTTGTGGTTCTTCTATAACAGCTGTAGTTTCCTATATCCTGTCTGATATTGAAATTAACTTAGTCAATTCATTAATGAAGCTTTCTAGATCATGAAATGTACTAGTGACTTTGGTTTCATAGTCACTGCAGATAGATTATTGAATTTTTTGGGACATTTTTAACTTTGTTTTCAATGTTCAATCATGTATAATTAAAGAGATAATAAAACAGCTATTAGGATTGTTGGTAAAATGTCACTGGAAAATATCTTGAAAATTTTGAACTTGGCAAGCTTACAAAAGGACTATGATTTAGGTCATCCTTGTGAGAAATTCCAGGTAATAAAGCTTTTTTGAGACATTTTGTTATTTGAAGTTGGACATTTCCTACTAATCTCCAGCATGTTTTAACTTTTTCCTGCTGGAGATGAAAAAATTCCTTGCATTGCATTTTTGTAGTATCTAGCTAAAACCACCTCTTTATATAAAATGCATATTATTACATTTGTTAGCTGATAGTGGTTTGTTTTTGTTTGTGAGTGTTGCAGTGGTGGAAGAGATCTAAGGAAGTGGGCCTTTCTGTAAAAGGATAGGTGAGTTTTCTGGTAGTGGGCCTTTCTGCATATAAATACGCTCTTCCTCTATTGGAATGAGATAGAATTCAAGAGAGAATTTTATGAAAAATGGGTGGTTGTGAACAATTGTAGTAAATCTCATCTTGGCCTACACGAATTCTATCACTTATACTCTATCTTGTACTTAGACCTATTGTAAATTTTTGCAATATGAAACTATGTTGTTGAGAATTTTATCAAAGCACTCTAGCCGTTTGGCCAATCTTGTAAGTTTAATGTTTATTATCTTGTGTTCTTCTTTGGTACCATGGCATGTGCTGTTGTTCATCATGGTCATTATCTTGTTACTCTCTTACCTCTTCTCTTATGTTCTTCTTGTGTATCCGGGAAGAGGGGAGAGGGGGGGGGGGAGGGGGACAATAGAAAAAAATATTACAGTAATATTGTTCATATTCTTTACCAATATTATTCCAATATGAGACCCACATACTCTAAGCATCAAGGAGATAATCAATTTGCTATATTATATTCTTTTTGTCATAGATCATGGCACGTGTTGTTGTTTATAAGGGTCAGTATTTGGTTACTCTTTCATCCACATTTACTCTACCTTTCTTCAAATTCCTTCATATGTCATCTTGGGTATTTAATTACCTTTTCTAATCTCGTGATAGGGCTTTCAAAGAAAGCAAACTGGTCAACCTTTAATGAGGATTGCTAGTATGTGGTTTCTTGACTTTATGACTTAATTTTGTATGCAGTACTAGTTTTTTTGAAGTTGTATCTACATTTGTGGTCACATCTTACTGTACAGGTTTATCTCATTTTCCTGTCTGGTTGACCTCCTCACTTTTGCATTTTCAGCTATGTTAGTGGCATTGTAGTTCAAAAAAACTAGGTGCTATATTTTTAAGAACTAATGAAGCAAATGTTGATATCTGAAGAAGTTGCTTCCTTAGTCATGACTTGATTTCATGTTTTCTCATCTCATGACCAACATTTTTGTCTGTTTGTGCTTACTGTTCCTGCCTCTACAATTGCTTTTGAGTCTGCATTCAGTAGTGGTGGTAGAGTTCTTGATCAATTTAGAAGTTCTTTATCACCTGATCTTGTTGAGTCTTTGATTTGTTCTAAGGATTGAATTTATGGAGGTAAAAAAATTTTTAGACTATATTTTTATTTCAATTTATATTTTTAGATAAAATTTATAATACTTGTTTGTTTACATTTATTGCAGAAGCACTTGTTGAAAAGTTAAATGTGGATGAAGTTGTTCAAAATGTCATGGATTTGAACATCAATAAGGAGGCGCCTGCTGAGAAGAACATTGTCAATGTTGTTTGAAGTTTGTTAAATTTTCAACGTATTAAGTAAATTGGATATTTAAATTTTTTAGATTAAGTCTTATGAATTTATTCACATCTCTAGATATTTAATTAGATGATTTATTATTTTATTGGTCATTTAAGACTTTATGGACTGTTCTATTGGTTATTTTAATTTTATATGGTTTGATTTATTTTTTTAAAATTTTTAGTGTAATGGGTGGACAGGTTTAGTAGGTATTTGGGTTGGCGGGTTTAATAAGTATTCGGGTTGACGGGTTTAGTAGGTAGTTGGCTTAGCGAGTTTCGTAGGTATTCGGATTGATGGGTTGGCGGGTTTAGTAGGTATCTCTTTATTTTCATGTCTAATCGTGTCGTGTCGTGTCAATCCGTTTATTTTCATGTCATGTTCATGTTACAAAATTAGACACATTTATTAATCGTGTCGTGTTTAGGTTGACGTGTCGTGTGTAATTACTCCAGGTTGACACGACCCGCCAACCCAAACACGACACGATTGCCACCCCTAGTCATATTTTTGTATGATGTTCTAAGGACAAAGTTCACAAAATCATCAAAAACTGCTCACAAAAATGTGGTTTTGTTGTGCACCCTTTTTCCAATATTTATATGGTTTGCAAGAAGTTTTCCGGTATTTGTGGCGATTTTATTCTTGGCTTTTTCATCAATAAAAAAACTACCATCATTGGTTGTAATTGTTTTTATTCCCGACCACTATTAGTTTTCTAATGGAATGGTTCAATGCTACGGTTGTTCATTAAAAGGCCACCAATGCAACGAAACATATTATTCTTTTTATTTCCCTTCAAAAAAATGAATTGGAAACCATTTTGGCATCTCTGTTAGCAGATTTGATTGATATATATTTCATTACTTAATATAGGTGATAAGTTGAATTATACAGTAGAGAAGATTCATCGTCTCCCCTTTGTGATGCTGAAATACATATTTAACTGAATGAACTTGCCCCACATAGAGCAAATGCAAGGAATCACTTAATATCAAGGTGGCCATTTTCCAGATGGCATTTCACTACCCAAACTACACCAATGACTATGATAGAATGGCTGAATATATGGATGACTCTTGCCAGTTGGATCAATTTTGTCATACGAATATGCTAATGAGTCATTGGGAAAAATTATAGGCAAAGCATATGTCTGCTTGATTATGTTCAATGAGCAAAGCAGAGGTATTCTAAAGGAGTGTTTTACAGTACACCGATCATATAACCCAGACAGGATAGTTGAAAATGCATTGGACGAAGGAACCGTATGTGATTTTCCAAAGTCCAACTTCTGCATAGTCATACCAAAAAAAAAAAAAAAAAACCATTCAAATTGCTCCAATGTCTCTCTATTATGTAGGTGTCATCTACAAATGTCCAGTAAACTGATTTTGAAGAACCAATGTCCTTATAAAAACACCTGTGGTAGCTAGAAAAAGAGGCTGAAATAGAACTCAGTATGCATTTGCCAATGTTTATGCTAACTTTGCTGGAAAAGCAAAGGAAAATAATTTGATGATTTTGGACTTTGTTTATGCTGTTGTAGGTTGCATAGCATACATCATGAATGATGAACTGGTCGATAGGATAGAATTTGGTTTTGTAAATATCCATGTCTATGAAAATATCACATATACAGATTTCAGTTTTCATTCAAACGTTTTCTTCGCTAGGGTAGTTCTGATGTATCAAGGAATTGAATATTAGTTACACAATCTGTACAGGATTCTAAGGTTGCTGCAGCTGTCTTATGTGCTTCTGTCTTCATTATTTGTCATGTCTTCAGTTGTTCTTGTTTCTAGTATCAAACAAAGCCTTCTTGCTATTAACATTCCCCTTTTTCGCCATTCCTACCATGCCATATCTGGAAAAAGAAATAAAACATCTTTAGTTGGGCAAAAATTGTGCAGGCAATAAAATTGGCTATTTTGGTAGATTGTTACTGGATTCGCCGTTTTTTCTTCTGCTCATGTTGTGCAGGAGTTTCAATTTCATCTGTGCTTAATGGTTGGACCAAATCCTCCTTCTTTTGTACCTCCTGCTATTTTTTAGACATATATATATGACCGCATGTTATTTTCTCTCAATGTTCAAATGTTCAGATTGACAAAATTCAGACAGCAATGTAAAATACCTTCGATGCTTGTACATCTGTATCAACAATATCCAATGCTTCATATGTTCAGAAAACAATAAAGCATTCTCTGTCTATCCCACGGCTTTGTTCATTGAATTTCACTTGGCAAATATATTCTTTTCCCGTTAGGTTTTTTAAAGGCATAGGAACTGCATCATCTATGCCTTCCTAATTATACCATCAGAATACCTACTCAATTCATGCTGTCTGTTGCAAACATTGATATTCCTATTATTATAAATGTCATGGAAACTTACCTCTGCTATTTTTTGAGCCAATTTTTCAGCAGCCATGTGAACCATTTTCTCAACCTCTCTATCGAATAAGACAAAGCGAGCTTCTCCGGTATTGTCGCCAACAATTGCTTCTACACGATATCTGTTTTGCAATATCAAGAGATGATGTTAATAGGCTAGGTGAGATGCATATGTAAGAAGTTACATGCTAAATTACCTGATTTCTGGATACTCTTCAATTTTCCCACATACTTCACACCCTAACTGTCTTCCTAGTACTTTTAATTTCTTCCTGCATATACTGCATGAACTGTATCTCCAACCGTTGTATGTGTCAATGTCAAGAACAGTAATACTGGAGTAATAGGTTGTACCTTGTTGTATCATCAAGTGCAAGCAATTCATTGTTCATTTTCATGGCTATCCAAAACTCCAGCTAAAAAATTCACCTCAAAAACTCCATATAAGGACTATAGCATAAGTTATGGTTCTACAGCATATTTCGCTGATTTATCCATTCAGTATTTTGTTAGTTATCACAGGATCAAACAGTAATGCATGGATAGTCTCAAATATGATTCATCCAAAGCAATTATTTACATTTTGAACTAAATAGTGGTTTCTTCTGTGCAATGTGTAGTATGCTATACATTGAACAAATCATCATACCAAGTCATCTCCATTTCGGACCATGTCCCCGAGTTGTCCTAATGTTTGCTTGTTCTGTTCATAATTCTTCCTTGTCAGTATAACAGAAGGAAGCTTCATTTTAATAGGATGCTGTGCTATGTTTGTTGCTTCACACCTAATCAAGTGTGTCGTTAGATATCCATGGTCAATGCAAATTCCAGTCAAAATCTTCAATTGTGTTTTGCTTACATTTTCTTGAAGTTTTCTACTACAGGGATCTGCAAATTGACATATATCTTTGTCGCACTGCTGCTTGATAATGTGGCAGATCCATTGTCATTTTTTATAATCATCAATGTGAAAATTGCTACTTGGATATGATCACTGGCCATTTCTTTGTTTCCCTTGATGATATCTGTTGTTGCTCCCCATAATGTGACCTGTAACTGTCTTTCACTAATGGAAACAGCAATGTCATGGTCATTTCTCTGTCAATAATGTAAATTATGTAAACCACAAACAAATTATTAGCCATATGGTTGCTTTACCTTCTATCTTTGATAACCACTGTCTGCAACTTGACACGGTGGCTAAATCTATTTCTCTCCTCAACATTTGAAACTGCTATGATCATTCCAATCACATCTATGCATTGTATGCAATAGTCAGATTAACCAACAACAAATAATTTAAGAAGTAAGTTAATTCATACTTGTGACTAATTGTTTCAAGCAGCAAGCACACAAATACAACGGGCAAATCAGGGAGATACAAAGAAAAACGATAATGGATATATAGCAGATATATCAAATTCAGGGGGTTTTTCGTAGCCCAGAATCAGCGGAAGGAAAATGTATCTAATCGAAGTCCAGGTCCTAATCTTTGTATAGGTTCTTGACTTTCTGTGTAACAACCCCGCACGGAAGCCCCATCAAGCAAATGCTGTCCGTATGGCTTTCAGTTGAACAAAGGCAATGTGCCAGTTCACTGAATAACGGATGAACGAAGAAAGGTTATTGTGCCTTACCAACAAACACAGAGATATCTCCGGCGCGTGAATGAACATCGTCAAAAGACAGCAACGGGAATTTATGTTGGGGAATTTTGGGCAGCTCATCTTCAATTTCTTGTAGGTAAGTACTACCATCGATAACAATTAGCAGCTCCTCATTCACAATTCTGTAATTCGATTTCGCCATTTGCAGTGAAAAATTCTTCATTATGTAGAAATTCCCTTCTTCAAGATAGTCATGAAATTGTGCCATGAATCAACTACGGATTACACAATGCTTCATATTTTCTTGCAATAGACAAAATCCATGTCAATACAATTGTTTACTCCAGTTAATGATCATGTTCAATTGTAAAATGGAATCCACAAATAACAAAGGACAACAACGGATTTCAACAATTCAAAGAGAGTACCTTTTCATCCATAACCAAGAAAATCAAGGCTTATGACTTCCGTTGGTTTTTGTGCATGATATGTCTCCCATAATCTTAAAATTCTGAAACGCACGCGCTTTTGTTGCTTACCTTGGGACAATTGATTTAACATAACAAAGCCCCTTTGTTCCATTGTAGAATGCTTATAGGTTGTGTTTTGTATAGTCTTCACAGGAGACTATTTATTATGTGATTGAAGATGAACGATGCAATGAATCCTCCTATGTTCAATGTACTGAAGTGAATTTGAGGAGGTTTGAAGGGATTAGGTGTATGGATTTATTTAAGACATTTAGATGTAGCCAACATAATGCAAAGAACAATGAAGGAGTGAATGTGAAGAGGTTTCAAGGGATTAGGCATATGGATTTATTGAAGGGACGTTTCATGGGTTTGGGAAGGTTTACAAAGATTAGGAGATTCATTAGGTTTCAAATTGACAGCTGGCAGCGAAGGACAACGCCACGTGGCTCTCTCAGGAGTTTCTGCAGCTCCTATTATATATATATATATATATATATATATATATATATATATATTTATTTATTTATTTATTTATTTATGTTGGTGCCGTAATTTCTTCCAAGTTTTAACTCAACAACCCTAATGAAGGTAGAGTTATTAATGGATCGGATTGGACTCGTTTATAACGGTTCTAGTACATCTATTTTATTACTCGATTTGATTCGAATTCATTTACCCGTTTAATCTATATAATTGAATTCGAGTATAAAATTATAGTACCAAAATTCGATTAGCTGATTAATATAATATCTTATATAAAATATAAAATATATTATATATAAAAATATATTATGTTGAGATATTGTTGAGGATTATTGATAAAAAAAAAATAGAAAAGTTGAAGACAGTTTCGTGGATGAATTAAGGATATTTTATGTTATATAATAGTTATAATTATAGATATTTTTGCATTGTTGTTGTAAATTTTTATTTAATATTTAGTTTTAATTTATATGTGTTATATGAGATTATTATTTATGAACTTGAACAATTCTTTTGATTGTTGTAAACTTGAAATTTTGAGAATTTGGAATTGTGGTTGTTGTTGATATTAGGGTTATTATTTAATTAGTGTGAGGAGTTTTTAAGATTAAATTAAATGTGAACAAAATTATTTTAATGTTTTATATAGGAATTTTTTATACATGAATATTGTTTTATACAGGAAATTTTTACCCCAGACCTGATACCCACTTAAACAGGTCTGAATTTTTTAATTCTATACTCATCGGGTATTTGGGGTCGAATTGGGTCTGAATCCGAATTTAAGACAGGGCGATCCGGACCCGTTTACGCCCCTTTATGTAGGTAGAAGGAAATAACAAAAATGTTAGATTTGAATTTATAATAAGTGAGGGCAACTCTCCAAGAGGAATATTATCATTATTGTGAAATTTATCATTATGTAAAATATTAGAGAAATTGGTAAAAAATGATTCACCAACTATTTATTATGTTTTACATTAGTTCCAAATTCCTTTCTTTAAACTTTTTTAATAGGTTAACTTTTTCTAGGTTAGTTTTCATTCCAACTATAACCATGCAGTGAAATTCATTATGAATGACATGTTTTGCCCTTATCACGTGATTAACTATTGAAGAGTAAAACAATTAATTTATGTTGAATTCTATTGCGTGGAGTAGTAATTGTGATGAAAATTAACCCAAAAAAAAGTTAAGGTGTTAAAAAGTGAAAAATAATTCCACAATTAAGGCAGAAAAATGAATAGTTGATGATTCATTTTTGCCAATTACTCAAAATTATTATTATTATGATGTTTACACTGTTAATGCAAGACATTATTTTACTTTAAAAGTTTATTTGCAATTTCAATTCATATCTATTATGAAATTTATTGACCAATTGTTCGGGAAAAAACTAACAGAAAATAAAACATTTTCTTTGTTTCGAAATAGATGTTTATGAAACCCTTTACACAGATTAAGGGTGTTGTAAATAATATTATAATTTTGATAAAATTCTTATTTTAGTTCTGTTAAAGTTTCTATTCCTAAAAAATAAAAAGAAAAAATATAATTAATTTAGAATAAATAAGAATAAAATGAGAATAAACTAATTATTAGTATTTAAAAATATATACATAGATATTTATTTTAAAATAAAATAAAAAATTTAGTGAATATTTATTTTGAAACGAAAGATATACTAATTTCTAGATATTTTAAATTTCACGAAAAAAATAAATTTCTTCTTATTTCCGATTGTTAAAATTTTCAGTAACTTATGTCCTACGTCCCAATTACATGATAATAGTGGGGTAACTTTGCAAATTTTGGAATTTTAGTCTCTGAAACAGGGATGAAGAGAGATACCAAAAGAATAGAGCTGGAATCACATGGGTGCTGTTTGGTTGATGGGTCCTCTTCCCTTTTCCTTTCTTCCAACCGACAATTATGAGCTTTGAACCATAAAAAGAACCCAAGAAATTCATTATTCTTCTTTTCCCTTTTTCTCATCCAGGTCCATGGCTGACGATAAGGTAATTATCTTCCTCGCAATCTCACTTTGTATTAGTTTTCATCTTCATTTTTCAGTTTCATGTGGATAAATTTTTTAAAAGATGTCGTAGAAATTGAAATCTGAGCTGATGTTTTCCTAGTTCTTATGGGTCCTTACTGGATTTCTTTTTTAAATAATTTCATAGCAAGTTAAGCTGAAAGCAAGATTCGATTTTGTATATATTTCTGAGATTTTGGGGCGGAGAGTAGACAATTTCTTTGACTTAAGTAAGCTGGAAAAGAAAACCCTTTTAGTTTTTGGTTAATTCTATTACTTCAGTGAAGAGAACCCTTTTCCAGAATGGGTGTTTGATTTAGCTGGATTGGCTTCTGCTTACAATTCCGGGCCGGCCAAAACAGGAACTTGCCTCTTTATACTTGATCTGATCCTAGCTGAATTTTAAACTTGTTTCTGGTGGAACGAGGAGACCTGGATTCTTTTGCCAGATCGTAGCCCATCTTTTAGGAATAGGTTGATTCTTGACCTCATTTCCATGTTCTTCAGTTCTTCTGTGATCATTTTGTTATTATTTCAAATTTATGCCTTAGTATGTCTCTCTTTATGATCTGAATTTCTGGGATCTTTTACTTATTGTTTGCTTAGAACAGAGTTCTCAAATTCCCTTTGTGTAGTTTACCTGTTTATGATGTTTGTTGAATTGTTCACATACTGTGGTTCCTGAATTATCTTTATTGTTATGCCCCAAAATTTCTCACTCGGTTATTGCAGCTACTTTGGACGCAAAATTACTTTGTATCCGATTAAATAAATGTTGCATAAAATGCAAGTAATAGGAAACAGTGCTTTTATTGTGTTGATTTTGTATCTTGTTACAGGATATGTCTGCTACTGTCATGGATGGAAATGGTGCAGTTACAGGTCATATAATTTCCACAACCATTGGGGGCAAGAATGGAGAGCCCAAACAGGTATAAACCTGTACCTCTATTTTGTTGATCTTGTTCTTTATCTTGTCTAATGCAATTTTCTTACATGGAAAGGATTTAAACTGTTCATCATTTTAAGTAATCATTGTTTTTTTGCATATCTGCTAATGTTTTTCCCCTGCTATTATTTCTTTGGACTCATGGACAATGGCATAACAATAATTCTGAGAAATTCCTGGGATCTGATCTTATTGGTACTGATTTCATTGCCCAAGAATTGAATGCATTCTTACATCTACTGTTGTTTGTTGCAGACTGTCAGTTACATGGCAGAGCGGGTTGTAGGAACCGGATCATTTGGAATTGTTTTCCAGGCATGTGTATATCAATTGTTTTGCTATTTTTGCTATAGTCAAGTTTCTACTGCAAAAATTTAGGGAGACTTTTTGCTTTCACTCAGGCAAAATGCATTGAAACTGGAGAAACTGTTGCTATAAAGAAAGTTTTACAAGACAGAAGATACAAGAACCGTGAATTGCAGTTGATGCGGACAATGGATCATCCAAATGTGGTGTCTTTGAAGCATTGTTTCTATTCAACTACTACCAAAGATGAGCTTTTTCTGAATTTGGTTATGGAATATGTCCCTGAGACTATGTATCGGGTTCTGAAGCACTATAGCAATATCAACCAGAGAATGCCTCTTATCTATGTCAAACTGTACACTTACCAAGTACGTTGATTTTTCTGTGCTTCTTTTGTAGACACTAGACATATATATAGGCTTTTGGTTTAATTTAATGGGAAACGGTGTTCAGATTTTCAGAGGTCTAGCATATATGCACACTGTTCCTGGAGTATGCCATAGAGACTTGAAACCTCAGAACGTTTTGGTATGTCTTATTTTGTTAACTTATCGTAAATAAGTAGTGGCTGTTGTTATCTTAGTGTTGCAGCTTTCTTGTGCAGGTTGATCCTCTCACTCACCAGGTTAAAATTTGTGACTTTGGTAGTGCAAAAATGCTAGTAAGTCCCCTCTTTCTTATACCAAGTGCTTAATACTTTTGTCCACTTTTCTGTTTTCCCCTTGTACATCAACTTTTTACTTCCCCCTATACATTTGAGATTGTCAAAAAACTCTGGTACTTGATTTCAAAGACAAGGAGTCAAGGAAAAAAGATATGGATCACCTGACGACTAGTACACAAAAGTTACAATGAAATGGAAAAGCTGGAGAGGAGGAATAACCATATTCTTTTATAGTTGAGAAAGAGAAAAGAGAGAAGTATTTAGTTTTGGCATGTAATGTGGCTGTTTCTATCAAGAAATCCGAATTGTATGTTTCTTGAGTTCTAATTTTGGGATAAAGATCTTAGAAAAGATATGTTGGTATGTTATATATGTATAAGTTTAGTTGGTGGACCTGTATCCTAGCTTGTGAGGGACTGATCACTTGTATACACCTAGAATGTCTGCCATTTACACCTAAACAAAGTATCATGATACTTTCTACTCTTTTTTTCTTTCCCCTTTTGTGTTAGTTTTGATATGCGTGATCTTTCAAACAAATATTTGTGTCAGTCCTCACTAATATAGCATTCTCTTTTCAGAATGCAACTGAGCAGTGTCATGGTTCCCTCTTCCATATAAAATCTTTGTCCAAGTAGTTTATTTCCTAGCTGGCAATATCGTTAAGGATGATTTGGGAATTTTATATTTTGATTGTAAAGCTGAAATTGATACTATTACTAGAGGTTCTCTGCTAGTTTTTTGAGGTAATATTTCTTAATCTATATACACGCTAATTTTTTCCACAATTATTTAATGTAGGTGAAGGGTGAAGCAAACATATCATATATTTGCTCACGATTTTATCGAGCTCCAGAACTCATATTTGGTGCAACAGAATATACAACCTCAATTGATATCTGGTCAGCTGGGTGTGTGCTTGCTGAGCTTCTGCTGGGCCAGGTTATTAGTGTTTCCAAATGTTCTGCCTCTTGTTGACATATCTTTGTTATTTTTGTGTGTAATTTTATCATGACATTTGTTTGATGTTCCTGATCCAAATTCCTTGTAGCCACTTTTTCCTGGAGAGAATGCTGTTGACCAGCTGGTGGAGATTATTAAGGTACGCTCAGACTATATGATAATAATAGAAGATTCAAAACAAGCTTTAGCATTATGAGTTGATATAATTTCTTTCCCAGGTTCTCGGTACACCGACCCGGGAAGAAATTCGTTGTATGAATCCAAACTACACAGATTTTAGGTTTCCTCAAGTTAAGGCCCACCCTTGGCACAAGGTAAATTCTGTCTGCTGTTTAATAATTGGGAGCTCGGGTGATTAGTATCTTATATGGGACTTCACTTTTACCTATCAATCTTTGTTAGTGGACTGCATGCTAAGCTCTGATGTGAAAAAATTTCACCGTTCTGCTACTTTGAGTGAGAAGGATGTTAAGAAAGATAATCTGTCAAAGCATGCAAGGCAAATGTGTTGTTTCTTAGTAGAAGGGTCGATTACAGGGGAGTAATGCAACAAACAAATAAATAAATGAACAGTAACTATAAGGCAGTTGCTAGCATCTTGAGCTTGGGGTGCTTATCGATCAATTGATGATTTCTCATGGAATCATGTCGAAATGATATATGCATTTCCTCAGCCAATCCAGAATCCAAGGGAGAATAATATGTAAGAACAGACAGAGAACCTTTTTGTCATTATATATTAGGTGAACCCAATATTTTGTCATGTAAGGCATAAATATTTAGTCCTGTACGTAGATAAAAATTTTCTAAGCCAGCCACAAAGTTTTGAGATTGCCTTGGAAGATATGAGATGAAAATAAGGGTGGTCGATTATTTTATGTGAGTTATGTTTTAGTGTATCTATTAAAAATAAATAAAGATTTTAAAGGTAAATATGACTGCGATTTACTTACGCTATAGGGAAATGGAAGAAATTTTCACAAGTGAAATTAAAAAGTTTGGGAGGCTTTTCCGGTATTCTTGGGATTCTCTTGGAGGCAAAACTTAACGGTAAAGGGAAAGTAATGAAAAATGAGATTTAAGACTGCCTTGGCTTTATGGCCCTTCAACTATCTTCTTCTTCTTCTTCTTCTTCTTCTTCTTCTTCTTCTTCTTCTTCTTCTTCTTCTTTATTTTTTTCACCCGCAGTGTATTGGATGTATATATTGTATCCTATCCTTCTACAACTCATCTATGGTATTGGCATTTTGTCTCAGGTTTTCCACAAAAGAATGCCTCCTGAAGCAATAGATCTAGCTTCACGACTATTGCAGTATTCTCCAAGTCTTCGGTGTACTGCAGTAAGTTTTGTTTACTTTCCTTTGCTGACATTTACTCGATGTCTTTTCTAGTCTAATATTGTTTCTTAGTTTTTATTTGATCAAGTCATATCAAAACTGTAGTGAACTGGCTCAGTTCTTTCCTTGAAGCAAGAACATTGAATGAAGCTCATTTCAGGGAGGAGCACAAGGCTCGCTCACTTGAAAATTCTTTTTTGGCCATTAGACTTACATTATTTTCATTGTGGGTCATCCATCCTTGGCAATTGTTCCTGGATAAAAATTTATGAATAGCATCAGAGATAGCCTTCTGCTTTCTCCTGGGGGAAGGACTGGCATATTTGTGTATATGGCCGCTTTGCTTAATGGTTCCAATGGGGTGATAAATACTTAATGTCTCAAATTGTACTTTCTGCCAAACATCTCTGACTTTTCTGCCTCCTCAATTCCCCTTATTGCAAATTCTTGTTGTTCTCTTTTGTAAATATCTTGGGTTCTTCTTTGCTGCAGCTGTTTTTCCTTTCTTTTTTTTTTTTTGGGGGGGGGGGGGGGGTTGTTGGGTATGTATCTATCACTTCTACCTATTGGCTAACTTGAATCATGAATGCTATTGTGATGATTTTGAAATCATTTTTCATTTTGGGAAGAACATCAAAAGATTTGGTATGAAAGAACATTAAAATAAGATTCCTTTTGGAATATTTGGAGTGAAGTCCACATCTAATTATTGTGCCTATACTGGAAATGATATTGGGGATCAAGTTTTTAGGAGAACATATTTACAATGTGTTTGTTCCTGTATAATTGCATGACTGTTTGTAGGAAATGTATTTTGAACAAAGCATGTGCTTTACACTGCAGTCTGCACGGTAAGCCTCTTTCCATCTTGCAATTCAGTTTGGTTTGCTCCTGTACCTGCCATTAGTTGTGTGCTTCAATTCTTTCTTTGTGTATTGACTGCGTAATTTTTACCAGTTAATGTAGTTCTGCATACACACTGACATTATTATGCATACTTGCCTATAAATTTTAACTAGACTTCCTATTGCAGCTAGAAGCATGTGCGCATCCCTTCTTCAATGAACTACGAGAAACCAATGCCCGATTACCAAATGGGCGACCACTGCCACCTCTCTTCAACTTCAAACAAGAGGTATTTACTATGACTATCAATGTGAATTTTTCCAGGGATATTACTTTGCTTGCAGTACGATGGAGTGCTCTGGATACTTTCACTTCCGTTTTTCTTAACACAAAAGAACTAACAGAAAGCAATCAATTTCATTATCACTTTCCTGGCTTGAAGGGGCTTTAAGAGACTATAGGAATATCTCAGGTGAAGTTTGAACTTAGATCCAACCACAGTTGTGACTTATCTTAATGGCAACATATAGCAGTGTTCCATGAACGCATCACATGGTTGCTTTTGTAGAAAATACACAAACCAGTATTTTGAAATATATAGAAGGCATTTTGAATGTTGAAGAGCATAAGAAATTATAGAGGAATAACTGGGATTATGACAGTTGCTCAAAGCCTCTAGTTGTCCCATTACTTTCTTTCTGTGAACTGTAAATGCTTTTATCTTTTAGTGAATGGAAATGTTAGTATTACAATGGTCCCAAACATTATATGTTTGGATCAAAAGGAAATTTTATTTGAAAGACAATTGTTCATATAATATTTATAACATAAGCGCCCCCCCCCCCAAGTGTTTCATTATTACTCATTTCATCATTCTCAATTGTATTAAATATTTGTAGTCTGTTCTTACACATGGGAGGTTCAATATGACCGGAATAAGGTTCTATTGTTTCTTCTAAATGAGAAAATATCTTTTATTTACAGAGGCACTTTTCTGATGCTAATTGGTAACATTCTGACCATGTTTCTTTATGGGGATATAGTTGTCTGGAGCATCTCCAGATCTTATAAACAGGCTGATACCAGATCACATCAAAAGACAAATGGGTCTCCATCTTATGCATCCCGCAGGGACATGACATAAACAAGATATGGAGTTGAGCTTTCCTAGTTGATGGGTGAAGTGTTCATGGGTTTTATTTATCTCAATCAGGCCTGCCTGACCAAGGGCATCCATCCAGCTCTTAGTTGAGACTGGTGGTTGAGACTGAGGCAGCTAGAGGGCCGCTTACGATTATTTCTCTTTACTTTGTATGTTCTCATTTGTACCGTCTTCTTCTCGCTCTTTTTCAAGCGATTAGCATTGAGAAGGGAAGGTCCTTAATGTTGTATATGTTTGCTGGCTGTAACATGCTAGAGAGTGCTTTCAGCAACAATTAGGTTTACAGAAATGTAGTAGCCCTGAAAGAACACGAGGAAGTGATTGGCGGGGTCGTGATTGTTGATTTTTGAGTTCTCTATTGTATCTAGAGTTTGTCATAGATAACTAAAAATATATAGCAAAAGAATGCTATCATCATGTGAAGTAATGTATCTTGCCTTTTCTCCTTCGACCACTATTTGCTTATCCTTCAAGCTGTTCTTCATTATTTGTATACTTCATCCAGAATCTGTGCATGGGCTTTCTCGAATGCATTAATGGCAAGTTGAAGACAAAACGTTTCGAGGACTTATGTTTATGCATTGGAAAGTGCGGTCCGTGGGGGCACTGGATTTTTTTAATACACAAGTCATAGATAATGTGTGTAAGCAAGACTTATTCTGCTTTAGTGAGCTCTAAATTGTCTTGCGGGATTAAGCTTTAAAAAACTTGCAACAAAATAAGGGTAGGCATCGCAGTTTGCTTGTACTTGGGATATTCAAATGCACCGACAACACAGGTTCTTGAGCCAATGGTGAGCACTCCTAAGCAGCGACAAAAACTTAAAAAAATCCCACCTGACTTTCTGCATCTTTGGGGGAAAATGATGCAAGTACTTGAATCTGAAGGGTAGATGCTGCAAACCTACAAGAATGGCCTGTGACATTTTATTGAAATATCAATGCAGCGTGCGCCCAAAGGGCGTAAAATGTTGATCCTATCCTGGCATGCATTACGATGCTGTACTAGCTGGTCGATGGTGGCCGCGGGCGGCGTTTTAGCTTGGAGAGGCAACTGAACTGACTGGTTAATCACTTGTTAATGGCTTGTCTGCCATTGCCTTCTTATCCCCGTCGCTAGCGCGTTGTCCCCAACCCCACAGCTTTGAATCCATTGTTTAATGATGTCGAGCCGCGGTTTAGCAAAGAGACAAGGGGACCATCTATGGTTTTCTCCAAATCTCAAAGAGTGAAGACCATCTTGGCGCTCTTTAAAACTTGAGCACTTCGAATTTTTTACGACCCTTCCAGCATTGTTACAGTTCTTTTACGGTCTTCATTTAGTAATCCAAGTCAGCTAGATTCTACGAAAGAATAGGATAAGACAACTTCACCAACAAAGACAACATTCTAGCTCAAGAAAATACGCCAAAAATTGGGGGGAGAAATGCCAAACCTGCAAGATAATCAAGTGTTCATGACTTTTTCTCCAATCCCAATCTTCAAAATTGTTTTCCATCTCCATTTCCAGAAATAAACAAGATGACAAGGTACGCCTATTTTCTAGACAAACATTGACTCAAATTACTGGTTAACTTCTTGTTCTCCTATGGCTTAAAAAAGTACACAATCCATTTAAATGCACGGCAGTTAAAACATGATATCGTGGGAACCCTCCAGTTGATTCTCGTTTTATATAGTTTTGTTTTCTGTTTCAACCACCTTCGCCCCTCCTCTGCCTTCTCTACTTTAACTGCAAAATAGGACTAGTACTCAAGTTGGATTCTCCACTGGTTTGGGGCAACTGCTTTTATATGTTGTTTGACTATGCAGTGTAAACTGAAGGAAGGATTTTTATTGTCAGAACAATAAAGTGGGAAGGGCAGCCTTTTTTGCAGAAAATCTTTCTGGCCGTTGGCTTGTGCGGGATCCAATGTTAAATGTGATGTTGCTTCTGTCACTCTGTTTCTTTTGGGTAGCTAGAGTTACTGCAGCCGATAGCCTTCTTTCCCCTAAAGGTGTTAACTATGAAGGTGAGCTTCAACTCGATAATGCTTCTCTTCAGTATCTTCTTGTGGAAAAAATCCCACCTTTTTACATGCATGTGTCCTTTTGTTCTCTATATTGTACCATCTAATAGTTTTTACTTATTCTACAATTTATGAGCAGTCGCTGCATTGATGTCTATGAAGAGTAAATTGGGAGACGAATATCATGTATTAGACGGATGGGATATTAATTCTGTTGACCCTTGTACTTGGAACATGGTCGGTTGCTCTTCAGAGGGCTTTGTTGTTTCTCTGTAAGTAAGAACTTCCTTTTGGCTTTTTGTGCTTTCTTCTCCCCCTCCTGCTTCTCGTTGACAAGGTATGAATAGACCAATTGTTGTGATGCATATCCTATATAGTTTCTAGAATTACCTATGTGGATCATTTAGTTTCTTTTTCCCCTCCTTTGTTTCAATTGTTTCTTATTCTTCTCTTGCTAATTTTCTCCTTTCTGGTTGTCCTTTGCAGTGAAATGACTAGTACAGGACTATCTGGCATTCTTTCGCCAAGTGTTGGGAACTTAACTCACCTACGATCAATGTAAGTTGGTCAAAATTTTGAAAGCATGAAGGATTGAATTTCATAACTAGTACTTGACCTGGGATGCTTAAGAAATTGATATTGTTAGTTTTTCTCCCTCCTGATTTTCCATGCTTCAATTAATTGCTTCTTCTTTCTTGAAATGAAGTCCCTACTCTTCCTTGCCAGAGAAATTAATTTCTTTGTTCATCTTAATTTGATATTCTTCCAAGGAAATCAAATTATTAGTTCTCTGAGGCTGTAATTTGAAGAAATTGGTTCTTTCTCCCAAATAAGGAGGATTCCCCATTGTCATTGTTGGATATATACAATTTCACTATTCTCTCATCATAACAAAAGCTGGAGAATGTTCCAAATTATACCTTTTCATTGAATAATTTGTTTCCTTTTGAAATTCTGGATAGGCGAGTCATTATGCTGGACATAGTTCTCCCTGGGTAAATGTGTGTATCCTTACATTGCTGTTTTAAAGTCAGAGAAATCGGTCTTTTGCTGGAGAAATATGACAAACAAAAGCAAAAACCAAGCAATCAACATTTAAACATGAATTTTAATCATTGATATTCTTGCAGGTTACTGCAGAATAACCAGTTATCTGGATTTATACCTGCTGAGATTGGAAAGCTGTCAGAACTTCAAACCCTTGACTTGTCTGGAAATCAGTTTTCTGGTGAAATTCCCAGCTCCTTGGGTTATCTGAAACATCTAAGTTTCTTGTGAGTGAAAACTGGCATATTAATTTCAAATCAAATTTGCTTTGGTTGCACATTTGTCTAATCTTCTGGCATGACAAGCTTGCAGGAGACTTAGCAAAAACAAATTGTCCGGTCAAATTCCTGGACCTGTGGCAAATCTTACAGGGCTTTCATTCTTGTATGTCTTCTATAACATCTTCCGAGTTCTTTTCACATGGCTGCATCATGACGTGTATTTTATGGTGCAGGGATTTATCATTCAATAACCTCAGTGGTCCTACACCACAAATTCTAGCTAAAGATTACAGGTGAGTGTTCTTTAATTGTGAACTCACCTTCCAACTGTTATGGCCCTCTCATAACTTCTCTCACTGCATCATGACGTGTATTTTATGATGCTGGAAGGTTGAGAAATTCTTTAGTTCATGCATATGAGAGGGCCATAACAGTTGGTATCAAAGCATCTGTGGTTAATGGAAGCCATATACATTTTTTAGACTAGTTTAGGGTGACGGTAGATTCATGTAATCTTGAATTCTGATCTTGTAGACTAGTATAGGAAGTCACAAATGCATTTTGCCATTTACTTTTGACAACCCAAGGCCCTTTCTGATTTAGGTAGTACCAATATTACCAGGCCAAGCTTCTGTGAGCTTCTGAGCCCAAGTATCAGGGCCAGCAAATGTTCTGTTCATGAACTGATAAAACAGACGACAATGTTTTGCAGCTAACTGGCATCCTTCATTGTTATTTAGTTTCAGAAAAATAAACGTCAAACCTTTTATGGAAGTAGATAACTATCTATTGGAAGCATTCATGTATTTCATGTATTACATAATCTCAACAGTAGAAAACTTGCGTGCATATCCTTTTTTTCAGCGCTTCAAGCTTTCACACATCGACTAATGCTTAATACGTAAGATAAATGACTTTTGTACTTTGGCAAGAAACTGAATCAGCACATGCTGCTTCTCTCATTATTTCCTTTAATTTGTGAATACCTGATCTAGGACATCTAGGGGTAACATTGTGGTGGAAAAACCATCATATGCCATGTGCTAGCATGGGGTAGCATGTTCCATTACCAGAAGACTTAAAGTGAGTACTTTTGTTCCTTGGCAGTAAGGCCCACAAAGTAGCATTATGCATTAACTAAAAAATGTTATCCAGCCACCAGCCAATTCCATTACTAACGGTAGATATTTTTGCTATCTATAACTACCAAGTGCTGTATTTGTGTTGCATGGTGTTTTTAACAGATCTTAGAATTAGCCTTTTCTTTATCTGAAGGCCATAGAATGCGAACTTCATTCTAAACATATGTTGATTATGTTTAGTGTTTTGATGGGATACTTTTGTTGCAGTGTTGCTGGGAATAGCTTCCTCTGCTCTTCATTTTCTGCTGAAATTTGTATGGATGTTCCAAAACCACTAAATGGTTAGAGCTTGCAACTTTTTCAGGGCTTTTGCTGTGGTGAAAATCTCTATTCCAACATATAAAACACCATGTGTTTCTTGCAGACAGCAGTTCATATCGGAAGGTTGGCAATCATCATAGATGGATTTTGTCTGTTATCATAGGGGCCAGTTGCACTTTTACAGCGTCTGTGATTCTATTAGTTTGTTGGGTATGGTGGTACAGATCTCATCTTCTGCTTACATCATATGGTAACTCCAATACAGCTGATGTTACTGTTATGAGATTAACTATATTAAGGAAGATTTTTTGAGACTGATTTTTTCAATATGCAGTGCAGCAAGATTATAAATTTGACATTGGCCATCTGAAGAGGTTCACAATTCGTGAACTTCAAATTGCAACAAGCAATTTCAGCTCCAAAAACATTCTGGGTCAAGGTGGATTTGGAGTTGTCTATAAAGGGTATCTTCCAAATAGGACGGTTGTGGCAGTCAAACGACTGCGAGATCCTAATTTCACTGGGGAAGTGCAGTTTCAAACAGAAGTTGAGATGATAGGCTTGGCTTTGCACCGGAACCTTCTTCGCTTGTATGGTTTCTGTATGACACCTGAGGAAAGGTTGCTTGTTTATCCTTTTATGCCAAATGGGAGTGTTGCGGATAGATTAAGAGGTCAGTTCTGAATTTGATTCCTGATGGTCTATACAAGTTATTATCTCATGGATCTGCATGGGTATCATGAAACATCTTATATTGGGTAAACAATACACTTCTCAAAATTGCCGAAGTCGTTAACAAAGTTGATTGTCTAATTCTCTTATCTGTGTCTTGCATGTGTTGCGCAAATATCCTATTTCTTTATTCCTTCGTTTTAACAACATTCCCTCATGTTAAAGTATCAAGGTGACATATACTGCCATCACATTGTAATATTTTTTTTAAAAAGGGGGATTCTTTTTTCTTTTTCAATGGACATTTGCCATGATGCAACTGCAGTAGGTGTCCCCAGGAGATCATATCTCTTATGAGGCTCGCATTGCTTGAAAATGTTCTAACCAGTTTTTCTTCCTAAATGAAATAATTACTAAAAGTTGCATACTGTGGTCCTTTTTGCGTTCATCCTAAGTTGTCATTTTGATTTCCAGATACTGGTCAGGAGAAGCCTTCCTTGGATTGGACAAAGCGCATGCGCATTGCCCTTGGAGCTGCTCGGGGCTTTCTTTATCTACATGAACAATGTAATCCAAAAATCATTCATAGAGATGTTAAAGCGGCAAACATATTGCTTGATGAAAGTTTTGAAGCAGTGGTAGGAGATTTTGGTCTTGCTAAGCTGTTAGACAGAAGGGAATCACATGTCACAACCGCTGTCCGGGGTACCATTGGACATATTGCTCCGGAGTACCTCTCAACTGGACAATCTTCTGAGAAAACCGATGTGTTTGGGTTTGGCATATTGCTTTTGGAACTCATAACAGGGCTAAAGGCATTAGATGCTGGAAATGGTCAAGTTCAGAAAGGAATGATCCTTGATTGGGTAAGTAGGAATGATGTTCTCAGTACTTTGTGGAAGTTTTTCACTTCTTGCATTTTTACATACAAGAGATGCAATGAAAAATCTTAAATACTTATATAACTGGCTTGAATGAAACTCTGGTCGCTTGAGTAAACAAACCGCTTTGACAGGCAGGGACACAACCAGAAACTGTGTTAGGGGGGTAAGTAATACTAAGATGTTAACGTTTTCCTTTTTAAAAAATTTTGGAGGGGGCGAAATGTTAAAATTTAAAGGAGTTTTTTTTTTTATTTAAAAATTTTAATGGTATTTTAAAATTTTTGGCACCCCCCCCCCCCCCACCACAACCAAAAGATCCATCTATGTTGACAGGGATATGCAACTCCCTACCAACAGAGGAAAATGCGCCAATGAAACACCCAGACAGCCCAGTTTAGGAACTAACATTCTTGGATTGGTTATTAGAAGAATAGGAAACAAACTGAATCAGCTGCTTCATCTTCAGATAAAATAATGTATATGTGTTGGATTAAACTACTTGCTCATTCTACCTTTTCCAAGCCAAAGCATCATCTGTTTCTTGTGTAATGTTGCCATGTTCTCTCACCATATTCATACCTCAAATCTTAGCGTTGTCATCATCTTTTATGCATCCTTGAGGTGAAAGAAGAAGGCCCCCGTTGCCCTTGTGTCTATTCATTTCTTTTCCCTTGGTTGGTGCATTAAGAACCAAGAAAAGATTATACTGTTTGATCTATCAAACTAAATAGCAGAGCCTGCAAGTCATAATATTCTCCACCAAATTTTACCAATCTGAGTTGAGTTTCCTTATGATTATGTAGGTCAAAAACTTGTACAAGGGAAAGAGACTAGAAGTGCTTGTAGATAGGGATCTGAAAGGATGTTTTGATGCTGAAGAGCTAGAAAAAGTTGTGGAAGTTGCTTTGCAGTGCACTCAATCCAACCCCAACCTCAGACCAAAAATGTTCGAGGTCCTGAGAATTCTGGAATCCATAGCTGGACAGTCTCTTCATCAAGATGAATCACAAGGTGCAAGCAATGAATGTGAAGAGAAGACTTTCAGTTTCTCCCGGAATCCTAGTGGTGTCCATGATGAATCTTCTTTTGTTATCGAAGCCATAGAGCTTTCTGGACCACGATAACACAGCTTACTAGCACCAATAGCCTCCTTTGATATCAAAATTTTCTTCTCATTTCAGTTCAAGATTTGCTCTTCACCTTTGGACTATGGAATCTTGTATTACATCCCAGAAAAAGATTGATATTTCAGAAATCAGTATATTTGGTTACCTATAACCTTTTAGCCTCCAGATGCAGGTTGTAGCATACCTGATTCAAGTGTAGATATTCCTTTTAATATATTGTCAACAAATTTTCCATTAATTTTTGTTTTTTTTTTTGAGGTAAAAAATAAACTGAAAATAATATATATTGTTATAAATTATTGGAATCTCCATTAATTAGTGCAGGCTCCACTAATTATGGATTTATGTGAATTATTAGAAGATTTTTATGGATGTCCACCATTTAGTGGAGACATCATTAATTGAGATTAGTTGAAGATGATGTATGCCATGATGTATTCCACTAATTAGAGCTCTATAAATAGAGCTATTCTCTAAGCTTGTAATACACCATCATTTTGTGAAAGAAAGATTAGTGAAAGAAAGATTAGAGAAAGAATTGTGAGAGAAAAAAAAAAGTTTGAAGAGAAATTCTTGTGCAAAGAATAGTTAGAATTTTCTTAGTGTGTAGTGTGTAGATTTTATTCTAACACTACCCTAATTTTATAACACGTTATCAGCACGAGTCTCTACCGGTACAAAAGCCGGAAGACTAAGCACGAGTTTACGTCGTTACCAAAGCCGTAAGACAGTACGCATTTATTGATCTCTATGGCTAACATCGCTAAACTCGAATTTGTAGCCCTTGATATTTCGAAAAAAATTATATGTCATGGGTTCTCGATGCGTAAATGCATCTAAATGCTGAAGGCCTTAGTGAAACTATTCAAGCAAATAATAGTGCATCTGCACAACACAAGGCTAAAGCTTTGATTTTTATTCGTCGTTATCTCGATGAAAATTTGAAAATGGAATATCTTACCGAAAAAGATCCATATGGTCTGTGGGTAAATTTAAAAGAAAGATTTGACCACCTGAAGATGGTCGTACTACCTACTGCACGGTATGAATGGTTGCACCTGAGGTTACAAGATTTTAAAACCGTGAATGAATATAGCTCCGCAATGTATAAAATTACATCTCAATTAAAATTATGCGGAGAAAAAATGACTGCTGAAGATATGTTGGAGAAAACATTCTCCACCTTTCATGCCTCGAATATTGTCTTGCAGCAACAATATCGAGAAAAGGGGTATACAAAATTTACAGATTTAATTATTGCCCTCCTCATTGCAGAGAAAAATAATGAGTTATTATTGAGAAATCATGAAGCCAGACCAACTGGCTCAACAGCACTCCCAGAAGTGAATGATGTTGGCTCCAGCAGAAGCTATCGTTATAGTCGTGGTCGTGGCCATGGCCGTGACCGTGGTCGTGGTTATGGTCGTAGACACGCTCGATATTTCCTTTATCACAATTATAATCAAACTGTGAGAAATACTGACCACCTAAAGTGGAACAGAAAAAATCATAAGGGAAAAGAAAAAGAAATTGAAGAAAAGTATGAGGATATATGTTATAGATGTGGCATGAAAGGTCATTGGTCACGAAACTGTCGTACGGCTAAGCATTTAGTTGAATTGTATCAAGTTTCATTGAAAAATAAAAATGTGGAAGCAAATTTTTCTCAACATCCAATAAATAATGTTGAGGATGATGATATTGATCCTGAAGATCTTAATATCAATATTACTCATATGGATGTATCGGATTTTTTTGAACACCCAGATGGTAGGATAGACCATTTAATTGGTGATGGCAGTGTCTAGAAGAACTAAAGTCTCACCCTGATATTTTTGTATTTTCATTTTCATTCTATTTTAATAATATTTATGTTTGCATATATATATTTGTGTTCAGATGGCTGTTGTTAATGATGATGTATGCATTATTGATAGTGGAACTACACACACCATACTAAAAAATGAGAAATATTTTTATGATCTCAAAATGGGAGAAATAAATATTTATACGATAAACGGTAGTGCAAATGTAATTGAGGGCTCCGGAAGAGCTAGTATATTGTTGCCTAAAGGAACAACAATTATTATTGATCAGGCACTATTTTCCTCAAAATCCAGAAGAAATTTATTGAGTTTTAAAGATATCCGCAGAAATAGGTATCATGTTGAAACAAATGAGGAAATGGGATTGAGCATCTTTTTATTACTCAAATGCATTTGGGTAAGAAATCGGTATTAGAAAAACTGCCTTCTTTTTCTACTGGTCTATATTTTGTAAAAATACGTACAATTGAAATTCATCATCTAGTAAACCAGAAGTTTACTGATCCTATTACTTTTAGCATTTGGCATGACCGGTTGGGTCATCCGGGATCTACCATGATGAGAAGAATCATTGAGAATACACATGGTCATCCTTTAAAAAATAAAAGGATATTAACATCAGAAAAATTCGCATATACTGCATATTCCCTAGGAAAATTAATTGTTAAACCATCACCAATAAAAGTAGGAGCTGAAAGTCCTACATTTCTCGAACGGATTCACGGAGATATTTGTGGACCTATTGATCCACCATGTGGACCGTTCAAATATTTTATGGTCTTAATTGATGCATCATCCCGATGGTCACATGTATGTTTATTATCTACTCGCAACCTGGCGTTTGCGAGATTACTTGCTCAAATAATTAAATTACGAGCACAATTTTCGGACCATCACATTAAAAATATCCGTTTGGATAATGCTGGTGAATTCTCATCACATGCTTTTGATGCATATTGCATGTCAATTGGGATTAATGTTGAACATCATGTAGCTCATGTTCACACACAAAATGGTCTTGTCGAATCTTTGATTAAACGATTACAATTAATTGCTAGACCATTATTAATGAAAACAAATCTCCCAACATCCGCCTAGGGACATGCTATTCTACATGCCGCAACACTTGTACGTATAAGACCAGACTAGTTATCATAAATTCTCTCCTTTGCAATTGGCTTTTGGGTCGAACCAAATATTGCTCATTTAAGAATTTTTGGGTGTCTCGTATATATTCCAATTGCACCAAACCAACGTACAAAGATGGGTCCTCAAAGAAGAAAGGGGATATACGTTGGATATGATTCTCCTCTATTATCGTGTATGTTGAACCCCCGACAGGAGATGTATTCACAAGCAAGATTTGTTGATTGTCATTTTGATGAATCATTATTCCCTAAATTAGGGGGAGAACCAAAACAGTATAAAAAGGATCTTGCTTGGACAACATCATTAAATTATCTTGATCCGCGCACAAGCTCATGTGAACTTGAAGTTCAAAAGATAATTCATTTGCAAAGCATTGCAAATCAAATGCCAGACACTTTTGTTGACTCCAAAAGAGTTACAAAATCGCATATTCCAGCCTATAAATGCTCCTATTTGAATTGAAGTTCCAGCAGAACAAAATATTATACCTATAGTCGCTGAGTCAAAAATACGCCGTAAGCGTGGCCGACCTCTTGGTTCTAAAGATAAAAATCCTCGAAAGAAAAGAGGATTAAATGATCCGTAAGATCATATTGAAGAAAAGAATGATAAAGACCAAGAGAGAACCGATGACAAAGAACCAGAAGTTGATGAAAGTAACACCGAAATTTCTATCAATTATACCACTTCCGTAGAAGTTGGAATCGGATAGAAACTGTTATTCATAATATATTTGCATACAATATATCTCTTGATGTTATACAGGATAGTGATGATCCCGAACCAATATCGCTTGATGAATGTCGGCATAGAAAAGATTGGTCGCAATGGAAAGATGCGATTCAATCGAGTTAAATGCACCGACAAAACATGAAGTCTTCGGACCTGCAGTCCAAACACCAGAAGGTGTAAAACCTGTTGGCTACAAATGGATATTTGTGCGAAAGTGCAATGAAAAGAGTGAAATCGTTCGATATAAAGCGCGATTAGTAGCCCAAGGTTTTTCACAAAGATCAGGTATTGACTATGATTAAACTTATTCTCCTGTTGTTGATGCTATTACACTCCGATATCTTATCAGTTTGGCAGCACATGAAAAGATAGATATGCGCCTATTAGATGTTGTCATTGCTTACTTGTATGGAAATTTAGAAAATGATATTTACATAAAAATCCCCGAAGGATTTCATATGCCTGAAGCATATAAACATTATCCTCGTGAAAATTACTCCATCAAGTGGCAGAAATCATTATATAGCCTGAAGCAATCTGGGCGCATGTGGTTCACACGTCTTAGTGAATATTTATTGAAAGCGGGATTTAAAAATGACCAGGTATGTCCATGTGTTTTTATTAAGAAATCTGGTTCTAAATTTGTGATATTAGCTATATATGTTGATGATATTAATCTTATTGGAACTCCTTAAGAGCTCCAAGAAACAATTGATTATTTAAAAAGAGAATTCGAAATCAAGGATTTTGGTAAAACCAAATTTTGCCTTGGTTTATAAATTGAACATCTGGAGAGTGGAACATTTATTCATCAATCAACATATACAGCAAAAGTGCTAAAAAGATTTTACATGGACAAAGCACATCCATTGAGTATTCCAATGATCGTCCGATCATTAAATGTGGATAAAGATCCTTTCCGACCTCAAGAAAATGATGAAGAACTCCTTGGTCCTGAAGTACCATATCTTAGTGCAATTGGTGCATTGATGTATCTTGCTAATAATACACGACCTGATATTGCTTTTGTTGTCAATTTATTAGCAAGATTTAGTTCTTCGCCAACACGACGACATTGGAATGGAATTAAACAAGTCCTTCGATATCTCCAAGGTACAATAAATCTCGGATTATTTTATTCAAATAAAACTAGTCCAACATTGATATGTTATGCATATGCTGTTTATTTATCTGATCCACATAAAGCACGTTCTCAAACGGGCTATCTATTTACATGTGGAAATACTACTATATCATGACGTTCTACGAAACAATCTATAGCAGCTACTTCTTCAAATCATGCTGAAATTATAGCCATTCATGAAGCAAGTCGAGAATGTGTATGGCTAAGATCTATGATTCATTATATCCGAAAAAGTTGTGGATTATCATCAATCAAAGATATTCCAACTCCTCTTTATGAAGACAATGCAGCTTGCATAGCTCAATTACGATGAGGATATATTAAAGGAGATCGGACAAAACATATTTCACCAAAATTCTTCTTTACTCATGAACTCCAGAAGAAAAGTGAAATTGATGTGCTACAAATTCGGTCATGTGATAACCTCGAAGATATTTTCACGAAGACTTTACCGACTGCAACATTTGAAAAGTTGAGATATAAAATCGGTATACGTCGGTTTAAAGATTTAAAGGAATCATCTCATCAGGGGGAGTAATAAACAAACATATAGAATAGTGTACTCTTTTTCCTTCACTAGATTTTTTTCCCACTGAATTTTTATCTAGTAAGGTTTTAACGAGGCATATTCTTTATGTATGGATGGACATCCAAGGGGGAGTGTTATGAATTATTGGAATCTCCATTAATTAGTGCAGGCTCCACTAATTATGGATTTATGTGAATTATTAGAAGATTTTTATGGATGTCCACCATTTAGTGGAGACACCATTAATTGAGATTAGTTGAAGATGATGTATGCCATGATGTATTCCACTAATTAGAGCTCTATAAATAGAGCTATTCTCTAAGCTTGTAATACACCATCATTTTGTGAAAGAAAGATTAGTGAAAGAAAGATTAGAGAAAGAATTGTGAGAGAAAGAAAAAGAGAAGTTTGAAGAGAAATTCTTGTGTAAAGAATAGTTAGAATTTTCTTAGTGTGTAGTATGTAGATTTTATTCTAACACTACCCTAATTTTATAACATATATATATATATATTAAAACATATTATTATAAAATAAGCAATCTTGAACTTAGGCTGCATGGATATAGCTCGTCTTCAATACAAATAAAATTACATTTTTTCATTGTTTATATAAATATACGTTATATTATTAACAGTAATTTTAATATTTACGATTAAAAAAATTCTATTAGATAAAATAGTTATTAAAATAAAATTTTTATAAAGAGAAAAAAAATAAAATGATATGATATGAGTGAATTATAATTACAAATATCACTAATAAATAATATGTCTAATTTTTATATAAAATTATAAATATTGAAAGATATCCAATTTAAGAAGAGTTATTTTCAAATCGTAAAAATAACTTGAAGTAGTGCCATCCGAATGCAGGTTGGGGCCATGGTTTTTGGGGCGGATCGGTCCGATCGTGAACCGATGTTGTTATCGATTTAGTCCTAATTTTTTAACTAGTTTCTTTTAAAATCGTGTTGTTTTCTTCAAACCATATTAGACCGTCCGGTCTACTAGTTACTGGTGGACTGACCGGTCCAACATTGAATCGGTCAGGTTATTAAAAAAAAAATTTAAGTCAAAATTTATAATTTTTGAAGATAAATTAAATTATATAATTCAATAAACTACTTTAATGTATTAGATTGTTAGTTATAAATTAAAAATGACTACTTTTAATCATAGATTTAAATGTTTATGTTTTTATAAACTTAAATTACACTATATTATTGATTAATTTTTTTTAAAAAAAATTATTATATTTTTAATTTTTAAATTATAATATTATCGGTTCAATTACGGTCTAATTATGATTGAATTATTAAATTGTAAACTAATAAAATTTTCGATTCGATGACTGGTCCGATTTTAAAAACATTGGTTAGGGCATACCTGATTCAAGTTATTTGGGTGACCCGACCCGTCAATCCATTAGGACCCAACTCTTTTTTTTTTTTTTTAATAGAGAATTTTAATTATACGGAGTGGTTTTTTAAAAGCTTTATTAATACCGCGCCTTTCAGTTCCTTTCTGCTGCTCCATATACTTTTGAACTTGAATCTCCGAGCACCCACCCTCCTCTGGATGCCGATTGCTGACGTTGCTGGCTAAATTGACGCCTATCAAGTTACCGGAATCCTCAAATCGGAGCTCGTGCCTGATCTGGATTGACGCCTCTCAAAAGCTACACGAACCGGTAGAGGCAGAAAGACACAGTAAGAGTCTTACAGAGTGGATTGGTGTGGTTTCATATAGGTGCTTCTACTTTCTTTTTGTTTTTATTAAAATAATTTTGGAACTTGTTGTTGTTAATTTTGAGTTTGGATTATCTAATTTTTCAAGTTAACTTTGTTGGCTGTTTTGGTTTTGAAGATATATTTTGGGTGCGGTTTAATTTTGAAAATGAAAACAAAGGGATTTTCAAAGTAATTTCATTAATGATAACCGCCTAACTGAAAATTATTATACTGCTTTAGATTATTTGAGTATGTCTTCATACGATTTGGAGATATTGAAGAGAAAAAATTCTGCGAGTTTTGCTTCTCAAATTTGTAGTACTAGGACCGACTTGCATTTTTTTTTCAAATGTGTCAATAAATATTGGGTTCGTTATAGGCCGATTGATGATTAGATCATGGCAAAGCGAAGAGGCAGAAAACCTGTGAAGAAATATTCAAGCAATATTGATGAAGCAGTTCAAGATGAGGCTGTGCCAAAGAAGAGCGACGAAGCATTCCATGCCCAAGAAGGTACTTTACTACTCCTTCAGGTGCCGTATTTGTGGAGTACTCTTTGCCTTGTTGGAGCATCTGTTATACGTTGCTTCTCTAATTAGCTTTTACGAGTACATTTGTGTATTTTTGAAGCATTATGACCAGAAATAAGCCAAAGTTTTTATCTTTTCGGCAAGTGATGAGTGGAATTTCCTCCAAAAAAAAAAAAGTGAGGAGTGGAATTGAAGTTCCTTCAAACCGAGAATCCTGTGTAGATTTTAGAAGTTCAAACTTCTCTTAGGCTTGTTGTTTATGTAGTATATAAAAGGTTAACCATACAGGTTTCTTCTTGTCTTGGAACTTGCTTTCCAGTGGATTAGAGCATCGAACTTGATGAGAAATTTTCAATTTTGGTAATCAAATTTATCTTTGCACTGAAAAAAAAAATGTCAAATTGTATCCTGATGGTTAGAACAGACGTTTCCTTTTGCTCCAATTAGTAACCATTTGGCGGCAATTTGGGGAACCTGTATAATGTTAGACTTCTCTTCTTGTTTTTAATCAGATACCAGTTCTAAGAACGGTTAAATTACTAATCTGAGAGCTCTCATGGCAAAACTGCTGGTTTATCAACTCGGGCAGTGTCACATTTTTAGCAATCAGCTCGTCCATGCTAACTACTAAGAAGTTCCATAATGAACTTCTGCAATTGATTTTTCACTATGTATTTGAAGTCTCTTGAAGGCAAACTTTAGCACAACACTGAATTTTCTCCATTTGAAAGGAAGCTCACATTTAAATACACCAAAGCAGATTCTTTGTTCAGTGTTAAGGCTGCATGGACCAGGCCCTTCCCAGACACTGTAATTATTGGAGTGCTTTTTGCACGTAGCTTTCCCCTTTAATCTTCCTAGGTTTCATCCTTTTGGTATTTGACCTTCTTTGTTGTATGAACTAAGGTGTTTAGTACATTTCTAAACCTATTTGCCATTAAAACATTGTCCTTCTAGTTGAACGTCAAGTTGCTGCAATCAGGGCCCTTCGGGATGTCGAGATTGAACAATTGCGTACTATGTTGCATTTGCTCCGCTCATATTTCAATAAGGAACAGCTTCAAGTTCCTGTAATGCAATTTTTTAAGGAAAACCTTCCAAACCTTTCCATTGTGAAGAATGAAAAAGATGGCAAACATGAAGTGCACTGGACGGATGATAAGGGTAGCTTATACATGGACCAGGCTGATGGAGGAAACGTACATGCTTCCCTTCTGCATAGATTGTCCATGGTTTACCAAGATTTCTCTACTGCCATGCCATCTCTTGGTGGCTTTGAGTTTTCAAATAAAAGTGGTAAGGATGATCTCTTGAACTTGTTCTAAATCTGAATATTGACTCTTTCCTTGTTGATTTCATCTGATAATACTTTTGTATTCCATGGCCAGTGAAAACAAGTCTCTTTGGTGTTGATACTCTGCAGATCAAGGGTTTTGTACGTTTTTATGTGCAACAAATTTTCTTTGATTTGGATGCTGTTGTCTCTTTCACTCTCCCCTTACTTCTTTCCCCTTTCTTGCTTCTTTTTAGATTTTACATCTCTGGATTTGTATTTCTCTGGTTTCTTGTTTCTCTCATCTCTGGGCTTTCTTATTTCTTGTTTCTTATGCAAGTTCATCTTCAGTAAATGTATCAAGGATTTAAATTTACACTTTTAGGCATTCAGAATGGTTTTCACACTTGTGCTACTTCGACAGCAAATAGGATTACAAGTGATTGACAAATAATCATTTCTTAGAACCCATGGAGGTTTATATAATAAACTTCATTTTACATGCCAGACAAACTTTCTCATCCCTGAAAATATTGCTTCTCTGAAGATTTGCCTAGTAGCATGTATTGCTGTCATAAATTTTGGTTGTGTATATCTATTTTATGTGTCTCACATTTACTAAGTCGCTATATGAATTTCAAAAGAATTTGCTGTGTATGAAATTAATTTTACTCCACAATAATGTCTTCATTGTTAGTTATTATAATTGCAAAGGCAAATTATAGTACAATTTTATTTTGGGATGACCTTAGTGAACAAGATGCTAACTTCTTGTTTGCTTTATTGCTGATATAACTAATATTTGTTTGATAAAAACAAAGATATGCTATGTTAGGTTTTCTTCTCTTGCAAAATAAGAACTGAAATTGTATAGAGGATATGCAAACATATGTGTGTGTGTGTGTGTGTAAATATATATATTTCTTACATTGATTACTGTGAATGTGAAGATTAATGTGGGAGCAAATGTATAATTGAACATTTTCCAAGCCGCATTTATTAATGCATAGGTGAACCCCAGTCTGATTTTACTTTTGTGGTTAGACCAAAGCATGCTTGTCTCACCTGTTTTTATTTCCTATGCTTTCCTCTTAGGACTTGGAAGAGCCATCTGATACGCATATCTTTGAGCGGCAGGACAAGTTTCAAACTCCTGGTGTATGTATCTCTAATATTTTCAGTGTGGTTTTTTTACCATCTGGTTGTTCTTTGCTCTGTTTTAACCCTTTGGAACACTGGATAAATTTAGTATATCCTTGTAGGAGGACAAACATTTTTGAGTTCTATAATGTTGTTTTGCGGCTTTTTTAAAGCACTGTTCAAGTATTTTTACTGGTTTCTGTGCAAATATGTACATTTCTGCTTCATTAGGACAAGTATGCATACTTCAGCACTTCTAGAATACTTCCTGAATGTTTGCATTTGACTTGGCATACATTCTTAGGAGAATGTTTGACTGTTTAATATCTTCCAATTTTATCCTGCTTGTATGTAGTCCACAAACTGCTAGGAGCATAGTGAAAATTTGAATGATAAGATGCTTTATTTAGGAAGTGGACGACGTTATTTTGATTCAATCCAAAATGGAAAGAAAGATGTTCATTTTGAGATGGAGAAACTTGTTTAACTTAAAAATGCATTTGAAAGAGGTTA
The DNA here is from genome assembly GCA_026120185.1 of Voacanga thouarsii. NCBI lineage: Eukaryota > Viridiplantae > Streptophyta > Magnoliopsida > Gentianales > Apocynaceae > Voacanga > Voacanga thouarsii. Next base: position 581,325 of record JANUWF010001364.1, on the reverse strand, counting down.
GCAAATGTTGAACTAGTTTAGTGGCATGATCATGATCAATTTCACTTGAGGCTGCATCTGAACACATACTTGAGTCTTTGGAGAATCACAGATCTCTAGCAAATGAACTTCTAATGTTGTTTCCAAGAGATAAAGTTGAACACAGAAACAGTTAAATTTTGGTAGCAGTGCACAGAAATCGTACCAGGATTTCCTTTTGAAAATTTACTGATGTTCTTGCATCTCTACTTTTTCATTTTAACGAACTTGGGGAAAGTGGGGTGTGGAAAGACTGAGAGGGGAGAAGTGTAAATCGATGACACCACTTGCTAAGCTTCAGTATCACGCATGCTCAAGAGCCTTCCTAACTGCAGGCAACAAATCAGAGATTGTCTATTGGTATGACACCCAAAACTTTAAGGCTTCCCAAGCCTGGGGAAATGCTTTTATCCGTCCATGGCTCACCCCTTGGTGTTTATAAGGAAGACAACATGGAAGCAATAGACGGTACACATTTCTTCTCTTAATGTTTTGGAATACTTTAAGCTCAATAAGAAATACAAGGATTTCAGGACTACAGTGGATATTCAGAAAGTAAAATTGTGTATTTTGAAACTTGCCTTACTCTATCTTGTTTGTGAATGGGTGTAATTTGTGCCATCTTTTGCAGTCAGTACCATTCTATTAGGTTGGAAATAAAATACACCCTTCCTACAAATGCTCCTCTTTTTTTTTTTTTTTCTTTTCTTTTCTGTGAAGAAAATCATAACAACATTTTGATTCATACTGCAGAGATGGAAGATGGTTGACTGGATATGGATGCTCCACTTTTATGTTGTCATCAAAGAAATACTTGGTTTCGAATTCGGTGTTCATCTGAAGATATCATCTACGTTCTGTGTGACTGCATTCAAAATTCTATCATACTAAATGCAGTACTAAACAATACTATCTCAGTTTGCCCCTTCAAGGGAACAAACTTTCATCAGAACCATTCAGTATGAGTTCCTTTCTGGCTTGTACATTTTAGGATACAAGTATTTTAGCTAATTGTCAGCCCCTGATCTGCTCGAGGTTAAACTTTCCTGTATATAGATCTTTGTTAGTCCATTGTCTTTCAATAGTGCTAAAGAACCCTAAAATTTTATTTTCACTTTTCAATGTTTTCAATTAATCTTATGGCAGCTGTAAACCCTTGTTCCACTTTCTGATTTAGTAGTTTCTCTATCCTTAACTTCATTCTTCACATCTGCAGCTAAGAAAAAACAACTTGAAGTTTACCAGCTTCTAGTTTTAGGGTGGAAGGTCAAACGTGTACAACTGGCCAACCCTCTTGTGCCCAAGTTTTGCACGCATGGTTTCTAGTGGTACCCAACAACCAGCTGGTTTTGCACATTTCGTGCATTAGAAGAACAAGAAAACATATCCCAGCTGTCTATGTCGGACTGTGTAATTGGGCATTTATTGTTGGCTTTCTCTTGGGGTTTGCTATTTGCATATTTAACTCAAGGGGGTGGAGAGAGAAAGAGAGAGAAATTAAGTACTATTTTTATTTTAAAATATTTATTTACGAAATTTTTTTATTTTATTTTAAAATATTTATTTATGTATATAATTTTAAAATTAATAATTAATTTTTTTATTTTACTCTCATTTATTTTAAGTTAACTGCACAATTTTTTTAAATTTTTTTTCTTCTTACTTTTTCAAAATTTTCATCAATTAATAACTATTAAGTCTTGAGAAAAATAAGAATTTTATTTAAATTATTATATTATTTTTAATACTCTTAATCTGTGTATAAAAAAATTTTTATAAATAAATATTTTAGAACGACAGCGTATTCCATACATATCCTTGGCGCTTGAATTCAAAGAAATCAACGGAAGGAAGACGATTCCTATGTCTTTTCATGGGAATGAAACGTCGAGACAGTTGAGCAAATTGTTTGGCATGAAACTCCCCGCCCGATTTGACTTTTATAATTGTTCGATAGTTTGCTTTCAAATCAAGATAATATGTTTAAATTAGTTATGATGAGTTAGATATTGTAATCAATAATAACAGTTATTATAGATAAAATTAATCATTTTTTATAAAAATTAACTCGCGGACAATTTACCTATTTATCTTTTGAAGTCCATCCACCATGAGTTATGGCCAGCAACTCATATATGCATCAGGTAGCACATCGTTATCATACTGATGCAGTGCACCTATCTAAAGTGATTATGATACATATTTGTCTTTTGCCCCCCCGCCCACCGTGCTAAAATCGATGAAAATGTGCAACTCTTTCACTGCCCCTGGATAAGATGGATCATTGTGGAAAACGAAAGATGGAAGCCCTTCACAAGGAACGTAAGGTAAGGGGCTTATCTTTAGAAAATCCTCTTTTTTTGCCAACTAAAGACTGTCCTGCAATTTGAATTCATAACTGGACTCTTGAGGGCTAAAGTTGATTTTGGAAAAATGATTAGGGAGCAGAAGGAAGTCTCTTTGTGCATGTTTTCACTTCTTCAATGATTACTCCTCACCAATGGAGAAGAAGAAGTCAATAGAAAGACTGGGTCGAAGGAAACAGATTAGAGCACTGAACTTTGCAAGAAAACAACCCAAACCAACCCATTTTGCCACCCTCTTTAGATCCACCCACAGATTCTTCTCTGATACTTACTGCTTCAGTTCTTCCCACGTGTTGAGTTCTGAGTGGTTATAGCTTGCCTTGAAATTGAAGGAACCCAGCTGTGCATCTATTAGTTCATAGTTTACCTCATCCAGTCCAGATAGACTTTACTTTTTTTTGGTTTTTATACTTTTTGTTATTTTGTGATTGGAATTTCTGTTACATATGGAGGAAAAATTGAGTGATCAGACTAGTACAGGTGAAAATTCAAGAACTTCTGGTGATCAAGAAACTAGAATCACAATAAAGTCAGATGATGAAAATTCTGATGAACTTAGAAGGGGAGAGAATGGAGATATTGCTGAGAAGTCAACTGGCTTGTTGGTGAAAAATAAGGGGCTGAGTGATGGAGTGGTAGTCGAAGAAGAGAAGTATTCATGTGTGGTTGATGTCAAGTCTGGGACTTTCCAAGGGGAGAATCAAAGGCTTTGTAGAATATGCCACTTGAATAAGTTGGAAAACGGAAAAGATTTGATGGATTTGATAGAACTTGGCTGTGGATGCAAAGGTGAACTGGGGTTTGCTCATACTGTCTGCGCCGAGGCTTGGTTTAAGCTAAGGGGAAATAGGTAATCAGCGTTGTATTTTTTGTGTCAATAGTATATCCTGTAAGGGAATTCTACTTTTCTGGGCATAAGGTATATGGTGGGAACTAAATAATTTTGATAGTGAAGTATCTGCTCTTTCTTGTTGCTTAATTCACTTGTGATACAGATAGAAGGGCATTTGTGTGTGGTTTACTTATGTGGATTCTCGTGATTCTTCTGAGATATGCTATTAGTTCTGTATCAGCCCAAGTTTGGAGTTCTTGGCTGAGTCATTTACCTCTAGGGTAATCTTGCTTGATTCCGTTGCAGAAATGCATAGTGACGGATATTTCATAGAAATATCTGATAAAGATTGATTTTGGTTAACTAAGATGGTTTTCCCCAACTGAAAGGGGAATGTTGACCTTTATATTTCATTATAGTTGTTATCAACTTCATTAGCAGGATATACGTCCAAACTTCAAGCATTGTAGTTCTTGTAAGGGATTTCTTGTTTGCTTTTTACTTTTGCTTGTGGATAGAAGAACCTGTAAACCTTAAGCATTATTATGCAGCTTAATTGCAGGTTTTCTAAAAATCTTCGCTATTATGTGACTATTGGCATGAAGTTTCTTTGAGTGGTCATTTTCTTTGTAACCCCTTTCTGTTATTTCCTTTGTGGTTGCCTGCTGCTACTACTACTACTACTAATTCAAGGATAGGAGGTCTTACATAGTCTGCCACATTTTTCTGTTCGAATTTAATTGAAGTTGGACAGATGACTTTGTTATATACATCAGGTTGCACATGTTAATTTGTCCTCATTCGGGACCAAGCCAATTTTGAGGCTAACACATTGTGTTTGTGGGTTTTGGAAGAGCTAGGGACCAGGTATATGCAGCTTTAGTTCAGTAACAAAGAGGTGGTTTCCATGTATTGGAGCTGTGACCTAATGGGTCAACCTTCTTATTGCACTAAGGATCTTCCTTAACTCTGTCATAACGATATCTGCAGTTGGAGTTAATAGCCATTGGTTCCTAAACATACAACCATCATCTACAATAAAGTTACTACAAATTGTGGCTACTGGATGGGATCTCTGAACATTCATTCATTTCACGTTACATCTTAAATCTGATCACACAATTTAACCTTCATCTTAAAACTGGTTACATATGGGAACATTGGGACAAATGCTTAATGGAATAGAATTATGATCTCTTCCTGCTTCTTGGGGCCTGGGTTGATTCTTCATTCTTGTGGCTGTTGGACAAGAGAACATTGAAATGCACATATGCAATTTGGGCTGGGAGCACATGAAAATTCCAGATTGAGAATATATGATGTGTTTTCTTTTCTCTATCCCAGATTTTCCCTTCATGATATTATTTACCTGAAACCTCTTGTCTCCTATTCCGCTAAAATGTGATTGAAAGTTTCTTCTACCCTGTTTAGAAAGAGGAATAGTTAACACCTATTTCTTCCAAAGCTCGCTCTGTTGAACCTTTAAGTAGCTATGATTTCCATTAGCTTCTTGAAGGTTAGTATGCTCATGACGGGCATTCATGATGTAAAATGTAATCATGCCTTCATCTTTTAGTGGTTCTTTATTCTTATCTGGCATGTGATTTATGATCTTCCAACTTCCCTCTCTTTGACTTCCCAACTGGATGAGCAAAAGTGTGTAGGTTAGTTGTCTTTTGATATTTCATAATTAAATTGCATGCTTATCATGGTGAAAAATTATTGTACTTTAGCCTTAGTGTTTAAAAAAAGCTAAAGACCTGATGTTGCTACACAACAAGCAATTTGCCAATTGGTCTTTTCCTCTTACTGTAAATTTAGCCATAATTGTGAAAGTCCTTGCGTTTAGCTTAGTTTGAAACTGTTTGAATACGACATTTCATGGTTCATTGGAAGTGAATCAGTACGATATTCATTTCCCTTCGCTTCGAAGGGCTGATGAAAATTAATGCACTTTTACATTGTGAAACCTGTATTTGGTTGTAATATCAGTTAGTCAGCTCATTCAACAAAAAAAAAAAAAAATGTGTGGCTAAATGAAATATCAAACCCCATAGTTTGGCAGACAAATTTATCTGTTAAATCTTTGTTGTTCTATGAGATATCTTTGACATTTGGGTTGACCAGTTTTATTTTCTATTATGCAGATCATGTGAAATTTGTGGATTGACTGCAAATAATATTACCGGAGTTGGTGATAACAGATTTTTGGAGGAGTGGAATGAAAGTAGATTAGCTGGTTTTAGTGCTAACTTTTCTGAAAGAAGAAGAAGATGTGGGCATGGCCAACCTTTGTGTAATTTCTTGATGGCATGCTTAGTTATAGCATTTGTTTTACCATGGTTTTTCCGGGTGAATATGTTTTGATTGGCACATAGAGAACTGTAGTTTTCTTCCTGTACCTCATTTATCATTTGTTATGCCTCTTTGGCATCAGAGGCACACTGTGCATTCTGGAAAAAAGTGAAGAGCTTCTGGAGTTCTTGCACCATGAAGCAGCCAGTGCAATGGTTACAGTTGTTTCCTTTTTCAACTTGATGCAGTTACGAAATCATCCGGACCTCAAATATGAGGATTCTGTTAACTCTGACACAGTTTTAGCTGCCATAGCCGGCTAGACACATCTTCTCCTATTGGATTTGGAAAATTTCAGATATTTTTGTGCTTACAGGAGTATATATATAAAGCAAGAGTTTTCTCGTCATCTTCAAAGACCTGATCTTGTACATTTTTTTGGTCATGGTTCTTTCATATCGGTTGTTCTCTGGAGAAAAATCACTCAAAGAGTGAGAGTTGTGTGTTAGTAACATATTAAGAAACTTAAGAAGCATTACTGTGAGTTGCATAACTAATTTTCTTTCATCTTGAATCTAAATTCATAGGGCCATTCCATTCCGTGCTAAGCCTTTTTCTTCTTTTGATATGGGTGGTTTAATCCATTGATATTACTGTTGCTTTCACGATAACAGCAAGAAAGGCAAAGCAGATCAAGGGACATGTATAGGATCCCGTGATCAGTAGTCTTCATTGCCCTGTATGTTGCAGCCCTTCAACTGTCTATACCTTCAATGCAGCTTCTGTAAATTACACAAACAGCGGGATTCATGACTTTGGATATCCATAGCTGGTCCTTCTATTGTTGGTTTACCAGAACTGGAATCTCTTCTTTTTGGAGATCCTTTTCTTGATTTTTGTCCCTGGGAGAATGCTATATACACTGTTTCTAAACTCCCACTTTACCACCCATGATTGGTCTGTGGATGGTTTTCTCAACTCTTCCCACTAGGCAAGCCATGCGACGGGAGGATTCATATCTCAAGTGAAGTTCAAACATAAGATGGCAGTGTGGGACAAAAAAGAAACTTATCATCAATATTATCAATTGTACTTGTTCAACATAATACTATTTTAAAATTCATAGAAATTAATAGGATTTTTTTTTCTTTATTATAAAAATACCTATAATTTTTAATTTCTAAATCATATGTACAACAAGTATTTAGTTATGAATCTTTTAATACATTGTTTATCTAATTAATAATATTATTAGTATAATAAAATATTAATTTTCACATTTTCTTTATAAGTATTCAGATTGGTAGAGGATAACAAACTCCGTTGTAGTCTAGTTGGTTAGGATACTCGGCTCTCACCCGAGAGACCCGGGTTCGAGTCCCGGCAACGGAAAGTCTTTTTGCCCCTCCTCCCCCTTTTCATTCTGTTTCCTACGAAGGCTATAAATGCAATCTGCCCTACTCTTTACTCCTAGCGCCAAACCCTAACTCCAGTTTTAACTTCAGGTCCTCAATCCTCGCGGCGGCACTTCCAGTTCCAGCGGACCAGCTCCCTTTCTCGCTCGCAGTTATGGTACTCCCCTCTCTCTCTATTTGAATTTTCTTTTCATGCGCACTTACTCACTCACGGAAGCACTCTGTTTATGGATATTATTAACTTATTGTGTGTTTGGAGTTTAAATTCATCTGTACTGAGTAATTTACCAAATTTTGGGGGGAAAAATGAACAGGCTTCCGAAAAGAAATTGAACAATCCAATGAGAGAAATCAAAGTGCAGAAGCTTGTCCTTAACATTTCTGTTGGTGAAAGCGGTGATCGTCTCACCCGTGCAGCAAAGGTTCACTTCCATATCTCTCTTGCTCTATATGTCCACACAAAAGTACTGATATATACATCATAAGCATGGCTAGTCGGCGACAACTGCATTAATGTGGTGATCACAGCTCTTTTCCTAACTATTTAGTCTTGAGACTGATGATTGTATAAATGGGCAGATGTGAGATGCGAGCTCAGGGTAAATTGAATAAAGGAAGCATCTTTACGTCATTGGATTAGAAAGTAAATTTGTTAACAATTATTATATTTTTGTTCTTGATTTTAATGTCAATGAATGGTCTAGAAATATTTTTGGGGTTTCAATCAATCTGTCTCCTTTTACTTTTGGGCAGTGTTTAGGAAAGAACTTTTAGCGCTTGTTCAGGAATCTGTCTCATTTGTGAACAATCTTTGGTCATTTACAGCAAGAAAAATGGTTTATTAGTCATAAGAGTGTAGATTTCAACACGAGGAAAAACCCCTTTGACTTCTCTGAAGTTTCAAGTTGCATACTATAGGACATTACTTTTGATGAGCTGGGAAATTCCATTTGCCTGTAGATGGGTTTTTCATGAATGAACAGGATGAGTTATTTTCTGTGTCATGCACATTGCTTTATACATGTGCAGAAGTAGTTATCCTGTAAGAGCATAGTCGGTTTTGCTATTTTTTTAACTACATAAGCTAGGCATGCAATGAAGCTTAAGTATTGCTGATTTTAATGCTTTGCGATGGTAACATTTAATATTCTGATTCACAATGTTATACTAATACTCGACTATTTTACCATGACCTTTTTTTAGATCATGACCCAACAAATAAAAAGCACGAGAATACTTAAATATTGGTGGCTTTTTTTCAAAAGACATATTCAATCATAGCTAATGAGACTGATTAAAGAGGCTTACATCACTAAAAATGCTCTGTTTTAGTATATTTAAATTCCTTGGCTCCTGAGACTGAGATTACCTTTGCTTTATCCTTGCTCAGTGTTGATTGAAGTCCTTTTGTTCCAATGTATCCTTGTTTTAAAAGCTTGTTAGGAATCCCTGAATGAGAGTTGGGCATATGACATTGACTAACAATGTGATCCATTTCACTGTGACTGCAGCTAATCTTTAAGGAAAACTAAACACAAGGCTTTCTCACATTTGATGGAATTCGAAAAAACGAATGAAACTTGAATAGACATACAAAAAATTCAGACTTTACTAGTTTTTGCTACACAAAGTTGTTAAGAGAATGTGTTATTATTCCAAGCTATATCTATTTATTTTATTGTTGATTAAAAAAAGCATGGAAATGGCTTTCTATATGTGAAAATGGTGGAGTCAGTAAAGTTGGCTAAAAAGAACTAGGTATATTGAATTACAACATCTTTAAATTTTCATGCTTCAATGGTAGACGATGAAGTTTTATAGAGTTGCTGACTGGATCAATTTTACATAAATTATCATTTTTGTGTAGAATTCAGTGTTTCTGAATTGCCTGAGTGGTTTTCAACAACAAAAACAAGGAATCTGTTTTGCCTACCTTTTCTCTGTTAGTTATCCCCTTTATAGGAAGGGTGAGATCTGTCAAAAATTATCATCTTTTCTCAGTTTCTAAGGTAGTATTCTAGATATCACTGGAGGTCTTTGTCACACGCACTGACTCATTCCTTCTATGCATATATGCTGTGCTTAACATCTTTGTTTTTAAATTGTAGGTGTTGGAACAACTCAGTGGCCAAAGCCCTGTCTTCTCTAAGGGTATGTTGATTCCCTCTTTTATTTGCCTTCAGATTTGTTTCTTCATAGCGTTAGTGTTTCAATTAATTTGCTTTATTATTCACCAAACAGCAAGGTATACTGTGCGATCATTCGGAATCAGGCGTAACGAGAAGATTGCATGCTATGTTACTGTCAGGGGTGAAAAGGCAATGCAACTTTTGGAGAGTGGATTGAAAGTTAAAGAGTATGAATTGCTAAGGCGAAACTTCAGTGATACTGGATGCTTTGGTTTTGGTATTCAAGAGCATATCGATCTTGGGATCAAGTGAGTCCAACATTCTATTCTATCATCTCAACCTAGTGTTTCATATCCAATTGACTATTGAGGCTTGATTCTATTCCAATTGTTGGACAAACTTTTCTATAAATACAGCGATGATTTAGTCATTTCCTTTTAATTTGAACCAGATTGCGTTTTCCTCCCTTTTTTCTTAGATATAGTGAAACTAATTTATAATGCTGTTTTCTTATTGCATTGCAGGTACGATCCTTCTACTGGTATTTATGGAATGGACTTCTATGTTGTTCTAGAGCGTGCAGGTTACCGGGTAGCTCGTCGCAGAAGGTGCAAATCTCGTGTCGGAATCCAGCATAGGGTTACAAAGGAGGACGCAATGAAGTGGTTCCAGGTCAAATACGAGGGTGTGATCCTCAACAAAGCTCAAACAATTGCATCTTAGACTATCTACGTACCTGGATACTGGAATTCTAGTTTAAAAGTTTTAATTTTAGTTTTACTTCTGTGTCCAGAGGGTTTTCTGGGCCTTTTTCACAAATGCTTTCCCCTAGGAATTGAAAATGCTGTGAATTTTTGTTTAAATGATGATGTGCCAGCCTCTTGTTTCTAATTCCTGCCCACTGCCTCGGTGGCTGAGTAGCAAATTATTCTTTTCTTTACTCGAGAAAATATACTTAACATCTGGATCTGGTGGTATTCCATAGCTCTAGGGCTTTTGCTCTTGCTTTTGCATGCATAGTTGCATCACATCATGTGAGGTTTTAAACGGCTTCGAGGATTCATCAACACAGTTGTGTCCTTGGATTCACGAGTTTTGTTGGAGAATTTGGCATATCCAGGGTACGTTGTAGCACTAATCAATTCAGGGACCTAAAACCTTTTCATCCGGCATTGGAGCCTTCTGCCAAACTGTATTTTCCAGAGGGCTGACATTAGCAACCGGCCATTTTGATTCTTTAGCAAATCCGCACCATTAATCAGAGGAGGAAATTTTCTTTGTTTTCGAGAGCACCATGCTAAACTGAGACATACACAGCCAAATGCCGAGTCGGACAAAAAACTACTATCATGAGGGAGGGCACTCTATGGGGTTTGGATTTCATTGAAAATCATCTTATGATTGCATATGATTAAATGCAAATGGCAGAGAATCGCCCTTTGGCACACCAAAAAACCAAAATAACGCATGAAAAAATCTGTCAAAAAATGAACAAACGAAACAAGAAATATGAATAGAAAAAAGTTGCCAAGCAAGGGAAATCTTACAACAGGAGTAATTCATTTCTATTTACAATCCTATGATGTGCTGAGCAACTTTATTAGTTCAGCCTTCTTCAATCTTGAGTAGCCTTTGATTCCTTTAGATTTTGCTAGTTCTTTTAGTTCAGGAAGTTTCATTTTCTCTACTTCCTGGAGAGCTACATCTTTTAGTACCGGAAGTTCAACCTTGTTCTCATCAGGGGCAGTAGGCAAGGAAAGACCTCTGAGCTTAACCAATTCTTTTTTGTTTGAAGGAGAAGGGATTGGAGACCTTCTTAAAAATTTGGATGGTGGACGAGTTAATGGTGATGAGAACTCGGCTTTTAGCTCTTTCCTTGATGAATTTCTTCGTGGAGATGTCATCTTGTTCCCTTGCTTCCTAGTACTTTTCCCTGTCAAAGAGAAGAAAATTCTATTAAGCAGCAGTAAAACAAAGTGAGACTCCAAGTAGATTACCAGCAGCATCAGTGAATAAGCTTTGACTAGTTAAAAGATTCTCTGATAAGAGTGCTTAGGCATTTTCTTCATCACCTGCCTGTGTATGTAGAAAAATGCTACTACAATTCCTTTTTCAGCAGAGAAATTAGGGTTATTGACTTCTAAGTGAGACCTCAAGGTGAAAGTTCCCAGACATTTTATCCTTTGGGCCTCAGCATATTTCTAAATTTTCTTGATTGGAAGTACAAGCGTCACTTTCAAGCCTAAAAGGTTAACAAGTTCAAAACCAAGAGGTATCAGTACACAGGAAACTGGTCTGTTCAGTACTAAAATAACCATTTTGATTACCTTGTCCCCTTAATTGACGAAGAACCTCCAATATTGATTCCACAGAGTCTTTTTCCTCAGATGACTTAAAACTTCTTTCCTTTACACTTGCAGATTCTCTTGAGATAGAGGAACGAATTCGTCTGAGAAGGGAAATGATCTCTTCTTGGTTTTTGGATGATTTAGTACCAGATGACTGCTGTGCCTTATTTTCATCATCTTTTGGAATTCTTCCTAGCGCAGAAATTGTTAGAGAAGACATGCCTCTCCTATTGCCATCTGCTTGGGTGATCAAAACCAATGAATGCACAAGGTCTTTTTGGAAGGAAAATAGTAAAGGACCATCTGCAGTCTCTGCCAAATTCAACAGGCTGCATCAAAAGATGATACCTCAGTTTGAAGTCTGCAAAAGCTAAGTCAACTACCGAAGCACAGATATGTCAATGCTGGCAAAAGAACAATATACCAGGCCATTTAACAAATAGAATACACATTAGAGACTAAACTGCTAACCAGAAAATGTCAGATGAAGATTCACAGACTTCTAACATGGTGCTAAATATGAAGATAAATAAATTTTTATTTATTTATTCTTATTTTATGGGTAACGCAGCAGAGACAGAAATTCATCATAACAAGTTTCAGAGCTGTTTATTTGAAGAGGAAGACTGTCAAACAAGAATATTGTTTCCATAAAGAACTTATCAATGTAATTAAACTCTTACTAGTTATAATTCAAGACAAAAAGATTTTGGTGCAGAAACAGGTAAAAATCAATATTTATGTCACCCCGGTTAGCAACAAGCAGCAGGATTGGTTGAAGAAAATTTTGTTTCTTACTCCAAGTAACAGCTGCATGAGTATCCCAAAACAAAAAGCAACGTTCTTGTACAAGCTAGATGCTAATTGAGTGCAATAATTGTTCACTGCAATGGAAGCAAACCTGTCTTAACCAAAACAACACAAATTCATCTTATCAATGCTACTCAAAATTACCCCGATATCCAGTATTCTACCACAAAGAAATTGTATACCACATAACCTCTGAAGCAAACTTTCAGTCAGAAAAGAGTCTGACAACCATCAATCTGACGGAGGAAACGAAAAACTGGCACCATCACTGATGGCAAGGACGAGACCATCGAAGCAAAGGTCGGAGAGGATGAAATGAGTTGGGGAATATGAGAAGGTTTTCTTTTTTGGTTCTCATGAAGCGGAAGCCAGAAGATTGCAACAAATGCTGAGAAGAGTGAGATGAAACAGGTAGATGACGAACAGCAGTGGATCTAATGAAGGACTCAAAATGAAAAGGAGAAAGATCGATAATTTGTGGTGGTAGTATAACTCTCTAGGTAAAAGAAAAACACAGACAATCAGGAATTGCTGATATGCTGTTCAATCTTAATCACTTATTGCATTGAGGTGAAGTATCCTTTCTCTCCCTTTGAAATTTTTCTTACCATTTTTGAGTTATTAAATGCGATGATAGAGGCTATGACTCTCCATTTTAATAAAAATGACAGTTATTTCTAAACCATGACCGCCAAGAGCAACTTGATAGAATCGAGGTCTGAGAATCATATCTGAAGCTCATAGGGGTACCATAATAAACCACCTTCCTTATTTCAAAAACTCCATTACTTTCAAAAAGTAATTCCAAAGAGGAAAAAGAAAGAGAAATTTTAGTGTGTTGCAGGCTTGAGTTCACCGTTTAACCTAGAAGATGTCATATTTTACTGAACAGAAAGAAGTCTCCATGAGTATGTAAAAGCAGTATAATCATAGTTGCTGAAGCAAGAACTTGTGAAAGCATGCGATAAAGTTTTGTCCAGAACTTTATTAGGAAGAAAGCCTTTGACTTTGCTCTCAATAAGCGAAACGGATCATCTTTTAGCCATTTTCGGTTTACTTTCCCATTTTCTCAAACAGGGGATAAATCATTTCGCCCTTATTTGTTTTCTACCTAAGTGGATGAGGTCTCAATCTTATATGCGAAATTAAGGCTACTGTCCAGCGGTGGTTTCCAATTCACAAGCAAGCATGTACCAAAAGTTTCAAAAACATTTTTGAAAATTTAGTGAAGGGATTTCCATTACTTTTATTTTGAATCATACGCAGGGATAGGAAGTGGAAAATCCAGAAGAATCTCAATTAAATAGAAGAAAACAATTACCCAAAATTGTGGGAAAAATTTGCCTGACTAATATAAAGAAGCGAACCCAAAATTCATGGGACAATAATTCTCCAGATAAAACCATAAATCATTACTTAGAATTCCACATACTCATATTCAGGAAGAACAACACTTATTTCACCAGGAAAGAAAAAGGCGCCACAAAGCAATAAAGTATGTACCTTTATGAGGAAAATTTGGTCTTCCCATCTTGGTTTTGCCCAATGCAGGGAAGGTTGAGAAGTGAAGTAGAGACTGACAATGGAAAACTACAGAACCCATAATTTCTTTCTTGAGAATTTTCAGAAAATATTTCGTTTCTCTGAAGTTTGATCGACACTCGAAAGCATCCAAAAATCCGCCACCACAATTATAAAATATTTATAGGCGATGACTAATGGCACTTGTTAGTCCACACCGTCTAAAAGGTCGTTGGAACCACGCGCCTTCTTTACTAGACTAGTCGCCCGTGGACTTTGTGCCCAAGGCTTTGTCTCTCTATTGAGAGGTCAGTTATTCTCCCTTCTGACAGTTAATTTTCCCGCCAATATTTCTTCATTGTCACTGGCAGTGTCTTGAATTTGTGACTCATGTTGTCGGCGGCAGAAGCATCCTCAACAAGCTTGTGGGTCTCTCCACCGTGTTATAATTCCAGAGATAAACCAATAAGGAAGGGAAGTTTTCGGGCTTTCTCCGGGAACCCATTTTCAAGAACCTCTTTTTTTCCTTTAAGCAGTTGTAGTTCTTGCAATTGCTTTGCAGTTAAAGCTAGCTCTTTGCAGATTAACAGAACCATAAACAACCTGAGCATTGATCACAATGTTGAAATTCTCAGATATTGCGATGTTCGCAATCTTGAAAAGGCCATGGAATTGCTTTTGAAGTTTGAAAAATTCGATCTTGATATAAGAACTTACTGTTCTATATTGCAACTATGTGCCGAGTTTAAGTCACTTGACAGTGGCAAGAAGGTTCATTCCATTATTAGCGCTAAAAATATTAAAATTGATGCTGTTCTGGGGTCAAAACTTGCATTTATGTATGTCTGTTGTGGGGATTTGAAGGAAGGAAGAAGGCTTTTTGATAAAATTGCAAATGAGAAGGTCTTTCTTTGGAACTTATTGATGAATGAGTATGCAAAGATTGGAGATTTTAAGGAAAGTGTACATTTGTATTACGGAATGATAGAGATGGGAGTTGAGGCAAATTCTTATACATTTTCGTGTGTTTTGAAATGTTTTGCAGCTTTAGGATGTATAGTGGAAGGTGAAAAGATTCATGGGTATTTGTTGAAATCAGGATTTGGTACTGTTAATACTGTTATGAATTCCTTAATAGCTTTATACTTCAAATGTGAAAGAATTGAAAATGCAGAGACGTTGTTTGATGAATTGTGTGACAGAGACGTTATATCTTGGAATTCCATGATAAGTGGGTATACTGCAAATGGTCTTGCCTGGAAGGGCGTGCAAATTTTCTATGAAATGCTTAATCTGGGAGTTGGTGTGGATTTGGCGACCATGGTGGTTGTTCTTGCGGCATGTGCCAAAATTGGGAACCTGTTGTTGAGTAGAAATATTCATGTTTATGCTATAAAAGCAGGCTTTGACACGAAGATCACCTTTAACAACAGTTTGTTGGATGCATATTCCAAGTGTGGTGATATGCATGGAGCAGTTTGTGTTTTCAAAGACATGGGAGAAAGAAGTATTGTTTCATGGACTTCAATGATAGCAGGGTATACTCGACAAGGATTATCTGATGAAGCAATTGAATTGTTTCATGATATGACCAAGAAAAGCATTGAACCAGATGCTTTCACTGTCACAAGTGTTCTTCATGCTTGTGCTAGTAGTGGTTCGTTGGAGAATGGCAAGGAAGTTCATGACTATGTTAGGGAAAGCAATATCGGATCGAGCTTGTTTGTCTCAAATGCGCTCATGGACATGTACGCAAAATGTGGGAGTATGGAAGATGCGAAAACTGTCTTTTCTCAGATGACAGCAAAGGACATTGTCTCATGGAACACAATGATAGGTGGTTATTCAAAGAATTGTCTTCCCAATGAAGCATTTGATTTATTCATTGACATGCAAAAGCATATTAGGCCAGATGATGTGACGATGACTTGCATCCTTCCTGCTTGTGCCAGCCTAGCAGCTTTGGATAGAGGCCGAGAAATTCATGGTCACATATTGAGGAGTGGATCGTCTTCAGTTCAGTTTGTTGTTAATGCCCTTGTTGACATGTATGTCAAATGTGGTGCGCTGCTTATGGCAAAGTTACTTTTTGACAAGATTGCATCAAAAGATCTAGTTTCATGGACAACCATGATCGCTGGATATGGCATGCATGGATTTGGGAATGAAGCTATTGCTACATTCAAGGATATGAGGCAAGCAGGTATTGTGCCCGATGAAGTTTCTTTCACATGCATTCTCTATGGTTGTAGCCATTCAGGGTTACTTGAAGAAGGCTGGCGATTCTTTAATATTATGAGAAACGAGTACAGTATAGAGCCCAACCTTGAGAATTATGCTTGTATGGTTGATCTTCTTGCTCGTGCTGGGAAATTGTCAGAGGCATACAAATTTATCAAAAGAATGCCAGTTCAGCCAAATGTTACAATTTGGGCTGCTCTGCTCTCTGGCTGTAGAATTTACCATGAAGTGAAATTGGCTGAGAAAGTGGCAGATCATATCTTTGAGCTAGAACCAGAGAATACAGGATACTGCATACTTCTTGCTAATATCTATGCAGAGGCAGAGAAATGGGAAGAAGTGAAAAAGATGCACGAAAACATTGGCAGGCATGAGTTGAAAAAGAAGCCGGGTTATAGCTGGATCGAGATCAAAGGCAAAATTTATAT
Organism: Voacanga thouarsii; assembly: GCA_026120185.1. Lineage (NCBI taxonomy): Eukaryota > Viridiplantae > Streptophyta > Magnoliopsida > Gentianales > Apocynaceae > Voacanga > Voacanga thouarsii. The sequence goes on along the minus strand of JANUWF010001364.1, from coordinate 564,922 downwards.
CTTTGTTTCTAGTGATAATGCTCTCCCAGAAGCCAAAAAGATTCAGGTCTTCTTGAAAAGGCTGAGAAAGAAAATGGAAGAACAAGGTCATTCACCCAAATTGAGGTATGCATTAATCAATGCAGGCGACAGAAAGAAGGAGATATCTCTTTGCGGTCATAGTGAGAAATTGGCAATGGCTTTTGGAATATTTAAGTTACCACGAGGCAAAGTTATAAGAGTGACCAAGAATCTTAGAGTCTGCAGTGACTGCCATGAGATGGCAAAGTTCATGTCCAAAACACTTAGGAGGGAGATTCTTTTGAGAGATTCAAATCGCTTCCACCATTTCAAAGATGGTTCTTGCTCTTGTAAAGGTTACTGGTGAACTGTCTAACAATGGTAACAAGAAATCATTTTCTCTCTCATCCTTTATGCAGGTCTATTGCTGCTGGCACCATAAAGAGGCTAATGGCTGCACTAAAGGAGACAACAAGATATAAATCCAGAGAAAAGGTATTTTATGGTAGAAGAATATGAATCTTTTTGAACTCCATTAATGATAATTAAATAACAAAGACATTATGGCTAATAATAAAGAAGCATAATTCTTTCTACTGTGTTCCAAGGATCTTAGAACACCGATTCCTCTGGAGTAATCACCCACCTATTCCTCTGGAGGTCAATAGATGCCTCCGAAAGCATGAAGGTGTATTAGTTTGATGCGATTAGAAACCTCACATGTTTGGTTCCTGACCCACCACACTCGAACAAAGTTTTGTATCTAACAATTGCAATTTTAGCTGATAGCTTGATGCGCATAAATGGGCTTTTTGACAAAAATGGACCTTTTGGAATGAAATATTCATCTATCTTACTGTTAAGAGAATTCATCAAATAGTTTCAACATATTTGTGAAATGTGTCTTCTCAAGTATTCATCGAGTCTTATCTGGTCTTATTGTTGAAGAAAACTCATCAAATGATTTCAACGTATTTGTGAAATACGTCATTTTAAGTATTCATCTGATCTTACTGTTGAATTTTTCTCAACGTATTACTATTGATAATGAATTTCACAAATACATTGAGATCATTTGATGAGTTCTCTTCAACAGAAAGATGCATTTCATAAATATGTTGAAACCATTTGATGAGTTGTCCTCAACAATAAGTTCAGATGAATACTTCAATATCAAAAAAATCCATTCTTTGTTAACAACCCCACATAAATGTGGAGACATTTATATAATCCGATTCCAATCAACTAAGCAGTCTAACCAACACATTGTAGAGGAAAAAAATATGGAGTACTCTATGATCATCATTAATAGCTCTCGAGTAATTTTGATTGATTAGCACATGGCTCTGCACTTAGTTGGCTGTACCCAATGAGATTCATTATCCTACTACTAAATCTCCTGTCTCAATCTTTGTTATTGTTGAAGTTTGAATCCACATTCAACTGAAACAAATCATCATCTCAATTGATACACCCAATATGAAGACACTGTCTGATTAGTGGATATTTGCAGCTTCACCTATTTTGCATTGAAATATCTTTAAAAGAAAATCACGCTACAAAAATGATGAAAATGACAAAAAGCCTTCACCATCCTCATAGTTTAACCATTCCTAAGAATGGCAAAAGTAAAATTACAAAATTAGGAGTAAAACATTTGATCGCTTGACAACTTTGTGGGTGTCCATAGACATGATTACTTGCAACAACTACAACAATGAAAAATGGCTTTGACCCGATCCATGATGGAGACAGAGTGTCGGATGCTTTCTATGTTTCCACGAACAGCTAACGGTTGATAGTCAGTAATGATCACACCACTCCATCATCCAAGATACCACTTCCCCCCAAGCCCCCAAAATTAATTTTAAAAAAATGCAGAATTTTTCCTCTTGATTCTTCACCATTGGCAGCAGTAAATTAATAAAGGGAAAGAATGGCAAGTGAAAGGATGTTCTTATTAAAGAAATGCTCAAAGTACTAGTACAAAATATGTAATTCCAAGGAATCCTCTTCCCAAGACAAAAAATACAGAATTTTGTCCTGTCTGTTCCATGGAAAACCAAGAAACCACATATATAGGCATAGGTTTCTGGCAAGAACAATTTCTAAAGATCAAGTTTCGCCGAAAGTGTCTGGCAAAAAGACAAGACCACAAGGCTGATATAATCAAAATCTCTATAAAGCAAAATGTTACACTTCAAGGATAATGAACTGCACATAAAAAGAAAAGAATCCCCATCTTTTCCCCTAAATGAGTAATCATACATCCCACAAATTTATCAACCAAAAAATGAAAAAATAAGAATCATACATCGCACAAATAGAATTCAAGACTCCAAAGCTCTTTCCAGGAAGTGAGGGGGAAAAAAGGGTAGAGCTGTGAAAAGAATGGCATACACAAAATTAGACCCTTTTCTCACTCTCTGAGAGAAATTATATACTAATAAATTGAACAAATTCCATCTCTAAGTAGTATGAGATTTTCTCCTAAGCTGAAGAAACCAATAATTTGTTGCTTTTCATTTACAACACTTTGATAATAGAACCAAGAAAATGATTAGAAACACAATTGATGATAGCCCAATTGCAACGCCAAGAACAACCTTACTTGGTCCATGATGACCGCTCTGCCTCTGACTACTACCGTCATCATCACTGTTGTAATCATCAGAGCTGCTGTCAGCAGCAGATGAGTCCTTGGCTGGCGGTGGTGACATTGGCCTACCATGTTTATCACAAGGAGCAATTCCTAGCTTTGCTTTCACAGCAATAGTTGAATGATTGTAACAGAGATTGTCATTGCCACCAACTTTGAACACCTCTAGTCTCTTTAGAAACGAAGCATTAAATGGCAAAACTCCATGAAAACTATTCTTCTCGAGATTCAGGTATTTGAGCTTCTTCATGTCTGAAATGAACTTCGGAACAGTCCCATTTAGCTGATTAGACCCCAGATCAAGATGCACTAAATCTGGTATTGCAGCTATTGAATCCGGGACCGACCCAGACAGTGTATTTGAGGACAATGACAAATTCTGCAGGGAAGTTAAATCCCCAATTGTAATTGGAATTTCACCTTCAAGAGAATTTGACGACAAATCCAAGATCAAAAGATTTTCCATGACATTTATTGAAGATGGTATCTTTCCTTTCAGCTGGTTTCCTGACAAATCTACATGTGTGAGATTCGGATGCCAGTGCTTAGGAAGATATCCGGTGAGATTTGTGTGTGAAAGTGTCACAGTGTGCAACTTTTTGATGCTATTGAGAATGATAGAAGGGCCGCTTGCATTCACAGTGACTTGAGATACAGTTAAATCTGTTACGTTTTGCAGCCTACTAAGCCAGACCCCAGTGAGTCTCTTGAGACTGCTAATGCAAGTAAAAGAACGCAGATTTGAGGTAAGCTCAGAGGGGAAGCGGATGGGTGAAATCGGACAGTTGATGAAGTTAAGAGAGGTTAAAGTGGAGAGAGACTTGAGGGCAGTGAGGGACAGAGCAACATCATCAGAGCAGTTGGACAGATTGAGGGCGACGAGGTGCCTAAAGGGCTTAGAGGAGTCACAGAGGGTGGTGGAGTTGTGGAGTGGAGAGCAGGGGTCTTTGGTGGGAATGTTAAGAGATTGGAGGGCTCTAATTTGTTTCGGATCAAGTGTGGAAGCTGAAATGGGAGTGGAGGGTGTGGGAGTTTTGGGACCAGGAACAGGGGTGGAGGACTTAGGAGCCGGAGAGGTGGAAGGTGTGGGTGTTTTGGGCGTAGGAATAGGGATGGAGGACCTAGGGGCAGGGGAGGTGGAAGGTGTGGGTGCAGTGGGAGCTTTGGTTGGAGAGATACTAGTGTTGGTGGTGGGAGGGTGGAGAGAGGTGGTGGCAGTGGTGGAAGACAAGAGGAGGAAGAAGGAGAAGAAGAAGAAGAATGGAGGACCTGGAGCCATTTCTTGAATTGGGAGAAGTGAAATGTTGGAATGCGTACAAAGTGGGAGGAAATAGGAAAGAAGGAAGTGATTCAATTGAAGAAGAAGAAGAAGAAAAGTAGTAGTAAGGATTAGATTCAGTGAGCAAAGTGACAGTTGGGAGGATAGTCATACAGCCTTGGATTTCAATGTAATTACAAAACTTGCACTGGACTTATATCAGGGTGGCCTGGTGCGTGGCTGCAAGCCTGCAAAACGACACAAACCACCACCTCATTGCTATTTGCCCTTCCTTTACAGACGTTACTTTTGAGTTTTGATCGTCTTTTTAACTTTATACCCAGAGAATAGTTATGGTGTCAGGAGAAAGAATACTATCTTCTTCATTTTCTTTCTTGTTTTAAGGAAAGCTCTAATATGCAATGTTGTCATTGCCATAGTTACTGTTATAAAAATTGGCACTTTTGTTTTTGGTTGCAGGTGTCAAAGGGTCAATGGATAGAAGAGGCCAAATTCAAGTCCCCAAGATGAAGAGAGCTCCACAATAGCAATTGAATATTGTACCTGTTCTTGAACCCACCCCCCCCTTCCCCCAAGAAATGCTAATACCATTATCCTAAGTATAGTTCCTTTTTTATTTTTAATGTAACATAGTATAATCTAAACTTAAAAATCAACACATGCAAGAGATTAGTTTTGTTTAATATTTCAATTTAAGTATAGAGATAACAATCATTTTCTTGACCTTTGTTCTCAAGCTTGCCTTGGTATTTCTTACACTTTTCATGAGTATTTATTCCTTGTATTGTAGACTAGACCATGTGTGCATGGCTGCGCCAACAAACTACACACTTATTTAACTCTATGTCTAATGAGGGAAATAGCATAGGCAGATGAGTTCTTGATTTTAGCATTTTCTTAAGAAAAACTGAGTTGTATAGGGAGAAAAAGAAAAGTTGATAATGATTTCGGATTCCTTTTCAAGTCAAGAATTTTTTTGCATATTAGTCTTCCCTCTCAATATGCTCTTTGCTTCTGTCATTATAACTCTCTCTCTCTCTCTCTAAAATAAATTTTGCTAAACAGAATCTATTTGTTGCCTTGGATCTTACAGCTTCTACTAAAAGGGAAGGCAAAAATGTGAAAACTTGCTTCAACTCCTCATATGAGAAAGTTCTGAGAATATAGCATTTTTGCCAAACCAAGAAAGAGGATATTTCTTTGAGAGAAGGCTGGAAAAACAAAATCTGCCCATAATAGGCTAGTGAGATCAAAAAAGTAGAAGTGTTCCATTAATAACCCTCTCCATTGTTGATCCAAATAAAGAAGGGTAAAATTTACCAACTATCTTTAAACTTTTATAAATTTTAATTTTAATTTTTGAACTTTAAAATGTGTTATTTTAACTTTCAAATATTTAAAACACTTAAAAAATAGTTATTCTGACAATTGAAACTATTAAGTATTCAGAGAAGTTCATCAAATAACTCTCACACGACCTGTTTTATGAATATTTTTGTCCCTCATAACTGTCACAATATGATACAAAATTTCTTTCTAATTCTTACAAAGTAACTTTCATATATGATAAAAAAATTTGTTATAACTTGCGTATATTTTATTTTTCTTTTCAGATTTTTTTTCTTGGTAATTCAATTATCCTTTTAATAAATGGATTCCTCTCTTCTATAGAGATACCAAAAAAGTTATTATCTATATAGAATTGAATCTGGGTTTTTCTTTACTATTCATCACGAACTGAATATGATTTTTTTTCTTTTTTTTCGCATCTTTATATTTGAATTTTGTTTATTAAAGGGTAAAATCTGTAATTTTTGTTGCATGGTTGGATTCAAATATGTGCGAGAGAGTAATCCCAAGATTATTGAGGCGCATAAGAAGTATGAAGTCAAATTTTGAAATTGTTGTTAATTATAAGAAGAAATTTAAAAAGAAGATAATGAGATTAAAATTGGAGAATAATATTTTGGAAGTAAAAAATAGGAGAATAAGAGCTAAGATCTGATGGTTTTTTATTGTACTTGGAATTTTATTATTGGAATGGTTATTTTTTATGTATTTTAAATGTTCGATAGCTAAAATCACACATTTTAAATTTTAAGAGTGAAAATTAAAAATTGAGAAAGTTCAAAGTGTAGCTGGCATATTTTACCCAATAAAAAATAATGATTAGCATATTAACTTCTTAAAAATGGCTATAAGAATTTTCTCCACTATATAATGTATATCTGTTTAAACATGATTATAAGATTTTTTTTCTAATGTAGAACATTTAACTTCTCAAACATTATTATAAGAGTTATCTCTATTATAAAATGTTTAGATTCTTAAATTTGATTATAAGGGTTTCTTAGGGAAAGGCTAAATCTATACATCTCCAGCCTAAATCCACACCCTGTCTATTAATATTTATTAATTAAACAAAGGTGTCATTCCCTATTCTTACTTCTAATCAATTATGCCACAATTTTTTTATATGTAGATTAATTATTTTAATGACAAATAATTAATAAAAGTCGAACAGTTATTAATTATATTTTTTCCTCTTAATGTATCTCCTCAATAGTCTCTATTTTTTTCTTTCAATCTTTGATAAATCCTCTATTTTATCAATATTTTAATCTATTAATAACATACATAATTATAAGAATAAATAAAATCAATAGTTTTTACATCAAATGGAATCCTATACTATACTTACTATATACTTTCACAAATTTTACAAAGTATGAAAGAGAAATAATGAGAAATAAAACTTTTAATATATAATAAATATATTAATTTCAATTCTTATAGAAGATATTATTTTTTAATAATTTAATTCATACATAGTTTCGTTCACTTAGATTAGTTTGATGTTTACTCGAGATATAATTTAGTATAAAAGTTAAAAATAAAAGAAAATTGAAATAAGATTTTAAAATTAGAAGAGAAGAACGACATTTTTTGTCACATAGTTCACATAGTGGAGTTTATTTTCACGGCCTCACCAAGGCACTATATGTTCAAATAGTTCTCAATACATACTTAATTCACAAACAATAATGACATATGAGAGAAGAATCCAGCTTGTGAAATTAATCATCTATAATGTAGGGTACCATGTGGTGTAGGTAATCGACATTTTCCTCTCATTTCATCTCCTTTGTGGATTGCAACCACATAAACAGATTGAGTCTATAAAAACTCTGCTCTTTTTGGCAGAAAAGATCAATTGCAATAGAACAAAATAGATTGATCAGCTAATCTTTGTTGTCATTAACTTTGTCATTACACACCAGAAGAAATGTAAAATATTGCTAGTATTTCTTACATCTTCCTTTTCTATGACTTTTTCTTCTACCATGTCTCTCATCTCAGAGTGCTCCAAACTTCCAAAGCATATGATTCAGACAGTGCATGAAGTACAAAATTGTAATGAGAATCCAATATAGGTTTGCAATGATCTCAGGAATGGTCAAATGACATTGAACAAAGCTGCAACTCACACTAAGCAGAAGGGAAAGCAAAATTTCTCTTCCGACTTTCCTTGGAGAATCTCAAAGAAGCTCAACAATCAATGGAAAGGCAACCCCCCGGAGTCAGAGGTTTACCAGCATTATCGTTGACAAATGGATCAATCTTCACCCAAACAAGAGAGAAGACAGAGGCTAAAAGCACAGACCACAGCACCACAATAGTTGGAGTTCGGTTTTGCCGCCCCATGAGACCTTTGAGGAATGGATAGAGATGAAAAATCACCCAAAATGAAAAGAAGACCTTCCCAAATAATGGCCCCCAAGTTTCATATCCACCATTTAGAGCATCAGAGAATCCAGCTACTACTCCAACCAGGTTAACAATGAGAATGGATGTAGGAGGGATCAAAACTGTTGTCCATTTTATGATATAAAGCTCTCCAAACTCTGCATCATCTGCTGCTTTGGCAGTAACTGTGAAATTTGTATCCACACCAGCAAGCATTTTGAGGAATCCTTGGAAAACAGCAAACAGATGGGCTGATACACCTCCGATAACCCAAAACTGTTCGTTACGCCACCACTCCTCAATGCCAACACCACTCCACCGCAGCTCAAGCACACTAGTAATAATAATGGAAAGAAAAAGCCCCAGAAACAAAACACTTGCAAGATTTGAGAGCTGAATTCAAGACATGGGAAATCATTGAGGGTTAGTTCCATATTGTATCATCAGGAGACAGGCTAAAGAAATGAAGTAAATCCTGATCAATGGAGATTTAGCAGTAAAAAAAATTACCGTTGGTATAATGAACTTTCCCGTAAGAAGGCAGATAGCTGGGATTAAGCAGTATGCTATAAGAGGAAGAGATGTGAAAGGATAGACAATTGTATTGACGTATGCAAGTCTTTGTAGCCATTTAAGACGGCCACCTCCACATCCATACCACAAAGGACAATGTCTGCTCAAGAAAATTTCCACAGATCCCAATGCCCAACGAAGAACCTGATGCAGACGATCAGACAAGTTAATTGGAGCTGATCCTTTAAATGCAGGCCTCACAGGCATACAGTACAATGATCTCCATCCACGGCAGTGCATCTTGAAACCCGTCAAGATATCCTCAGTAACAGACCCATAAATCCATCCAATCTGCGATAAAGCAAAAAACTCAGCATTTCCAGGGAGATTTCTAAGTGAAATAAATGAATTGCAACTTCTGGGACCATGCAACAAGCATGATGAGAAAGAGTGAGATCTTCATATGATAAAAACTAAAATAAGCTTCTTGTAGGTAGGACTGATCCATAGGTCTCAAATCAATATGACATACACCACTACCTCTAAATCGAAATGTTCATAACAAATAAGCAACTATCATCCAAAATAATGTAGATTTCTTTTGAAAAAAAAACAGGATAAGAGCAACTTTCTGACCTCTTTACCCCATGCTGTCTTCTCTTCATAACCACAGCTGATGACATGAATTGCTTCTTTAATCAGTGTTGATGAATTTGCAGACTCAGCTATTCCCCCATTTTCCATAAGTGTGGACTCGATAAATACAGTAGATATGCCAAAAGTCTTCTCAAAGCTCATTTGAGATATGAGCTGTGACCTCTCATGCTCATCATAACCTAAGACATCATGATTTGCATCTCAATTACTTCAACATCATAAGTAATAAAAAATTTTAGCTATTGATTTGTTGTAACTTACTCTCAATTTCCCGGAGATTAAAAATTGCAGAATTAAGATCTTCCCTTTTTGCATCACGATAAACCTCTGCAGGATCTTTCTCTTTTGTAGGCTTCTTACGTGGGCAGCAGCAACAACAGCTGCCACAAAATGAATGAGATGAAGAAGCCTTCTGAATACTGGGCAAAGATGGTGGCCCATAACCATAAAGTGCTTGCCGGTTGAAAACACAACCTGTTCCCACATAAACAGGTCCTTGAATGCCATCCAACCCTTTCATGTTAATCTGAGTTAATGAAATAAGTTATTGCAAGGCAATCAGACATACCATATGCAGTCATTATGTGTGAAGTACTGTTGTAAAGCAAAGGTCAAAACTAAATCAGAACTGAAGGGATAAGTGTAGCATTCACAGGAAAAAAGAGACCATTTGATGGCTTGAATTTAATCCACAGATTTTTCATTTATGACACTGAATTTAATAGAACAAGAAATCTTACATCAAAGAAAACAGTGTTGCGATTAGCATATCTGTCACTTTTATCAATACCATCAAATCTCTGAGGGAACTGCACATAGCACACATCCCTGCCAACTTCTGGATCCATGAAGAAACACATTGCTTCACGAATTGCCTTGCTATTATTGACGTAGTGATCACAATCAAGATTGAGAATGTATGGTGCATTTGTGAGAACTGCAGAAACCCGTACCTGTAAGAAATGAAAATTTTGGCACAAGTGTATTAGTATAGTAAGATTTGTGCAATTAGTTAGCTCTTTCACAAGAAGTAATACATACCAGAGCATTTTCAGCACCTGCTTTTTTGTGGTGTTGATAGCCAGGTCTCTTCTCTCTTGAGACATAAACCAGTCGAGGAAGTTCATTTCCATCTATATCATGAGCACCGGTATGTCCTAGGAAAACCTAACAAGGGGACATATAAGACTTTAGCAGATTAAGCCTATTATATTGGTAGTGTATGACAGATGAAATTTATAGAACCACCAGGGACAAATAAAGGAAGCAAAAGCATGGTATAATTGCAACTGATCATCTGGTTGGAATATACCTATTCTGGATGTGAAAACAATTGAAATAAGGATTACATTTTTCGTGGCATATTCACAAGCTGACTGAGCTATACTATGTATTCCATTTCTAAGAACTCATCCAATTAATTTTGTGTTGCCACTCTAAGTAATTGGATCTAGATGCAGTAGCTTCTTGACAAATGAAATGATTATGATTGCAAGTGGCAGAAGATAAAGTTGATCACCTAGATCGATTGGAATGAAACATCTTGTGTCATTGGAAATGAGAGAGAGTACGGTTCAGTAATTTGACCTGAATCATGCCAGGGTGGTCGCGTGGGTTATTTCCAGGCCAAGGTGTCCCATCTTGCATAGTCCAGCCCTCCTCTGGAGTTTTTTGGGCCTTGGCTACCAAGGCATTTATCCTTACTTTGTACTCTTCATATTCTCTCTGAAATTGAGGGAACAAAAGTAACAATCACTGGATTGTAGTGCTAAAACTACTACTATGTTATCATTAATGTATCATATAACTGTCTAGGAGTTCTAAGCAGGATGTGGCTGCAAATTCTTACCTTCATTGCTCTGCGTTCCTTGACAAATGAAGGTTGCACTTTGTCTTTCAAGTAATCAAACTTTTGCGAGAAATAAAACTCAGGTGCTCGTGGTTCAATTGAAAACTTCTTGCAGAATGGAACCCACTTCCTTGCAAAATCAGCAGTTTCCGCTAGAGATTCAAAGGTAAGCATTGCAGCACCATCATCAGATACATAGCAGGAGACTTTATCAACTGGATAGTCCACAGCAAGGATTGAAAGAACAGTATTTGCAGTAATCAGAGGAGGTTCTTTCATTGGATCAACTGTACTCACAAAGAAGTCCACTGCAGCAAGCTGAGAGGGTTCACCCTCTCTTTCATACCTGGCCAATCAGGGGAAAAGTATCATGTTTCATGCCAAATCATTTTTTAAGCCAACAAAAGTTTTTAGCTTGAATTGAGTGAATAAACTTGAGAGACAATACAACATGCTTCATAAACCAATAGATTCTTTTAAATCTGTAGTATAGTTACATTCTATTATTGCTCAATAAAGTACTATAGTTATGCTTAAATTCTATGAAATCAAGAACAACCAAAATGTACACTATCTTCATGTAAAAGTATATACCTTGCAGATAGTCTGTCAATAAATGTCTCTCTGTTTATAGGGGTCCACTTAGGGAACTGATCCAACACCCAAGAGAAAGCAAACCAGATCTCGCAAATAACAGAAGTAAGCCAAAGAGGATAGGCACTATCCACAGGATGAGTTACTCTATAGTGGAAAAATAGACCCAGAATGATCAACCGCACTATAATTATAGTTCTGTAAGGGGTGAGTTGTGTTTTTGGTAATGGAACAACTCTTGACAGTGGTTGTAAAGCCTCCGCTGACCTGCATATGCATCACATCTCAGATCCACAGAACATGTGTACATCCAAGCCATCAAATTAAAATTAGCCGACATATAAAAACTTTGGATGCAAGGAGAATGATAAAATTTATGTCATCCCAAGTATATGCAAGGTTATCATTAGTAAAACATTTTAGTGGCTTCGAATTTATTGCAGCTTTTGAAAAACTTACAGCTGCTTTTCTTCCATCTGCTGCTCTCGTGGAACTGGAGCTTCTTTTACAGGCTTATTTGCACCCTTTTTCTTCTTGTTCTTCTTATCCTTCCAACTCTCCACTCTATTTTTCCATATTGGATTCCCAGATTCATCATTATATTCTTCAATAGAGAAAAAGAAAAAAGGAAAAGCATAAGTTAGCAATCTAAAAAAAAAGTAATGGAAGGATGAGATGTACATAATGATATATATTTTAATTTACTGACCACTATCCACTGTGGAAATGCTACTTATATTTCTAGCATGAAGTCCGACATCCTGCAGCATGCAAAGATTCCTCATAACAATCACTTAAAGTTACACGGATCATTCTCATTTTTATTTTTTGAATTATGAAGAGAGAAAGCATCAGAGACTATTGTGACAAAAAGTGCACAGGATATTATTAATAGCCAAACCTGTTCAATATGCAGGTGAGAAGCCGTCGCAGTATGAGTTCCAGGTTCTTCTGGTTTTATGTCAGATGTTGAGCTGTCTGCACCATATATTTTTGAAACCAGGTAAGATTTATGGACTCAAGAACCAAATATTTCTAAGAACATTTCCAAGTTAAAATAGTGATTAGATTCTCCTCAAATGTTCAGCCAACTATAGGCCATCAATATAAGATTCGTAAAGACAACGTGTAAAAGGTGTTATCCTGTGTAAAATTTTCATTTTGGATTTTGGATTTAGATGAAGAAGACCTTGATCTAGAATCAGGTGAAATTTAATTGATATCAATAAAGGATTCTGCTCAGCAAAATGGTTTCAGCTTGTGTAACTATGCCTAAAGATCCTTTTAAGAAAAAGCTTATCTCGATGAATGTCCCAACACACCACAGGATTAATTGTTTGAGCTTGGAACAAGGATTATAAATGTAATTAGCATAAAACTAGTACAAGCAACTTGCAGTTATGAGCCACTCTCAGAAGACACAAACAGATATAGTAAAGAACTTGAATTTTTTGTGTGAGCATAACATAGACATTTTAAATTCAAAGATGTTAACAATTTAAGTATGATCATCATTGAACAATTGGCTGAAACATGATGAATTCAAGGACATACCATCATATGGAGTGCCACACCGCAAGCATGCTGTTCTCCCTTCCTTGATTTCACAGTCGAAACAAGATTTGCAAATAGGATAGTTACATTCATGGCAAGCCACAAACACTTCACCATTTGAGTTCAGCCCCACTTGTTCACCACAAGTGTTGCAAATTGGATCCCCAGACTCCATCATCTTCACTTCACCTCCTCTTTCACCCAACTTTCTCAGACTCTTTTGTTACCTCTTTATTCTTCTTTATATAAAAAAGATTCAAACAAAGCAGGAACTGTTGCTTACTATATTCTATATTGAGTTCTCGTGTAAGTGTGTGCATTTTAGTAATCTTGAAGAAAGGTGGCGGGTGATAGGATTGGGATGTAGGTTAGCTGTCGATGTCATGCAGTAGTTCCTTTTTCTTTTCTTTTTTTTTTCCCCTCTTCTGACACATACAGTCAGTCAGAGAGAGGCAGAGGGGTGGGGGTTGGGGGTGTGGTACAGTGGGGGAAAGTGAGATAGGAAGCAAGGTCATTTGCTGTCTTGTGAAGTTGTTGCTGGAGTTCGAAGGAAGGGTATGGTTGGGCATGGTGCATCTCAACTAACAGAACAGAGCAGTCTTAAGGAACAAGGACATAACTACTGAACTGAAGCAACAATCAAAGGCACACCTCTTGACCCCTGGCAGTAAAAGAAAGCCATGAATAAGGCCGCTTACCATATCTAATAAGTTTACTGTAATTTGCATACGAAGTTCTGCATAAGTTTACTGTATTTGGCTACAATAACTTTTTTTTTTCCCCTCTAAAGATAATTCATTTGCAAAAAAAAAAAAAAAAATAAGTAGTTCATAAAAATAGAGAAAATATAATATTTCTAATCTTTAGATGGATAAAATATAAGAGAGAAAAGGTAGAGAGATGGAATGTAACTTTTATGAGTGTATTTGTTTGGCTACAATCTATGATCCATGTACATAAATCAACGTACATTTGCTGGTGTGTTTCTTTGATTTCTGTACTACGTTTTCATTTTTCTCTAATTTTTGGCATACAATAATCCTCATCATGCAACAAGAACTTCATAAATTCTCTGCCCATTCTCCTTCATTTCACCCCCGATCATGTATCCCTCTTCAGATACAAACGTCACCAAATTGCATAAAATCTTCGGATCCTAGCTGCAGCCATCAAAATGCTGCCCGCAATGCTGGAAAGAAGCACTGCCTGCCTCTGATAATTCAGACCAAAAAAATGATGATAAGATCCTCATTCAGTCCTCGACCAGTTATTTGGATTCTTGTTGTCTACTTATAGCTTTCGATTATGAGATGCTAATTGAGGAGCATTTCACACATCAAGCCTCAGCAGAAGTGAAGCGCCCAAACTATCCTAAAAGTGGCCTTCTACGTCCAAAAGCAAGAAAACAGAGCAGCCACAAAAGGAAAGAGTGCTCTTTGATTCTTTCTTTCACAGGCGTTGCGAGCTGGGCAAGGAGGTGGTCAGACAGATAATGCAACTCTGGGTTTCGTGGAAAGGATGCATTCGGTCGATATTTGTACATAAATCTTGTGAAGTACATTGCGCAAGAGAACAAAGAGAGTAATTTCGTCGTTACTTCTCTCGATCTCTGACACGATGAAGGATATAAATCTCTAAACAAAGAACATTTGAGATGGCTAATTCTGGTCAAGATTTGTGCAAAAATGGATAAACAGAATGGTCTTGAACACATATCCGAACTTAAAGAGTACAAGCTTTTCAATTGACCCATTATAAATGTAACATATAAGCAAAAAACACGTATAAGTACAGCTCTTGACTCAAGTTACAGGAATTTTAGCTACCTCCTTTAGGGGTACAACATTTTCATCCCTCTTCCCTCTAAAAATCTCAAGGAAACGAAAGGAAATTCTGTTTGAAACTGGCAACATCTCCATGGACAAAATTCTACCCGGAGCAGAAGGTTGCAATTTCTTGAAATGAATGCAAAGCGAATCTGAAAGTTGATGTAAAGAAGCAGAGATGCAAAGAAGGAAAGCAGAGATTTACAAAAATATTGAACTCTGTTAGTAATATCAGCCTGAAAACTTACTAGGGTTACTCTGTTAGTATCAGCTTGAAAACATGCTAAGGTTGCTTTCAGGTTGCTCTAAGAGGTCAAAGTTCTACTTATCATTCACGTGACAGTATAAACCTTGACCACCCTGGATGTATCGCAGACAACTAGGTTTTCTGCATCAGTGGGTGTAGTGCAGAGCCAATTAACCTGATCAAATATAAACTCAAACCATGAGATATTAAGTAAAGAATGAGATATGAAAAGCAAAATATGAGGAATGCAATGTAAAAGAGCTTACCTTTTTTGTCAAGTTAAAATTGGAGTGTAGGATGTCACTATTGCTGCTACTTTGACCAGCATCAGAAGATTTCAACCAATCCCACACCTTTATTGATTTGTCATTGCCTCCAGAAATTATAAATTTCCCTTTCTCCCCAAATATTGAGAAGGCCCTAACATGAGACAAAAACATGTCAGTAGTGCTTGATGGTGCATGGTAAATTTCAAGCAGAAATATCAATAAATGAATCCAAGTCTAGCACACAACTACAATACTTACACACAGGATACAGCAGCAGTATGTCCTCCCACAGTGTGATCCAAATGCAATTTCCTTCCATCTGGATGAACTTGAGAATCAGCAGGAGAAACAGAATTTTCTGACATCAACTTGGTACCTTTCTTGGGTTTAATTGAACTTTTAGACTTGTTTGCTGCAAGTTCCAATTCAACATTGATGATATCTATAACACCATCACCCCTAGCCACAACACAGATCTTGCCTAATTTATCAACCATGTCAGCTTCAGGAACCGCGAGGGCATGAACAAAAGCAGGATTCAAACATTGTCCCATATGACCTCCATCACCTGCGTCAGACACGCCTACAGCAACAGTAGAGATTCCCTATTTAGCTTATGAAAGCAGGATACTAACACGGTACTTTGTGTTAATTTGAAAGGAAATTTGGCAGACATCAATAGGGATATCAGAATACAAATACCCACCAAAATCTATAATCTTCTGAGGGCGTCCTTTGGAAAAGTCCCACATAACAAGCTTTGAATCAAGACCACCGGTAATGACTGCAAAATACAACAGCACAAAATAATGGCCAACTAAAATGATTAAAACTCAACTTAGTTGGAAATAAACAATTTAATGAATCATAGCACATCAGTGATTTGGGATGCTAAGTTTTCAACTCATAGCACATTGATAGTCAGAAGAATACAGATAATCTTCTTACCCCTCATAAAATTTGCACATTATAAACACAGCTAAAAACATTATTTCTCTGATGCAAGAGGCACAACTTCAAATCGTTCGGCATAAACATTAGCTTAGAATTTATTATGCCTTGGGACAAACACAGTGTATAAAGTATTTTGCTGTCAGAAAAGGACGGGTAAGCTGTGGCAAAACCTTATCCCCATAAGCAAATGTTGTCATACCTATGACATGGTGTAGAAATACTTTCCAACGACAATAGGTATAATGCAAACTCTAAAATTCAAACTTATACTTCAATCAACGAAAATTACTCAAACTTAAGTTTCTTATTGATTGGTTCATTTTTGTGCAGTAATTGCAATTGAAAGAAAGTGAGAGAAGAGAAGATATGATGTAATGAATCAAATGAGAGGAAATGAAGAACATCCATTTTCGTTTTTTTCTCTATTTGGAAAGAGAAAAAGGAGGGCAAATAGATGAAAGAAAAAGAAGCAAAAAGAAAGCAACACAAATGCACCCAGAAATATCAGTAGAAGAAGCAATGGACAAAATTCTTGCTAATGGAATTTGCAGCCACCCAAGGAAGGATGCTCATAACAAAGTTCACATGTCATTTCACCAAAAAAACAGCTAGGATTGGATTAAGTGTCCTTCAGTATCTCAAAAGAAGATAAATTAAAATTATTACCTTCCCAAGGTTTCCAAGGAAGGAACTGAACACTGCTACAAATCTGGAGAATTTAGTTAAGGAAATGCAGATGGTGCATTGCTTTAGAAAAAGAAGCCACTAGATCAAAAGTTTCAAAAGATGTGAACTAGTAAATTGGAGGTCTTTGTTTTAAGGAAATTAAAACTGAAAGTATGTCTGATGCAGCCATCAGGACAAAAGATAGATCCTAAAAAGCCAGTTTGTGAGGTATTTAAGCAGACAGAAACCAACTTAATTACTTAAAGGATTGATAATTACCAAAAATTCACGACATCATCAAAAAAAAAAAAATGGAAAAAAACAACAATGAAGTTTGACTCAACAAACTAACTATCTCATCTGTTGAAGGATACACTTGAATGAACAGATCTTAATGTTTTATAAAGGCAATGTTGACGGATGTCAATGATCTGTAAGAAAGATAATGAAACAGGAAATTAATGGAAGGATAACATATTTTCAAGTATACAGAGTAAAATTTACTTGACGATTTCTGTTGCTCTCAATAAAGTCTAATACTGCTTAGCCTCTATTCCAAGGCCTTATTCATCTGCTTTTTTCTGCTCATATTTCTTTCCACCAGGGAAAAGAGTTGATTAGTAGCTCCATGATTTTGGTGTGCCTGTCTAATGTGAAGTGAAAAAAAAAAAAACCGGATAGATCATCTTCATGATTGGTCATCTTCTCATCTCATTCCTCAACACTAATTATATCTTTACATATTAAACAAAAAAAAAAAAAAAAAAAAAAAAGAGGATCTTCTTCCACAATATCTTAAGGCTTGTACCTTGGCACTAGCCTATGAAGAGTGGCAGAGGTAACAGAATTCCTTCACATGATAGAAGTTATGTCCAAAAAGAAAATGTTAATTCCTTGCTTGATAGATTATATTATCAGAATTAGGAAGAAAAAGTGACAACAAATTAATAGGCAAGGACATGGACGCAAGGATACATTTATATTTATATTAAACCTTCTCTTTCTTAAGAATTGCCAAAGGAAAGAAAGAGTGGCGCGGGGGGTGGTGGCAAGGAGAGGAGGAGTAGGGACAAATCGAACCGGGAAAAATAGGAGATGTAATTAACCAATATCAATTGCTTTTTTCTTGGTCAGAATATTGAAGTGAAGAAGCAAAAAAGTTGAAAATGGATTCTAGATTCTTAAAATTTTCTGTGTGCTTTTCTTCTTTTCTATTTTTGACACGATTATCATAAAAAAATTCTGAGGCTCTTCATGATAAACAAAGATGTAAATTGTGGTGCATGCACAGAAGAGAGGAGGGGATGGCATCATGATGGACCAAAATCTCTCCCCCTTATAACTTGATGCAATCCCAACTTAAAGATGATGTAGACCCAACCCACCTAGGTCATACGGCAATTGCAATGTTCATGTTCGTCATTGAAGCCCCTAATCTTACAAAAAGAAAAGATCAAAAGGTTGTTAAAAATAGAACTGACATATTAACAAGTACCTTAACATCACCACAATCATCTGCTGCAGCAAGGAAAGATGACTTCGAATGGCAAGCTATCTGCAAACCAGAAAAAAAGCTTTAGAATTGATTGAGATAATAACAATCACCACAACAAATTATAAAAAAGAAACCTTTACATCATTGTGTTCATATTCCAAAATGAAAAAGGAACAAGAATTTGAAAACTTAGAAAAAGTAAAACTAGATAAGTGAAACTTTTGTAGGGGAGCAACAGGGCTTGGGTGCTAATGCTACTTCTGCAGAGAGCTTGGCCTTAAAATTCTACCAGAATGATTTCACACCTCAACAACAAGTTGTATACCCAAAGAATGAGGATAATCACATTTCTTAGTGGACCACCTGTCATGTGCTTAAACTCTCCCCAGACACTATTGGGGGGTGTTGTGTGTGTCTGTGTGTTTTTGGGTCGTGGGGGGGTGCAAAGAGATGGATTATTATGTTTTCTTTGAATTAAAATACTACTTTACAGTTAAAAAATGTTTGACAAGCACAGGAAACTTCGAAAAACCACCTTCAATGCTTTTATAGCTTTTTATATCCATGCTCGCTCCGTGTGTGTGTTTTGGTGGGGTGGGGGTGGGAGAGAGGGGGGGGAGGGATTTCAAAACATAGATGTGATCTTTACCTCATGAGATACTTTTAACATCTTAAGAAAGGATCATAGAATTACTTCCATCCCATGAGTATCATACAGAGATAGCATTGCAAAGGAAAGACGAATGTTCAGAAAGTCAACAGGAAAAGAAGGATGATACCAACATGTAGATTTAGCTGTGATATAGTAGATAGTCAGATTATAAATTGGTTCAGAGAGAGTTTGAAGATATAGACTACAGGAAAGAGAACACGGACACATTGAGGATGGATGACCTCTTGAACCAATCTCCTGATACTCGCCAAACAGTTAACTAGTGTTAACATCAGAAATCAGGTGAGACACGTGCAACTGAGGAGCCTACCTTTGACAGTGAGATGAAAGAAACCCCAACTCCCACATAACAGATCATGAAGTACCATTGATAGATAATATACAGGCCAATTCTTGGTGACTCCAGTAAATTACGTACTCAAATGATTAGAAGGAAAAAAAAAAAAGGAAAATGCTTCCAAGAGCACCAATATTGAATTAAGGACGGGAGAGAAATAGATATGTATACAAAATGTCAAAGGCAACAAATTCCTTCAAGTATCAAGCAGAAGAGACAAGCACCGTAATTGACCAGTTCAAAGATTCATGACCACATTACAGCAAGACAAGGTGCATAAGAAAAGGATGTGCACCTGATTTATTTCATCCTTGTTATAATTGTAAGTATCTAGTGGCTTCCAGGAAGAACTGGCCTTCAATGCAGCAAAAGCTCAAATTTCAGTCTAAAATTACACACAGAGAGACATAATAAGAATAAGCCCCTCCTCCCAAAACCCAACCAATGTGTGGGACAATGCTGGTGGGTAGAGGGTCAGGACAGGGCAAAGAAAAGACATTGAAACCACGCTTCATAGTATAGGATGCCCAGACGACACAACCAAAATTCAAATAAGTAGTAACCACGAATGGGACTAAACATGTATGCAACTGGCACCTTAAGCTTATTAACATACTCTGACAGATTGTTTCAATATTCATCCCATAGCTATAAAGAAGTAGAAGACATCACAGAAGAAAGCCCAAATGAATCATGGGGCAAAGGAGTTCTCTATCAACCATGGAATCCATTAACTAACAGAGATTTCCCTTTAGGCTTCCGAAATTTTTTATCGCATTTCAAAACAACTAATATATCTTGTCCCCTCAACATTTCATAATGTAAAGCATTTAAATAGATAGGAAGAAGATGTCAATGGACCACCTTAACTGCCAGTTCGGCATCAATTCCTGCAGTGAAATAAACTGCTCATTGTATGTTAAAAAACAGTAAGTCCCAAACCTTTGTTCTCTCACTGTAGTGTATATATGAAGCGCAATAAAACATATCCAAGCACTAATCCATGATTAATTGAACCAAATACAAACACATTGAAAAGCAGACAAATCTGTGCCATCAAAAGGGTATCTAAAGCAACAGATAGTAACAGAAATACAGATGGCAATGGGACCACCCAAAGCTACAACAAATTTTGCTATGATTATATACAAGCCTTAAATGGTTTAGTCTGACAAATGACAAAATTTTAAACTACTTTAAACAGTTGTAGTTACCATATGTATATCAAGACATTTGACTTCATTTCCAACAGAAGCATAAACTTTATCTTCACTACCTGTACCAAAGAAGAAATTTTGAGATTGTGAACACATCTCTCTCTGGCTCTCTCTCTCTCTCTCTCTCTCTCTCTCTCTGAGTAAATATCAACATACAAAAAAATAATAATAATAAAAAGAAAGAATAATGCAGACTGCTTACTATAGGAGACTACCATTGTTTTAGAACTTCAGATGTGAAGAAGCATTACTGTATGCCAATTCAAACTCTTACCATTTCTTTTTCCCTCTAGAATGAGGTATTAGGAAAGAAAATCTGGAAATCTTGTTAAACATGTCATCCCACAAGTAAAGGGGTAATCTATCTTGCTATCTTGCAATTATTCTCGTTAGCTACAATAACATATACAATATATACACTTGAAAGCTTGGAAATTTATAGTACTTAGTTATTCTAGTTTCTCCGAGGCACTAGCTAAGTGTAAAACATAACTAGACATCAGTACCTTCTTCTGCAATGACCACCCTATAAGCATAAATATAAAACTACGAAAATATGAAATCTTCTAGCTTTGATCAGTAAAAATTGGATATTCTAATTCTAAAAATTATATCTTGAAGTTCATAACCAGAACCCTCAAAACAATAGAGGAAACTTGAAAAGGAAAGATTTTGGAAGGAGGAAAATGAAATTCAATATCCTAAACACAACTTCTGCCATCCCATAAAACAATTCTATGCAATTGAGCCATTAGAGGACCAAAGTATAATTACCAAAATAAATTAAAAGGAAAAAATAAATGGAGCTCTAACCTGGCTTGAAACACAGTGATGAAACGGGATTGTGATTGCCGACATCCGTTACAAATAACACATCTTTGCAGCGCATATCGAACCAGCATACACACCCATCCTAGTTTTCCAGTTTCCATGACAAGATTACAAACAATGATTCAATTAAATCCCAATCACCATAAGATTGAAAATATGCAAGAAGAGTAAAGAACACTCCAGTTCAATTAGGAACCGCGAAGATTAACTTGATGCAAACTAATCTTTTACATCATAATCGAAAAGGAAACGCAGACAACTACACTGGTTAAGAGTACTACTACCACCACGGGCACAGTGCTACAGACAGAGCGATAGAAAGAGCAGGCGGAGAGCATAGAAGAAAAAGTACCTCAGCGGCGGTGGCGACTAGGCCAGGCCGGTCCCGGGAAGCAATACAGCAGGTAGCGGTGGCTTTGTGGCCTCTCAGACGTCTGGGCTCCGTCATCTTCAAGTCTTGTTTTCCAGTTTTTCTCTTGCAATTTCTTTCGTTGATTTCTTGATTGTTCTTCAAGGAGAGAAGACAAAGAGAGAAATAGGTGGGGCGGCAGCGGCTTATTAGCAAATTAATTTAGTCAGGCAGAGTTTTTCTAAATTGAAAAAAAAATGTCCGTCAAACTTATAGCTACATTTCAGAAGATTTCATATTGTAATATTGATTATTACAATCAAGTTAAGGTTTTTCTTTAACAGTTTTATTTCAAGAAACAATATTTGTATAGATATGTTTCTTTATTTTCAAAGCCCAAGAAACAAATTTTAATTTTTTTAACATAACAGCAACTCTTTGCAGTTGAGGCTTGTACCGGTACTAGGATTATGTCTCTTGATTTTTGTGAAGACATAGCTCCACTGGAGAATGTGCAAACATTTTCCTTTCCATTCCTTCCTTTTGGAGAAAAAACATAGTTGTTGAGAAAGATACCAAATGTCCAGAAACCAGGATGTGAATTTGATATATGGGATTCTCCCATTGATTGTATTTAGGATTGTATTACCTTTTTATCTTTACTGCTAAGAATTATTTACATGAATACAAAGGCATATATTGGATTATTGTTATATTTATATTATTTTTAGATTAAGGAGGAGTCTCAAAGATGAATCTTCCCTATCTAACCGTCGTAATCTTACACTCGGATGGGATGTAAATCGAGATATGCATCAACGATAGATACCCAATCGAGAAGACTTACGAATTCGAATTCAACTCTAAAGGGAGTTTTTAAAAGATATGGCACTTAGTTAAACTAGTTACTCCTATGTTGTACTAGAATATGAAATCTTCTAACTTTTGTTGTAATGAAGAAAGTTTAAGATCAAATTGATTTTTTTTTATTCGATATTTCATTCTTTGAACTGCAAGTTCAGTACATGATTAAATTGAGATTATCATAAACTAAATTTCTTTTTTCTTTATGTACAAAGAAATTTTTAACTTAAAAGGAAAGAAAGGGGTGAACTTGGTAATCCATAATAAAATATCAAGACATTAACTTCAAAATAACACTAAATATTTTCTAAAAAAAAGAAAAATTATACCCTAAGCATACTTTTTTTTTTTTTTTGAAAATTCCTAAACATACTAAAAAAAAAAAACATAAACATATCCTTTTGGTGTTAAGGACCCAAGAAAATAAACTAAACACAATTAAATTAACTATCCTAACAAACTAAAATGGTTATTGGGTTGCAGGATTGGGTCCTCCTGACAACCAAAGCCCTGTGTGGCCCAAAACAAATGGGCTTTGGGCCTTCGAAGATTCAGCAATATGGAAATCTGCACCTTTTAATATTGAAACACAGAAGAAAGTGTGGTTTCATAATCATAATATGGAAAAAGGACTTTGGTTCATCTTCAATGAAAGTGAAATTCGAATAGAATAATAATTAATATTGTCACATTATAATTTGATTTTTTTGTCAGAATTATTATTTAAAAGTTTAAAGAATATATAAGTCAACATTCCTAACCTCAGAACTTAATGTAGAAGATTCTTTGAAGTCCCTATTGCATGGCAAGACAAATTTGATTAAGTCAAAATTTCTAATGCCTTCAATGTAAATTGACTTTTCTCCTTTAGATATTTCAAGGCTATTTCTTAGCACTGTTCGAATTAGGATATTTCATTATTCAGTTTGAATTAAAAAATCGAATAGAATTAGTCTTAATTTTAATTTTCGATTCGATTTTAATGAAATTTAGTTCGATTTGGTTTGATTTTAGAGTTTATATAAAAATTCGGTTCGATTTTTTATTTAAAAAAAAACTAAAAAAATTGAATTATATTTTTAAAATTTAAAATATTTATTTCGGTTTGGTTTTATCTTAAGTGTAAGATCTTCATCTTTGTAATTTGTATCTGTAATCATAACTTTCTATTAAAATGTTTGAATTTTAATATATTTTATATTAAATTTTACTTGTTTGGACTTAAATTTATATTATGTTAATAGATCTACTAAAAGAGACATTTAAATTCGGCTTAAAATTGAATCGAAATAATTTCGATTCGATTCTATCGATTTTTTTAAAATTTCGATTCGATTTGAATTTAAAAAAAAACCAAAAAAATTGAATTTTAAAACCAAAAATAGAATAAACACCTTGAATTCAAATGATTGATTCTTCGATCTTGGCCCTTCTCTGTTTCCCTGGTTGGATTTTTTTTTTTTTTAAACACAAATTTTAGATAGGCAAAGAAATTAACTTGCATTGCCTAATGTATCATATGGTAATGAAATTAACATGAAAAGATAAAACTTTGGCCAATAATGATTCATTGAATAAATCTTTGTACAAGAGAGATCCCTTCCTTTTTTTTTCCAATATAGTACAAAATATGCAAGTTGTTGAATCTCCAAGGAAGCCAAAAATGGAGTGGAAAAACTAATAAATTTGTTGTATGTGCAAAATGCTTTTCTTTTTTGGTTCTTTTTTAGGGTTTGGAGGGACATGCAAAAGATATTCACAGGGTATGAACAAGAAAGGCTGAAATTGCTGATAAGCCAGAGAACTTTATCATCTAACAGTAGAAGCAACCGTATGAGCCCACCATTTGAGGCTGTCTTTTATGTCTATCTCATCGCTTGGAGTTGGAACTCTCCAATTCATCAATGGATTCTTCTTCTTCTTCTTCTTTCTCATTTCGAAAACTTCCCATGCTTCAGAAAGATAAGGCCGTGCAATTGAGGATTTATCAATATCTTCACTATTTTTCTGTTCTTCTCCATCCTTTTTCTTGCCTAGCCTCTGCAGACCAGGAATAATCTCAACCAAACTTGAATCTTTGTCTTCTTCTGAGAATACAAAACCCAAGTCCATAAAACCCTTGAGCTCTTCAAATTCAAGCTCTGACAAACTCTTGCTCAAACCTTTCTTTGTTTTCTTCGTCTTACCCGTGAGTTGCCTTGGTTGTAGAGTTCTTGGAGCTTCCGGAGTGGTTTCTTTTCCTGAAACAATTTTTTGAAGGAGGGGTCTGTAAAGTACTGAATCTGGGGAGAAAGATTCAGAGTCCAAGCTTGTTTTGCTGCTCGTCAGCTGCTCACTTTTTGACCTTGAATGGATCGTTAATTGGCCTGAAACATCTGGTTTTGATAAAAATCTTTGGATTTTGTGATCAGGGGTTCCTGGAGTAGTTGATGAAGTTTGCTTCTTTGAGTTTTTCTTGAATATTTCTTGATTGAACCAGCATGAATCAAAAAGGTTTAGAACATCGTCTGCTTCCATAGATGGCAGTCAAGAAGTATCAAGGTCCTCGTTCTTTGGTGGTAAAAAAATTGGAACTGGGGGAAGTTTGTGGCTGAGGGTGCTAAATATATATTGACTTGGATGAGGAAGTTGCCCTCTCCATTGCACAGAATTTTCAAGAAAGCTTCTAACTACAGTAGTTTTACACGTTTTGATCTTGAGGTTATCCTATTTTGGTAACTACCAAACAAGAATGATATAAAGAAATGTCTACTTGGAATTTTTCTGCACCAGTCATTGTAATTTAAGGTGGCTTTGAAGGTGAAGGAAGATATTGCGTGTAGTGTACAAAGATGACTTTGGTTTTGATATAAGTAGAAATTTGATGCTTATTTTACCTTGTGATGATGATTGAAATAAGAGCAAACACCAACCAGCCATGTGATAATTGATCCAAGCAATAATGCTCTTCATGTTTCTTGATGTTAGTGATTATATATTTTGTCATTAATGCTTTATAAAGCAGCAAAAAACGTCCAAAATGGCTAGATTTCCCTTTCTAATTTCTATTTCAAGGACCCACTTGCTTTAATACCACCTTTGAAGCATCATAAGTGATCTCTTAGCTGGATTTGGCTTATCTAATAATGCATCTCTCTAATTTCCTCTTAAGGCAAATTTTGCCAATTGAAATATGGGTGGCCCCTATTCCGTATGGAGAAATTTTTAGTCACATTAAATATTTCTCAACACACGTATCTAAAACAATATTTAAATAGATTCCGTCTGTAATATAAAGAGCGAGAAAGAATAAGATATACGATATTATTTGATATATATATATATATATATATATATATATGAATAATTAACGATAAAATTCTTTACTTTTTTTTACAATGAATATGATGATTACACGTTTCACAATTTTAATAGTGAGTAAGGGATATATAAATAGTAGATGAGCATCACCTAGTTACTTAACAAGATAAAAAATGATTACTTTGGAGCACAACTCAACTGATTGCAACTTTCCCAATACTTACACTGTGAGTTGATGGTCTTGGAGTCAAATGCAGATCCTCTCACAAGAAAATATTATCCCAAGATAAAAAATCATTTAAGACAGGATCTCAGTATAAAATTTCAAATGCTAAACATTTCAACCAACTTAAGGGACAAATAAATTATAATCGTGAAGTGTAAAATAAGATAGAAAACTACTGTCTTTCTTGTATTAATAATAAGACAAACCTAAACTGTAAGAAAATTATGTAAAACGATCCTTGCATTATCAAACTTTACTAATCAAACCATCCATAATGTGTGTTTTCTGAGAAAAACAGAAACGGAGGTTTTCAAGGCACTTAAAGCTCAAACTAGATGTAGCAAATGTTTCGTATAAGCGATCTCCAAGACAAGTAAGGAATCAGGAAAGTTGAACTGGAGGAGAAGTAAAAAATGCAAATAGCCCATCCAATTAAATCCTGTTGCAAAAATGCTTCTTCCAAGAATTTTCTCAAAAAATTGAAGCAACCGTATCTACCCAAAACATAAAAAGAAGTAATAATTGATGCATGTGGAGCAGAAAATCTCCGAGTTAATTCAGTAGTAGCCAATTATAATGTATTGATCTTCAGCAAGCTATGTTAGCTAGAAAGGTACTTCCTGGAATTCTTCATCTTTGCTGAGAATCATTAAGGCCTCCTGGATTAGTTTCTGTGCCTGTTCTAAGAATACCGTTTCCAGGAACCAGATTTAATTCAGTGGTGCAAGCAGTAAAGCCAAAGACTTGATTTTCAGGCCTTCCAGGCCAAGAAGTTTCTTCAGCTGCAATCTCCAAATCAAAAGGCATGGCTTCTCGAGCCCTTTCTGCAGTATGGGAATCTAGTTCACCATTGCCAGTACTATCATGTATTGGCTTCCCACTATGAATGCTTTGACTGTGTTCTGAAACCTTTGTTTTTGTTTGCAACTGATTTGCATTCTTCATATCACTTTTTGGAGTATTTGGCTTTTCAGTCCCAAATTCATCTGACTCAGAATGTAGCTCACGAGGCAGCAAATGAGAATTAGAAGGAAAAAAAGCGTCTTGGATTCCATGATTTATGCTTCCTAGCTCATTTTCAACCAGCTTACCTGGAGGAAGTTGATCTTCCATATTTGCAGGCTCCATGGGAACAGAATGTGGTGTATTTACTGAAGTTTCGTTCCTCTCATGATCCGGCTTCCTAGTTCCATTCTCAGGCTCCATATGATGATTTTCTAATGGAATATATTGAGTTTGAGTTACTACAGGAGTTTCATGAAGCTCGAGATTGATGTCATGGAGTTTATTCTTAATCAGCTCTCTTGGCTCAAATCCACTTTCAGTTACGGGAAGCTTCTGAGGAGAAGGTAGAGGTTCCGCAACCGCAGTATGCTGGTGAACTTTATAGTATGGATCTTGATTTTGCTTCACTTCAGATTGTCTACTTTGAGTTTCTAAGGCCACATGATTCTCCGTGGCCAAGCAATGGAAATCATTATGAATTCCTGCAGTTGGCTCAAGTCCAGATCCCATTACCTGGTTGTGGGGTTGGGGTAATTGGTTGTTGATTTCCTTCTGTTGTAAAACATTATTAGCTCTTGGTTCAGATGATTCTTCTGAGATCATAGCTTTTGTTGGTTCGGCATCTACGAGAAGCCCTTCAGATTGAACTGAAACTTCGTATACCTGCATTGCATCATCCTGCTCGACCATTCTAAGATTCTCCACAGGAGGAGAGGAGTGAAATTGGTTTCCATATGTAGATATTGGACGTTGCTGCATCACCATTTTCTCTGCCAAAGTTGAACTTGAGATACTGTTTGACATATTCACAGTAGGCACCATGCTCGGGGGAGATTGATTCCTCAGCACAAGTGATGGACTTGGCTGTGGCACAGAAGGCAAAACTTGACAAAGGACCACTGGTTGCTGCATACCTATTTGTACAGGCTGCTTCACAACTGGTTGAGAGCCAAAATCATTAACTCGATTTTGCGGGCTGGGAATTGGCATTGGCACTTCTCTTCTTTGAAACATCTTAGCTTGTGGAGCAATATCATTTGTTGATGTAACAGGTGTGAATCTGCCTGGTTCAAAAATAACTCCACGAAGAAAAGGACCACTGTTTCCTATCCTAACAGAAAGAAAATAGCCAGCATCAAAAGAACCATCAATTACCCCAGAAACTATTCTTCCAATCATGCTTCCATCATTTGGCTTTGATTCCATATGCTGAGTTGTTCTCATGCCTTCATTCACAGATGTTACTAATGCTGGCTTCGAGCTCCCTTCATCCCTTTTAGTAAGATTTCCATCCTTCCGTGGACGGCCACGTTTTCTCTTTGCCGGAATAATTACAGGAGTAGATGTGTTTGATGGCTCATTCTGCTCATTCATTCTCAACAAATCGATGCAAATTCCAACCTTGAATGTTGAAAAGGTACACCGTGGCTCTCTGTATGTTAGTACCAAGAACTGATAACCAGAAAATGATGCAAATATGATTATTATAAACACCAATTCTCCCATTCTCACAAGCAGATATCAGACAATGCAGGATTCAACTGTCTTATGCAGCCGCTTAAAACAAATTAATGTCAAATCAATTATTAACCGTGCATAACATGAATTTGAGACTAGTTTTCACCTACACTCTTTAAAGGGAACAAATTTATCTCAGAGAAGATGCTGATAAGGAAAGAAATCGAAACCTCTATACAATGGTTAATTAAAGACAACATATATCTCTGCAAAGCCAATCCTTTACAAATTAAGTGGTGTTCTAGGGGTACAATGCTATTGAAATAAGAAATAATGTGAAACTAGAATAATGCAAAAAATATTAACAAGTAATTAACATCAAGTACCACATTGTTTTGTATATTTTGAATAGTCCTACTCTAAATAGGAGAATAATATTAACTAAAAGAAATACACTTTCTTTTTTTGTCTACAAAATTGAATATTCTAAATCAACCAATCGTATAAAAATA
Organism: Voacanga thouarsii; assembly: GCA_026120185.1. Taxonomy (NCBI): domain Eukaryota; kingdom Viridiplantae; phylum Streptophyta; class Magnoliopsida; order Gentianales; family Apocynaceae; genus Voacanga; species Voacanga thouarsii. The sequence continues at coordinate 535,841 of JANUWF010001364.1, read as the reverse complement.
TTTAATTAAATATAAAACGTACAAGCTTACACAACTCGAATTCTATCTCTTTTTTATTTTTTTTTTTGGCCTTAATCTCTTAAAATATTCTATCCCCACCTCTGCCCTAATCTCTTAAATTTATGAAATCAAGATCTCGTGGGTGGGAAACAAGCATACATAACTCAAGAAATTACATTAGATCAATGAAAATATTCCAGAATTGTAAAATCAATTCTGCATGCAACAATTTTTTACAAGAATCAAGAATTGCTTCCCCATGCAGTAGAATATTAATCATGGAAACAAAGAAATAGCTTATGAGATCTGCGTGCATGTGTTCTTCTTCATCGTAATATGAAATATCGAATCAAACATATGATCTACATTGCAGCAATTGTTAATATTCACTAAGAAAAGAGGAATCGAACAATAGATTCATATGCAAATTGCATGGACATTCATAATTGTTGGAGAACTTACAGAAACAAAGCCAATGTGGATGATTTGAATTAGAGATCTAAAAACTGAAATATACCTTTGCTTTTGTGCGCTTTCTCTCGCTTTGCCTCTTTTACTGTTTCCTTTCTTTCTTTCTTTCTTTCCTTTTTTTTTAAATTTTAATTGCTACTTTTACGTTTTTATTTTCTCCTTTTCAAGTGGAGAGAAAAGAGAAAAGAGAAAATTTTGCTTACAAGTGCTAATTTGAAGCGTTAACTCTAGAATTAATTGTTGTAGTAAATAGATATTTATATTTTTTCTAATAAAAGAAATGAGAGGTTCCTAAGAAAATTAGGTTACACGGTAGGCATTGTATTTGAGTTGAACCTTAAATCGAGCTATTTAGACTCGTTTCAATAAAGACGCGGTAAAATCTTTATATTTTCGAGCTCAAACTAAAAATTTTGAATATTATTATTAAACTCAAATATTTAATCTAGCTAATTTAGGTATTCGACTCAAGATGTACATTTATATTAATTAATTATCTTATATTATTTATATATATAACAAAATATTAATATAAATTTTTATTTTTTTATATTTTAATACTTTTTTAATCTATATGAATTTGGAATTGATTGAGCTTTGGTGCTGGTTAATTAATCCAATTTCAAATAAATTCGAGTTTCTAAATATCTTGATCTTGATTTATAAGGCTTAAATCTAACTCAAATTTGAATTTGAATATTGCTTATAAATATTAAATTCATATTAATTATTTTAAAATCAGATTCAATTCAATTCAAATACATCCTTAATACACCATCACAGAACAAATGAAAAAAAATGAAATTAATAAATAGCAAAAACAATTTTCTCTTTTTCATCTTAAGATTAATTTCTTCAGTAGAAAATTATCCGAAGAATAATCAAATTAATTAAAATATTTAAAATTTTATATGAATCAAATTCACGATAAATTACATGCTTTGAATATTATATTATATACTTTATAAATTATATATTTTAAAAAAATATAATATTTTAAAAAAACGATCTATTGTAAACCTGAGCCATTTAAAAATTTTTTCACCTCTAGGAAAATTTTAGAAAGCTAATAGCCTTGTAATGTACCAGAAGCCCACTTCATCTGTGGGCTCCTTCGAATATTCGGATAATTCTATACCCGGCGGCGCTTCGACGTCACATCAGCAGCACGTGCTTTGGTTGTACCCCTCCCCATATAAAAGATGCATTTTTTTTTGTTACTTAAAATTATAAAAAAATTAAAAAATATCGAAAAGGTAATTTTTCAATTTTTTTCTGTAGTTTTGAGGGATGAAATCTTTTAGTTTGACTATTATATATATATTGTATATATTTGGATAAAAATATAAGTTAAAATTAAAATCTATATCAATTAATATATATATTTTTAATAATTTAGACGTACGAATTTCACCAACTATTCTTGGAGATTATAAACTACTTTTCTAAATTCATAATTATACAAATTCAGCTCTAATCTCACTTTGATAAAGTAAAAAATTTAGTGACTCAAATATATTTAAATTCTCAACCTGATATTCAAAAATTATTATCAGGTAAGGGACCTTGTAAAAACGAATTACAAGAAGAATTCTTACCATGGTGCATGCACTTCATAGTGATTGATTGATTGATTAATTGTTGTCAGCTGAATTGCCGGGCAAATCTCCTTTGGCAGTGAGCTTTCTTATTCTCCATTGAATGAGAGTTGTGAGCTTCTGCCAGAGGAGTAGTTGCCCAGTAATGCAGCTTTACATTTCTGCTGCTGCTACGATGATCATAGAGTTTGAGGCTGAAAATGTATTTATAGGTCATGGAGAAGAGCTTCATGAAACGGAGACTTTCCGTGCATACAGTATATGCTGGAAAAATTCTGTATTCTGGAGGTAAGTAAAGAGAAAGCCATTACATATTCCATTTTCTTGTTCAATTGACTTGTTTTTTGCCTTTTATTATCACCTTTTCTAATAGACGTTATCATCCATCCAAGTTCAAGAATTGACCAGCCACAAATTCGTTTAACAAAATGCAGAACTCATAGTGCCAAATTACCAACTAGTAGTCTAAGATATCAAGACTTATGGCTTTGCTTAATCTACCAAGCTGGTTACGAGAACATGATAATATGTCTTGTATATTTCTTTTCTTGAATTAGTATAAAATTTAAGATCTTGATAGCTTAGATGATCAATCTGTTCTCTTAAAGGTTAAGAATTAAGGAAAATGAAACTAGGTGGCCGAAAGAGAAAATGCCGATATGAAACCATGGAATGTGCTCTTTTTTTTTTCCAATTATTTTTGTATGTTATATAGCTGTCCACACATTCATCAACATGGTATAAAGCGAATCACTGCCCAAGATGCTTCACTTTCCATATAAATCTTAGTCTTCCCATGCTATATGCTTCTGTGTGTCTCTTTGAAGAGTAAAGGGCCAGACCTAACAACGGTAAATTCCTTCAAGGGTAAACTAACAGAGAAACAAAGTCACAGTTTTAATACAACTTGCATGTCGCGGCAGCAAGAAAATATCATTCTTTCAGTTGCAGGAATATCAGCAGTGATCAGGTCCCTGAAATTAGTAAAGAAAGTCGAATTCATATTAATTTGGGAATAAGAACATCACTAACAAAAGTAATAACAATGAATTGGGAATGATATTTAACAAAGCGTTAGATATTGTAGCAGCAATATCAACATGGGAATAGTATATGAGTATGCTTTGCTGTGCATGTCAAATTTGCACCGAATTTTCCGTACATCTTGAACAAATCCTCCCTGAGGCCATGACAACGCAACCAGGTTTTGACAAATCTTTTCAATTCACTTCAGTTATAGGCTTGTCGCATTTGCATCATTAGGTCATTAAGCAATTATTCTAGAACTATATAAAACAGAAGAATCTCTTATGTTCACGGAAAAGAGTGCAACCAGACGTTTCAATTCCTTTACGCGTCCATCAAAAAGAGGCTAAATCACAAAAAAGAAGAAAAGGTTAGATATCTAAACAAAAGTCTTCTTCAAGAGAAGGTATTTTTCTCAAAGCGAATCGGGACCAGGACAACATGTATGTGCAATAAGTTTGCTGGAGGCCTAAAGTGAACCCTTATAGGAATTGTCCCAGCATATGCTGTTTTCATGCCCGCATCGTTCTTTGGCATATCCAAAATGAGGTGCGGATCGATATTGTAGTATATAAATGAGTTTTCTATTATGCGGCAATTCGAGATCGAGGTTTTGAAGAAGCAGACGTGGGGTTTTGAATAACAGTGTGATTCTCCTTCGGCAAGGAGACAATGCACTTGCATGTATACTTCTCTTTGCCAAGGGAGAATTGCCCTGCCATTCACTTCCACAGTCCCAGTTCACCCAGAGTTTCTCCTCTCTTTATTTCTTTTCTTTAAATATTTTTTATTGTCATATTAGCCATCCTTCTCCTTCATCTTCTTTTATTTTTGGTGTATTATTTGTCTTCGTTGCCGTTTATTGATCACTGGCCATGTGGTGCAAAAGGTGGAGAGTCTGAATCTCTGGTCGGTTCTTGGACTAATTTCAGCAAGATGCAACTAATGCAGTTTTTGAGATAAATTTCGACTTCTATAGTTCTTTTTCTGATTTAGAATTACAAAATTCACAATTTTTTTATTCATAGGTGTTCTGCTTTACTACGCCTCCATCCAGTAGATCTTCATGAAAGAGCTCTTGGTATTTTTTGCAGGCAGTTTTTTGCATAAATCTTCTGCTTCTGCCTCTTCCTTCTCCCCAGCTCTTCACATGTAGTATTTTCTTTAACTTCTTTGGTATTGCAACTTAAAACGCTTGCTAAACAGAACTCTTGTCAATTCCTGGCAGAACAAAAATTGAAGATAATGTCTTCTGGAATTTGATGATGTTGCTTTGCATAAGTTTTTTTTCAAAAAAAAAAAAAGGTTATGCATAGTTCATTGATTTTCATCGCCAACTTGGGCGAATGAGAGCTACATTCCATGTCTGCATGAATGCATTTGATCATGCTTGTGGTGGAAATACGCGAACTTGTGTTGATGACCTTGAACTATATATTTTGGGCAAGCCATGGAATGGGCTCTCCCTATGTCTCAAATGCAATATTTCATAATTGAAGGAATAAAAACTCCTATGGTCATGTCAAGAGGTTGTCAACATGTGAGTAATTGCCATCTTTTTCAAACTACTGCCAAAACTTTAACTAAGATACATAACAACCCTTCATGAAAGCCAATAGTTTCAGTGGATAAAAGCAAAGTTCCAGAAAACTTTTTAAGTCTCATTGTCTAAATATCGCTTGTATGCTGAATTTGGGCCCTTAAGGTTTTACGTTGTTTTCCCATGGATGGGAGGGGATGTTCAACCAGACCGCCCTGTTGAAGATCTCATAAAAATAGGGAGTAGTAGCAATTAACATTGCACGGCTGCATTGCGGAGCAAAGCCCCTTTGGCAGTGAGCTCACTATTTCTCCATTAAGCATCTGCCAAGGGAAGTACCTGCGAGTATGATCAAATTAATCTTTGAATTGCCAGGCATCCTTTGGCAATATATACCACTAGTTTTCCGGTTTCCTAGACATGCCTGGGGACACAAGGGCTTTCTGCGTGACGTTTATGCTACTGGACATCCTCTTCCACTTGAGCTGGCAGATTTATCTAATAATCGAAACCTTTTTTAAACACGATGCTGAAAGATATTGAAAATGGAACAAACTGATCAGTAATTTTGCATTTGGATAAAGCAGAACATAATACAATAGATCATTCAAACAATATTTACATGCAAAGATACATTCAAAACAACTAAACATCTGCGCCAGACAACCCAAAAGTAGTTTTCCACAATTCAATTACGTACCAATGCAAATGAATGACCATATATAGCCATGTGTGTCAAGCCATTAATTAGTTGTCCAAACTCAAGAATAAGACCCGGAAGAACACTTAACTTGCAAAGATCGATCTACCATGAATACCCAGGTCCAATCATATCCATGTAGAAGGGAAATGAAGAGAGGATGAAGATTTTTGTGAGAACTTCATCTATAGGTAATAGCAACTATTCTTTAACAAGAATTTAGACTTCAGCCAGCAACCCTGTAATCAGGTATCAAATAAGCTTACAAAAAGTCAGCAAGCTTCTAAACGACAAGCAAACTAGACTATATGCCCAAAAGTAGGCAAGGGAATCTACCTAATTCACAAGCCTATGTATGTATTAAAAGCTACCTCCAATTGATTTTTAAGAATATCTCTAACAAACTAGAATAGAAAAGAAAAAAGTGAACAAGAAAATCTCAATCACTTTCGTGGACAAGATCAGGCCCTATAACATGTCAAAGGTAGCTAGTAAACCTGCAAGCATTTTAGTATTTGCAAAAGTGAAAACTTAGAAGATTAGTGGTGCCAATTGAATAATAGAGTTGGCTACAGAAATGGAGTACTTAAATATAAGGATTGATTGTAAATGCGCCATTAAATTCACTTTCGTACAATAGGTATGATCATTTTCTCTCATGCGTAAATAGCAATAAGAAACCATTCTAAAATATTAAATATAAGTGACTTTGAAACTTACATTGTGTATTTAGCTGAATTCCAGGGCAAATCTCTTTCGTCATTTAGCTCATTCAGTTGCTATCTCTCTCTCTTGAAATTACACATGCCATGGTACATCGGTTAAGTTTCTAGTTGCAACCAATGAGTTCCCCTATCGGGGGTTGGTTACCTACTCTGCACATCCATGGTCAACTATTTGACCGCCGTCCTCGCTGGGCCAAAATAGATATTCCAAGTTGACAATGAGTACTTAAGCCCATTCTTATATACCATTTACACTTCTCATTCCAATCCTATGTGGGATTGGGATATCACACTTATAGATAACTTATCTCACTGTTTCTGCTAGATGATTCACTCGCCACTATGAATTTCTCAAAGAGAATGGTTCCAATTAATTAAGATAATATAGCTGAATTGCCTGGCAAAACTCTCCTGACAGTGTGCCCATTACAATCCTTTTAAAAGATTATACATGCCACTAAGCCTTTGACAAAGGTGTAAATATTGAACTAAGTTGTATATGGCTGGACTGCTGGGCAAATCTCCTTTAGCAGAAGTTATTGGCATGCCATTAGGAATTTTCCAAAGGTGGGTGCTTTCCACTAAGATTGTATATCTGAATTTCTAGGCCAGTTATCTATCCTTTGGCTGTGAGCTCAATGTTGCATTCACTGCCATCATGAGATTATTCACATGCCAATAAGAATATGTCAATGGAGTATTTGCCCAGTAATGCACCAATTCACTTGCTTAATGCATTGGTGAAGAATTTTCAGTTGAAGCCTATGCATTTATGCTGAGAAAATTTGATACAATCCCCAGAAAGAAAATATATATGCATGTGAAGCATCTGTTGTTTACATATACATTCGATGGAAAGGAATTATTGTCCCGTTGTCTGGTAAATCTTAGCTCATGCACGGTTCTACTTCTAGTAAAAGAAGACTAATGAGTGAGCAATCATTTCTTTAGAGGAATGATGCGAGAAATAATACTCAGTATGGCAATCATAATCAAGCGCGAACATAAAACCTATTGGTTCAAACTTACTTTGTGTACTATTAAATTTCAATTACTAAACCTCTAGAGTTTTCCTCCCAACCTCAAAGATATTTTTCTCTCCCTTATAAGCAGTTTCAATTTTCAGAGAAAGAACTGATAAGAGCATTATGCATTTAATGTTTGAGTTTTTATTGTCTCATGCAAATGTAGCTATATACCATGCGCTGTCAAATGCAAAGCAACAAAGGCTGTGGCAGAAAAAAAAAAAAAAAATCTTCGCAAATGACCCGGCATTATATATCAAGAAATTTGGGGGAAGTATTGATTAATAGATGAGAAGTCTTACCATGTTTTACTGCAATTTAGGTTGAGTGTAATTAGTTCTTGTATAGCTGAATTGCTGGGCAAATCCCCTTTGGCAGCGAGCTTGGTTATTCTCCACTGATTAACAGTAAATAGGAGAAATTAAGCTTCTGCCAGAGTAGCTGCCCAGTAATGCAGCTTTACACTTTATGTTCTGCTGTTGCTGCTGCTGCGTTAGGTAGAGTTTGAGGCTGAGAATAGGTGATGCGAAAAAAGCTCTCAAATGTTTTAAGTTTGTCTGATGCATACAATATGTGCTGGAAATATTCGATTCTGGAAGTCGGTGAAAACTTTCCGTCATATTCACTTGCTTTTTTGAACACAAAGTGAAAACTTGTCATCAATCTCATGTCTATAAGTTTCTAAACACTGCTTTTTTCTTGAAACCACTAAAATTTCTTGCAGCCGAATGCATTTTAGGTTAGAGTTCTGTCTTTCCTTAGGGTAGCCCTGAAGGACAGTAGTGTTAATTGTGGCCCTTCACTCTTCAAAGAGACGTAGAAAACTAGACGGGGAAGTAAAAATGAACCAGCTAAAGTGAAGGCACATCTGGGGCTGTGAGAACTGACCTTGGAAAATTTTGAAGGAACAAAAGTACATACAAGAGCACATTCCTAAGATTTAATGGCATTTTTACTTTCTTCCACTCTTGCTTGTTCCATTTTCATTCTTCACCCTAAAGAACAAATTCATGGTTCATGTTTTCAGAAACATATTTGAACCTTGGGCATGGCACAACAAAGTATTAATTGTTGAATAATTCTTCTTCTGGAATCAGCTTGAAATGTTAAAAGCCACAAAGTCAAAAACAGTTATAGCGACAATAGACAATAGGTTTTTTTTTTTTTTTTTTTTTGAAGGAACCACCCTAGACAATAGCCTTGTTGTAAATTTGGTTTTAGCTTTAAACCAAAATTAACATTAAGTGAGTTGGTTGTGTGAAAATCATTTTTATACATATGTTATGAATATATTGTTATATATTAATGGAATATATTATAGTTTGATAAACATTTAAAAAGATAAAAACCTCGATAAGAGACAAATAAATTTTGAAATCTTTATGTTTTTTAATATACTTATACAGTCAATTTAACAACTAATAAGACCTTATGTGATGTCCCAATCCTACATGGAATTGGGATGAGAAATGTGTATGGCATATAAGGATGGATCTAAGTACCCATTGTCAATTTGGGATATTCATTTTGGCCCAGCGAGCACGGGGCATGACATTTGGTATCAAAGCGAGTAACTAGCCCCAGACACTACCGCGTTTAGGTGATTAAGCAGGAGATTTTCCGTAGGAGCTGAACCTGTCTCTCACTCCCAGTGGCAGATTTATCCTATTCGCTTTGTTGAGGCCGTGTCCACTTCCATTATCTAGGTCATAAACAAATTGTACCAAGAACCACATATTAACCAGGAGAATCACTTCTCTTCTTGTAATCTTGTAAAAGAGAAACCAGATATGTTTCGGTTCCTTTGAAACCATGTCACCGAAAAGGGAAAAGTGAAGCCAGGCAAAAGTCTTTCACAAGGGCCACTATGTTTTTGTTGGTGACCGAATCAGGACCATGAACCATCCATGTGTTAACTCTAAAGCCTAAACGCGGTAAGAGAATCCCTAAGGGAATTGTCCCAGCATATGCTACATCTTTCTTTCTTCGGCATATCCAAAACGAAGGTGCGGACATTCTGGTTTTTTCTAGTATATAAAGGATTTTCCCATTTCCGCGAAAATTCGAGATGAAGCTCAGAGTATTTTGAAGCAGAAGCAGAAGCAGATGTAGGGGTTGTGAATAACAGTGTGATTCTCCTTCGGCAGGGAGACAATGCAATTTCATACTTGTCTCTGCCAAAGGAGAATTGCCCTGCCATTCATATCCATAATCATCACTAAGATAATCTCAAACTAGCTATATTGCTTGCCAATTATTGTAGCAAGAAGCTTTGCTGTTGTCATATATATGTGCAGTTTTCTGAATTGAAATGGCATCATGATGGGCCATCCCTTTCCTTCATTTTCTTTGTTTTTTGGTGTTTCTCTTTTAAATTAAGAATCAATCTTTACTCCAAGAAGTGATCAATCCAAACCCTCTTTCTATTTTGCAAATTTGAACAAGACCCTCGAGTGTATCACTTCTTGTGGAATAAAATCTCAAACTTTCTTCCCAAAAAAAAAAAAAAAACCTCAAACGTTCACTCCCCCTAATGTACCTTAATATTTTATTAATTTACTTAACATTGGAAATGAAATAATAAAAAATGTCTTCGAATGTTTGAATTTAGTGACAATCCTCGTTTCCTGTTGAAAGCAACAATTGGAGAAAGGTTTGATTGCTTAAAGCAATGAGTTGCTCTTTTTCTAGCGGGATCAAATTTTATTCAAGGCTGAAAAGTTTCAAACCATGTGATATCTATTGAGGTTGAAAAAAATTTATCTTTTTGCTTAAAATAATGTGTACAAGATAGCTCCAAATCCAATTAATTTCCCTTTTGTGCTTTAAAAAGCAAAAAGTCCCCATATTATTTTGGCTGAAATATTTGCCAGTAGATATACACATTTATGGAACTTGTAATCTTACTTGTGATGGGTATGTAGTTTACTGAACTATATATGCTGCTTTATTGTACCTATTCAAATGAATGAATTTGAATCCAATAATCATAGTGCACGAACCAGAAATTCAATGTAGAGGGCGAAGTATGTACACAGGAAGACTATGACAAAAAATAATATTATAAAATTTGAAAAATTATTTTTAGAAGATGAAAATTAAAATTTTTAAAAAAACTAATTTTTATAAAGAAAATATGTAATTTCCCAAATTTTTGAAGGCGCGGTTCTACCTGCAACATCAAAACTGAAATCATTGCCATTTTTCAGTGGACGAGAAGTTCTTTTTACAAATTTATTAACTTCATGGACTGCCATGCTTTTTGGATTTTAAATAGTCGTGTTGAATTATCACTTAATTACGAGAATATGACCCTTTTTTTAAAAAAAAAAAAATCCAGTCCAATAAATTGAAAATTATGGAAATATGGAAAAGGAAAAGCGAATATGTAGTACTAGCATGGATGGCATTTGGAAACCAAGATTCCATTAAGAATAATGATGTGAAGGGAAAAAAATTACTATATACTAATTTGTAGTAGGTTTGATGAGTTCTTTATATCTTTGAATTATTACAGACTTACAACTTTTATTTTCAAGGAAATCAAGCATTATATTATCAGGGAAGGTTATATTAATGGACATAATGTTTAAGAATGACTTGTTATATTCATCCAAAAAAAGTGAATAATATATATATATATATATATATATATATATATATATGTCCTACAGGGATAGCCCACCTGATATAATATGGTGACTTTTAAATGTCAGGTCGGGAGTTCAAATTCAATCCTGATCACCAAATAACTCTCTCTCTCATATATATATATATATATGTTATTTAGATATCTTGGTACAAAAATGCAATGCAACTTAAAGCCAATCAATCGCAATGTAAGTTTTAAATACAACAATCAATTAGAATATTAAAATATAAATCGTTTTAGATTTGTTTACAAAATTAAACATTCTAAAAATAATGCATTTTATGATCAAAGTACATAGATAGAGTTAATATTGAAATCTATAAATATATATATATATATAGAGAGAGAGAGAGAGAAATTTGCTGCAAAAAAACATATATTTTGAGATGTAGGGAGTACAAAATTCTACAATAAATAGCAAGCACCAATTCGCCTGCATTTAGAAAAGAAACTCTCTATGCCATTTTTTATGCATGTTGTCAAGATCAGTTTCTCTCTAGACTAATTATAAGAGACCTTCGTCTGCAGCTCCTTTAAGAAGCTTACTACTGTGTTGAAAGCTTATGTTCTGTAAATGTAACCATACGCACACACACTAACGTCAAAAGCAACTACTTTTTTTTCAAAAGAACACTAGCAAATTACTTTTGAAGAATAATTATCAACTTCGTAAAAAAAAATTAAAAAAAATTGAGAGCATAATTTTAAACAAGCAAGAATAAACCTTAATATGACGAAAAACCTCAAATCTTATAAAAAGGCAACGTTCAAATGTTGTCTGCAAAAATTTTGTATGGTGGAATTGCCGGGCAAATCTCCTTTGGCAGTGAGCTCATTGCATTGCCTTGGTAAGACTAATTAGTTGCATGGCAATTATAGCATCTGCCAAAGCAGATTTAACCCAGCAATGCATCCATACACTCGATCTCATTTCTTGCTGAGAACAGTTCTCCATCTCCAGGTTTATATAAATAGGAGAAGAGAAAATCTTGTGTCTTCTTTGCAGAAAGGATATTTCAGGCATATGCCCCATTGATTGTGGTCCATTTTTGTATGTAATAATGTTAGGCCCTTGCATACGTTTGTACTTGGTTTTTTCTTCGAGTACAGAAGGCTAAAAGACCATTTGATTTCTGTCGAAGCATAACTAGAGGAATATTAGCAAGATAACAGACAAAAGATCAAGGTTTTTTTAATCGGACTAGATCAGCCAGTCGAACCGATAGTTTTATGGGTTCGATTCTTTGTTTTAAATTGTTTTTCTCAAAAACTGTTGTAGTTTGTGAGAATCGTATGAGACTGATCAATTCAACCAGTGAACCGTTAAACCAGTCGGTCTGATATTGACCTAACTAATTTATTTCAAAAAATAAATTAAGTACATAAAATTTGAAATTGTGTGTTATTAATAAACTAAGAATGATTAATTTTAATTTTATAGGTGTAAATTATTTATTTTATTAGTAATTTATCATTTTAGTACATTATATTATTATAAAATTGAATGTTATGTCTTTATGGATTTAAATTACACTATATTATTAATTAATTTTTTTTATAATAATTATATTTTTAATTTTTAAATTATAATATTATCAGTTCATTTTCGATTCAATTACGATTGGACTATTGAATCGTAAACTAATAAATTTTTCGATTCGATATCCAATTAGGTTTTCAAAACATTGCAAAAGATGACAACGCTTCAAAATTGGCTCCTTTTTTTAAATTTTTTGAGGAAAATAAACTTCAAAATTGTTATTAAGAAAGTTATGTTTGTGGTCGGCCAATAGATGATTTTATTGAAGCATAAACTATTACTTATACTTAGCAATAGCACGGGGTTGGGTTGGCTTGCCGACCCGATAGGCCAGTCCGCCTCGATCCAGGACTAGCAGCCAGCCTAGCTCCACTGTATTGGGCCCAGTCCACGGGCCAATTCGTGCCAGCCTAGAGATTTAAATCTCTGGCCCGCCAGGGACCATGGATCGACGGTTGGCCCTTGCTTTCTAACTTTTTTTTTTAACCCCTAATGTTTTTTAAGGTTTTTTTTTTTTTTTTTTGCATTTTAACCCCTAATAGCTATATATTTTCACTCCCAACCCCCAAAAACTCTATAAACACTTCTAATTCACTGCAGGCTTTGCAGTCCTAGGACTTGGGCTATACCGTGTCTAGGGTTTCTAGTCTTGGGCTTGGATCAGCGCAACTCGCCCAGAGGCGGGATCGGACCGCGCTCAAAGGCCGGTCCTAAGACCAGCCCAAAACTATGTGAATTGACTCATATGCCATTGCTGTTTGTACTGACTAGCTAGTTGGTGGAGTAAATATTTTTTGTGGAACCTATGTGCAATCGGAAACTTGAAGTTAGGAATAAGTTATATTAAAGGTATAATGTTATAATTTTTAAAAAATATTTAAGAACGAAATATAAATTTTTAAAAAATTTTTATCCGATAGGCCAGTCCGCCTCGATCCAGGACTAGCAGCCAGCCTAGCTCCACTGTATTGGGCCCAGTCCACGGGCCAATTCGTGCCAGCCTAGAGATTTAAATCTCTGGCCCGCCAGGGACCATGGATCGACGGTTGGCCCTTGCTTTCTAACTTTTTTTTTTAACCCCTAATGTTTTTTAAGGTTTTTTTTTTTTTTGCATTTTAACCCCTAATAGCTATATATTTTCACTCCCAACCCCCAAAAACTCTATAAACACTCCTAATTCACTGCAGGCTTTGTAGTCCTAGGACTCGGGCTATACCGTGTCTAGGGTTTCTAGTCTTGGGCTTGGATCAGCGCAACTCGCCCAGAGGCGGGATCGGACCGCGCTCAAAGGCCGGTCCTAAGACCAGCCCAAAACTATGCGAATTGACTCATATGCCATTGCTGTTTGTACTGGCTAGCTAGTTGGTGGAGTAAATATTTTTTGTGGAACCTGTGTGCAATCAGAAACTTGAAGTTAGGAATAAGTTATATTAAAGGTATAATGTTATAATTTTTAAAAAATATTTAAGAACGAAATATAAATTTTTAAAAATTTTTTACCCGATAGGCCAGTCCGCCTCGATCCAGGACTAGCAGCCAGCCTAGCTCCACTGTATTGGGCCCAGTCCACGGGCCAATTCGTGCCAGCCTAGAGATTTAAATCTCTGGCCCGCCAGGGACCATGGATCGACGGTTGGCCCTTGCTTTCTAACTTTTTTTTTTAACCCCTAATGTTTTTTAAGGTTTTTTTTTTTTGCATTTTAACCCCTAATAGCTATATATTTTCACTCCCAACCCCCAAAAACTCTATAAACACTCCTAATTCACTGCAGGCTTTGTAGTCCTAGGACTCGGGCTATACCGTGTCTAGGGTTTCTAGTCTTGGGCTTGGATCAGCGCAACTCGCCCAGAGGCGGGATCGGACCGCGCTCAAAGGCCGGTCCTAAGACCAGCCCAAAACTATGCGAATTGACTCATATGCCATTGCTGTTTGTACTGGCTAGCTAGTTGGTGGAGTAAATATTTTTTGTGGAACCTGTGTGCAATCAGAAACTTGAAGTTAGGAATAAGTTATATTAAAGGTATAATGTTATAATTTTTAAAAAATATTTAAGAACGAAATATAAATTTTTAAAAAATTAATTTTTTAATTATTTAGGAAAAATTATAAAATTTTAAATAATTTTTGGGATGCTAAATCAGTCCCTGAATTGGATTTGAGGCCGCGCAAGTTGCAGTACGTAAGTTGTGCGGCCATTATTTAAATATATTCACACGATTGCATAAATATTTTACACGATTACATGAACATTTCACACAATTACATGAATATCAAAATGACGTCGTTTTATTAAAAAAATTTTACATACGACCACCTTTTCAAACGTTAAATTTTCATTTTTTTTTATTTGAGTCGTGAAATGTCTACATAGATTACCGTACGCAACTTGCGCGGCCCCAAATGTCCCTAAATTAGCCAGAAGCTTTGTCATGGTTTAGCTGCCAGAGTACCAGACTAGTCCTCTGAGGTCCCTTTAGCTTCCAATAATTAGGAGTTCGAACAATAATATGTCAAATCTATTTTCATGAATATATAACCACAACATTCCCGATGAATAGAATTTTCCACGTAACAGAATCCCATTAAAACTTTTAGATTAATTTGCTCCTTCACAAATTTTGAAATTTATGCAGATAATAATTAAAGGTTAAGGAATTGCAATAATATTTTCTAAAATAAAATATTTCATGGAAATTTTTTATAAATAATAATGTAACATACCAAATTTTGGACTCATTATTTGCGTATTACATATTATATAATTACAAGCATTAATAATGGTAAGTTTTCTTTTGACTAGTGTTAAGAGACTTTGATTACGAGAGTATTGTACATTTGTCATAATATCAAAAGTGTATTTAACGAAAACGAAAATGATATACAGTGAAATAAATGGATATTCAGTTTCTAAACATTATTATTTTATAATTTTACCCTCGACTTTAGCCTCGTGCATGCAATCATCTTAATTATATACTTACATAAATTAATTCTTTAATAATGGATAGATTTTGAAGATAAAACTAATCTTCTTCAAAAAAAACACCTTCTTGTTATCGTGTGAAGGTTAAAGGTAGAGATTATCCGAGGAATCATCTAATGTGGCTTCCAGCTTGGAACATTGCCATGGCACTGCCGGCCAAACTACAGAATGGATTTTTCAGTGAAGCCATGGATGTTGTTTTGCAGAATATTCCAACTCCTACAGAGCCTATTGCTCAAACCTCTCAACCGCCATTTCTTCCTTTCTTCCCATGAATGCTCCAAATGAGAAGTCTAACTTCATACCAAAAATGTTTAGAACCAATTTCACAATTCTCTGAATGGTGGCTTCGACTATACTTATACACTAAACAGCAATATTTGAATTCCTCATATTTGCACTAAACAAATACAAGAAACTATAGGGCTCTAAAGTACGTACACGCTCCAAAAGGTTTGAACAAAGACATTTTTATATATTTCAAAAGTATATTAGTTGTTGTTGCTAGGTCAGGTTTATCCTAAGGGAGCTATTTTTATTCTTCTTTTTTTTGAGGATTTTTATTTTTTAAGATTAAAGAGGTAATCTAGAATAATCCAAAATAGGACCACATGACTAAATAAATACTTGGAATGGCCCCTTTTGGGGCATGAAAGAATTATAATCGATCCTAATTTTTGAAGTAAATCCTTAATTGGTTTGGATGTATTTCAAAAATGTATTTTCATATTATAATATATTTAGAACCTCACACGTATTTTCCTTGGAACGTTTTTGTAAAATACGTTAAGATCAATCAGGACTTGTTTTAAAAATTGTGGTCAATTGATTCATTCATACTCCCAAAAGGGACTAGTATTCTGATCAAAAGGCCTTAATCCTTGCCGATAGCATGCTTCAAGGTTAATCACGGGAAGAATCGAAATAGGAGAACATGATATTTTGTTATTCTGCCAGCTGGTCTGTCATGCCCTCACGGAATTAGATAATAAATTGCACCAAACTCCTGAAGAATGGACAATTCATATGCAATATTTAAGTATGATAAGTCCAAAAAAGAACTTTGAGTTGTTTATATTGTTAATAACAGTGGAGAAGATAAGATAATTTAATTGACATTGTCACCTTCAAAGTGATTTTATATACACAAAGAATCCAACTCCCACAAAATCAACCATTATTCTAAACAGCTTGACTGCACGATATGTTGCTATCGATTTGTGTCCAAAGAAAGCATCTATATCACAAAGAAGAAAGGTCTAGTAATTGTCAAAGCCAAAAGGGACAACGAATTTCTGGAAAGCAAAAGAGAACCTCAACAGGAATAGTCTCAGCATATGCTACTTCCTTCTTCAGCATATCCAGATCAAGGTGCCAAACCCCTCGCTTTAAAATCTTGGATTCTTTTCTAAGTTCTGCGACAACTCGGGCTTTGCAATGAAGATCGATGATCGGTTTCCAAGTAAAATGGGTGGGAGTTCAAGAATAACAGTGCAATCCTCCTTTGGCAAGAAGGCCATGCACATGCATACTGCGTTTTTGCCAAAGGAGAATTGCCCTGCCATTCAATCTCACAGTGTTAGCTCCAACTAATTTGTTGAGATCATAAACATTATATTCTTTTGTCTCCGGTTTTTCTTCAGCTCTAATTCTGTGTTTAAGGTTTGATTTTTCAAGTCTTCAATCATTGTGTAAACTGGTGAAAATGATATTGTCTCTGATATTCTTTGGCTGCAGTGATTTTTATTTGTTTTTTAATTCATAATGAAAGGTTACAAAACGATTGTTGCAATCATACTTTTCTTTAATTTCTTTTTCTATTAATTTTTCTTATGATAATTTGGTATTGATCAAATTTAATTTTTTTAAATTATGAGCCAAATACTCAACCTTTCAACTATTTTCTTGAGAGCAAATGATAAATAATACTGTTGCAAGAAGAATTCACAAATGGTCTACCCTATGCCATAACTCGTTGTACAAAGCAAGATATATAATAGTTTTACTCTGTTGAAATGCTAATGTATTTGTACTCGTTGAATGGATATTTTGAAGCACCAAATTTCTTTACCCTCCTTAGCTTCTAGACGAGATTGATGTATGCTTTGCTTGCTTAACAAAGAACATATAATTATTGGTTGATGGGGTTGCTGATTTTTTGAGCTATTAGAATTTGATTTTGGAGTCTATAGTAATAGTTCAATTGATAAAATCGCATTTTTCACTTATAATATAAGTATTCACATTTGATCTTACTCTTCTCATATGTATAATTTTATTTATTTATATTAAAGTATGCACTAAAAGTTTGGAGGAGGACAAATATCATTTATACTAAATATGTTTTCTTTCGTTTTTTTGAATGGCTAATGCTCCCTTGGAATTTAGCTAACCATTTCTACTAGTGTTCAACAAAATAAATATGGAGTAACGTAGGAGTTGCATTTACCACTTAAACCAAATATGTATGATTAATCAAACAAACCTACATGAAATTATAAACTCAGAACGAAAAGGACACATTAACTTCCAATATACCCCCCCCCCTTTTTTTTTTTTTGGAGAGAGAGAGAGAGAGAGTTAGAGAAAGAAAAATGGTTTATTTACAAAAATGAAAAAAAAATGAAAAGCAATTAAATTTATTAAAAATTTTGGTGAGAACATAAAACCTGTGCATCACGCGTACATGGTGTTAGTTACATACAATGGTTGACAAGATTAACCTCATTTTTTATTTTACAAATTGAATAAGAAATTAAGAGAGTGAGAGATAGAAAGGTAAAATAACTAAATAATCTCTTTCATCTCTCCCCTTTTCCCTTTTTTCATCATATGAAATAAAATGAAGGTAAAGAGAAATACTTCACTTGATAAAAAGAATAAGTACTTAAGGGAAGTATTTGTGCCTCTCCCCTTCTTGGTCCCCTCACCTCCACTTCAACAAACCAAACTATACCTTAAACTGGTTATTGATTGAATTGGTCGGTTGAATTTGAGGAATGCCAACCCTTGAAAAACAAGAATAAAAAAATTTATTTTAAAAAAAATCAAAACTCTCTTCCTTCTAGATCAAGTACTCCAATTCGTTGTTCATACAATGACAAAGGAGTGGTTTGAACCCAAGAAAATCAGTGTAGAAATTTTATACCAACCATCTCGACTAACACAAGGGACAAAGTTTAAATATCAGTTAAAAAATGCCCCCAGGGGTATAAGCCAACCGGCAAAAGCAGAGGGGTAAAAGTTTTGAGAAGCCACTCCCAGGTTCGAATCCCCTCGTGAGAAACGCCGTGGAAAGTCCTTCTGTCCCTAATTAAGATGTGCACATCCATAATTTACTCACGTATCCATTGTGAGGCCAATTGGGTGCGGGTCCGTATAGGCGTCCGACCTTACGCCCACATCCATAATTTACTCACGTATCCATTGTGAGGCCAATTGGGTGCGGGTCCATTGTGAGGCCAATTGGGTGCGAGTCCATATAGGCGTCCGACCTTATGCCCGCCCTTTGAGATATTAGTTAAAATTATATAAAATGTACTTTTAAAAAATCAAAATATTCAATCTAGTAAAAAAAAAAAAAAATCAAACGATAATGAGAAGGATGCATGAAGAATCTTTTTTTTGCGATACTATAATATTAAACTCTAAATCGTCTAAGTTACGATTACACGAATACTTAACTGCTAATCTATTGGCTCACCGGTCTTGAGAAGAATATAACCTTCGATTTTGTTGTCTGCGGTTCTTGGCGCAGCATGTTGTGTTGGACCTTATTCTAGTAGATGAGCCACATTGATGCTTGAAATTCTTTTTCTGGTTTCCACTAAGAGTCCCTTCCCGAACAGTGGGAGAAAGCGCTCGGAATATGGCCCTTACAAAGACGAGAGGAAAACTTTGCAGAAGAAATTATCTTGGCATATGCCTTTGTTTTTTTCAGAATATCCAAATGAATCGAACATATTTAGGCACTTTAAACGCTGCTGCCTCTCAATTTTTAGTCTTGACAATAGTAAATTGGTTTCTGAAGGAATTGCGGGGCGTTCTACTTTGGTAATAACAACCATATGCCTTCCCAATCCCAATGCATTATCTGTTTTTGCCAAAGGAGAGTTGCCCTTTTATTCCATAGTCCCAGATTCAATTAAGCTTTTCTGTGTTTTTTTGGATAAATGTCCGGCGTTACTAATTGTTGAGAAGCAAAATATTAGAATAGTTGGACGGCTAGAAAAGAGACAGCCAAAACTGTTGAACGTCTCAACCAGACGAACTGAAAGATAGCTTGCCGAACCAAAATAGTGAATTGGCTGGAGGGGCGTTTCTGATTTCCGAGGAGTGGAGTTGGAGAAGGTAGTGCCAGAATCTAGAAATAAGGATAAGGCTTTTGACTAATTCAAGAACTCACTTTCTCAACACGTTTGCCATTAACGACAGAGAAGCAGCACGACTAGAAAATGTTGGCAGTGGCAAATGTGGGGTTCTCAAACTTGTTAAAAACATCAGGAAGGCATCGACGGAGGAGAATCCCACTAGACACTCGAAAAGTTTACAAGCATTTCTTCTATTTATTATCTTTCTGGACTTTTAGTTTAGATTTTTTTTTACTTTCAGTTATATTTACATTGCTTTGATTATTACGTTTGTTATCCAAATTACTACTGTCTCGATTTTGGTAATCTACTTGTATTCTCAGGAATATCATTAGAGTTCCAAGTTCACAAAAAATCTCTATCTCTCTCTTTGCTTTTTCTGGGCTTTATTTGTTCATACATAAAGAAGATTCAATTCTTTATGTTAGCCTACAACTCTAAGATAAAGCTATCAACTTGCTAAACTATTTCTCAGCCGATCGACCGACTGCTGCCTTAGACGGCCAACAGTGATATTGGCATGGCTTCTTTCTAGGATATGCGAAAACCCTGCCGGAAGCTGCTCACTGTTAGAGCCTCCGTCCTGTTCAGTAGTTACACGAAAGTCTTGCACATGTAGACTGTGTTTTCTATTCTAATAAGCACCGTTTTTGCACAGGTAGATTGCATTAGCATGCATGCAGGCTAGGAAAACGCGAAGACGGATCGGGGGACCTTGTATTGCTATTTCGCAAGTTTATTCAACATTTATACAAAGGTCTTGCACCTTGAGCACCATGTATTGGTATCGTACAGAAAGTCTTTGAATAAAACTATCAATGCCGTCCTTGGCATACTAGCTGCCGTGAGAATCAACCACCTGCAACCTTTCATTTCTGCAAGTAAAATGAACTTCTAGTAAACAAATTCTTCATGTGATTGTAAGACCATATGCGCCTGCTGATGGTCTTGCATTCTGTGGTGAATGTTCTGGCTCCAGAACAAAAAGATCATCCGAAGTCTCGATTTTATAAAACAAAAATGAACCTTCTGAATGAGGAAAAGTCATAACATCCCACTTCATACGGCCTTCATCAGCATAATTTATCCTGCAACATGTTCACACAAGATAGTAAATCTAGTATGGAAATTTAAGGACTAAATATGAGATGTCTAAGCAGTTTACGGGACAATTTTGATAATTCAATAATGAAATGTATATTAAACAGAAGAAAACAATAACATCCGAACCAAGCAGCCCATAAATTTCTATTCCATAGATGTTTCAGAAACAATTTCAGAAGCGAAATATCGAAACACTGTGATCTTGCAGTGAAAAAATTATTGAGCAAATCTCCTCTGGCAGACCACCTACTGTGGAGATCACATAAGGTGTCTGCCAAAGAAGACCGCTCAACAATTCATCTGCACTCTGGTGAATCCTATGGTGAGGGTCTGGAAACCTAGCTAGCATTTATATGTGTTTCAAACGGCTGTGGTGGACTGGAAAGGGCACCATATGTCGAACAATCTGCAAAGAACACGCGGCTGATTTTATTCCCTTCTTATCCTAAAGGCAGTGTCGTACAAAAGTTCTGTGTACGATATAATCTAAGTTCATGAATATTGATCGAATAGATAGTCACGGCCTAGAAATTTCTAAGAAAGATTTTTCCCCCACTCTAAGACAAAAATTGAGTAGGCATTTTATTTCTTGCCGTCTCTTGATATATACAGAGCATTGCATTCACTCACACATCCCTTCTCTCTTTTTATTTTTAAACCACCATTAATGGAGATGGGAAGTTAGTCAAGGACCTCAAACTGTTATTGGATCGGTTCCCTATAAGTTGAAAAAGCAAACTTAAACGTTATTGCATAGCTGATATAAGGTGTGTGAAGCTAATATTCAGAGTTATGATTATATTCTAAGCGCTCATACTATTCATTAGTAATATTTCCCTTATTTTTCTCTCAAGTATATTTTAGGTTTTTGACAAAAATGGCCCAATTATGAGTTTTCTGCAATCAACTAGCCAAATGTATAGCAGTAGGCCTCAAATGGCATTAATACATTACCTAAATGCATTCTACCAATAAGGATGCATTCGGATAATTAATCCTATACAAACGAGTCTTCTTCTTCAAATCGATTCTCGGTAACACTATCACAAAAATTATTTCTCTCAACTCCAATTTCTACCACAAAAATCTGGCTTGAACTCACCACCACTATTTTCCTCACGATTAATTGTCCTCACCTTTTACATTTGACTCGGTAATCTTTTAGAGAAATTAAATTTTCGTTCACCTCTATTTTAGTTTTTCAATTTCATATGAAGTCACATATTTAATCTAATTCATATGAAATCACATTTATGTAATGCATTTTCATTTAACTATGACGCATTTTATAAATGAGTCAAGGCCATTTGAGGGCTATCAGTTGAGATCAAACTAGTTGATTACATAATGGCCACAATTAGGCCATTTTTTACCCCAAACAAAAAAAAAGAAAAAAATTATATTTCATGATACAAAATAACATGGCAAAATGAATATACATAGAGAATCTACTATCTCTATACTCACTATGCGAAGGTAAATCAGATATGGCATATGGAGTAATTGTGGTTTAATATTTTTGGGCCATTAAAGAACAACTTTAGCTCAGCTCAGCTCAGCTAGATCATATGAACTCTGACTTAATTCCAAGTGAAGCAAACAAAGATATGTGGTCCTTCAACCAAAAAATCTCTCCCATTTCGAAGTGAAGTCACAAATAGGTGGTTCATCTTTACTTGAAGACATTCCACGAGCACATAGATTAAAGATGGAAAACGAAAGCTCGATGGGGAAAGGAAGATGCAAGAGCATCTTCTCCTACAGTATAGCTTGAAATAATTTCAACTAAACTATTTTTGTGGTTCTAAAGAGAAGGTACACTTGTTGATTTCAGAGGATATATGTAGTCTCTTCGCTGCTGCCTCCTCGAAGAGGTGCATAGGCACAAGTCTAATATGCCGGTCTCATCAACTTCATTGCCCAAGCTTACCTTGTCCGTCGCATGTTGGATATAGGATGATGGTATTCCTTAATCTTCTATACCTCTAGAGAGGTATGTAATTAGTTAATGGTAATGGATGGAACCACAAAACACATTCTGGAGGGAGTTCAACGGGGGACCATGAATGCAACAGAGACAAAATTGGAATTGTTCATAGCATATACCGATTCATTTTTAAAGAATATCCATCCAATATGCGAATAGGTGAGAATAAATATGTTAATATATTGAGGGTTCTACAATCAACAGTACTGAAATAACCTGCAAAATATTTTCCAAATTAATTGGAATTGTAGAGAAGAATAACAGGTCGGTTCTCCTTTGGCAGACAAGACAAAATCTCTCTAGCATATGCATGGGAATTGCTTCTGCCAAAGGAGAATTGCCCTGCTGTTCTTTTATCTCTACCATTGTTTCATGTTCTAGCTTATTATTCCACTTTTCATCTTCATTCTCCTTCTATTATCATCTTTTTATTAGTCTCGATTTAATGTTTTATTTTCTGTCATATGCAGGTTAAATAAGTCCACTAGTGAAAGGAGATCAGAATGTCACGTACTACATTGACACGCATTCAAGAGCACCACAAAAGCAATACATGCAATTTGCTCTGAGCTTCTTCCATGCGATTCTTTGATGATATTCTCGCTTCCATATGAGGAGTTCATCGGGCAGCCGTAGCTCTGAAATCTCATGTCCATCTTGCTCAATTTTGCAATTATCGAAGCTTTATTTGAGGACTTTTTTTTTGTTTTGGAGAAGCCATCGTCTGTGTTCGATGGAGGTTTGGCAAGACCCCCACTTGCTCATTTATAAAATAAAAATTATTTGGAAGGGGCTTTATCATTATCAACCTTGAAGAATACAGACAAGAATATTGATGGCACATTTCCATTCTTGTTCTTTCTTTTTTAAAATTAAAGAAAGGAAATGAATCACATATATGTTTTTTACACTATACATAATATTTTTAATATTACCAATGGCTTGTTACTGTTTATATACGAATTCATCCTCAATTTGTATTTCTTCGACTGCTGCTTATTACTATACTAATCCCACAAACATTTGGTCAAACTTTATCAGATCTACGAGTTATTGACAAAATTCTTGTTCACCCTGAATAATCCTTGAAAGCTTCAAATTAATCTTTACTTTCATATTTTTAAAGAAAATAATTGAATTGTAAGACTTGGCCTAAATTAAGCCATGCAAATTTTGGGATTTTCAATTAGCACAACTCTATCTCACACTGTTTAGAACAAATTAAGAGACGTGATATTATAAATAAGTTGAATCAAAACCATTCTAGTTTATAATCATGAACATAAATATGGTTATAATGAAAAACAATTGCATTTATTCATTAGGCAATTTCTTTGACAAATGCAAGTTAAAAAAATATGGTTCCCTAACCAGATCCAAGGAATTTCCTTCAAATAATTCCGGATTGCTATCATGATATAAAGAATCTAATAATGCGCCAAAGGTTGATATATAGTGACAAATGTATGTGAACACCCCAAAAAATGCAAGTTTTCTTTGCCTAATTCGATTGGACAAAATGAGAGCATCATATGAATAAAAGAAGAATTTTGTAATGTCATATGGATAGTACACGAAACAATAGTTTTTGTGAACTCTAACAAAACTTATATGTCATTTTTCTATTAAATTTACCACTTTTATTAAATTAGTTGTCATCCATTTTGACAAAAATTCCTATTGAAGCTTCATACCCATTTTGCACCGATCATATATATCTCACGCGATAAAGTGTCATTCTTTAAAAAAAAATTAAAGTTTTAACAGAACCAACACAGCATTAATATTTCCTGAATGAAAAACTACTTGCTTGGCGAATCTCCTTTGGCAGAGGACACACTTGGAGAAGGCTCATCATCATAAGTGGCTGTCTGCCAATCATGGATATGGAGCCATTAATGTGAACTTAGGGAAGCAAGCTGTAAAAAAGTAAATGTCAAACGAAAATATTATAAATCTTGAAATTTTTTTTAAAGGTGAAATGTAATGTTCATATAATTTTTATTAAAAATTCTTAATTTTAAAAAAATAGATAAGATTTAAAAATTTTGGAAGGTAAACATCACTCGCAGTCCTCAAATCTGTCTTCTGCCAATGTTGATTTTGACCAGTAATGCAACTAGCTGCCCCTAGGGGCATGGACAGACTAGTAAGTGGCGAGATAATTGGGGTGGAGGCACCCTGACAATGCAGGTTCGACTTTGTATGGTGACAATTCTTTGCTATTGCAAGGATTGCTATCGGGGTTAATCCGTTGATCCTCTCCCTTGCAAGACTACCATTTTTGCAAATCCTTCGATTTATATCCTGCCGGATTAAAAGACTTCTGATTAGGTAGATGGTTCACCTTCGAGACTTCCCGTTATCCAAGTAATGCAGCTAGCTAGATGATGCAGCAGCCTGCAGGTCATCATTGCTGACCATCCATGACTCCATATGTAGATAAAAGGATATTCCAATCACACAAAGTAGCATATCCAATGAGAAAAACACCTTTCTACTCTAAAATCTAACCAAGGCATTTGATCACTTTATTCTTCACAATTGTGTGGCATGTCTACATTCAAGATTACCTTTTACAGAAACTTCAAGAACACATTTGACTCACTTGTCAAACATTTCGTTAGAGAACCTCTTCTGTTGTTGTCCTAAGGAAAGATATAAAGATATAAACTATATTCTTGTGTTTTTTTAGACAATTTATTATTTAATATAAACAATTCTAGTTTGTATTAAATAATTATCTAACAAATTTCAACGACATATTCATGACACCTCTTTCATCAACCTTAAACCCCTAAAGCTGAAACCAGGTTTACTTTTAAATTTGGTTTTCCCAGTAACAAATTTCAAGCTTAGTTTTTTCTGATTAAATAAAATGCATTGGCAAGACAATGGGAGGAAATTGCATTTCCTAGTTTGCTTTTAAGTCTATAACTTTCCTTCCATTGTTTTTTTTTTTAAACAAAGGCCGAGGCTGTTTTTTTATTTATACCTTCCATCTTCTTCTGTTTGATCTTACTCCCATATTGTAGCATCACATACCTTATCAAGGGATTCCTTTACCATAATACGTCATTTCATGAATAATAAATAAATGAATAGAATATTTTTCTCGCATATTAAATACCTTTTTAATAAAGTAAAATAATGTGTTATAATTGGACAATTGTGCGAATAAAGCAATTGAGTCATACATTGTCTGAGCAACTTAAATATAGAAGTGACATTTACAACCACGAGCTTCCGCATAGAGGAAACCAACTTTTCTGTCCACTTGATCGTGAATATTTTCTCTGTGAGAAGCTGTAAGTCTATCAAAATATATCCAATGTTCCATGGAGATATTCCAGGCCTCAATAGTCCCAAACCTAAATATTCCATGTTCCTTTCGTTTTTTCCCTTCATTAACAAGATTTTTTAAGTGAAAACTTAGACACATTAACACAGCTTTAAAAGCAAATGCTGAATTTTGTTACCTCCTTTAGCCAGACTCACATGGAACTTAGGTGGTTTTGAACGTCAGACCTAGCACAGGGCTTGTGACTGGTGAGGAATAATCCAACGAAATGCCTTCATTCAAAGTGAAAAATGGATATGCTACCTAAGTGAAGGGCATATCCATGGCAGATCCACCACATATATATATTATGGAGCCAAACAGCAATGGATTGCAGCCTCGGACATCAGCTCCAACTGCATTACGGGGCAAAAACTCCATTGGCAGGCAGCCACTTACAAAATGCATTCGGGTTTGTACATGCATTGTTCAAGTGTGCCCACTGCCAAAGGAGATTTGCCTCGCAATTCTTCTGTATGAGCTCTTTATTAAAGAAAACGTTTTCCAGCATGAGATCTTCTCAATATATAATCCTCTAAAGAGAGGTTTTCTTAGAATAGTAACTGTTGGAAACAACAGGATAAACCATGCTATTGATGTCCAACCCAACAGTTCCAGTTAGTAAATTTTGATAATTTTGTCGTAACACGTTTTAAGAAAACTCTTTTTTTTTTCCCTTTGAAAAATTCTCCAATTGTCCAATTGGGACATACCAATTTAAGAGATATTTGTCAGATCACATAGCTTATGCATGCAATTCCACAATTATTGCCTGCAAAATTAGTGCTATTGGCAAATGAAAATGCCAGATGGAGTATTTTTCAGGGATGGGTGCCTGACCAGAATCTGGGCAGCGCCAACAGACGCTTGTACTTTGGCCATTAATAATATGGCGTGCCAGATATATTTTTCAAATCAAATTGTACTTACACATTGCATATTAACACTAGACAATCCTCTTCTTTCTTACACTCTCTCTCCCTTCTTTCTCTCTCTAGCCAATTCTCTCTACTCTGTTCATTGTCTTCTCCAGCTCCTGCGTTCCTTCGGCCAAATCCGGGCTCTGACCAAAGGAACGCCAACCAACGACGTGAAGACCAGCCAGCACGTTGTGCCTAATGTCCATACCAAACACCAAGCTAAAGTGCTATGCACTTGGACTGAGCCCAATCCAAGGAACGTGCTGACTTCCAGCGACCAAACAGTGCCCGAGACTAGCATCGAGCCGACGGCCTGCTAGTAATCAGAAATATCGACATTCTATTTTCTTGTGTAAATATTTAAATAAGATTTTGTTATATTTTTATAATTTTTCTAAAGATGAAAACCATATATATAAATTTTATTGAGTAGATTCTTTATAGATAGTTCTATAGAAAATCGGTAATTCTTTCTCATCAAATCCTCCAAAAAAACAATATCTATTACAGTAACTTGCAAAAGTTTACCAAGACCATATTAGGGGGTGAAAAACGAGATCGAATAGAAACAAACGTAGTTGGTTGTCATCATTGGTGTTTTACGTCACGAAAGACTTGTTGTAAATACTTTGTAATTACTTTCATATAAATGAAATGCAATCATTCATGCAATTGTGTGTCGCTTATGCTCTGTCTCTTGTCGTTTTTTGTCATTTTCATTCAAGCTTATTGAAAACCACTGTAAACTCATTCAAACTTATTTAAAAGCATTCAAACGAAGTCGGAAAAGGCTTATATGATGTTAGCTCGGGTCTAATCAAGTCACAGACATGACTGTTAGTTTATGTGTGAAATTGCTCGAGCTCAAATCTTGGCAAAACTCTTTCCTTTTCCTGTTTTTTGGTGATCTCATCTCTTTTTTTTATTCTTAAACCACAAAAATCCTCTTCTTTGCTTTTCCTTGTCGAGATCCAACACTCATTGGCATAAGAATTTTATCAAGTTCCAGTTTCTTGGTGTTCGTCTCTTATCCAACCCCAGTTTGGGCCCTTCATCCACTTCTCATATCTTTCTCAAGAAATTTTGAAGACCACTACTATGTCCAAAGTCTCCAAATTGTTGCTCACAGATTTAGATGGGTTTGAATTTCTTATGTCCTTGTTATTTGAGAATGGCGATCGAGAAGCTCAGAAGTAGATTTTTATGTGTTTTGTCTTCATTTTTGTTTCTTGTAATATATCTATTGGGTGTAGTTTTTCTCGATTATTAGGGGTGTTGTTCTCCATTTGTGTAACTTACTTTTCTTCTTTATGAATGAATGATATTAAAAAAAAAAAAAACCTAGACAAGTGAGGGGCAGAAAACAGAGGGAACATGCATCGATGGGAAAAATCAGAGAAAAAAAAAACCCGCAAACCTTAAAGGCCACACGGAAGCGTAAAAATCATACATTTGCACGCTTTAAACCTACTAGGTTGAGTAGGAGTGGATTGAACGACAGGAATCGCTTCGCCTTGCCCACTTGAAGAAGTTTCCGGTTGAAAACCCACTAGTCTCCTACTTCGCCTTGTTTGCATGAACGCCAAACCTTTCAACTTTCAGAATATGCTACAGTCCAACCTCTAGTCGGTGAACACAACAGTGAAGAAGAACGATCTCAAACCTCCTTAGTTCTCTTGTTATTGGTTGAAGAAATAACAGAGAAGAGAGAGGCGTGAGCCTGAGAGAGAGAGACGTGAGCTTTTCTTTTGCTAGGGAGATTAGGGTTTTCCTCTTTTGCAGAGACTTGTTTATTGGTCAGCCAAAATTAGGTCTCTTATCATCTGATAAACATATCCCCGGGATATCATATTTCAAACACTCGGATGTTATCCTGAGAATAAGTTTGGCTTAACCCTAAACTCATCTTAACCGTATCTGGAAAAACCCTACGGTCCAAGCTATTGGATCGAAATAATATTTATTATTTTTCTTGGACCCAAAAAGCACAAAATAATAAACACTAACTATTTATTTCCTGAGCTTATATAAATAACCCAATAAATAACTAATGAGCCCAAATGAACCTAAATAATTAATATTTAATTATTTATTTCTTGGGCTTATATAAATAACCCAATAAATAATTAAGCATTAATTATTTCCTGTTATAAAATTAGGGTAGTGTTAGAATAAAATCTTCACACTACACACTAATAAAACTCTAACTATTTTGCACAAGAATTTCTCTCTTTCTTTTCTCTCACAATTTTCTCTAATCTTTCTTTCACAAAATAATGGTGTG
Organism: Voacanga thouarsii; assembly: GCA_026120185.1. Taxonomy (NCBI): domain Eukaryota; kingdom Viridiplantae; phylum Streptophyta; class Magnoliopsida; order Gentianales; family Apocynaceae; genus Voacanga; species Voacanga thouarsii. The sequence goes on along the minus strand of JANUWF010001364.1, from coordinate 506,575 downwards.
TTACAAGCTTAGAGAATAGCTCTATTTATAGAGCTCTAATTAGTGGATTACATCATGGCATACATCATCTTCCACTAATCTTAATTAGTGGTGTCTCCACTAAATGGTGGACATCCATAAAAATCTTCTAATAATTCACATAAATCCATAATTAGTGGAGCCTCCACTAATTAATAAAGATTCCAATAATTCATAATACTCCCCTTGGATGTCCATCCATTACATAAAGAATATGCCTCGTTAAAACCTTACTAGATAAAAACCCGAGTGGGAAAAAAATCTAGTGAAGGAAAAAGAGTACACTATTCTATATGTCCATTTATTACTCCCCCGATGAGATGATTCCTTTAAATCTTTAAACCGACGCATACCGATTTTATATCTCAACTTTTCAAATGTTGCGATCGGTAAAGTCTTCGTGAAAATATCCGTGAGGTTATCACATGACCGAATTTGTAGCACATCAATTTCACCTTTCTTCTGGAGTTCATGAGTAAAGAAGAATTTTGGTGAAATATGTTTTGTCCGATCTCCTTTAATATATCCTCCTCGTAATTGAGCTATGCAAGCTGCATTATCTTCATAAAGAGGAGTTGGAATACCTTTGATTGATGATAATCCACAACTTTCTCGGATATAATGAATCATGGATCTTAGCCATACACATTCTCGACTTGCTTCATGAATGGCTATAATTTCAGCATGATTTGAAGAAGTAGCTGCTATAGATTGTTTCGTAGAACGCCATGATATAGCTGTTGGGGATATGCCCTAGAGTCAATTTATACTTATACAATTGTCATTATGTTTTATATAATAATATGAGGCTTTCCTTTCCATGAATAGTGAATTTTGTTTTGTTGGTCATCAAGTACGTGACTTGATAGTAAAACCCTACAATGAATACAATGACTATTCTAAAGCTGTCACTCGATCGATTATTATTATTGGAATAATAATAAATTAAGATTAGTATGTTTGTGACTTGATGGCTATGTTTCTTGGCCATGGATATTTGTGATATCGAGTCAAGACATAAATAAATGTTAGAGAACATTGTATTGGACATGACCCACTGTGAGAGTACTTCATGGAATATGTCATAAGTACTTTCTAGCCATAATAATATTGAAAGTCCTTCGACCTAAATTCATCATAGTTTCTTACTTGATAAATTCTATATTTTGACATTGTCTAAAGTTGTCTTTAACTAGATAATAAATTAGACTACTTGTTGGATATAAAATAAATCAAGGAGAGGAATATGATTGATTGTGAAGGAATTTGTCCCTCTCAATTATGGGAGAGATATCCATGGGCCCCTTGATAAGTTAGGCTGTTAAAAATGCATGGCCGTGCTCAAATATATCAATCTAAGATATTGATATCATTTGTTTGAGCAGATCTACTATGAAATCAAGAAATAATTGATTAAGCTTAATAAGGATGACATGCTCAGTGCCTTATGCTTAATCTGGATATCGTGTGACAAAGGGACTAAATATAAAATTATGGTTTGGTTCAAAGAGATCACCGATCTTCATTTAACCTGGATAGTTATAATGTTTTGCTAGAAACAGCTTATAACTTGTGGGCCATTTAAATACGATTTAGGCACGCTGCCGGTGTTAAATGAACCTATAGGGTCACACGATAAGCGAACTTGTTAGGTTATTTTTACGGTGACCGAGTTCGATGAATCCGGATGATATCCAGATTATAAGAATACGACTCGGTAAAATAATTAGTTAAATTACCGAGATAATGGCGAGAATCTTATCATATCGGTTTTAATTTAATTTGAATTTAAATTAGAATATGATAAGATATGATTAGGGTTGGACTCTAAGAGGTTCGAGGGTTTTTAAGAAAACCCTAGCCGTCTTTCGATAGTCCAATTTTTTCGGTTGAGTACATTCGTGCCATTCTCTACCAGAGAAAGAAAAAAACCTCTCAAACCCTAGGCGCTAGCACTCCCGGAGTATCGAGTGAGTTCGCGGTGTGTATCCGTAGAGGACGTTCGCATACTGCGGCGTGCGGTGATTGTTCGGGTCGAACGTACAACGAGCGCAACCGGAATCGAAGGATTTCGATTACGACAACTGGAGGTAACTCTTAATCGTTTACATCTTCTTAATCGTTTACTTGGGTCCTCGGGAGGGATTCGTAGATGTTTTCCGCGTTTAGGAGTCCACGAATCCCAACAATAGCAGTATTTCCACATGTAAATAGATAGCCCGTTTGAGAACGTGCTTTATGTGGATCGGATAAATAACCAAAGATCTCGCATAACCTATCAATGTTGGACTGGTTTTATTTGAATAAAATAATCCGAGATCAATTGTACCTTGGAGATATCGAATGACTTGTTTAATTCCATTCCAATGTCGTCGTGTTGGTGAAGAACTAAATCTTGCTAATAAATTGACAAGAAAAGCAATATCGAGTCGTGTATTATTAGCAAGATACATCAATGCACCAATTGCACTCGAGATATGGTACTTCAGGACCAAGGAGTTCTTCATCATTTTCTTGAGGTCGGAAAGGATCTTTATCCACATTTAATGATCGCACGATCATTGGAATACTCAATGGATGTGCTTTGTCCATGTAAAATCTTTTAGCACTTTTGTTGTATATGTTGATTGATGAATAAATGTTCCACTCTCCAAATGTTCAATTTGTAAATCAAGGCAAAATTTGGTTTTACCAAAATCCTTGGTTTCGAATTCTCTTTTAAATAATCAATTGTTTCTTGGAGCTCTTCAGAGTTCCAATAAGATTAATATCATCAACATATATAGCTAATATCACAAATTTAGAACCAGATTTCTTAATAAAAACGCATGGACATACCTGGTCGGTTTTAAATCCCGCTTTCAATAAATATTCACTAAGACGTGTAAACCACATGCGCCAGATTGCTTCGAGCCATATAATGATTTCGCAACTTGATGGAGTAATTTTCACGAGGATAATGTTTATATGCTTCGAGCATATGAAATCCTTCGGGGATTTTCATGTAAACATCATTTTCTAAATTTCCATACAAGTAAGCAAGTGACAACATCTAATAGGCGCATATCTATCTTTTCATGTACTCGCCAAACCGATAAGATATCGGAGTGTAATAGCATCAACAACAGGAGAATAAGTTTCATCATAATCAATACCTGGTCTTTGTGAAAAACCTTGGGCTACTAATCGCGCTTTATATCGAACGATTTCACTCTTTTCATTACGCTTTCGCACAAATATCCATTTGTAGCCAACAGGTTTTATACCTTCCGGTGTTCGGACTGCAGTCCGAAGACTTCACGTTTTGCCGCTGCATTTAACTCCGATTGAATCGCATCTTTCCATTGCAACCAATCTTTTCTATGCCGACATTCATCAACTCGATATTGGTTCAAGATCATCATTATCTCTGTAACATCAAGAGATATATTGTATGCAAATATATTATCAATAACAGTTTCTATCCGATTCCAACTTCTACCGGAAGTGGTATAATTGATAGAAATTTCAGTGTTACTTTCATCAACTTCTGGTTCTTTGTCATCAGTTCTCTCTTGGTCTTTTTCATTCTTTTCTTCAATATGATCTTCTGGATCATTTAATCCTCTTTTCTTTCGAGGATTTTTATCTTTAGAACCAAGAGGTCGGCCACGCTTCGGCGTGTTTTTGACTCAAGCAACTATAGGTATAATATTTTGTTCTACTGGAACTTCAATTCGAATAGGAGCATTTATAGCTGGAATATGTGATTTTGTAACTCTTCTGGAGTCAATAAAAGCGTCTGGCATTTGATTTGCAATGCTTTGCAAATGAATTATCTTTTGAACTTCAAGTTCACATGCGCTTGTGCGCGGATCAAGATAATTTAATGATGTTGTCCAAGCAAGATCCTTTTTATACTGTTTTGGTTCTCCCCTAATTTAGGGAATAATGATTCATCAAAATGACAATCAAGCAAATCTTGTCGTGAATACATCTCCGTCAGTGGGTTCAACATACCCGATAATAGAGGAGAATCATATCCAACGTATATCCCCTTTCTTCTTTAAGGACCCATCTTTGTACTTTGATTTGGTGCAATTGGAATATATACAAGACACCCAAAAATTCTTAAATGAGCAATATTTGGTTCTCACCCAAAAGCCAATTGCAAAGGAGAGAATTTATGATAACTAGCTGGTCTTATACGTACAAGTGTTGCAAAGCATGTAGAATAGCATGTCCTCAGGCAGATGTTGGGAGATTTGTTTTCATTAATAATGGTCTAGCAATTAATTGTAATCGTTTAATCAAAGATTCAAGCAAGACCATTCGTGTGTGAACATGAGCTACAGGATGTTCAACATTAATCCCAATTGACATGCAATATGCATCAAAAGCATGTGATGAAAATTCACCAGACATTATCCAAACGGATATTTTTAATGTGATGGTCCGGAAATTGTGCTCGTAATTTAATTATTTGAGCAAGTAATCTCGCAAACGCCAGAGTTGCGAGTAGATAATAAACATACATGTGACCATCGAGATGATGCATCAATTAAGACCATAAAATATTTGAACGGTCCACATGGTGGATCAATAGGTCCACAAATATCTCCGTGAATCTGTTCGAGAAATGTAGGACTTTCAGCTCCTACTTTTATCGGTGATGGTTTAACAATTAATTTTCCTAGGGAACATGCAAGTACATGCGAATTTTTCCGATGTTAATATCCTTTTATTTTTTAAAGGATGACCATGTGTATTCTCAATGATTCTTCTCATCATGGTAGATCCCGGATGACCCAACCGGTCATGCCAAATGCTAAAAGTAATAGGATCAATAAACTTCTGGTTTACTAGATGATGAATTTCAATTGTACGTATTTTTACAAAATATAGACCGAGTAGAAAAAGACGGCAGTTTTTCTAATACCGATTTCTTACCCAAATGCATTTGAGTAATAAAAAGATGCTCAATCCCATTTTCCTCATTTGTTTCAACATGATACCCATTTCTGCGGATATCTTTAAAACTCAATAAATTTCTTACGGATTTTGAGGAAAATAGTACCTTATCAATAATAATTGTTGTTCCTTTAGGCAACAATATACTAGCTCTTCCGGAGCCCTCAATTACATTTGCACTACCGTTTATCGTATAAATATTTATTTCTCCCATTTTGAGATCAGAAAAATATTTCTCATTTTTTAGTATGGTGTGTGTAGTTCTACTATCAATAATGCATACATCATCATTAATAACGACCATCCGAACACAAATATATATATATGTAAACGTAAATATTATTAGAATAGAATGAAAATAAAAATACAAAAATATCGAGGTGAGGCTTTAGTTCTTTTGGACACTGCCATCACCAATTAAATGGTCTATCCTACCGATCCGGGTGTTCAAAAAATCCGATACATCCATATGGGTAATATTGATATTAAGATCTTCGGGATCACTATCGTCATCCTCAGCATTATTTATTGGATGTTGAGAAAAATTTGCTTCCACGTTTTTATTTTTCAATGAAGCTTGATACAATTCAACTAAATGCTTAGCCGTACTGACGGTTTCGTGACCAATGACCTTTCATGCCACATCTATAACATATATCCTCATGCTTTTCTTCAATTTCTTTTTCTTTTCCCTTATGATCTTTTCTGTTCCACTTCGGTGGCGAGTATTTCTCACGATTTGATTATAATTGTGATAAGGGAAATATCGAGCGTGTCTACGACCATAACCACGACCACGGTCACGGCCACGGCCACGACCACGACTATAACGATGGCTTCTGCTGGAGCTAACAACATTCACTTCGAGAGTCTTGTAGAGCCGGTTGATGCGGCTTCATGATTTCTCAATAATAACTCATTATTTTTCTCTGCAATGAGGAGGGCGATAATTAAATCAGTAAATTTTGTATACCCCTTTTCTCGATATTGTTGTCTGCAGGACAATATTCGAGGCATGAAAGGTGGAGAATGTCTTCTCCAACATATCTTCATCGATCACTTTTTCTCCGCATAATTTTAATTGAGATGTAATTTTATACATTGCGGAGCTATATTCATTCACGGTTTTAAAATCTTGCAACCTCGAGTGCAACCATTCATACCGTGCGATGAGGTAGTACGACCATCTTCAGGTGGTCAAATCTTTCTTTTAAATTTACCCATAGGCCATATGGATCTTTTTCTGTAAGATATTTCATTTTCAAATTTTCATCGAGATGACGACGAATAAAAATCAAAGCTTTAGCCTTGTGTTGTGCAGATGCACTATTATTTACTTGAATAGTTTCACTAAGGCCTTCAGCATTTAGATGCATTTCTGCATCGAGAACCCATGACATATAATTTTTTCCAGAAATATCAAGGGCGACAAATTCGAGTTTCGCGATGTTAGCCATAGAGATCAATAAATGCGTACTGTCTTACGGCTTTGGTAACGCAGAAACTCGTGCTTAGTCTTCCGGATTTTGTACTGGTAGAGACACGTGTCGATAACGTGTTATAAAATTAGGGTAGTGTTAGAATAAAATCTTCACACTACACACTAATAAAACTCTAACTATTTTGCACAAGAATTTCTCTCTTTCTTTTCTCTCACAATTTTCTCTAATCTTTCTTTCACTAATCTTTCTTTCACAAAATAATGGTGTGTTACAAGCTTAGAGAATAGCTCTATTTATAGAGTTCTAATTAGTGGATTACATCATGGCATACATCATCTTCCACTAATCTTAATTAGTGGTGTCTCCACTAAATGGTGGACATCCATAAAAATCTTCTAATAATTCACATAAATCCATAATTAGTGGAGCCTCCACTAATTAATAAAGATTCCAATAATTCATAATATTTCCCCTAATTTAAGCCCAAGTTAATTTTCTAATTATTCATACTGGACCTAGGCTCTTAATAATTAATTAACCAATTAAACCAGATAATTAATTTCTCTCAACTCTTGTTTTTATTTTATTTATTTATTTATTTTATTCCAATCTAATAATAAATTAGACATCCTGAATAAAATTAAATAAAATAAAATGAAATAAAATCCTCTTGAACTAAGACCAATTTCTCAACCCAAAATTAGTTAGGACTTACGGGCTATTCCGAGGACAAAAAAGACACATCATCTTGGCTGCTAAAATGACCAAAATACCTATACTATATAAATAGCTGTATTTTGCATTTTAAATATTTCATAATATCACCATAAGGAAATATTGACCCCAAGGATAATGCTGCATTAGCAAAGTCTCCGACCTACAGGTGAAATAACTAAAATATCCCTCTACACATCGCCGTACATTTAGAGAGGAAGAAGTGTACTAACACCCCTCTAAATGACATCTACCATCCTTAAGCTTCTAATCCAATGATCCACGACTTCCTAGAGTGTTTCCGCTTTCCAAGGGAGCTACCCTAAAGCAAATATCCAAGTCATGTTTCCTAGGGCCCTGGACATTTTAGATCATTCGGACAACCACAAGGGGCGATATAGTGCAGAAACTATGTTGTACAAGTCTGTCTTAACTAATTAGTTACATATATCCAATACACAAGTATATTGGTTCTACTATAGAACCTTAACTATAGCATATCAAAGTATATGCTTCCAACTTCGTCAGATCACCAACTCATACTCAAGTCGTAAAGTACTAGTCCACGCTATAGCGGTAGTAGTCTAGGTTTCTATCATATAATACTTTTAGAAACCACTACTACAGGTCCTGTCCTATGTATTCGAAATACGCTTATGTCATGAAGTGAGTGGACTACTCACTGGCTAAAGGTAAGCCATTCCCCATTTGGAATTCATAACATAAATATGAAGAGATTTTCAGTCTCATCAATGGGTTAAGAACAAATGTTTATGTGTTAAATAACCCGTGATCCATACTTTACTGTGAAAGACCACCATTCACATGAATCACTTATTTAAATACAATGGATCTATTCCAAACAAAAATTGTGCACAAACAAAAAGTAAATTCACAAACAATTTTTGAAAATAAATTTTTTTATTAAAATATTCAATTTTACATCAAAAATCTAATCTAAAAAGGCATAAAATCCAACAACAAGAATGATGATACGAAATTCATCCAACCCATTTAGAAGGATCATAAAGCATGTTGAGAATTGAAACTATTAAGATTGTAATTATCTCTTATCGAACAAAAATTGAAGAAACATGTATGAAAATAAAATTTAACTTAATTCTTATACCTATGAAAACAAGTTTGACATGAGAAACATATCTAATTAATTATACTAATCTCTTAATGCAAAGCAATTGATATTATAAACCCTCCATGAGCATTTATATTATGCATATATTGTTTCAGACCACGAATTCTTATCTCAACAAAAACACAAAAAGACACCAACAAAACAGTGTATTTTGTTAGTCAATCTTTATATATAGCTTCTACTTTGATCACGTGAGGTAAGATTACAACGCTTCATAGACAAGAAAACCATCTGTATCTCTCTGTCTCTGTCTCTCTCTTTATATATACACACCGACACGAGAGAGAGACAGAGTCAAAGAGGTCAGGGGGAACTAGACAAAAGTATCAGATGGGAATGTGAACTGTGTAGAACCAAACATTGAAAGATCAAAAAATGAGTAGACAGGAAAGGACCCCCCAGTTAAAACCCTCAAAATTGAGTTGTAGATTCATACGCTCCTCTACATATGCTAGAGAAGAAAGAGCCTATGAGGAGTGATTTGAGGAGGCATATATGACTCCACTAAACTCCAATTTTCCTTCTGCATTCCGGGTTCTTGTTCTGAATCAGCTCTCGGTGCACGCCTGTGAAGAATGAAAAGATCAGACAAGTCTTGTCACGAAACATCATATGTGTCATATATTTGGCCTCATCTGCAATGTCTTGGACCTCTTGGTATCTGGTCACCGCCCTCTTATCTTATGTCCAACGGTATTCATTCTTCTTTTATTCATTGGCATCACATTCAAATTTCATATTGCAAGAAAAAAAATTGTCTTGGGGTGGCTTGGGGCTCGAGACCTCTACATGCCAATAGATAAAAATCATTTGAAATATTGCCAGAAGTATAAGTTTTAGCTTTGTAGGCTATTCTTAAACCTATAGTTTTATGATGACGCCAAGTCAAACAAGAACTAGTAGAATTGAAGCTACTTCAGCAGGAGAAACAAAAATAACAATCTTGTTAACTTAATGCTGGGGATTCTAACAAGCATATTTAAACTATGAACAAACTTTCAAATGCAACTAATAACGTTAAATACTAATGAGTTTAAAAGATTATTTTAATAGATAGAAAATTTCTTTTTTAGTTTTGAAGGGACTTTGCCAACATGCACACTCTTCTTACTCAATAACCTTGTCAATTGTATATATTGAGAAAGTTCAGTTGCCTAACATTGGTGGACAAACATAAGGTACATTTACTTAGGACACATTCTCGAAATACATTGAGACACATTCTTATAGATCCTAAATTGGATCATTCTTATCAGTAGGCGTTTAATTTAAAAGTAGCAATGTGACTTTGCAAACAAATTTCCAAAAGATGGCATCCGAGAAATTCAGCTTTTAAGAGACTTCTGTCTAGAATCCAAGTGTAGAAAACATAACATAAAACAATGAATCAGCATTGTTGTCAGAGCATGTGACTTCAAGCCATTGGCAAAGATAAGAGAGTTTCTGGGTTTGGTAGACAAATAGTAACTGGACCAGGCTCTCGTGATAACTGGGAAATGCATGCTGACTGACTCTGACTCAGCCTGACTCAGGCCATCACTGACCACTCCATTCCCTTTGCCACTTCAATTGAGCATCCCATGCATGCAGAGGAAACCTCCAAATTTGTAATGCTTAGATCCTACAAAAGGGCCTGCAACCTGTTAACCTGTATCAGATTGGTGTCTGTGTATGCCTGCATATCATCTCTGTCTGTCCTTTTCATCTCATCCTATAGTAGCTAATGCCAATCCTGTGTTAGACAATGTCTGGTCTGGTAAAACCTTGGCAATAAGCAATAACGGAATCAACATCAGTGAACAAATTTTGGTGAAAGCAATACCCACCCATGTAAAATGCACCTATAATACTCATTAGGATTTTGATTTTTCTCAAATTTTCCTTCGAATTACCGAGTTATGAACTTGCCAATGCTCATCGACTTAATGCGTGCAAGCATGCAATTAGGTCACAGAATGGGACGACAATAACCTATATTACCAACACAAAAATAAAAAATGTAAACGCCATCTTTAACATGGAAAATCAGCCATGTTAATTTCAAAAGACAGGAAAAGAACATTTTTCAGCATCTGGGGAGACATTGTTTTTGGTTATAATTGCTGATATCAGACAAAAATTTAACAATTGCTAGATAAATTCTGTCTCATGTATTGATTTACATTGACCTAGGATTCTACTATTGTTGTACTCACGGATTGCTTTTTCTTTCTGTTCTATTGCTTGATTGGTTCGTTGAGATGTCTTTGTTTGCTTTATATTTCTTATTTTGCAATTAATTAATGAAATGGACATTCTCGGATTCTTTTGCCAATGACCACTGCCGACTCTTTGAGGCCTACACCTGACATATTGCTAATAATGTAATAATAGGACTGATGGTCGTATATTGCCTGTGTAATTAGTGGCTAATCATGCATTGTCGGTTCATAGTTGACGTCATTATACATCATTAGTCCTCCCCTTTCCCTCTATATATAGAACTATGCCTCTGTGACTTGATTCATATTCAATACAGAAACACACACAAATTACAGAGAGAGAGAGAGATGGCGTCCAGGGTCTCAAAGCTGCAAAGAAGAATAGCCTTGCACAGAAAGCTTCACATCCTAAGAAGGCTTACCAATTCCAAATCAGTAATTACTGCATACTTTCTTTCTTTTACCTTTCTGTTTTTTTTTTTCTTTTTCTTTTTGGTTATAATTAGTTTATGAAATCATTAGAAGCAATGGACTTTGAGTCAGTTTTGATGTAGTCTTCCTTGCTGTTTGTGAAGGTGGAAAAGAGTTCTATCATCAAGGATGCATTTCTTTACATCTGCAAGCTGAAACTGCAACTAGAAGCTATCAGAAGAGAATATCACTACCTGATAAACAATAGCCAAGTATTAATCCTCTAGTCTAAAAACCTCCACTTATTCATCTATACATGCATTAAATATGTGCATTCAATTTTGAGGTATTTGTTCTGTAAAATATTTCATTGTTTATCATATTGGCATGACTTGAACAGGAGGTGAAGGTGGAGAAGCTTGGAGAAAAATTCTTGGTTAGGGTAACTTGCAAGAAGAGGCAAGATTTGCTAATGTCAATTTTGGATGCCTTTGAAACGTTGAATCTCAATGTTTCTCAAGCTAGGGTTACATGCAAATACTTCTTTGGTTTGGAAGCCATTGTTGAAGCTAATGGAAACCAAGTTCTAGATGTAAAAGATGTAAAGGAAGCTGTTCTTACTGCCATCAAGAATTAGCTTTAAATGCATATCCATCCATATCAAGGCATAACTGCCAGTGTTCCATACCATGTGATCTTGCATTGTATGGCATTTTGTATAAAAAGCATTATATATAGCTTTCACTTTGAGGACATCATTTTAGTTGGTAATCCTAAACCACTAATTTGTAAGGATATATATGCATGTTATGATCGAGTTATTCTACGTACCAAAACTAAAAATGGATATTCTAATTCCTCTTTGCTAACTTGCAACATCGTATGATAAGGGAATAATTCAATTAATTAGATAAAGTCAGTCTTAGACTATATGACCCTAAATATAATTTACATCCCATCTTATAACCATAAAACTAGCCCCGCATTTCAAAATTTTCTTGCTCTCCTTAAAATAAAAAAAAAAGAGAGAGAATTTTCACAAAAATCTATATATATATTTACCTTTGACCTTTCTAAAATTTTTAAAAATTTATAATATTTGTCTCCATCTTTTTCTTTCCTATGACTTTACTCGCAAATTCAAAGATCTGAAATTAAATGAACTTTCAACAGATAAATAAGTTAGAATTTGTCAAACAAGCTAAGAAAATGATTGATAAAACTTGATCCAACTGCTATGAATAATTGTCCCCAAAATAAATAAATAAATAAGCTCCTGCTACACTGAACCGTGTATTAGGTTTGAGCAGTTAAATGGACCCTCTGATCCAATACCTGTACCACTGGACACCCCGTTGGAAAATGACCCGAGCATTGTGAATCATATGGGCTGGGCCAGAATCTAACTAACCAGTACGACCTCCCCTCTATAAGCCTGTTTGTAAATACGGCCAGTATCAGAGAGAGGGCCCAGATCTGTCTTTTCCATTTAATTCTCTTCTAAGCTCTCATCGATTTTCTTGAAATTTGATTAAGGCATCCTCCAACTAAAAAGCCCTAAATTATCATGAAAAGCAAAAGTATCGAATTCAAGACTTGCATTTATAACTTTACAGTTAATCTAATATTTCACATAATTTAATCGATATAAATTACCTCATTTTTTATAGTAATAAAAAAGATTAAAATCTTTTAATATTATAACTCCAAAAAAAAAAAATTAAATATTTTATGTGTTTACGAACGTTACCTACCAAATTGACTGCTGAAGTTTTTAGCATGAATATTTAGGCATATATTGACAATTACAAATGCGTACTGCCATGGCATAGTTAGATAGATCATTTTCTTGCCAGTATATTTTAGGTAGCTTCTGTTTTTTTTATACCCTTAATTCAAAACATTAGGTGCTATATTTGACCCGTGCTAATAATTAAGTGTCACTATCCTTAAAAATAAACCCTTCTTTGAATTAAGGAGGAAGTCCTGAAGGCGAATCTCTCCTACCCGAGCGTCGAGGCCTCACATTCGAACGAAATATAAATCGGAATGTACACCAATAAGTACTCGAGGGAGAGGACTCATGAATTCAATTCGGGAGAGAGTCGAACCCGCGACTTAATCAACCTATCACAGGCATGTCACATTAAGCCTTGCCAACTGACCTATGCGCCCCGAAGACTAAAATAAACCCTGCTTGTTTGATACCCTTGAAATGTCCGATAGGAAATTTTATCTACCTAACCCTATCTCATTTTTTGGAAAAAAATATATATATCAAGTAAGGAAAGTTTTAGACACACATATATACACCTAGTAAATATCAAAGATTCACTTATTAAAAACATATACATAATCTTCTTGACTATGATATATATCCAATGAACTAATTTCTAACCTGGGGTAAGCACCGATTTCATTATGTGACAATTGAAGTGCATTTCATATTATAAAATTGAAAATGTTATCTCTTAATCAAGAATGACATATATCTTACAAAATGAAAGGTCCCTCTTTGATATTTTACATGTTACTATATCTCCTAGCATGACCATCCGTCACAATCAAGAGGCAAAATTAATAATATATATTAGTGTATTTGGAACTATCTTATCCCATAATACTAAATAATATATAAAGGTATCCAATAAAAAAAGAAATATTATCTAGTTTTTTATTGAATGGTAGAATTATTAAATTGATCGCTTTTTTTCTTTTCAATTTATTTAGTAGTCAAAAACAAAGAACATAATTGATATCTCATTCTCCGACTTGCAATTGATTTCTCTTAAAATTTTTCTTAATAAAGATGGAATATTTGAGTTATTTGGCAACCCGGCAGGCGGCAGCTTTGATGAGTGGTTGGTTGTTCATAAAAGTAATTGGTTATTGACATGGAATATATTACATATTCCAGTCAAATCGAACCTAAATAATTAAAAGTGTTTTAAAATTTTAAAATAAATTACGGAGCAAACACTCGATCGTTTATTTATAAGATATTTATATTTTTTTAAAATTTGTCAATTCAAATTTAGATGAAATGTAACTCTCAAGACTACATAATAAAATATGTTTTTGGCAAAGAATAGCAAGTTAATTAATTATGTGAGAATGTAGGGAAGTGTCAACTTCCTCAATACACAAACCATTAAATATCATAATTGTGATACCCCAATTCCACATGGGATTGGGATGAGAAGTATAAATTGTATCCATTGTCAATTTGAGATATCCATTTTGGTCCAACGAGGACGGCGGCCAAGTAATTGACTATGGGTGCTGCTAGGCTCCGCGGACCCAGGAGGATGACTATAAAATCGGGTATGACAATAAAATCTCATAGTTGAGTTATTACTCGAGACGTAAACTTTTAGAGTTCAATATCGAAAAATAATTAGATAGTAATTGTAAAATATTAACAATATTTTTGCAACATCATCGCACCAAGAAAAATAAATATAGAAAGAATTAAGGAAGTCATCCCCAAAGAGTCGCGTACGCAACAATTAAAAACGCAGCAATTTGCTCAATTAATGAAGGAAAGGAATAACAAAACCGTGTTCCATCAATTGACTCTTACCACGAATTATGTAAGTCGTTCCCCAATGACCATTTCTCATCTCTTTCTTGAATTGGGCAGGGCAGGATTTGACCTCGATAGAACTGATCTGGGTTTATTGAGTAAAATAATATTAATTAGAACTTAGGTAACAATTTTATATTTGAGACAATCCTTGGCTAGATGGTATTCAAACAAAGATTCTTATTTTCTTTCTTTTTCTTTTCCTTTTTTTTTTTGGAACATTTTTGTTTTTTGTTTTTTTTTTAAGGGTGTTTTAAAGAGGCAGTTCAATGATTTTTGTATGTATATTCTAATATGATACGTTATAATAATTTCTATCACTTATCTTTTTATTTTTATGTACATTGATTAAATTTATTGATATAAAACACGCACGGTCAGGAGCGAAATTAGAAATTAACATTAGAAGACATTATTTAACAGGATATATTATATGATAATAGTATAACCTCTTTAAAAAAAATTTGAGAGAATAAAAAATATAAATTTTTAATTTTTTTTAAAAAATATATAATTTTCACACGTTGACCCTCCTATGTCCATTCTCGTGCCAAGAGATTGTAAACTCACAAATGTTTGTTACTTGTAAAAGAGATGTGGTATGAGGGATTGGAGGAAGTAGAGATGGAGCGAGAGTAGCATCCGCTCTCAAAACTTTTTAAAATTTTTTATTTTTACCTTAATAAAATTAAATTTTTTTGAAAAAGTTCTTTTGAATTTTTTTTTTTCTCCTCAATTCTAAATTTTTAATTTCATCCCTAAGAATGTATGACAAAAGGGAAATTCTTACCTGAACCAGATTCGCGTGGACTAATAGTTTTAGAGAGTTATACCATATAACTTACATTATATATGATACAATCTTTAGAAGTTATTGATCCACGTGGATCAAGTCCATATTAAAATTTCCAATGACAAAAAAGGTGAATTTAGGGTAGAGTATGAAAGAAGTGATGGAATTAAAAAGTTAATGAACCCAAGAAAGATTGTGGCTTTCAAATGTATGATGATGCATGCATTCAATGTCGATTCTCTCTGCCTCCCCTTGATAGCCATGTGCTGTTGCCTTATATGGATGATTAATTGGTCACGAAACTCCACCCCATCTCCAATCCACAAAATGATTCTTCCCTTCACCAGGCATTAAGTTGAGGCAGAACAGGCTTTAATTGGTTCCATGTAAATTGCATATATAATTGGTTCAAAATCTTGAAATATTTTTTAAAGGGGGAAAAAGAAAGCTTCAAACTGAAACCGAATTAATAAAATTTAATTTTTAATTAAAGACAGATTATTTAATCTTAGACTAACTTCAGTTTACCTCACGATTTCTTTATATTTAACAGAATTTAGTATATGAATTTTGGAAAAATTGTCTCACATTGTTATATCTAAACCTTAATTTTAACAGTATTTTCTTTCTCTTTCATTCCAACAAAAACACATTTTATTAATTTAAATGAAAATTTGATCAAATTTTGACTGCATTTTGTTTGCGTTTTAGTGACAAATTGGATCACTAGTTCTAAATAGAGAAGGTAAAATAAGAATTATAAGAAGCAAATCCCAAACATCCCCTATCTCAAATATGAATTAAAATTGCATTATAATTAAGAATTTATTGGCCTAGAGTAATGATTGTAGATCTTCTAATAACAGTCCAATATAGCATTTAGTATATTATTGTTTCATACAAAACAATATTGTTAATCTAAACCCCTTAAATTGTCTTAACTCAATAACATCGTTTTATTTGGAAAAAAAAATATCATTAATGTATTATATATTATACTATAGCAGATTTAGAATCGTGAATCATTCGACTCAAAAATCAATATACCAACCTAATTATTAAGTGTAAAATCTATTCAGCGCGTAATAGTAATACTTTAACTGATTGATCAAATTCAAAACTTATTAATCCATCAATTAAATTGTGAATCATAAGCATTCTAATAACATATTAGCATAAAGCAACCTAAGCCACAACTCAATTATACCTAGGTGAGGTTTAAAAATAGGGACAGCCAGGCCTCTCCCAAGTAAATGCATGATCTCCCTCCTTAATTCACAAGCAAAGGCCAGTGGTGTCAAGAATTAGGACCATTTCTAAAGCTTTGAATAACGTTGTTTTCTTGAATGAAGTGTTAATTTATATACTAAAACTATGATTACGTTAGCTTGAATACGGACAACACAACCACAAACCCTTTTGTAAACGGTAATAATAAATAAAAATAAAACATAGTTAGATAATATTTCTTTGACATTTTTTATTAAACAAATCACCGTTTGGAGGATAAGGATAATCATAGTTTCGACCCGGTGGAAGGTAAGATCAACAAAAACCAGATAACAACTGACCCTGTCTTGGATTAATTAGTCAACTATCATACAATTTCTCCTTCATAATCATTGCTAAGAAATTGCATGTGAATTACTTAATACTACGTTTTTAAACCCTCATTCTACTTCTATCATCATATACGTATGAACCATTTTGTTCAGAAGAAATGTTCATACAAAAGCCATATGTGTATTGCATTAAAAAGATCTGTATATATATGTATAAGTAGAATGAAACGATCGACACAAGATTAATAGAATTGTTATTTTATCAAATACTATCTCATATTCATAATAAGTGTCGTTTTGACTGAATAATTTTATTGTACAATAAGTGACTTGTTACAAAAGTTAATATTACTTTCTTTATTTATCCTCTAATATAATTACTCAGTATAATATATTTTGTGATTTTTTATACTTTTTGCTATTACCCATAAAAAATAAGTCAAACCTTTGAACAAGTACTAAAATGTATAGAAATAAGTGACTTTACACTCAAAGTTAATAATTAAGGGTATATTAGTCATTTCAATTAATTTCTTAATATGTGTAAAAAAATTTAAAACGACACTTATTATTATGAATCGGAGGTAATAATTGTGATAAAAATGTCTCGATCTATTAATTATTTATACTATACTCCCCCCATTTCATATTATTTAACCTTTTAACCTTTATATTTTGTTTAATAATATTTGGCTCTTAACACATTTTTATATATCAATGATTAATATTTTTCAATACTACCCTTAAGTTTAGTTAAATTATATTTAATGAAAAGATAAAAAATCTCGTAAATGATTACTCGATCATCCTTGTATTTATTAGAGGTAAATTTAGAATATAATTAAAAAATATTTATTAATTTCAACATTTTTAATCTATGTGCAAATAGTCAAAAGGCCAAATAATATAAAACGGAGTGAGTACTATTTAAAATCTATACATTATAAAATAGAATAAAGATAAGCATTCTCAATCATAAATGGTTGGATATAAATGCGGCCAGAAAAAAAGAAAGAAAGGTATGCAGAAACTATATATAATTTTGCTCTTATCCTATATAATTAAGCATTCATTGTACCAATCTTCTATTTCATATTCATTCACTGCTTTCTTTCGAATGAATGTGACTTAATTACGACCTTTATAAGAATAGACCATATATTAATTAAAGGTAATAATAGACTAATAATGTACCAAATTAAGAGTAAATCTTACATAAATTAATATTGCCAATCCAGTCTTGTAATAATAGCAATTAGCTATAATGCATATTCACATACTATAAAAACTCATTGTTCCTCCTATTTGGACCAAACAACTCCTAATGTATCACTCATAAGTAGAAACAAATATTTTGACAACATATGTAATAACAAGTTCAGTGTACCATAGTGCAATAAAAGTAAATATTTTCAAAAAATATTAGTTAAATTTTATGTTTGAATTTATATCCATTATTAATTGAACAAGTGTTAATTGATTCAAAAGAGTACAAATTCATTACTATAAATGAAATCGAACAAGGTTTTGTTCACAAATATTCGATTCAATTAATAATTTTAAGTATAAAAAATATATAAATAAATATTTTACTCGTAATAAAATTTATAAAAAGTCGGAAAAAAGAAAAAAAAAGCAGAGAGAGAGAGACATGTAATCCAAAACGAGACACCCATTAATAAGTACAATAAACTAATTAAAGAAAGGAGGGTTGGGGTCCCTTTCACACTTTCAATAGAATAATTGGAGGTTTGGATTATTTTTACATTTGCTTGCACGTCCTCTATAAACTAATATCATTGCTCATCTGTCAACATTACAATTGGACCCATATTAAACTCCACCCAATCTTTCACCATTTTTCTTCATTTCTTGTTCTCATCAATCTCTTTGTCTCTCTCTCTCTCTCTCTCTCTCTCTTTTTCTTCTTCTAATCTCTCACTGTGTGTACTGTGTGTGCACATCTCTGGTGTGTACAATTAGCTGTCTCTGGTGAACCATCATCATCCAACTTTGCACAGAAAGACAAGACCCTGAACAAGAAAAAGTTGCATCACTATTTGTGTTTCATCTCTGAGCCAAAAAGATATGGGTAGTAGATTCTTGAACAGCACATTTCTCGTCGAGCAAGATGACTCTGAAAATTCACCGGAAAACAGTGGAGATTCGCCTCGCTCCATCATGCTTAGTGATAGCAAAATGACCAGCTCTTCCTCTCCCAAGAGAAGGTTAGATTTCTATAATTATCTTATGACAACAATTTTTTTTTTTTCTTCCCCCATTTTTCTGTGGGGGAGGTTTTTTTTTGAGGGTTTTCGTTTATTGAGTTCATGTGCATGCATAAGAAATCAAGAATATTTACGTTGTTGGGATTTTCTCCAGTAGGCGATCCATTCAGAAACGAGTGGTTTCTGTGCCAATCAAAGACGTTGAAGGGTCTCGGCTTAAGAGTGAGATGGGTGCTCCACCGTCTGATTCCTGGGCTTGGAGAAAGTACGGCCAGAAGCCCATCAAAGGTTCTCCCTATCCAAGGTATAACCATAAAATCTTCCTCTAACATCTTGAAAGTTGAAACCCTAATTGATTTTCCGTAAATCCTCATAAAACTAATCTTTTTTTTTTTTTTCTATTTGGAATTGCAGAGGGTATTACAGATGCAGCAGTTCGAAAGGTTGTCCAGCAAGAAAACAAGTAGAGAGGAGCAGGGTGGATCCTAACATGCTGGTGGTGACCTATTCTTGCGAGCACAACCATCCATGGCCGGCACCAAGAAATAATCATCACAACCAAAATCACAACGCTGCTGTGGCATCAACCAACGCTGCTGCAACAAAAAATGCTAGGCAAACAGAGCCCACAAATTCTGAGGAAGAAGAGGAAGAAGATCAGAAGCCCACAAATTTTGCTAGCCAAACAGAGCTCGTGAACAATTCTCATGATGATCAGAAATTTGCAAATCTTGGTGAAGCATCTTTGAGTGAATATGGATGCAATTGGTTCTCTGATTTCGAATGCACATCTTCAACAGCTATGCTAGAGAGCCCACTAATGACTGAGGCCAGAGTTACTGATGCTGATATGGCTATGGTTTTCACATTGCGAGATGATGATGAGTCATTTTTTGCTGATCTTGGCGAGCTGCCGGAATGTTCAACTGTGTTCCGCCGTGGAATGATGGAGAGGGAGGAGGAGCGCCGCCGGCATAACTTGGCACCCTGGTGTGGTACGAGAGGATGAGATTAAAAATCCAATTAACAAATCATCATCATCATCATCATCTATATACTTGTCTTTTCCTATCATCAGCAGCATTATTTAAACTACAATTCTGATAGAAAATTTGCGTATCATGCTCCATCAGATGCAACAAAGAGGTTTCATTTTCATTTAGTTTTCTATTTTTCTAGGTTTTAGTGTAGTTGCTAGTGAATAAAAATGCCCAGTTGGGGGATTCTCTTTTTATCTCATTGTAATTAGCAAAAATGATTATCCATATCTTCCAACGGCTATCCAACAGAAAATTCAACAAATGACAATAACTCGCTTTTCTCATTACTCACCCGATCACTAAGCTCTCGATCATTAAGTTTTTATTTCAATATTGATCTTTAGTTAGTGTTATTATTCATTTACAACAACTATTTCATACCGTCTCAAGAAAAAAAAAGGGGGGGGGGGAATCATAGAAATTGAGTGTGAAAATTGATTTCTAGCATGCAATAGGAAAAGTAGATCCAGGGCTAGTTGAAAGAATCATTTAGGTGTTTCATGGATTGTGTGGAATTGTAAATTTGTCATGTTGTGTGTTGCTTCTGATGACTGCAACAATGGGAGGTATTAAAATAGATGCCAAAGTACGACTTTTGAGGACTCTTTTATAGTTTAATCCTTTGTTTAGGTTGCACTCATTGGCAGTCATCTCTCGTGCCATGGACTTTGTCTTTGAAATTATCCACACACTTTGCACTTTCACAGAGTTCCCGAAACCCTTTCAGCAATCAATAATTAAAATGAAATGGATTTAAATACCATAGTAGATAGTAAAGTTTTTTTTTTTACTTTTCATTATTTATTTTAATACCCTCTTCTTATTTAATGCATATTATTTTTTAAAAAGTTAGACTATATATTTATAAAACTCTCATATATGCATTATCTATCTAAATAAAAAAGAACTAAATGATGTAACGTAGCTTTATTAGACGTTCTCTACCACCATCGACTTCATATTGATAAAAAAAAAAGGTTAATTATAGTCTAATTCTCAATAACTCGAGAGAGAAGAAATTCGAACACATGATTTCAGGTAAAAGTTCAATTTCTACATCCCAAAGAGAAAGAACTATATAACATGTTTAAGAAAGAGAGAAAGAATAATATGTTGAGACACAACTCAACTAGTTGTGGCCTTCTCAGTATTCGCTGTGTGAGTGAATGGTCGCCACAATCAAATTCCTGTTCGACTGGATCAAAGCTAGAGTCGTGAATCGGTCAACAAATTCACTCGTAATTATTATATATATAAATATATGACAAATTAAATGTAATTATTATATATTATCATATTTTATTTTTGTAACTTTGTCTTTTTTATGTGTTTAGAAACAAAAAAAAAAGAATAGATGGGTAAATTACTTGTAAGTAATTACTTATTCATTCGTATAGTAAGTAAATGTATTAAAATTAATTGATTTTACGTTGTATTTGTCTTTTATGTTAATGTCACAAACTAGACTCCCAACCTAATCTAGTAGCCCTGACAAAACTGGCCTCTTTCCCTATCTCCCCACCCCCCAACAAATATAAACCAAGCAATCTTAACTCTCATAATTCCAACCTTTCTCATTCTTCGAAGAAGCAAAAGGCAACTTGAAAAAGAATATCCATAGCCAACACCATTAATGGAAAATTAATGAACAAAGGACACAACCAGATCCTATATTTCTTTTGAACTCTTTCCATAAAACCAAGAATTTCAAGTTCGGCCAGTACATGATATACAAGAACATATAGGAGGATAATACTTTAATTTAAAAAAAAAAAAAGCTTAGAATAATTTTTTTAAAATTTTTAATTTTAAAAAAATATATAAATTTTTAAAATTTTTTTAAAAAAGACAGACACTATCCTCTAACCTTTCTCTCTAAATCCATCTCTCTACCACATATCTCCATTTAACATAAGGTAAGATACCCTCCACGAAATAGTTCAGTGGCCTATGACCTTCTTAGTACTCATACTATGATTTGATAGCCGCGGGATCAAATTCCATTAAATTGTCCCCATATTTGAGGTAGGTCAAAATCAGGCTATTGAGACAGAATGCGATGTACTTTCTCTATCCAGTTTCATCTATCTATTTTAATTAAAATTTTTATTTTAATTTATCCGTTTCATTAGTAAATCAAGACGATATTAATTATTATTTTTCTACAAATACCTTTCTTTAATATAATAAGTATTTGTACTTGTAGTGAGAAATGTAAGTAAATTAAATATATTTATTACACATAAAACTTTAGAATTTAATTATTCTTTAATAAAGAGATAGATTCTTTAAAGGTAAAATAAGAAATATAAATTAATTAATCAAATTTTTTTATTTTTTTAAAATTTTGTGAATCGATTAAAATTAACAGATAAAATAGGACGGAGAGATTACGTACTTTGTCTCAAGTCACCAATCGGTAAATTCATTCACAAGAGAACGTCATCTTAAAAATAAAATAAAAATTAATCGAAAAAAGATTTTACACACATATATATATATATATATACATACATATATATATATATGTATATATATATATATATAAGTCATTGGGCATGGGCAATCGCCATCAAGAATTTTAACTATAAAACTTGCTACTTGCTGGAAACAACATAGAGATCACTCAATGAGATGTGACAACAAACTCATTGGCTGACTGAAACCAAAAGTCAAAATAGAACGGCAATTTTGACTTTTAAGCAATAATGGCTTAGTTCAATTGATGATGGCCCGTTACCCCAATTATTTTCTACTTAATTACCTAAGAACAGCCTTACACTAAGGTACTTGCACATGATACCACTCAATTTCCCAAGATTATCTAGCTAAGCCACATTGATTAAGCCCCCTTAATCACCAATTAACAAATTATATTACTATTATTTTTTCTATTTGACAAAACAGATTACATTATTAATAGTGGGTGAGGTCTCGTAAATGTGGGACCCATCCACTCTTAAATTATTCTATGATTTTTTTTTTTAAATATCATTATCAATTTATTTTTATTGTGGAATTTTTGGAGGGCTCTTTTATAGATGTGGGTCCCCACATGTTACACGTCCATTTCATAGCGTCACATTCGAATCTGTAATTACGTCATTCTAATCTTAAATTTTACTTAAATCTTGTTCTGCCTTATCCTTTATGGCATTGGAATAATAAAATTATTTTGAGAAAAAAAAAGGTATTTCTTTGAATTAATAATTGATTAAAAATTAATTAAGTAGATCTGAAGTTGTATGCATCTGATTTTTCTTGAACTTTGAAGTAATCAAAGCAAAAAGGGATTTAAAAGGTTGATTAGTATCTCAGATCTCTCTATATCCAAAGTCAAAAATGTTCTCACATAGGACTTGTCAATGGATTCCATTTGATGAACTTAAGAACAAGTTTGAAAACTTTGAATATGTAAACCCATCTGATATTAGTGAGACTAATTTTTAATTACATCATTTATATTTAATTTTTAAACATACAATTCAAATGTATTACTAACTTCATTTCATAATAGAAGTCGTTTTAGAACTCCTAAATTCTATACAATTTTAAAACTAAATTTTTTAATATACCTCTAAGTAAATCTTTATTTACTTTATTAATTGAGGAGAGTTGGGTCATAATTAGTGAAAAATGACAGATTGTGGGGAGGGATAAAGGTGAAAAAGAAGTAATAAATGTTTATAGAACAGTATAAAACGACTTATATTATGAAAAAAAATTTCAAGTTCAAAACGATTTATATTGTAAAAAGGAAATAGTACTACGCAAATAAATAAGATCACATATATAAATTAATATATTATTTAATTATATAATTTTTTAATAATATCTTGTCTTGAGGTCCTGTAGAAGATATAAATCATAGAATGAATTTATAAATTATGAAATGTATAGCGTAGAGTAAAAAATTGTGACTTCACGAAAGTACTATCATCTACAAACTTATCCTGTACTATTATGTCATATGTCTATATGTCTCGAGGACATACAATTTTATTTTTAAATATATAATTTAATGTGTTGTTATATATATATATATATATATATATAGGTATTGGTGCATGATCTGCTCGTGACTTTGTGGCTGCTAAATAGTTAGTTCCAGCACAGCAAGTTGAGATGGAGGCAGCCCTCCTAGGTATGACATGGGCTAGGGACCTATGGTTAAGGTCTGGGATGGGATAAAGTCAATATTGAAGGTAATGCAAGCAGTGGATATCCAAGAAAGAAGGTAGATATGGCCTTTTTGCATTTCCGGTTGGGGGTGCAATTGCAAATAGCAGAACATTAGGGTCTTTTTTGCTAAATGTTTGTTTCTATAGTACATGGGAAGGTTAACGGAGGTGGGCCCATCCAGTATAACAAGAGTTGGATTATACTTCCCTAGTAGTTATACCTACTCTCCAAGTTGACATTATTTAAGTAAAATTTTCATGCCCTTTTCCAAAGGAGAAATGAAATAAAGTTTGGACAAATTAAAAAAGAATTAATATATTTAATTTTTAAATTTTAATAATTGTAATATTTTTGTTTTTAATAATTTTTTTATCATTATGATTTCTAATGATATTATAATCTATCAAGTAAAGTCATCAACTCTCTTTTCTGACGTAAACTTCAATTAAAAAAAAATCACTTTTATTGCAAGTGGTTTAAACTTAAAATCAAAACATCTTCTGCTCAGAATTTACACTCTCATTGCCCGTGATTTTTCTTTTAATGACAAAATAGACATTAATTAATTCCTTTCAAAATCAAAACATCTTCTGATTGAAATTTATACTAAAAAAGAAAATTATAAACTACTTGACATGTTATAATTTTATAAGAAACTGTAACAATAGAGAAAAAAAAATCATTAAAGATGAAAATATTACAAATATCAAATTTTAAAGACCAAATAGATTAATTTTCATTATTAAAAGTAAAAGGTGAAGACTGCTAATCCAAAAACCCATAAGTATTGCTTTTGCATGCCCAAGCATTGTGGAAAATTTTGTCAATATGAGACAATTGAAGTCTTGAGGGGCCTAAGCTGATGCAATTGAATGTTCAAGGTGGCAATGTTAGAACCTCAAGAAGACAAAAGTAAGCCATCTACCATATTGACCATATCCCTTTTAAAATAAAAGGACTACGTATATCTGTTGGTGAGGTCTGCTTTGGCACTACCTGCCTTGCTACCTGATTGAATATTGATATCTAGATGTATAACTAGGGAAATGAAGGTTAAGAGAATTGCCTCAAGATGGAAATGAAGATAATTGAAGGAGTATATATACATGGAACTCATTCAAGCCAGCATTCTGTCTATTATAAGCTACATAAAAGCAACACGATGAGTAACATTTGTGTCTAAATCAAATCCTCCTTGCCTACAAGTAATGGCAGTCTGTTAAATTTTCAAATTCAAGTAAAAACCCAACTCTCCCCCCTCTGTAAAGCAATTCCTTATAGAAAATTTTACATAGTCATGGCAAACACAAATGGATGCAGCTATTCAGTTTACCATATCCAATTCCTGCATTAGTTTCTGCTGTGAAGCCTATGTTGAGTGGCATCCTCCCCGTCTTGATATCAGATACGTCTTTGCCAATGTCAATTTTCTCTCCCTTTGATGGAACAGTCCAACTGTTTCCATTCTCACTAGCTTCCATGGACTTTTTGCTCACTATACGGTAGATTTGTGTAAGAACCTCTGCAAATGCATTATAGTCGCCTCAAATGCTGAGGTTTCCATGAAGTAGAGTGATTCCCTCTCAGCAAAAGACTTTCCAGCCTCTGTTGTGACTGCCACAAGGCGTCGAAGGTCTGATTTGTTGCCAACGAGCATTACAATAATATTGGGATCTATGTGATCCCTCAGCTCCCTCAACCACCTTTCAACATTCTCAAAAGTAGAATGTCGAGTCACATCATACACAAGCAATGCACCTACAGCACCTCTATAGTAAGCACTGGTGATGGCCCGGTACCTGCAGATTCAAAATGATAGTATGCTGTAAACAAGATATTCATAAAGATACAACAGAAGCTAGACGAAGCGCTGAAATTTTGCCATAAAATTCAATCCAGAATCATGCCACCAAAAATAAATTGATGTGCTCAGTCTTACTCAATCTGCATTTGTGGCCTGCACGGGCTTCTCTTTAGCTAAAGTTACATCATAGATAAAATAGCTGCTAGTCATAGTTTGCTTCACTTGTTTCCCTTCATATCTTATCCCTGTTTAAGGCAAGCCCACTAAAAAGTTCCATCTTTTCAAATATTTTGGTAAGTTCACCAATAAAACTGCAGCATCAACAGAATTGCAGCAGCCATGTCACCATAAACATTTTCAATTAGACAACAGAGAATATAGAACTGCCATATAGTGATTATCAAGTGGCAGAATTTCTTCAAACCTTGTCCTAATTCAGTAGCAGAATCACAAACTTCTGTTTGTCCCAATGTGTCTGCCAATGTCACCAACTTATTACAGTTATCCACCATAACCATATCAATGACAACAATACTCACCAAGTGACCTACTCTCCCAATATCAAAATAAATACATACATAGATTGTGACCATACTTATAAATTAGCTGTTAGAACATCTTCAATTTATGGGAGTTTTGTACTCCAAATGGAAGATCTGTTGATTAGACAGTTTTTCATATAGGATATACAATACCCAAACAAAGGAAGGAAGATCATCTTTTTCCATAAAAGCATTTGATTATCTCGCATTTTGAGTAAAAAAATCAAATTCCACCTCTCAACTCTTCCCGTCAAAGCCTGTCCTCAAGTTTTAAAGAAATAAGTAACAGGACAAATAACTCTGTTCACAAATCTCTCAATGTGGCCAGACATAGGTCAATTGTAAAATGGCTTAAAATATGACTATTCACCTCCACTAAAATCGGGTGTACTTTGATGCCAATTTAGTTGAAATTTTTTTCTCAACTCAATTTGGAAATTTTCAATCAAAGATATTCTCGATTTTTTCTCAAAAATCACCATCTATACACAAACATCTCATTCTCTCTCCTTGATCCCACATATTTTTTTTCAAAATTTAAATTCTTTTCAACTAAAACAATTTTTTCCCACAAAAGTTGCAATCCAAATATACCCTAAAGATCTCTCCTTTACTCAACCTGGATTGTGGCATTACTTTACCATCTGCCTTTGCTAAAACTTTGATGGATCAAAACCTAATAAAGCAGGCACAAGGGAACAAGAAATAGAACGGTGTTTCTCTGAGATGGTTAATTTTTAATATTACATAGCCTTACATACCGAGGATAAGCTTTGACGCAATGGTAAATTGTTCCATTAGTAATGTATAGGTAACAAGTTCGAACCGAAAAAATAGTTTCTTTGCAAAGATGCAAGAGCTCTCCCAACCCCCGCGAGGCGGGAAGTGCTTATACACCTAGGTTTGCCCTTCTTTTGTAGCCCCGGATATCATCTTCACACTCCCCCACCCTCCCGACATGGCCCCCTAAGCAGCCCCTGTGGAAAATTTTCATGACATAGCACACTTAGTTTTCTAAATATATTGAATTCCACATCTCTAACCTATGCTGATCATTCTAGTGACAATACAAGATTATATTTATCGAGCACATGAACAAGCGAAATACATATATGCTAAGCTTTAATAATATGTAAAATTCCAACAATACAAAGGTCAAATGCTAGGAATGCTAGATCATTTGAAAATATAAATGACTAAAATCAAAACATCAATCTAGTCTAGGACAACAAGTACATTAAATGAACTACTTGAACTGTAATAAGCTAGCAATTGCAGCATTTTCCCCCTCAATAACAGACACAACCAGACCAATACTTGAAAATTGGCCTATATTCACAACTAAAATGGACATTCATATGTATTCAATACAACTGGCCTTTTCCTTTTCTATTTGGAGTCACCAACATCAGTTGTTTCTCTATTCTTCTTTACAATATTTTTTCCTATTTATTGTACTTCCTAACCAAGCCTAATATATTTAATTGTCTTTTTATCATTAATGAAAATTATTGATTCACACAACTAATAAACAATATTACAAATAAAGCTTTGACAATGATGCATAAAGTTGAAAATGAAGGCTCAGAACGTTGATGAACAACGTTGGCAAGAGAGAAGCTTGTCTAAAATGGAAGTTAGGAAGCTCAAATGGAGGGTAGAAAATTAAGGTGGTCGTAACATGGAATTTCTGGTTCCTTGGGAACAAAATGGGCTTTTAAGAGACATAAATGGAATGAGTAGAATGTGGTTGTGGGAAAAACTAAGAAGTGGATTTGATTCATTTGAAGGTGGGTGGCAAATAGTAGCTAGAGGAATAAATGGCCACCTTCACTGCAGTGTGTGACTAGAACCTGAGAAGGATGAAAAACTAGCAATCTCCAAATGCTGTACCATCTATTAAGACTTCTGACTAGAAGAAGATGTTGGGCCAAAAAAATTATAGCTCATTTGGTTGGAACAAACAATAGCCCACAAAACAAGCAACCAAAAGGGAAAGCCGAAAGCAGAAATCAATTGGGGATTTGATTTCATTGAAAGTGGTGGCGAAAACGTGGGGAAGAACAGAAGACTGCGTGGCAATCATTGTTGTCTTTTTCAAGCCTCTTGATCCTCAATTTTGATAGGAGTTTGAGACGAAATTTATTGTCACATAATCTTCTCAACAAGATCTACTTATCTATTTAAATTTTAATTTTAATAATAATCTTTCAAACTTAATTCTTATTTGATTATAGTTTTGGGGAATATTTACTATATTATTAGTGTGTCTCTAATATTATTTAAAGAAGGCTTTGTATTATCTATTATTGTTAATAACAGAAATTTTTACTGGATTAGGTCCCGTGATTTTTTCTATTTCGAGTTTTATATATTAAAAATCTTGGTGTCTCTTATTATTTACTTTGATATTTTCTTTTACCTGCTGGTGTTATTTAATTGATATTTTTGATTTATTCTTATTTTTTTATTGGCACTTGAGAAATAGTTTTGATCTTAGGATAATTTGTAATTTGTGTGAAGTTTGGTATTTTGCTCATGTTTGGTTTATTTCCCAACAAAGTGGTATCAGAACCTGGTTGATCAGTTGATTAATTTGTGCTAATTAAAACTAGATTATTCAGATAGTGGGTGTATGATAAAATTGAATATATCAAACTATTCAGATTGGAAGCCTAGAATGGAAGGCTATTTGTATTGCGGAGACTTGTTTGAGCCTATTATAGGGGATAAAGGTAAATTATCTAGTATGAGTGATGAAAAATAGGTTAGCATGCACATAAAAATAGTGGGTAATATTAGAAAGTAGATTGGTTAAAGTATATTTCAACACTTTACTCAAGAGACTAGAGCTGATGTGTTATGGGAAAAACTTGAACGAATTTTTGAACGAAAAACTGGAATGAATAAATTTTCTTATTTGAGAAATATTACTCGATTAAAATACAAAGAAAGTATTGATGTGAGTAGGTATTTGAGTACTTTTCAGGAATTGATAAACTAGACAACTTCATTGAAACTGAACTTGGATGATAAGATCCATGCTTTACTGTTTTTCAGTTTATTACCAGATAGCTGGGAAACAATGATGATGTCTATTAGTAATTCAGCTCCAAATGGTGTCTTAACCATGGATATGGCTAAAGTAGCAGTGTTGGATGAGGAGATTAGGAGTAAGGAATAAGGTACTTTTAATAAATCTCAAGCATTGATTATGCAAAAGAAAGAAGAAAATGAGAGAAGTAAGAGTAGAGGTCCTTACAATAGGAATGATAGATCCAAGAGCAGACACAAGTCGCTGAAAAATATTGAGTGCTATCATTGTAAAAAGAAAGGACACTACAAGAAGCACTACAGAGTCTTAAAATGAGAACTTGATGAGAAAAAGAGTAATGGTAAGGCAAGAAATGAATGGGAGACTACAATAGTAGTGGCAGTCGATGATGATATATTAGTATTCTATGAAGATGGTCATATAAATATTACCAGTCAAGACTGTGATTGAATAATTAATTCAGGTACATCATATCATGTTACTCCACACATACATTTCTTCTCAACCTACATCGAATGAGACTTAGCCTACGTTAGGATGGAAAATGAAATTTCTTGCAAAGTTGTTGGCAAGGGTGATATTTGTTTAGATACAGATATCGGGTGTCAATTAGTCTTGAGAAATGTTAGACATATTCCTGATATTCGTCTTAATCTTATTTTTACTGGAAAGCTTGATGATGAAGGCTATACCGAAGGAGATTTTGCCTACATTAGGATGGAAAATGAAATTTCTTGCAAAGTTGTTGGCAAGGGTGATATTTGCTTAGATACACATACCGAGTGTCCGTTAATCTTGAGAAATGCCAGACATGTTCCTAATATTCGTCTTAATCTTGTTTCTATTGGAAAGCTTGATGATGAAGGCTTCTATAGTTTTCAAGGTGGAGCCAAATAGAAACTTAGTAAAGGGAACAACATTGTTGCAATATGAAGGAAGCAAAATATTCTTTACTTGATTCAAGCCAAGTTGGGAAAAATATGAGTGTATGTAATTCAAGATTCCTCTATTGATTTTTGGCACAAGCGACATGGGCACATTAGTGAGAAGGGAATTCAAACACTTGTTCATAGGCAACTTCTCTCTAATGTAACATGTACTTCTTTTAAATCTTATGTTGATTGCATTTATGGAAAAGAATATAGAGTTGCTTTTCAAAAACTTCCTTCATCTAGAAAGCTAAATCCATTAGAGTTGGCGCACATTGATATCTGCTACATGAAAGATAGGTTTCTTAGTGGTGCAATTTACTTTTTTATTTTTATTGATGACTCCTCTAGAAAAGTCTAGTGTACTGCTTTGAAATCTAAATACTAGGTCTTGGATGTATTTAAAGAATTTCATAGTCAAGTCGAAAGAGAGACTGATAAACAGTTAAAGTGTATTCAGGTTGATAATGGTGGTGAGTATAAAGGACCATTTAAAAGTTACTGTAAGTCTTATAAGATCAAACTAGAGAAGACAGTACTAAAATTACCACAAGAGAATGAGATAGCAAAAATGATGAACAGAACCATCACTAAGCGGATCAGATGTATGCTTTCCAATACCAAGTTGTCCAAATCCTTTTGGGGTAAAGTAATGAGAACTACAGTTGACCTGATTAATCTTTCTCCTTCAATTCCTTTGGATGGTGATATTCCAGAAAGAGTATGGACAGGAAAAGAAGTATCTTTCAAGTACTTGAGAGTCTTTAGTTGTCGTGCATTTGTTCATATTCTCAAAGATGAGAGATCAAAGCTTGATATAAAATCAAGTAGTGTATTTTCTTGGGATATGCACATGCAGAGTTTGGCTACAAATTATATGATCCAGTAGAAAAAATAATAATCAGAAGTAGGGATGTTGTCTTTCTTGAAGATCAAACCGTTGAAAAAATTGAGAAACATGATAAGTCTAAGCCAAAACCAAGATTTTCTAATGATACTCCTTCTAGGTTAGATCCAATTCCTACACCAAGTAGTTCTGATAAACCAATTCTAGAAATAGATGGTTTAAATCAAAAGAAAGCTAAGGTTGAGTAAGGAGAAACTATGGATAATAATAATGATGCTGGTGAGATTGAGCAAGAAGCACCAACTCCAATGCCACAAGATGAACCTAGGAGATTTAACAGAGAGAGAAGACCTTCCATCAGATATAATCCTAATGAATATGTATTGTTGACTAATGGAGGAGAGCCAAAATCATATAATGAAACTTTGAAGCATGAGAAGAAAGAAGAATGGTTATAGGCTATGCAAGAGGAGATGGTATCTTTACAAGAGAATCACACCTATGACTTAGTAAAATTGCCTAAAGGTAATAGGACACTGAAGAATAAGTAGGTCTACAAGTTGAAAACCAAAGAGAAGAGCTCACTACCTAAGGCAAGATTGGTTGTGAAATGGTTCAGTCAAAGTAAAGGTATAGATTTTGAAGAAATTTTTTCTCCAGTAATAAAGATGACATCTATTCGAGTTGTTCTTAGTATTGCTGCCAATTTGAATCTTGAGATTGAGCAACTTGATATAAAGACAACCTTCCTACATGGTAATTTGGAAGAAGAAATTTATATGGAGCAGCCAGAGGGGGTTCAAAGAAAATGGCAAAGAGAATTTGGTATATCATCTTAAAAAAAGTTTATATGATTTAAAACAAGCATCAAAACAATGGTATAAGAAGTTTGACTTCTTCATGACAAATCAAAAATACCATAGGACCACATCAGATCATTGTATCTACATGAAGAATTTTTCAGATGCTGATTTTATTATTCTCTTATTGTATATGTAGATGATATGTTGATTGTTGGTTATGATGCTGTAAAGATTAACAAGTTGAAAAAGGAGTTGAGCAAATCTTTTGTAATAAAGGATTTGGGTCCAGCTAAGGATGAAAATCACTCGAAATAGGTAAAATAGAAAGCTTTGGTTATCCCACGAAAAGTACGTTGAGAAAGTGCTTGACAAATTTAACATGAGCAATGCTAAGAAAGCTTCTACTCCACTTATGGGTCACTTTAAGTAAAAAATTGAGTAGTGTCCGAAAAATGAGAAAGACAAAAAAGATATGAAAAAGGCTGCTTATAGTTCAAGAGTTGGTAGTCTGATGTATGATATGGTTTGCACCAAATCATATATAGCTCATGCGGTTGGAGTGGTTAGTCTGTATCTCTCTAATCCTAGTAAAGAGCACTGAAATTCTATCAAATGGATTCTTAGGCATCTCAAGGGAACTTCCAAATTATGTATGTGTTTTGTAAATGGCAATATCATACTTGATGGATACTTTGATTCAAATATGGGAGGTGATAGTGATAAGAAAATATCTACATCTAGATACTTGATGACTTTTGCAGGGGAAGTAATATCGTGGCAAAGTAAGTTACAAAAATGCATTACTCTTTCTAGTATAGAAGTAGAGGATATCGCAACTATTGAAGTTTGCCAAAAGATTCTTTGGTTGTAGAGATTTCTTCAAGAATTAGGTTTGAAACAAAAAAAGTATAATTTTTATTATGACAGTCAGAGTGTCATTCATCTGTGTAAGAATTCTACATTTCACTCTCGATCCAAACATATTGATGTGAGATATTATTAGATTAAAAAAGTTTTAGATTCCAAACTACTAATACTTGAAAATATGCACATAGATAATCATGGTTCTGATATGCTAACTAAGATGTTGCCCAGAGAGGAATTCTTATTTTGTGGACAAAAAACAGATTTGGTTATACCCTCCATATGAGTTGGAGGGGAAGATTGTTGGGTTTAAAATAATTCCAGCCCATTTGGTTGGAACAAACAATAGCCCACAAACATAAGCAAACAAAAAAGAAAGCCAAAAGCAGAAATCAACAAGGAATTTGATTTTGTTGAGAGCGGGGCAGAAAACATGAGGAAGAACAAAAGATTTGCGCGGCAACCATTATTGTCTTCTTCAAGCCCTTTGATCCTCAATAATCTTTTTTTTTTTTTTTCGCAACAAAAGATTGTTCTAGGCCATATATATTTTTTTTAATTGATGGCCTACGTTATGATTCTAAGTTGGGATCATTAATTTTTTTTATTTAAAAATTAATAGATGTTTTTTAAAAAAATAATTAACTTATATAACTAATTTGCTCTTAATAACAATGAGATTCCACCATATAACACGCGAGATCGTACCTAGTTTAGACAAAAAAATCAAAACACATAATTTTATTACCTCACAAAGTAAATGATAATTTTGTAAACTTATTAATGTTAAATAATAAATTATGAAGATCAATCAAGATCCCTTTAAAATAACTTCATTTCCTTATGTTTATTACTTATAATATAGATGCCAATAAATTTTAAATTATCGAATTAATATTTAGTAAATAAACAAAAACTTTGGAAAGTTTAGGTTCCTTCTTTCCTTAACTGAATGTGATTTTTTAGTTAACAATTTTTTATGATTATGCAAAATGTACTTTTTAATTTGGATATTCACTATTAAACAAACGAAAAAAAAAAAAAAGAGGTATTGCTTGGTTTTATATTGTTTGTTCCTTTAAAAATACAAATGAAGGTAATACAAATGGAGGTATTCATTTTTTTTTATTATTATTAAACAAATGATCTAAAAGAAAAAAGAAAAAAAAAAGCAAGTACGGCAATAATATTGATTCGATAATTTAAAATTTATTGATATTTATACTATAATTAGGAAACATAAGAAAGAAAATTATTTTAAAATCCCAAATATATAAAAATATATATATAATATTATATTTTTATATTATAATTTATTAGTAACATTTAACATATTTTATATATTTTACATAAAAAAAATACCTAAACAAAATTGAGATAAAACAAAAGAAAAGAATTCTCAATTCGGCAGTGACGAACCCCAGTGCACCCTCCTTCGTCGCCGCCTCTCTCTCTCTGTCGTTCTGCCGCTGCGTTCACTGCCGACGGACCTGATCTGATCTCCACCCACCGCCGACTACAGCAGTGCTGGCCGCTGGTCCTCGATTTGTTTCCAAAGTCAGGTATAGAATACAGAACCTTTCTGGTTGAGTACTTTGGTTTTCAAGGGATTTCTGCAAAAATGCTGGAGTTGGTTTCCTCAATTATTTAACTCTTATTAGCATTATCAGTCGGCTAGGTAATACTATGCCCTAACAGAAATACTATGAGATTGAGAAGAGTAAGAAAATGGTGCATACTAAGATCTGTTTCTTTTCTTTTTCAAAAGTCAAAAGATTGGACAAGACTATGTTAAACAGTTTGGATTCATCACAGCTAACAATTTTTCTTTTTTGGTTTCTATAAAGCATAAAGATTTGAACTCATTATTTTCTAAGACAAATATAACTCTGATCATTACATAGAAATTAATCCAAAATAGGTTCATGCGAAACATGTAGAAACAAAAGCTACATGTAGCTTAAAATCTTTCTGTAGATTTACATGGAGAAGGCTGGATAATGTACACTTGATTAAATCAATGCTTGCTCTTTGTTTTCTATTTTTTAATGCACTCTATGCGCGCTTTCAATAGTGCAGGTGCTGAAGTTATACTTTTTTTTTTTTTATAAATTTAATTTGGATTCAATAACTTGAGAAGGACTAAGTTTCACAGATTTAATTAATTAGCATAAAACTTGTTAGCATTCATAACTTTTTTTCTTTTTTCTTTTACTTTTTTTTACAAACGTAATATATGCAAGAAGATTCTTAAAATCTTATTCGTGATTATGGAGATTGCTATCTAAAAGTGCTTGTGTGAAAAAGGGGGAGGGGGGGGGGGGATGGAATTTGTTGAGGCTTTATGAGGATTAAAACTATAAGTAATCAAAACAGGTCATTGTGTAGCTAAATCAAAAGGGCTTTTAAATAGGATTTTAAATAGGCCAATGTCTGGCTAATCAAAGTAGGCTTTTAAACAGGTCAAGCTTTTATACAAGCTATGCCTGACCCTTAAAAAAAAGCCTTATATAGGCTAACAGGTCAAACTCAGGTTGTAAGTTTAGAATGCAGGCCTAGGCCTATTTAGCCAAAGCCTGGCCTGGCCTATTTCTATTCCTGACATTAAGTTACATTTTTGCTCCGCCATATGTCCTCTGTAGTATCCTTTGCTAAAACCCTCACTATTTTTGTCCTTCTGTAGCAGACTGTCAGACAGAAATCACAAAAGAAAGACCAAAGATTGTAAAGAACTCTACAAATTCAGTAAAAATTTTCAGAGCTAGAGATGGCAGAATACGAGATTGACTTGGGAAATCTCATGGCCTTTGACCCTCATCACAGCTTTGCCTCTCCTCCCTCTTCCAGGTTCTTCTTCTTCTTCGTCTTCTTCTTCTTCTTCTTCTTCTTCTTTACTTGCTATTTTCATACTTTTTTTAAATCTTTTTTTACTCACTGTAGTGAAATTTCTGTCATTGGGAATTTTTATTTTTTTAAAATTTTTAAACTTGTTAGTTGTTAAGAGGAACTGGTAGCTATTGATGCTCACTCTAGAATTTGAAAGGCTCAGCATAACAGTCCAGATTTTGTCCCTGATGATTTCCTTTTTTTTTTTCCTTTTTAAAAATTTCAACTGGGAAATTTCTCTGGGAAATGAGAAAATGAAACAGAGAACGAAGTAGCCGCAACTTTTTCTTTTTTTTTCCCGCTCGTATTGTTAGTGAAGGTAAAACCAGGGCACGAGAAATTATGCAGCGCAATTTCCTCCCTGATGAGTATTGTAGGACTTTTTAAGCTGTTTTGGCATTTGGGATTTGGGTTCTTGAGGTATGTAGTTATCACATAATAATATTCATTGGATTTTCTTTCTTTTTCCTTTTGTTGGCAATGAAAGGGAGGAGCTAGTGAAGGAAACTCTAGAACAGGGCACAAAGCTAGTTCAAGCTGTTGCAGATGCCCTTTTCAACTTGCCTTCTACTGAAGACCCCGATGGCCCCCTTGTCAAGTTGCCTCCACCCACAACAAAATTGCCCAGGGAGAAGCCCGTATGCTCTTTCCTCTTTTTAATTATATTGATGATTTGATTCTTCTAACCCACACACACACACACACACTCAAACAAAACACATTTACAACTATCTGTGGCTGGTTAAACTTTCAGTTACTGATGATACTGTTATCTTAAGGCTGAAAGGCTTCAAAATTTTTGGTCTTCTGTGTCTCCTTCATCTTCTTGCCTGTCTCTGTGTGTTTGTATTCTTGTTGTAGTGAATATCTCAACTAGTTTGATTTTGCAAAAATGGGTTTTTTTTTTAATATTATTTTTCAAAATTGCACCTTCTCCATTTATCAATTGAGTGCTGAATAGTAAGTGTCGTTTCTACTTAAATTGGTAAAGTTCTGGTTACCAATTTAACGATGCCCGTTTCTTCTCCCTTATACACATTAAAAGCTTGAAACTGCTTACAAGGCTCCTACCATTTAAAACTGCACAAATTGCATTTTTTTTCCCAGCATGAATTGCATATACCAAATATGTTCATCAATATGGTGGTATTTTGCCTATCTGATTCAAGAAAAAAATATTTTTCAGTTCCTGATGGAAATTAATTTAGTTTCATCAAGATGTGGCTAAGACATGTAAAGACTTGATTTTATGGTATGAAAATTGACTTAACTATAGTAGACGGTACTAAGATGAAATGTTTATGTAAAAGACAGATCTTTTTATCCATAGGAAACAATGCCTGAAATAAAAGTGCCTTTGACTTCCTCATGAAACTAATACAACTTCACTCAATTTGGTTCTGTTCCTATGCATCCTATGCTTTGTGTTTGTAAGGCGCTGAAAGTCTAAAAACAGATGAGGATGATTTTGGGATGTCAAACAGTAGTGTTTAATAAATACTTAGAAATTCAAGTGCAGTGTGAATTAAGAGCTTCAATTTGACGGTATTACTTTAGCTGGTAGAGATGCTATGCAAGGTTACTAGCTAGCTGGAGGCTGACCATTATATGATTTCATCTTCATCTGTTCCTTAGTATAGTCTCAATATATAATTGAACAACTAAACTCTTTTCATTTGTTCTCAGCTACCAAAACCAAAGCCTCCAACAAGATGGGAGTTGTTTGCCCAAAAGAAAGGTCTGTCACATTCTCAACTGTCTTTCCAGGCCAACAAAATGCATTGGACGTGAGCTGTTTCTTTTGTATTGCTGATCAAGCATAGTTTGTCAACACCTGAATGTCTAAATACTCATATGCAGGTATCAAAAAGCGCAAAAAAGACAAGATTGTATTTGATGAACAAACAGGCACTTGGAAACGGCGACATGGTTACGATCGTGTTAATGACGACAAAGATGTACCAATCATTGAGGCCAAAATGGATGAAGGTAAATAATGACATTTCTCTGTTTTTACCTTCTTTCCCTTCTGTTTTCATGTGACTTTAGTGATTTGACAGCAAAGGAAGCCATTTTACGTAATGTGCTTCATGTTTGTTAAGCATTATAATTGATGCTACTTGCACAGCTTTGTCTATTTTAAGAGGAGCTCTGTAATGCAGAAATTTGAGAATAAGACCATTTAGCAGCCTATTTTTAAATAACTCAATGCAAATATTCTAAGGAAAACCATGATACACAAAATAATATCATTAAAACACAAGAATTAATGGTTCTTCTTCCTTCTGTAGCCTGTTTTGTGTTCCAGAATTGTTGGATAGAATGCATTAATTTAAACATGAAGCTGATATTAGTTCAATTTTAGCTTTCCATGGGTTGTTCTATTGCATATCATAATTCCCTAGGATTGGAAAATTCATTAAATATTTAATCTTGAATGATGCTTTCATCTTCATCTCAACTAATCTTTTGTAAAATTCTCTCTCTCTCTCTTTTTTTTTTGGGGGCGGGGGGGGGGTTGAGTTTTGTTTTAGTATTCAAACGTTTCTAACCAATTATCCTGGGCTTACACTGTGTACATTGTTGATGCTTATGTTGAAAGGGAATTGGACAATGAGCAAGAAATGTTAAAATTGTTTTCCATTTAGAGATTCACTGAAATTTCATTTCAGTTGGTTTTAGATACTAGAGAAATCTGTTGTCAAATCACCTGTGTTCTTCTATTGTTTTAAAATAGCAGTAAACAATTGTATTTGGATTCACAATAAGTTATTTAATTCAAGTAAATAGTGAGAAAAGTGAATTTTTTATGGTACCATTAGACCATTTTATTTTACCAACTTACCCATAATGACTTATCATGATACCATACCCATATGTAGTCATCCATCCTTTCTTCTCCAGTGAGGCTAATGGCGGAAATTTATAAATCTCTGTTGTTATAATACCCCAATCTCCTTCTTGGAATCATTAGGGAATAATTCAGTTAAGGTTTCGTTGAATTTTTGGGATTGTAATCCTCTACATATCCTGATTTCCCTACTCATTTAGAATAGAGGAAAATTGGGAACCAGAAGACTAAAGGAACTTAAAGATAACTAACTGTAAATGGAGAAAAGCAGATGTTTTCTTTTTTAATCTGGTGCCACTTTGATTTGTTACTTTTTTAATGCATGTGCTTTTTTTTGGAGGGGGGGGGGCTTTGGCGTCATTCTGCCTGTGATCATTGTATATCTGGAGTTTAAGATGAGTTGAATAAAAATTATGAGGATAGCCATAAATCATGCAAAGAAAGCAGCATGGTTAATATTTCAGTTAGCAGTGATAATATGCATATATTGTGTTACATATCTAATTGGAGAAGAAAAGGAAAGATGATAATATTTATGGATCCTTGCAAGTCATAGCAATATGGTGGAAAGTTGATTGTAATGTTCATCTGCTTTGAACTGTTTCCTCAAATGTGGACTTCGTATTTTGTTTTCCACTGGTAAACATAGGCAAGTGAACACCCTTTCTGTTTTTAGAGATAGACATATTTAGGTTGTAGTATTTATATCATAGCATTATTGAAGCACTGAAGCTTGTGGCTTTTCATAGAGCCAGGAGAAGATCCTTTTGCTAACAGACGAGAAGAGAAGAAGAAAAGAGTTGAAAAGCAGGAGAAAAATCGATTGCAGAACTTGAAACAAGCTGCAAAAGTTGGTGCTTTACCAAGGTTTTGCTTTTTCACCATTCTACTCAGATTCTTGCACAAGACTTTATTATTATGCATAAGCTTTATGCATAATAATTCATGCCATCTTTTAACCTTTCTATCGGAAAATGAAATTGTAATGTTGTATGCCTTTATTGAACCTTATTAGGCGCACAATTTGTAATTTGAAGGTTAAAGAGGAATTTATCACATATGTATATCAAATTGATGTCTTGTCTTTTGATCTTGATGTTCTCTTTCTTTTTGCTGGATACCTTATGTAGCTTTTACCCAGTATGCTTCATTCTTGTCCATTTTATGATGAAATTATTTTGTTCGTTTCCCACTTGACAGCTCTAAACATAAAAGGTTAACTTCCTGTTATATTTTAGGGCTAAACTAAGAATTAAATTGACTCAGTTTCCTTTATTATCACTAATACATGTGAATGAGCATCCATTATTAACAAATGCTTTTAGCATGCTGCAATCTGAATAAATTTCCTCTGCAGCCATGTTCAGCTTGCAGCCACAGCATTACCCATAACAGGGACCCAAGCTGCACCTAGAAAAGCAAGCAAGGATGAACTACAAAATGTTGCTGGTATGGCTGCAAATGCAACAGCCAGTGGTGGAAAATTTGACAAGAAGTTACCTGGAGAAAAGCCACCAAAACATGACAAGAAGTATAGGAAGGTTGGTAATTTAAGTCATCCAGTTTAGTCAATCAGTCATTTGACTACTTATATGAGGGTCCTTTGCCTCTCTTTTTGTTCAGTTCCTACCGGTTGTGGAAGGATCAGGAATGGGATCCTTGGAGAAGCAGCAGACTGATAAGGTTCTCAACAAGTTGATGTCAAAGAATTCCCATGAAATTCTCAATGTTGAGAAGGTTTGTTTTAGCAATCTACTTGAAGTTCTGTTTTTAGCTGTTTTGCCTTCTGGGGAATGTGTATACTCATGTACCGAACTTGGCTGGAATATAGGCTATCAACATGTACAAGGTGAAGGAGGAGAAAAAACGAAGGAACCAAAAGGGGAACCCATCATCAAATTCGAGCAAGTTGAAACCAAACAAGAAATCTTTCAAGAAAATGCCAAAGAAGGGTTCCTCGAGTAAGGGGAAATCAAAATGACATTATGATTCATGATTACATGGGATCGTGGAAAATTTTATGCTTATTAAGCTGAACAGAGAAAATGCATTTTTACATGTTTGTTCGGTCCTTCTGGTGTCCGCAGTCTTCTGCGGCAAGTGCATTCTCAAAGCATCATCATAGCATGACAACGACCCATGCCCTCCTTCCCGGTCTCGCAATAGCTCGTCTCCTTCTCTGGTGCTAATTCAAGATGTAACGTGAAAGAGAACGCAAAGGTTTTGTAGCAGGTAAAGGGTAAACTAATATTTTTGGTATTGTCGTTTAGAATACTCGTATTATAAGAATGACCATATTTTTAATATGTAAAGGGTAATGATAAATATTCATATCTCTTGACGAGGAGACTGTGTCGTGCCATTGCAGTACAGCTCCGCCTATTATTTCTTTGTCAAAATATTTCGTTCTTTATTCGTTAATATCGTACGTACAAATACGATAATAGTGCATGATTTGCTAGTGACTTTGTGACTGCCAAATAGTTAGTTCCAGCAGAGCAAGTCGAGATGGAGGCAGCCCTCTTAGATATCACATGGGCTCGGGTTAAGGGATGGGATAAAGTCAATCTTGAAGGTAATGCAAGCAGTGTTTTTTTCTTTTTTTGCCCCCGGGTGAGGGGGGGGGGCGGTGAGGGGTAATAAGGCAAGCAGTGGATTAGTATGGAAGAAAAGAGGAAGATTACCTTTCTTCATTACCGGTTTGGGGGTGCAAATTGTAGAACATAGTGTTTTTTTTAGCTGAATGTTTTGTTTCGGAAGGTTTACGGAGGTGGCCCATCCAGTATAACAAGAGTTGGATTATACTTTCCTATTTGTATTATCTACCCTCCAAGCTGACATTGTTTAAGTAAAATTTTCATACCCTTTTCCAAAAGAGAAATAAAATAAAGTTTGCACAAATTAAAAGGGAAATTAGCTTATTTAATCTTTGAAGTTTGGGGCTTAGTAATGTTTTTTCTTATTATTTTGGTACCTAATGATATTATAATCTGTCAGAGAGGTCATCAATTCTTTTTTTCATATATAAATCTAATAAAAAAAATTGTTATTATTGCACGTAATTTTTCTTTTAAAGAAAAAATATTATGTATTAGTTAATTCCCTCTAAAATCAAAATATTTTTAATCAGAATTTACACTCTAATTACATGTGAATTTTCTTTTAATAGCAAAATAAATATATTAATTAACTCCCTCCAAAATCATAACATCTTCTGATTGAAGTTTACACTTCAAAAAAAAAAATTTATAAATTACTTAACTGATTATAATTTTAATAGAGACTAGAATAAAAAATAAAAAAATCACTAAGAATAAAAACGTTACAAATTTCAAACTTTAAAAATTAAATAAACTAATTTTTTTATTAAAAAACCAAAGCTAAAGATTGCTAATCCGAAAAACCTCTAAGTATTGGTTTTGCTTGCCCAAGCATCGTGGAAAATTGCATCAATACGTGACAATTGAAGTCTTAAAGGGGCTAAGCTGATGCAATTGAATGTTCAAGGGGGCAATGTTAGAACCTTCAAGAAGACAAAAGTAAGCCATCAACCATATTGACTATATATACCTGTCGTTGAGGTCTGTTTTTGGACTACTAGTCTTGCTAGCCAATTGAATATTGATATCTAGATGTATAACTAGAGAAATGAAGGTTAAAAGAATTGCCTCAAGATGGAAATGAAGATAATTGAAGGAGTATAAATAAATGGAACTCATTCAAGCCAGCATTCTGTCTATCAGCTACATAAAAGCCACATGAAGAGTAACATTTGTGTCTAAGCAAATCCTCCTTGCCTACAAGTAATAGCAGTCTGTTAACTTTTCAAAATCAAGTAAAAAACCCAACTCTCCCCTCTGTGTAAAGCAATTCCTTGTAGAAAATTTTACATAATCATGGCGAACGCAAATGGATGCAGCTATTCAGTTTACCATATCAAATTCCTGCATTTGTTTCTGCTGTGAAGCCTATGTTGAGCAGCATCCTCCCTTCTTGATATCAGATACGTCTTTGCCAATGTCAATTTTCTCTCCCTTTGATGGAACAGTCGAACTGTTCCCATTCTCACTTGCTTCCATGGACTTTTTGCTCACTATACGGTAGATTTGTGTAAGAACCTCTGCAAATGCATTATCAACATTAGTCGCCTCAAGTGCGGAGGTTTCCATGAAGTAGAGTGATTCCCTCTCAGAAAAAGACTTTCCATCCTCTGTTGTGACTGCCACAAGGTGTCGAAGGTCTGATTTGTTGCCAACGAGCATCACAACGATATTGGGATCTGTGTGATCCCTCAGCTCCCTCAACCACCTTTCAACATTCTCAAAAGTAGAATGTCGAGTCACGTCATACACAAGCAACGCACCTACAGCACCTCTATAGTAAGCACTGGTGATGGCCCGGTACCTGCAGATTCAAATTGATAGTATGCTGTAAAAATTGCAGTAAAGAAGATATTCATAAAGATACAGCAGAAGCTAGGTGACGTGCTGACATTTTGCTATAAAATTCAATCTGTACCAGAATCATGCCACCAAAAATGAATTGATGTGCTCAGTCTTATGCTCAATATTTTCGTCCAGCACAGGAGAGAGATTGTACTACTCAAATATTCTGTGTACAGTTCCTCCAAAAAATAATATTCTCTGTACAACCTAGATTGTTAAATAAGCAGAGATTTATACATGTGATGATGATCTTTGCTCAGCCCCAGCTGAAATACTTGTCCCTCGTTACAGACTAAAATTTGTCCAAATTCTAAAAAACTAGTTTCTGATATAGCCATGCTTAAGCCACTATATTGTTCATCAAGGAGCTAATGCTCGAAAGATAAGATTTTCCCAAGCATGATCTTAATTTTGGCATTCAAGTCAGCCCCTTTCCATGGTAACACGTAGAACAGGAAAGCAAAAATCATGATTTAACTAACAATATTCTATAATGAAAACTCATCTAAAGATAACCACGACCCAATAAAGCAGCTATATCAGTATATTATGTGGTGAACCTCCTTATTATTAGAAAAAGCACTAGGTCCTTAAAACTTTCAGAAGTATACACAATCCAAAAGCTTCCATTTCAAGATTTTTCCTAGTCCTCAAATCTCCATTTGTGGCGTGCATGGGCTTCTCTTTAGCTAAAGTTACATCGTAGATAAAAATAGCAGCTAATCATAGTTTGTTCACATGTTTCCCTTCATATCTTATCCTTGTTTAAGGCAAGCCCACCAAAAACTTCTATCTTTTCAAATCATTTGGTAAGTC
The DNA here is from genome assembly GCA_026120185.1 of Voacanga thouarsii. NCBI lineage: Eukaryota > Viridiplantae > Streptophyta > Magnoliopsida > Gentianales > Apocynaceae > Voacanga > Voacanga thouarsii. The sequence continues at coordinate 462,453 of JANUWF010001364.1, read as the reverse complement.
CACCAATAAAACTGCGCATCAACAAAATTGCATCTGCCATGTCACTATAAACATTTGTAATTAGTCATCAGAGAATATAGAACTGCCATATAGTGATTATCAAGTGGTAAAATTTTGCCAAATGTTGTCCTAATTCAGTAGCGGAATCACAAGCTTCTGTGTGTCCCAAGGTGTCTGGCAATGTCACAAACTTATCACAGTTATCCACCATAACCATATCAATGACAACAATACTCACCAAGTGACCTACTCTCCCAATATAAACATAAATACATATATAGATTGTGACCATCTACTTATAAATTAGCTGTTAGAACATCTTCAATTTATGGGAGTTTTGTACTCCAAACAGAAGATTTGTTGATTAGACAGTTTTTCATATGGGAAATACAACACCCAAACAAAGGAAGGAAGATCATCTTTTTCCATAAAAGCATTTGATTAAATCTCACATTTTAAGCAGTGAGTAAAAAAGTCAAATTCCACCTCTCAACTCTTCACATCAAAGCCTGTCCTAACGTTTTGGAGAAGTAACAGGACAAATTACTCTTTGTTGACAAATCCCTCAACGTGGCCAGACATAGGTCAATAGTAAAATGGCTTAAAATATGACTATTCACCTCTACTAAAATCAGGTGTACTTCAATGCCAATTTAGTTGAAAAAATTTTCTCAACTCAATTTGGAAAAATTTCAATCCGCAACTCTGGCTTCAGGCCTACTTCCCCGATCTCCGATATGATCCTCCTCCCTCGCCCGTTCATGATTTCTCTACCTATGGCTCATGGCTGTCTAGTTTCCCGATGAAGGAGGTGACATTCCATGATCATACGGGGTTAATCCATGCTGGTTAGCATCGCAGCAAGAACCGATTCGTAATAACCAACACTTTCTTTTAAACATAGGGGTCGAGACTTCCCTTACTCGTTTACTTTATCCTACATTACTTGAAGCATGAACGTGGAAGCTATATTCTCAGTCCAGATATGTGGTGCGGTTACTCCAAACCATCAAACAAAGGTCTGTAGAAGGCAAATCTCTAGCTCCAATGACTGACCTTAACGGCCTCTGCATATGGGAAGTAAGTAATTCCCGATTCTTGAAAACCATCATCCACTCACAAAACATCAAATTCTCTCTCCTTGGCCCCCACATATTTTTCAAAAATTAAAGCTTTTTTTCAAGTCAAACAAATTTTTCTCACAAAAGTTGCAATCCAAGTATACCCTAAAGATCTCTCCTTTACTCAACCTGGATTGTGGCATTACTCTACCATCTGCCTTTGCTAAAACATTTGATGGATTAAAACCTAATAAAGCAGGCACAGAGGAACAAGAAATAGAATGGTGTTTCTCCAACCAAGATGGTTAATTTTTTAATATTACATAATCCCGGATATCATCTTCACACTCCCCCACCCACCCGACATGGCCCACTAAGCAGCCCCCTGTTGAAAATTTTCATGACAAAGCACACTTACTGAATATATTGAATACCACATCTCTAACCTATGCTGGTCATTCTAGTGATGATACAAGATTATATTCATCTAGCACATGAACAAGAGAAATACACATATGCTAACTTTAATAATATGTAAAGTCCAACAATGCAAAAGTCAAATGCTAGGAATGCTAGATCATTTTAAAATATAAACGACTAAAATCAAAACAACAAGTACAATAAGTGAACTACTTGAACTGCTCTAAGCAAAATCTAATCAACCACCCCTAACTTAGCAACTCAGCCTTTTCCCCCTCATTAGACAGACACAACCAGACCAATACCTGAAAATTGGACTATATTCACAACTACAATGGACATCTATATATATATATATATATATATATATACCAAATTAGGAGGGGGGTGCCCTTTTGGAACCGGTTGTAGTTAAATATTCTAGCAAAGTGGAAGACTTAGTGGAAATTCTAAAGAATGTGAATAGTGTTTCAATAGTTGGAAAAGTAGGAAGCTATAGATGAACGTAACTTCTATACATATATGAGAGCAAGAGAAGTTATACTTAGTGGATTGAATAGTAAAACATGTAGTGGAATTTCTAGCAGATAGACAAACTTTTACTATTGTAGTTTCTATATATATATACCATATAAAGTTTCTACAGATCTATATATATATATATATAAAGCTTCTATAGATTTATTTATCACAGGAACAATATAGCTTCTATAGATTTATCACGGGAACAATATAGAAATGTCCAAAAGGGTTAAGTTGGATACCAGATTTTATTTCAAAATACCTTTGCCAAATTAGGTCTATTTTAGCTTGATTAATATATGTATAATAAGACCATGGATGGTATCTTCTAGTTTGACGAAGGTCAAATTCTACAATATTGAGATATGCATAACACTGTTCAATAGTTTCTAAAGAATCTACGGTTCTTTTAAAGTAATGATAGCCACCAGGAATAATTAATTCATGTAAAGCGTAATAATAACGAGTTGATTCAGATACCATAGGGAATAACTAAGGAATAGGAAAAAAATGCAAGAAGATTAAAGATCACCCTCCACGTATGCCACTCATGCAAAAAGATAATCAAAAAGTAACTACAGGAATTCCCACTCTCATGCAAAAAATCAAAAAGTAGCTACAGGAACTCTCACTTCAAGGATAAAAACAAAAACTGACCTCTGAAGCAGACATTATTTTCCACTTTCTGTTAAGCCTACGAATATGTGCTGTACACCTAAAAAAGCTAGAGTAATAGGAAATTTTCATTATAAAAGGCATTAGTCTCTGAGATGTGGAGTACGATGCCAATACTAGAATTATCCATATTTCCATATTTCCTGTAAGTCCATCTGGTGAGCAAACCTCATCAGTTTTCGCAATACAATATCCTTTTGCAAATAAAACTCTCTGGTAGCAATGTTTAGTTTCTAACTTTCCAATAGCTGAGGATAAGTAAAAGAGTTAAAGAGCACTTCCATATAGTTCATCACTATAATCCTTAGTAGCCGTCGGCAAAAGAGCCAAAGTACCCGTGTAGCCAGTGGAGAGGCGTTAAAGGCATTTCAAGGAAAGAGGAGTGAACCATCCTGGTGAATGAAAGGATAGGTGAACGTACTATTATTAGGTAGGACTTTCAAACTCTTTTTCTTATTCCTTAGTTATTCCCTATTGTATTTGAATCAACTCGTTATTATTACGCTTTACAAGAATTAATTACTCCTGGTGGCTATCATTACTTTAAAAGAACCGTAAATTCTTTAAAAACTATTGAACAGTGTTACGTATATCTCGATATTGTAGAATTTGACCTTCGTCAAACTAGAAGATACCGTCCATAGTCTTATTATACATATATTAATCAAGCTAAAATAGACCTAATTTGGCAAAGGTATTTTGAAATAAAATCTGGTATCTAACTTAACCCTTTTGGACATTTCTATATTGTTCTCGTGATAAATCTATAGAAGCTTTATATAGTGTATATATATATAGATCTATAGAAACTTCAAATGGTATATATATATATATATATATAGAAACTACAATAGTAAAAGTTTGTCTATCTCCTAGAAATTCCACTATGTGTTTTACTATTCAATCCACTAAGTATAACTTCTCTTGCTCTCATATATGTATAGAAGTTACGTTCATATATAACTTCCTACTTTTCCCACTATTTTCCTCTACTATTGAAACACTATTCACCATTCACATTCTTTAGAATTTCCACTAAGTCTTCCACTTTGCTAGAATATTTAACTACAACCGGTTCCAAAAGGGCACCCCCCCTCCTAATTTGGTATCAGAGCCTTTTCCTTATTTTAATTTTTTTTTTTTAGCAACTTAAATATTTATGCTTTGTTTAAGTGATTTAAAAGTCCAGTTAAAAAGTACATTGAAACTTATTGCAATTTATAAAAATCTGCTTCGAACCACTAATCCCTATATATATATATATATTCAATTTCAACTAGCCTTTTCCTTTTCTGTTCGGAGTCACCAGCATCAGTTGTTTCTCTATTCTGCTTTACTATCTTTTTTCCTATTTATCATACTTCCTAACCAAGCCTAATATACTTAATGGCCCTTTTATCATTAATGTGAATTATTGATTCACGCAATTAATAAACAACATTACAAATAAAGCTTTGACAGTGATGCATAAAGTTGAAAATGAAGGTTCAGAAGGTTGATGAAGTAGGCACTAGCAAGAGAGAAGCTTGCCTAAAATGAAAGTTTGGAAGTTCAAATGGAGGGTAGAAAATTAAGGTGGTGGTAACATGGAATTTCTGGTTCCTCGGGAACAAAATGGGCTTTTAAGCGACATACATGCAATGAAGAGAATGTTAGTTGATTGTGGGAACAAATAAGAAGTGGATTTGATTCATTTGAAGGTTGGTGGCAAATAGTAGCTAGAGGAATAAATGGCCAACTTCAATGCAGTGTGTGATTTAGAACCTTAGTTAGAAGGATGAAAAACTAGCAATCTCCAAATGCAGTACCATCTATTAAGACTTCTGACTAGAAAAAGGGACGTGACGTGGTTTGATGCTAGCAGACTGGTAGAGATGAAAGCAAAAAGAAGTGGCACACAAAATTAGTGATCTCCAATGCAGCACCATCTATTAAGAATTCTGACTAGGAGAGACACAACATAAGATGAATGCCATTTCAGACTCGCAGAATACCAAACGTTAGACCTGACAAAAATTGCATAGGATCATGACTTCCACTAGAAATCGTCCAATTGACCACGTATAAACTTTAACTTCCAATGAACAACCTAATCAATAGAAAACCAGTAATAAACATGATTACTACAAATCACAATCCCTAAATGGAAGCAATATAAGCTTAAAGCTAAGGATCTTTATTCTAAGATCACAAGAACAGAGGGTAACATAATGCATGGTTATCTTGCTTACGGCCAATAAAGGATGAAGTTTATGAATCTAGGCTTGCCCTTATATCCAGATTGTTAGCTTCAGGACATGATAGCACTAAATTAAAAATGTTGTTCCCTTCAAGGAACAATTGATTTCCAAGTAACACCTAAGCATTACATATTTTCTTCTAGGAAAATGTTATATACCACCTCCTGAACAACCCCCCCCCCTTACTTTTTTTTTCCCCACCTTTGCCTGTGATTGTTGGATAAATTTCTTTTACACAAAACAAGAAAACCAAAATAAAAAATGCAAATGTCATACACCTCTTTGGATAAAATGTGAAGTATAAAACAAGAAAAACAACATTGCACCCTATCCATGTAAAACTTTGAGAAATAAATGGTCATGAAACACAAGGTTCACTGAAGTTGTGTTACAACTCTCATCAAAACACACTCCACGTACATCACATTTGGTTAGAAGTCAATAATATACCCAGAGATAAATTTTCTGTGACATTCACAAATAAAAGAAGTATTATGAGATTCAATAACCGACTAGACTTCAAGAATAAATATGCCAAACATTTCGTTCGCTAGGTTGAGGTGATTATTTGTGTTCTAGTAAAACTTCAAAAGCAAGATAATAAATGAATCACCACACCAACAACCACTACTGTTCAAGAACAAATATGCCATCAAATTGCTTCAGTAGATTGAAGGTGCATTTATTGAGTTCTAGTAAAAGTTCATATGCAAGATAAATGTATTATCACAACCACATTGTCCACTGCTGTTACTGAAACACATTGCATCCTAGCTAGGTAGTCAGTAGGTTTCTCTACTCTTAACCATTCCTCCTTAGATCACCCAGACCTGAACTTACAAATTCATTAGCCAATGATAGTGATAACCTAAAGAAAAAAGAACTCAAGCCAACTTCACGGATTTAGTACTGATAAAAGGCATCCTACCGTGTCCTCTAAGAAAATCTTCATGCAAGAGATGCTTCTAACTGACTTGACCACCAACTCATTTGCAAACTTGGCACCTTGTATTTCAAACTACTTCAGTATTTGGTTCATCTTCCTATTTTTACTCTTTTAAAGTCCTTTAATTGATATTACAAACCTCAAAAGTTCCAGATTGCAACATTTGCAGAACCATTACTAAGATGTATCCAAACACCTAGGCATGGAGACTCAAATTTCCTCCATAACAGAAGATTCAATCTTTGGCAAACAGACATCAATATCGAGCAACAGTATAACTAAGCAACTTCAAAATCCAACAACCCTCAATGAACAAAGCTGTCGTTTGTCTCTAGAAACAAACTATCATTTGTGTAGAAATTTTACATTAATTTGAGAAAAGATGCAGGTTTATTGCATCATTCCAGTCACCGTCCACTGAAACTGACTCAAAGAATAGGATACAACCCTAAGATCTACCAACTTATGCTACAAACCTATGTTTGACCTAACCAACTTTAATAAAAACTATAGCAAGATTACCATACAATCCACTTTCGGAGCAAATCCATAGAGAATATACCAGCCCAAATACCCCAGATCGACCAGATCTTTATTCAGAAATTCACCAGATCTCTAGAGTTCCATATCAATGCGCACTGCTGCTTGAAACCCAAACTACGGTTACCAAACGTAGTACAAAAAGAGGCCTCTAAAATCACCACGAAGCTAAAACCCTTGGCAAAAACACTGAAATCGCAAATAATAAGCAAAATCCCTTTCGAAAAATGGAACCTTTTAAACAATGAAACACCTTTCTTGATCAGCATTGTCCCAAATCTGACTTAAAGTAAACCCCTCCCTTCAACACTCTACTGCACCCTCCCAACAAAAATGAAAATAAAGCACAAGAAGATACACAAGAACCAAGGAATCGAAGAAAAACACAGATCACAGAAAGTTGTAAAAATGTCACCTTTCTTGACCAGCAGTATCCCAAATCTGAGCCTTGATGACCTTCCCATCGACATTCAAACTTCTGGTAGCGAACTCAACACCAATTGTAGACTTGGACTCAAGGCTGAACTCATTTCTTGTGAATCTTGAAAGCAAGTTGGATTTGCCAACACCAGAGTCCCCAATCAGGACAACCTTGAAAAGGTAGTCATAGTCATCTTCAGCTCTGTACCCAGTCATCACTACTCAACACTGCAACTACCCTCTACTTCTAATTTGCAAATCAAATCGGAATTTAAGTATGTACAACTATTCCAAATACTATAAAAATAGTATCTTTTGCAGCTACAAATGGTGGGGTTTGGCGGTGTAATGAAGGTTGTAATGTGTTTCTTTTTCTCTCTCTCTCTCCAAAACTTTTTCTTTCTCTTTTGAAATTTTGTTACTTTTTTGGATTGTGGTTTCTTGGTTGGGTGGGAAGTGGGATTTTGACTCTTTTAAAATTGAATTGAATGTGAAACGGAAGAGACTGCTGTCTGCTGGGCTGTACTTTGAGGGCGCACGAGAAGGGAAATGTAAATGGGTGTATTTTGGATAGCGGATATTAGACAATAGTCCCTCAAGAATGGTATATTTCTTAATTTTAGTCCTATAGAAAAACATGAATTTTCTTTTTTTTTAAGTTAAAAAACATGAAAAGTTTATGTGACCCCAAAAAAAATAATAAATAAAACATGAGGAATTTGTACCCTTGTGTGGATTAACCCAAATTTGTGCTTGGCAATGCTTATTTTGTTCAAATTTATTATTTGACTCGTTTAATAAAAAAAACTTAATGTTAAAAAATTAAAATATAATATATTTTTAGTTATTTCTTAGATGTAAAATTCAATTTAAAATGAGTTCAAGTGAAAGGATTATAATAAATTTTTTATTTAAATTAGACATTAGAATGTAAAAATTTATGACGCATATTTTTTTTAAAAAAAAATCGAGTATAACATATTTTATGTGATCTCTTCTATCTTATTTATGATATATTAAATAAAAATTCCAACTCTTCTCTTTCCAATACTTCTACTTGAATAATTTCAAATTTACTATATCTATATTAAAATATTAGTAAATCAATTATAAGAAACTTGTTGATCATCTCATGAAAATTATAAGACAAAAGATAACACAAATTCAAGAGAAAAAAAATAGAAATTCTTGATTTCTAATTAAAATTCAATGTCATTTTTCATCTATATATTTTAGAAAAATAAAATTGATTTAATAGTGTGTGTGTGAGGCAGTGCAAAAATATTTAGAATATATATATATATATATATATATATATATATGTGTGTGTGTGTGTGTGTGTGTGTGGAGGCCGTGCAAATATTATCACAAGCCAGCCATATTGCACATGCAACTGAAGTACCCAAAATGCTTCCTTTGCCAGCTGAAAATACTTTATTTTTGGATAAAATATATCAATCATCCTTAAACTTTTATAAATTTTGATTTTCATCTTTGAACTTTAAAATGTGTTATTTTAGCCCTCGAAACACCTAAAAAATAGCCATTTCAACAATAAAAGCTCAAGTACAATACAAAATCACCAGATTTTAACTCTTATTCTCCTATTTTTAATTTCTAAAATATTATTCTTCAACTTTAATCTCACTCTCTTCTCTTCGAATTTCTTCATTTATCAACAACAACTTTAAGATATAACTTCAAACTTTTTATACGACTCAATAATCTTGAGATTACTCTTTCGCACTTTTTTGAATCTAACCATATAACAAAAATAATATATTTTACCTTTTAATAAACAAAATTAAGACGTAAAAATGAAGAAAAAAAATCGATTCAGTTATTGACGAATATTAATTTTCTTGGCATCTCTATAGGAAGGAAGAATAAATTTGAAAGCAAAAGTGAATTATAAAAAAAAAATCTAAAAAGAGAAGTGAGAGACGCGCAAGTCGCAATAGTCTTTTCCTATCATATATAAAAGTTACTTTATAAGAATTAGAAGGATGACACCACATTGTGAGGGTTGAGAAAATGAAAATATCTATAAAATAGGTCATATGGAAATCATGTGATGAACTTTCGTGAATACTTAATAATTTTAATTAATGGAAGAGCTAATTTGAAAAGAAGAGAGCGAGATTAAAGTTGAAGAATAATATTTTAGAAATAAAAATAGGAGAATAAAAGCTAAAATTTAGTGATTTTGTATTATACTTGAGTTTTTATTATTGAAAGGGTTATTTTTTATGTGTTTTAAAAGTTCGAGGGTTAAAATCAAGCATTTTAAAATTCGAGAATAGAAATCAAAATTTATGAATATGTAAGAGTGATCGACATATTTTGTTCTAAAATTGATTTAATAGTGTGTGTGAGAGGCCGTGCAAAAAAATCCAGAATATATATATATATATATATATATATATATATATATGTGTGTGTGTGTGTGTGTGGAGGCAGTGCAAACATTATCACAAGCCAGCCATATTGCACATGCAAAGGAAGTACCCAAAATTCTTCCTTTGCCAGCTGAAAATACTTTATTTTTTTATGCTGTACTTATTTATATTTGCTTTGTAAGTCTATGTGCCATCATTAAAGAGTTTGGTGAAAGGGTTTTTTTTTTTTTTAATCTATTTTATAAAGAATGACCAATATATTAAATATAAACTTTTTATTTTTTCTTTTTGCAAAAGGAAGACAAAAAAATATAGTTGGAGATGGAGCCTTTAATGGGATAAGTAGCATTAGAATTAGATGACCTGTTGGTGTTATTAAAGTTTATTTGGATTGGAATCATACATATATTTTTTAAAATATAAGTATGATTTTGAATTTTATAAAAATTTATAAATTCAAATATCAGTATTATAATTTATTTAAAGTAAATAATAAAATTGTTAATATTTTACAAATAAAATTTATTTATATTAGACTTATTTTTCATCAAAATATGCCTAAAGTAGTAATGAGAGAGAGAGAGAGAGAGAGAGAGAGAGAGAGAGAGAGAGAGAGAGAGAGAGAGAGAGAGAGAGAGAGAGAGAGAGAGAATTACTGCCCAAGTTCACCTGAATTTGATGCAAAATTAACATTTTGTATTATAGAGTGATACTTTGCATGCATTCACATTAAATGGCTGGAATAATATCTTCATTTTGCTTTTCTATTTTTCATGAAAGGAAAATGTCCAAAAAGAGAAATTAGATAATGACTAATGGCCCTCTTCGTGTACAAAGATATGAGATACATATGAGCATTAATTTAAAAATAAATTTTAATAAATGACTATATTTATACGTGACTCTAATACAAGTATTGATTCATATTTAATTAATGCAATAAATAAACCAATTAGATTACTATTGCAAGACTACCATTAGCTAATTAAATTTTATCCATCAAGCATTCCAAACGTTGGGTTTTGTCTTATATTTCTAATCAGATTAGGATAAGGTAACTTGATAAAAAGATATCCCTAATGTGTTTTAAATTAGAAAATTACTCTGATTACATCTCATATTGATTAGAAGTCTTGTAACTTAGTACTCTTTCCGTCTCATTTTATCTGTCAATTTTAACCGATTCACAAGTTTTAAGAAAAATAAAATTTTTTGATTAATTAATTAACATTTCCTATTTTACCATCAAACAATCTCTCTTTATTAAGAAATAATCAAATTCTAAAGTTTTATATGTTGTAAATATATTTAATTTATTTTCATTTCCCACTACAAGTGCATAATACTCATTGTAGTAAAGAGGGGTATTTGTAAAAAAATAGCAATTAATATCGTCTTAATTTGCTAATGAGACAGATAAAAGGAGACGGAGGGAGTATTAGTTGTAAGTGGTAACTTTTCAGTGTATTCTAGTTTATTTTAGTGTAACCAATGTTTTGGAGGGCGTGGGTGTAGATTAGATAAATGTATGAATGGTGCGAGATATGATGTATACAAATGGTTTGGGTAAAATATAAAATATCCTTGTGCAAATTTCCTAATTATTGTTAATAAAGTATTTCGTGATATTTGTCATGAATGTAAGGTTAGTTAAACAAGTTGAACAATATAAAACTTCTATATCTTATTTGATTATTCATATTCATTTTTCTATTATCGTTAAATATCTCAATTTAAATTTTCCAACAAGTAGTATCAAAGTTTGAGTTTCTAGAGTTTTGGATTTTGACATAGTAAAGTTCAATGAGAAGAATAGTTAAGGTAGTAGAAAAATAGAGAAATACTAATTTCTTTAGGGGTTGACATATTTGTCAATATATTTCTTACCGACAGAGTTATGTATAGAGAGGATTATTAAACACTGGTGTTATTCACCCTACGTGAATTGGATAAGTTACGGACTAAAAGTATTTGATGATGAATTGAAATATATAGATCCAAATTACACAATTAGAGGAAAGAATAAACGATTACAATTGTCATGAATGGTCATATATTCATTGGAAAATGTAATGTGAGAGTTAGCCATGATAATGTGATGACACTAGCATATATAAAAATATCCTCACAGTCTTTAAGTATATGAATACTTTTTCTCGAGTAGATTTTAGATTTTAGATTTGTTGTCTCTAAAGGATTAATTGGATTCAAAATGAAAGTAAATATTTTTATCTTTTGTGATAGTTGTTCTTATGATATGTTGGAGTGTTAGAAAGAAAAAAAAAATTTAAAAAGTTCTTGGTGTGGGATGTACTTCGGATGGTGTAACAAATGTCCTAAAGATTCTCGATATCAAATTTATTTGAATCATTAGGATTCCGATAGTGGCAGTTTTTAATTGAGGTACAATCTTAAAGTTACACATGGTTAGAAAATATCTCAATGTAATAAGAGAAATATGAGCAAAGCTATTCATTTGCAAGTAAGAAAATACTTTGATGACCTGAAAGGAGTACGCACATGACTTTTAGAGATTGATGGTAATGTAAGGAGAAATCCTGTAAATGCGAGAAAAAATCGAGGCATTCTTGTATAAATGAGTGAATTGTATTGGACTCGAAAAAGCTATGTATGTTCATTGACAATGAATTAGGTTGTGTTAGAGTTGAACTGATTCGAGTGTATAGTTGGACACCAATAAAATTTTACTAATTGTGAAGGTCAATGAAGTTACAACTTTGATATTGTTGTATATTTTAGAGGTTGGCAAAAACAAAATACAAGCCAAGATAGAGAATATTGAGTTTTGTCTTACATTTCTAGTCAGATTAGAATAAGGTAATTTGATTTAAAAAATATTTTTAATGTATTTAAAATTACTACTATCTATTTATATGCCATATTAATTAAGAGTCTTATAATTTGATATCTATATTCCTTGATTGTTTTGCAATATCTAGTGTTTTGGGATGTGTAAGTGTATGTTGGATGAGTGTATTAGTAGTGTGAGATACGAAATCTCAATCTGTCTGTCACAAAATACTAGGGGTAAAATGTTTAGTCTATGTTCCCAGCAGAAGTCTTTCAAATGGACGATCCAAAACTATATACGAGAGCATAAAAACAAAACTGCCTTAGCTCATGATATTGAAGCACCAAATTTGAGCCTCTAATCATGCTCCCTACGTCCACTCCATGATTGCATATGTCCATCTCCATACACGTCTTTATCACAGAGCACAAAATTTCTCTCTATGCGACATTTGCTTCCCTTTTGAATCCCATTTTTGTGAGAATATTTGTCTTTTTCCTTCACTTCACTAATTCCTACTCTTCACTTACTAATTCCAACTCTTTTTCCTATATTATCTTGGCTACCGCATATACATATATATAAAGTTTTCAAGGTTTCTTCTCATGTAATATTCTTTAGAAAATAATGTCCATCCCTGAAATCCCATCTCCAGTTTGTTCATCATTGCCGGAGTCTTCTTCTTCTCCTCTGAGAATTCAGCTTGTGTCTAAATCTGTATCAGAAAGATTGCTTTCAAAGTTCTCAGATGTATCAGAATTTGGCTTCGATTATACACAGAGTGGGCTGTGGTCTCCTCCTATTCAAAGAAGTGTGTTCATGAACTCACCCGGAAGAATACTTACACAGCATGAAATGCTTGCAAAGCTCAGGGGGGTCTTGGAAGCTCGTCGGCGAAGAAGACGATGCAGACTTTTTTTAAATGTATGAATCTTATCCACTCCTCTTTTGCTTTCTTGAAAATGAGCAATGTGAGTTCTATGAGTGTGGAGTAAATTTATTCTTCTCATCAATTTTGCAGGCATGTTTATGTTCTCCAAAGAGAAGCTGAAGCAAATTGCCATTGATGGGCCTGCTGGAGTAGGGATTGAACTGCTTCAAGGAAGAACATTTTTCTCTTCTTTCTTCATTCTTCTTTATTTAGCTGCTAGAAATTGTAAATGTTGATAATTTTTCATTAGTCGATGTCAAAATTCAGGAAGATATCATAAATAGAAAAAAAATTGCTGCTTAATTTTTGTTTGTGCTTCTTTTTTTTCCCTTGAAACATTGCAGTAAATGTTTTCCCCCATGTGGCCTTCATGCTCTTTGCAACTCCATTAATTATATTTGGCACATATATTTCTGCGAGGTAATGCAGCTTTTCCAGATTCCAGATCATGGAACAGTTGGCTCATGCATGGCTGGAGTCGAAATTCTCTCCAAGATTGCCTATTATAATGCTTATATCTCGCCGGCCCTGTCGACATTTAATAGCAGAACCAGTCAAATTCTTCTCCTAATTCTTTTCAATCTTGGAATTACAGTTCTTTTCTTACAAGTAGATTTATTGACGGATTATACGATACTGACAGATCAAATAAATTAAAAATATATTTCAGTTAGTTAATCATCAATTCATAGTCTCTTAGAAAAATCACGACCAATTAAGTTATGTTTTAGATTAATTCTTTTCAACTTTATAATTTTTAGACTATTAAAATTTTATTTCTTTATGAGAGTACAGGTCAGGATTGCTTTGTTTTGGGATAACGTTTAATTTTAAAAGAATCCACACATTATAAAAAGAACAAGATCGATGAATATAGGCACTTAATTACGAACATTCAATCAGATATCTGCTTGATCCTTGGTAGTGTGGTTAAATAAACAAGATGGGCACAAAGTGGCTTAGAGGGAACTATGATTCTGCTGCATCGAAAGGCATCATAAAGACACAAGAAAGTTCTTTGTTCTGAGGCATATCATCATTCAACCCAGCAAAAGGATGTTGGGCAGCCCAAGGATTCCCAGCTTATCAATTTAAAGCACACAATATTTTTCATAGCTGAACATGCCAAGCCAAAAGGAATCTGGTACCACTCTTGTACAGGTCATGATTAAGTTATCCACAACCATTTTTCTTTACAATTTTTTTTAAATGGGTTAAATGTTTCGGTAAATTGTAAAAATATAAGTGTAAGAATGTTGAGATAAATATTTTGTTGTGAAAGAATATCAAATATTTATAATCGATTTCGTTTGTTTTTATCAAATCTCGTTTACTTTGCCCCTCAAACACGCTATCCATTGGACTTTCCTTGATTATTAGGATCGATTAACCCATATACAAGTGTCGTTCACATGAAACTTTTCCTTGCTCGTTGAACAAAGTCTCAAGTGCTAGATTATTAAAATTCTGTGCAAAGTTTCCTACATAAACTCTATTGATGTTATCAAAACTTGTTGTAAATACCTTCTAATCGCTTTCATTCGAATGAAAACATCTTTCATACAATTATGTGTCGATTAAATTTCGTTTGAGTGCTGTTTTATAACGTTTTCATTTCATTTATTATTGTTTCATATCGTTTTCATTGCAAATCACTTTGAACTCATTCAAACTTTCTTAAAAGCATCCAAACGAGGTTGAAAAAAATCGATGTGACATTAATTCGGATCTAACAAAGTTACAAATATCATGATTAGTTAGTCTGTAATAATTGTTCGTATAAAGTAAAAGTGTATTTAGATACAAATTCTACTCGAAAACTTTACTTTAATTTAAAATAATATTAATTTAAATAATTTTATTTTTCGATAATTATCATATAGTTACAATACACTATATTCTCTCACCTTAACTCCACTTAAATCATACAAATTTTAAAATTTTTTTATTATATCCAAACAAATTTCTATTCACTTCCCTCACAAAAATATTCTTCTATGTGAGTAAAAGAATCAAGATTTCAATATTTTTGTCTTTGCTGTATTTAAAACATGTTTGGTCATGCTCAAGCGCCCCAATATCATCAATCATCATCCATCATCAGTACTACTTATTACGATCTACACAAAAACCTAGGTGTCTGTGAAATGTTCACATGCAGCAAGCAGACCAAAAGAGGAGAATAACAGCTTGCCTATCTTTCTACTAGTACTCCGAAACCTGCACAAAGGCAGGGAGTTATTGTGTCCTGTCCAGACCAGACCAGACCAGAAGCACTTTTCAATATCATATCAAGAAATTTTCAAACCAGCTGTATCTGCAACCTTGAAAAAAAGGCCACCATTGGGGTAAGACAAGGTGACAGAGAGAGCAAAAAGTCTATATTTAACTGGGCATTTCTTGCTCCAGAATTTACTCCATCACTGCAGTACCCTTTTGTGTTTCACTCTTCCCTTTGCTCTTCTCCCGTAGCAGTACCTTTGCAGATTAATGAGTCCGTAAAATTTACTGCATCTTTGTCTTGCATGCACTGAGAACGAGGGGCCTGATTTCTTTCCTTATTGTGTCATCGTCCCCATTGATCTTCTTAGCATGTAGGAGTATTTATCCTTATTTACTGAGTAAATAATTTATTTTTTAATTTTGTCTTGAGATATCTTATCAGTTATTTTTTCGATTTATTATTATGCTCTCTAAGATACCTTAATCCTACTCCAACCAATAATATTTGGCATTTCATTTTGATACCAAAGAGAGAAGAAAGAGAAAAAAAAAAGATGAGAAAACTAATTACAAAAGATACCAAATTTAAGTTTTTAACGAACTAAAAATATATATTTAAAGTTGAATCTTCATTTTATACCTGAGATTAAAAAATATATAAATTTCACAATAATAAAAGTATTCATGTGTAAAAAAAAAACTTTTAAAAGACAATCGATTTAATTATTTTAAAATTTTTTATCAAATCGCGTATAATATTTATACAATCGTATATAAAGTTTATACAATTACACACAATTTTCATACATCAAATCATGCAGCACCAAAAATTTTAAAACTATTTCAAAGATGAATTCTACATTCAAGAAATTACTGAGGGCATTTGATTTTTGATGACTTACAGACTCTAATAGTGAGACATTTATTTGATCGTGACATATTTCACATCTTATCACCAACTACGACCCTTCACTTGTTCTAGAGTTTCTCCAAGTCAAGAGTGGTTAATTCAGCACAACAGAGTTGCCTACACTTGATGATACCATCAGCTTTCAGTTTCCGGGAAGTAGTCAAGTGTCATTCATAAGTGGAGTTTGTGGCAACTTATAGAAATTTTACCTCTCCTTTTTACTCGAGTGGAAAACCTCTAGGGAGAGCTAAAGGGAGAGATAACCATGGAAGGAAATCCAGCAGCAATTCTACTGCAGACCATTCTTCAATCAACACTTTGTTCACATGGGACTATAAGCAAGATTGAACGTAAAATTCATTACATGTTTTCACATTTAGTTCATCTCAGGCATGACACAAATAAGCATATGTTTCTGTATCAGAAGTGTTTCTCTAGCTCTATTTATATGTACAGTCTACAGATGTATGCATTGTGACACAAACATTTCACATTAGGAGTGTTGCTAACATCCTGTCCTTGAGGGAGGCATACAAGTAGATCAGTTTTTCAAACACAAACCTAGAACATGTCGATCCTAACTTCTATTCTGTGATTCCTTTGTAACCAGGTCCTCTGAACTTATGCTCTAGAAGTGAATTCTGCAGGAGTCATCAAAGAAAAATAAGTATTTAAACAGAAGCTAATAAAAAGAACTTTGCCATTCTGCCCATTCTACCAGAAAAGTAAGTTTGAAAGAAACATGAAAAGACGACATTTGGCAAATTTTGTAGTATATGCATATTTGCACTGATTTTCTTTGTTTCAAGGGAGGACCAAAATATTCTGATGGTTTAATTTGTAAGATTTTGAGATAAAGCTTACCATGCTTGATGTTTAGACAGGAATAGGAGTTTTCCCTAAGCTTTCTTTTCCTGTAATGCCTTCTTTTAGAGTCTTGAAGTACACATTGTAATCTTTCTCGGGAGGAGGGTTTTCAGGATCCACTGTGTATTGCTCGCTAAAGGGAACGACACTTTTGACCTGCCCATGGTAAAAAGAGAGAGAACAAAAAAAAAAAAAAATAATAATAAAACAATTAGTTCTCATTTCTACTTGGTAAGGACTCTCTAGCTAGATGGAAAGTACAATGCATAATTCAAAGTGAACAACTGCAATGCCAAGAAACAATATGTATCATAGTTTCAATTTAGGTCGTCTGCGCCAAACTAGAAAATTTGGGTCAAAACATGCTGATAAATGCATTAGTGATTCATTTGCTATAGCTAATACAAGCAGGGGTTGGCATTTCAAGTAATAGGAAGCCTGACAGGGTGTGACTGACAGCATTGAGAATTTTGAGATTCCATTCAACAAAAGAAAATTAGCAGTCTTGCATGGCTTTTCTCAACATTTCCATCATTCCAGTTGTTCTGGAAGCTAATCATCCTCACTCATTATAACATAAAACTACTCCATTGAAGAAACACTAGAAGTTTCTAGCTGGACTTTGGTTCTACAATAAGAAGTTTCTAATTGTTATATATTGACCCTTGATTATATTGAAAGGCTGCAGAAAATTTTCAATAGGGAATGCATTGTCTCTCAATCAACAGTCTCAAACATTGAGTTATTATAGAGTGACAGAAACAGAGTTTTCTTTAAGTTGTATACAAGTGCAAAAATTTCAGATCTTCCAAATTAGGGTTAGGACTTCACATATTGGAAACTAATGGGAACTGAAAAAGTTAATGTTTAGGACACTAGAAGCTTCTGTTTCTTTTTCAAAGCCTAAAAGGACTTTCTGCTGAATATATTAGCTGAGAGATTTATCCATCCAGAATCGTTCCCATCCCAGAAGCAATTGCTCAGTTTCATATGAAAGGAAGTAGGACTTGATTAACCTGGACAAAATCATTGCGTGTGCGGTGAGAGTCAAATGGAATAGATGCACACCTCAAATGTCTTGTTCAATGCATATGGGCTTTCTAGAGCAGCAATACATATTTGAGCAATCTCTTCCCTGGATATCTTCCCCTGAATATGTTGAATTTTCAGGTTGCAATAAGGTATACAGACATTTAGTGTCATCAGCATATTTTTGAGATACTATTCTATGATAATACCGTTATATTGTCTCCTTGATCAAAGATGAGATCTGCTCCAGCAGGTTCCTCCGTTAATGCACAAGGTCTGACAATTGTATATGGCATCCCACTTTCACGTATCAGATCCTCCCCCTATAAGAGTACTCATAGATTTAAAACCGATCCAAGGATTTGCTATCACAAATAACAAACTAAACAGAAAATATGATGAGGGTACATAGAGTACACTTTCATGAAACTAGCCATCAAGATATTAAAAACACATCCAATTGGATTTTATTGAAGCTAGAGGCACAAAAGTAAGCAAATAAAACTGAACGGCTCTAGTCTCTCAATTAATGTGGAAAAAGCATTTAAAACTTTATCAAATTGTATATCATTTAGTTGATTCAAAATTTCTCTCCAAATTAAAACCCCATTTTGCTTAATTAGATACATCAGTTTGTGATCAATTTGTAATATGCATATGTCCTAATGTTCATATAATCATCCTGCTTTTAGTAATATTGGCCAAGTTATTTCGACATCTCTCTCTCCCTTTCCCTGGTTATAAGATTGTTCACCAGCCTGCTACTATGGCTTCTGTCACTTTCAAGATATAATTTAAAGCAGAATAAACGAGTTTAGTCATTCTACTACTGACAGATGTGATAGCAAAGCAAAAAAATATCCTCTTGTTTCATACTATAATGTTCCCGAAGCCAAGAAAACGCTTCGAGTATTCACTGAAATTTCAGCTAACCTTTCTTTTGGTTATTTTCTACAACAAGATCATGCACAGCCACCCACATTTGGTTTTGGTCATCTTCACAGTCCTCTTGAATCTTTATTGTTTCATGTGTGATTCACTCACTACATCTCTTTACAGTTAAAAAAAATCTTTATTCATACACAAAAGCAAGGTAAAATTGAAATATGCAAAATAGACAATTTAAAGAATTTCAGTAGATCAATAAAGATTCTATTGTAAAGAAGAAAATGTTTGATGACACATTTTTTTAAGTGTTATCCGTAGTTAGTATTGCAAGAGGAAGTAGAGCTGTTAACAGGAAGATTTTGATAGGACAAGGTAACTGAGCAATGATTCCAAAATTTATTTTCTCTCATCCATTTGTAAATTCTTCCGCCAATTAGTCATTGTGAACCATATATAATCCTTAAACAGCTTGAATGTGCTTTCCACCTGATTTATTTGTTGTACTTTTTACCATGGCACCTTGGGTTGACATTGTGTAATCGGGATGGAGAAATGGGAGATGCTCAAATGCCATGACAGGGGGGGGGGGGTTTATCAATTGTGGTCAAGGGTAGCCAGTCGTTTGGTCAGTTACATGGGCAAAACAGAATGTTAACAGGGCTGCTCTAGCTTCATACTCAGGAGTCAGGTGAGATACTGCTAGTTAAGTCAGCAGGACAGCCAAAGAATCATAGATATCTGATCGAAGCAAGCTAAATAATCCCCCCTTAAAAATACTTTACCTTTTGGTTATCCTAACTACTGCTAATTGTTGGGTATAGACAGAAAATGAGCATGGATGTATTGCGTATTATGCCAGAATATTAACTATCATATCTGATATGTAATACTGCAGGATTGCTAAAAAACTCAGATTTTCCTGTTTGGTTTCAGAAAAGCCTAGATGCTGGAGGGTTCATGGAGGGCAGGATGTGGCTTTTTTGTTGTAGCACTGTTGAGAACAACTTGGAATTCCCATCAAGTTAGCTAACAAACAAAGGAAATCCATAATGCATTGAAAGAACTTTAATGAAATGAGATAGTATATAACCTTCAACTTGAATGTGAGAATAAATCCCAATTCCTTGTTCAAGCGCACAGCAGGAGGTTGTTTGCTCAAATCAAGCCCAGGTCTTTCAGGTCTAGTAACCCCAGCAGAACTTACGTGCACAAACCTATTCAACAATTAGCAAAACAAAGAGTAAGGTCTGCAAAGCTGAACTGTTCAACGTACCACCAGCATTAGCATCTTGGAATAACAACACAAAAAAAATGTAAATAATAGGAAATTACCTTGGAGCTATTGGATCCTTTATATATGCCTTTATGCTGGACACTGGGAGTTGAAAAGGACCTTGTTTGAAAGTTGGATTGAGTTTACCATCATACTCAAACTTACTAAACATGAGCTGCAAATTTTGATTTGTGATTAACCAAAGTTTCAAAAATAATAAGATACCAATAGATGGATAAGGTTTCTTTAACAGCATGCCTGGATAGAGACAATTTGACTGGCATCAAAGGGTGCTGCATTTGGTACTGTTCGTGCTCGAAAAACAGGCCTCAATGAAGAGAAAGGCAATTGTATCTGGAATTAATATGAAAATAATTGAGAATCAGGAGCACTGATCATAATTCAATGTTTTGCGACAATTGCTACTTACCGATTGCCATTGCCCATCTAATGTATCAAAGCTCAATGTAAAACCCACAGTGTCCCAGTCACGGCTAGTTCGGACAACAAGTTTGTAACGGCGTCCATCACCTTTCAGTCGCAGCTCTAGACCATCATATGCAGAAAGATCTTCTGGTATTGAAAAGTTCTGCCAATAAATACCAGTGAAGTTGTCCACAGTAATTCAAAAAACTTCACAGTTTGTGTACAGATATTCTAAAATATTGCCTTGAGAACCCAGAATTCTGCTTTAGTCAGAATTAGCTAGCTGACAAACATTTGCACTGTTTAATGATTACACCAAGCATATTTAGACAAGCAACAACAAAGTGGCATTCTTGGCCGCACAAATTATGAGATGCGGCCATAAATGAGGCAAAAAGATGAATCGTTGAAAAGAAGTATTAATGGACTGATTTTCCCTTTGTATTTTGAGCAACATTGCATGGATAAATTGATCTCAACTTCCATATCTCTTAAATATTATCAACTAATGAAGGTTTACCAGATGTCTCACCAGCTTGGCCAAGCATGTTAAGTTATAGACAAGTATTGAGTCATTTCTTGGTCCACCTAGGATACAACTCACCATTTGAATCAAGAATGGTCCTTGTTTTGATCCCTATACAATGTTATGTGGTTTCAACTGCACTGTTAATGGACAAGTTTCTAGCTTTGCAGAGAAATAAGATATTTGAAGGCTTCAATCCTGAATATCTAAGAGCCACTAGGACCAAGAATGAGAATTTTTAACTGCAATCTTTTGGATGATACCACATTTAGACTTTTTTTAAGCTAAATCTACAGTGATTATAAGCTGATTAATAACCCACTTTTGCAACATAGATATTGAACCAAGAAAAGAAGCAAGGAAGTCTATTCACACAAGTGATGAAAATTTAGCACCTAAACCAAAAAACCAGAAAAATTAAAACCTAGAAAAGGAAACAAATAGGGAGAAAATAAAAAGATCAAAATTTCACCTTTGTCCTGATACTCGTAAAACCTCCATTATTTGCAGTGGAAACAACTCCTAGTGAAACAAAAAGAAAATCTTATGAGCTAGCAGGAAAACAGAGCCTCTTATAAAGCTTGACGGACTATTTGTAATTTTAATTTTTAGCAAGTTAAAAGAATAACAAACCTTGGAAAACCCCTGTTGGTCCGCCATTCTCACCACCTGTTGGATCTATCAGGAATGTACTTTCGCTTACTCCTCCCATCACAACATCATCTAAAGCACCCCAATCAAGTTCTCTAGATGAATTATCTGCCAAGTGTAATGTATTCAGTTAATTACATACCAAAGAGTAGATCAAAATGGTTTTACAATTGGGCACTAGATTTTCTAGAAGTTGGACAATTTTTAGAATCTGCAGCTTTCATAAATTAGTTTTTAATTGAGCCAGGTAATTCTTTCAATAACATAATTTAGCCAGCACTGTTATCACACAGAACACCAAATAGCACCATAAAAGAAAATTTTAGCAATAATTCACAGTTGGCTTGAAATTTGCTTTAGGGATCAGACTAACATATATAAGCTTCAAAAATAGCTGCAATATATAATCCTGGAGGTTACCCTACAATGATATGTTTCAGGTTACCAGAGGAAATCAACTTTTGCCACATCATATGAGGAGAAGAAAGGTATCAATGGATGACTTCAACACAAACTGTTCATAAGAGAATACCTTCAAACCCAAAAACTAGTTTTCCACGTCGAAGTCCAACACTTTGTTTTACAGCATTGATCAAATTTTTCATGCCAATGTATTCCACCATTTCAGGAGAGTCACCTTTAATCTGCTTCATCAATTAGATAATATAATGAATTGAAAGATTGTGGTAGTCAATTTCACAAACAGCATAAACTGAACACATCTGACTTCAGAGATTTGCAAAGAAATAAGTTCACAACCTCTGGTTCAAAAAACTTGATTCCCTGCAGAACACAAATTGAAGTACAAAGGTGTTAAGACAAACAAGCAGATGATGACAAGCCATAATGTGCTAACCAGCATAAGCTCACAGGTAGATGAAAAAATGGTGAAATAAACTATGATGGAAAAAAAAATGGTGAAAATAAACTATCTCAACTGCTCACAGGCATAGTTTTTACCTGACTATACTTAGCCCTGTCAGAAGTATCTCCTTCCTTTGGGCCCACAATGACTGATACAGCATTTATAACCTTTCTGACTCCTTTAAAGGTCTCAGGAGTCAAAGTGCTAGCTTTCGTGATATCTCCAACAGTCTGGAACACAAATTGGGAAAATGGGATAAGAAATGATGAATCATCGCATTTATGATAAACCAGCAGGTGGTAAGAGCCATAGACTTCAGCTCAAAGCAACAAATAAAACTCATTGTAGTGTAGATATGGAGCAAACTCACCAGGTCTACATCTGGGCCTAACATTCTTCTTGCTTTTTCTTCATTTCGTACCTGGAAGAATATGATACTTTGTGATCAAATTCTTCAGATGAAGGAGATCTGTTGAAAAGTTAAAACTGGGCATTGATGATTTATATGAAAATTTTAATTATTTCTCTTTAAATACATATTTGAATTTAATCTCTAATAGCATTAATACATCTAACAGCAGAATATGACATTTGTAGATACATCATTATTGGAAAGAAAAATACCAGTGCTCGAACAGGCAATCCTCTACTACACAGGATGTCAACTACCCTTCTTCCAACGCCACCTGTTGCTCCAGCCACAAGGATAATGTCCGAAGTATCCATTGTGTTTACTGTTTTGCTAGGTGATGGATTGGATAGTTTCTCAATCAGAAATTCAATGAACTTCATATATATGAACCTTGTTAGACAAAATTTTAAAAATTAACTTAGAAATCTAAGATGAGCTGGATGTACTAAACCAACCTTTGCAGGAGATGGGGGACCGTTAAAGAAATATAATGTCTTTATAAATCTGCCAAAGTCCCAGACCTGCCGCCCACCTTCTGACGAAATACGGCCCCTATAAGTTCTCAAAGGATATGCAGAGCTTCTTTTGTACAAAATGGGCTGTTGAATCAATAGACTAGAACATGGAGGAGACAACACTCCTGGGCATAAATTTTTCACAGTTCCACTACTAACTAAAGAAACACTCTGCAAGATTGATGCAGTAGATTAGACTTACTAGAAAAAACAACAATTTGGTACATTAGTTGTGTTGTATGAGTAGACCACATACAGCAACTTAGAATCAGAGCATCCTTCACTTTGATCTTACCATAAAAATGAACTCAAGGGATCGTGAGATTATTTGGTTTATTCACATCGATGGATTACATAACACCATTAAAATAAGTGTCTAAACAAAAATGGAAAAATGAGATTTACTCGTGTAACAAGTCAAAAGGGGCCACTAAAACATTAAGGTCATAAAGCAACGATAAAACAGTAAATTTCGCAAATGTAAGTCCTCTAAACCAGCTAGATTGATGAAATTGTTTCAATTTCATGAGAAAATTTTGAATGCCAAATTTATCAATTATCAAGTAAATTTTTCTAAGCACCTACTTATATGCTAATTGTATGCTGCATTCTCCTCCTATGTACCCTTTTTCCCAGTTCATCCCGCCATCAGCTCCCATCTAAGAAACAAGCTCAAACTTAAAAACTTCACCTCCCGATGATAAAATTCTATCCATAAGAATACTTGACTAACCATGAAATGTCAAGACAATCCTCTACCCACCATTGTTTTTCATTCAAACAAAGAGAATTTAATTGACTGAGTCAATCGTGAGCACTGTGTTTTGAGTAAAAATAAATGAATAAATGAAAAAAGAGGCAAAGTTTCAACACAATTGTATACTAAAATCTATTCCTAAGTCGCCAAAACGAAAAAAAGGACCCACAGTTAATAACAACAGCTAGAACTTCAAGAATTCAGAAACTGCGTACCAATTCAAATCATTACCAAACAATAGGTTAGCATAACAAAAGTGTGTTTTAGAAAAAATTCATACACGCATACGAAACAAACATGGTGAAGAGAGCTGCAGACAAAAGATGGATGTCACAAATGGGATTCTGGGGAAGTAAGCATGAAAAATGAAAATGGGGTTCTTGAAAAGTTTGCAAATTGTACCTGAAAGTTGAGAATAGATGATGCAGAAGACGATGATCCAGACAGACCATAGCAAGAACACAAGTCCATAATCCTATACAAGAAAAAGCAAAGAACTTGAGGCACAGTTGTGACTGGCAGTTAGCGTAGGAGATATGGTGCTTCTATGGAATAGAGCTGGTGGAGTGAAATTGAATGTCCACCACAAGTGAATACACAGCACTGAACATTCATGAAGAGGAAGAATATCACATCAGTCTCATCAGCTTCTACAAAACATTTTTAGAATATCTTTTCGAGACTAAGTAGTAATTCCGTTTAAAAAAAATGAAAGATTGGAAAACTCATCATTCATGTTTAGGGAGATAATATTAATTATTATTTTTTCATAAATACCCTCCTTTAATATAATAAATATTGTACACTTATAGTGAGAAATGAAACTAAATTAAAAATGCTTACCACATATAAAATTTTAAAATTTGATTACTCCTTAATAAAGAGAAAGATTCTTTTAGGATAAAATAAGAAATGTTAATTAATTAATTAATCAAAA
The DNA here is from genome assembly GCA_026120185.1 of Voacanga thouarsii. Lineage (NCBI taxonomy): Eukaryota > Viridiplantae > Streptophyta > Magnoliopsida > Gentianales > Apocynaceae > Voacanga > Voacanga thouarsii. Next base: position 437,208 of record JANUWF010001364.1, on the reverse strand, counting down.
ATTTTTATTTTTTTAAAATTTATAAATCGATTAAAATATACGCAAAAAAGCAAATAAAGAGAATATATTATCATAACATATATTTTTTATAAATATATAATTTAAGGGTTTGCAAACGGAAGGTGAAGGGTGGCCCCTAGCAAAATTTTAAAAAAATAATATTTTTTAATAAAATTAAATTTTTTAGAAAATACTCTTGAAATTTTGCATTTTTTTAATTAAACATTTAATCCTTAAGACAAAATATTTTTCTTTTGAGGGTGGGTTGATTCAACTAGAAACAAGAACATCTTTTAATGTTTCTAATTTTTTCCATTTGAAAAAGCCCACCTATTCAGGGCCAATTGTACCTGTGGGCTTCCAGAATTATTGGGCTTTTCAGAGTTCTCCAATTTAAGGAAATACCCAAAACCCAATGATATGTATTTGTCTGGTTAATAAACATTATCTGCAACTGCTAATTCTTGTAAGGGAAAAAAAAAAATCATAAAGAAAACCAAGAAATAGCAAGAATAACTAATGCAAGAATGGAACAATGATCTCACTTGAGGGGGAAATTATAATACTCCCTTCATCCCAACGAAATTGATTTTTTAGTTGTTCCAAAATACTTGATACTTTCTTTAAAAGGAAATTTTTTAATATATTATATATTATAAAATAATCATTATCACTCTCCGATATTATTTTTATATATTTAAATTTAATATAAAATATTCTAGAGTCTGCATATTTTCTATTATTATTATTATAATATTATAATTTTTACTTTTGTGTAAAATCTCGTGTCAAATTAACCATTGTCAATTTGGTTAAGACGGAGGGAGTATGAATTTTGAAATATTTTGAAAAGGTAAAAAAAAAAAAAAATTCTGCTAAAATTGAGTAGGATGAAATTTCTAAACCTTAGACATCTCATATCTACAAATGAAATATTAAAATAATATATCAATGGTCTTGTCTAAGGAATTATTAGCTATAAAATAATGACTTATTTAGCCTTATCCATTCTAATTATATTGTATTTTTATAGTGAAAAACTAGTTCCAACAAATAAGCAGAATACTTAGCTAATGAGTCACCCCATGCAATTAAGCAACTCTACCATAATAAAAACTACATTACAAAAATATTTAATGTTATTTAAATTAATTAAATATTTTCAAATCTAAAGGAAACAATGTCTAAGAGGAAGCAGCATCTTGGCAACTCTCGTGCTTGTGTCTAACGCAATTGTGACACATTAAATATAATATTCTATACAAATTATGGGAATAAAAAAATTAAAATATTAGTCTTTATTATATAATATTATTATCTCCACGACTTTATAGAATATGAGGGGTTAATTTATATGAGTTACAAAAGTTATTACTCAAAAAAATATTAAAAAGAGAAAGTCAATAATAATAATAATAATAATAATAATAATAATAATAATAATAATAATAATTTATGGTTGAAAAAGTCGCTCTATCTCTATAAATAGAGTTTTTTGTTCCTCCCTCCGCTCAACTACTTGAATGTAGTTTGTGTTTTATCCCCTCACAAGTTTGGATTGGAAAAAGATCAAATAAATTGTATCGTTTAAGGTTATATTGATAAAATAATTTTGATTATATATTTATATTTAATATTAAAATAATCATGTTATTTTCAACACATTCACATTATACATAAATAGATTATTATTTTTATTTTAATTTAAAATAATTATAATTTAAATAATTTTTATTCACGTACCTTATAAAATTAATTTTCGACTGAAGAGAATTTAGAAGGTCGTAAGGTAGACAACTAGGTCGTCGACAGGGTGAATGATTTCTGGGACGAATGTACAAACTCTCTTCGGCAACTTCAACTTTCCAATACTCATTCATGCCGACAATTCAGCCATTTTCAGACACCAAAATATTACATTTGACTTTTGCTTTTCATCTAAACCTAATTGGCAAAGTTCTGTCCTTCAACAAACATGCATCAATAGGTCAATAATATCGACCTCACCAATCTCTGTTGTATGTATTCGAGCTATAGGACCATAAAGTTGTTACCGTCATGAGATTGTTGAAACCACGTTTTTCTTGGAGGAACCCTATATATCGTCATAAAACATGACAAAATCATCAATCTTTTTGAATATTATTGCCCATTTTTTCTGATCAAACATTATAAAGCTCATGATACAATACCACCCATGCACGAAATATGATATAAATTTTTCGTGAATCTTAAAATCAGTTACATTTTATTTTTTGACGAAAAATCTATTAGGTAATCCGTATATCACATAGAAAGAACTCTGATTTTTGTGTAATAGTTCACGAATCACACCGAATGAGTAAGCTGCATAGGTAAATTCTATACAACGAATTTATATTTCAAGAGAAGTTCAAACTCTGATTAATAGTGTGAAATTTATTTAACAATCAATCAAATTAATTTATTATTTTTTTTGCTAGATAAAGAATTAACTCTGTATTTCAGAAGAAAGAGAAGAAGAGGCAACAACCTCCTCTTGCGGTACAAGACTTGATTGGAAGACTGAAGAGGTATCTCCACGATCACATAAAAGAACACAAGGGAGGAGGGATAGGGGTATATAACTAAAATAATTGTGAAATTTAGCACATTTAGTAATTTTACGAGTATATACATTCTCAGATCGGAAAACATAAATATACGTCCAATGATCTCCATCACAGAGTATCGACTTCATAACATCTTTGAATTCTTTATCAAGCCATTCTTCTGCCGATCGATTAAATGTTACTAATTACTCTTATGACGTTAAGAGAGTCGCCTTCAACAAGTCTAATTGTATAATTATAGTATATTATTTCGTGATAAGAATATTGAACATAGAGTAGTCAAATTCAAAGGGCAAAGCACAGGTGCATGGGTGGCAGGGAGTGAACGGCCTATAGAAGAGAATTATTGGTACCCATGCGGGTGTTCCACGAAAGAGGACGAAAGAGTGCCATAAATGTAAAGCTTCCCTTGTTCTAAGTAGGACTTTCTCATGTCTCTGGTATATTCTACTGGTACATGATTTCATTTGAGGGCTGTTGTTGACTCTCTATAAAATTACAAAATCTCTACCAGCTCAAAAGGCTGGTTATGTTGATCCCCTACATGACATACCTGTATTCCCACACACACAGCCCTCCCACCCCCAGCACGCCTATGATATATAATTTTATAGAAATGTTTTTTTATTTTTTGTTATATAAAACATTGTCGACTTTAATTTTAAATATTTATTTTTAAAATTAATCAAATATCTCAAATATATAAAATAAATACATCGAAGCGAAATGTACAAGGGTGATCTTTGCACCACTAGCACAATTATGTGGTACCGATACAAGGAATCTATGCTGAATTTGACTATATATTTTATAAAAACGGTGGTCTAGTTTTTGTTGAGTATTATAACAAATTTTCAGGTCATAATTACAGAGATTTAAAAATTAAAAATCAGTTACTTTCTTCTTTTATTCATTGTGTTCCGACAATGATTGAATTTCCCAAAATTTTAATTATTCATCGTATCTGTTGAACCTATGTAAAGATTAGGTGATTAATTAAGGATCGAATAATACAAATTGGACATGAGTCAGAAGTTAGAATTCTTATTCTTGCGTCAAATACTTGTTTACAAAGGATAGTAATGTTCTTTGGAATCATTTCATGCATGAAAACCTTAAAAAAAACACACACACATGCACACATGCAAAACCGTTCTCCAAACCTTACAGTGCATGCATGCCTCAATATTCAATCTTGATGCTTGATGTAAGAAGCCATGCTTATTATTATTTAACAATTTGTGTTATTATCATTTTATCTATGTTGTATTAGCTTTCATTAACTAGGATTTAGAAGTGCCTTCACAAATGACAAAAATAAACTTTTTGATGGTGTACTTATATATAATCTAGCTAGTTTTCTCTTTAATTATCTTATTTGGTACGGCACTTCAATTATGCAAAAGTTCCAAGAATCAAATTTAGGCATTGCTGTTTACGGATTTAGGTGGATTTGATTTGCTCAAGTCGTTAATGCTTCCTAATTACTCTACTACCTGCTTATTATGCCTCGTTCGATCTTGATTCTTGATTAACTTTTTAAACAAAATGAGAAAGATTAACTTTTTGATGACTCCATTTCACTCGTAAAATACTGATAATAATTATTCACTAATGAAAGGACTAATTGCTCATTAGCAACAATAACCAAAGAAAGAATCGTCAATTCAAAGAAAAACCTAATTTTGCCAGCATCCTTTGACAAAAATGTGAGTTTTTGGCTCCAGCTGGCATGAAATTTCTCCAATTTATGGGATTCAATTAATGGTGAAAATACACTTGTGGCATTTCATCACAAGCTTTTCAAGAGATTATGTAGAGTGCGTCACCAATTAATAAATTACGTAAAGAATATTTTTTTCAAAATGTTCGTATTCATTTAAATTATTAATTTTAAAATAAAGTATTCGAATTTAAAATTTTAACGAATATACATAAAGCCATGGTTGAAGAGCTATCCTTACCTGTAACAAAAGGGACATGGCAAACATTTTTCCCACTTGATCTCGCGTAGGTTCCTGTATTCGTTTGGTGCTAACGTTGTCTAGCATTTTCTCCAATGGGAATGTCTAAATAAACCTCTAAATAGTGAGGTATATATATCCCCACTCTGTGGAGTAAAAAAGATCGATGTATTTGTACTCTTGCTAAAAAGTGAACCCGAAATGGACACTTCAACCCATGCAAACCTCTCAACAAACCCCTTCACCCACCCCCCATCCCCAATAGAAAAAAAAAAGGATGAACATTATATGCAGTCAAATCAATTGCGACATGGGGGGAGGAAAAAGAAAAAAGAAAACTCCATGACCATGAGACATGAAAATTAGCAATCTAAGAGGTATAGTGTTTGTTTTGTTCTATTGTCTAAGATGCATGCCGATAAGCTGTCGATGGCAGCATTTGAATATATATATATATATGTATGCTAACAAGCCAGGGCCAAGGAAATGGCTTTAAGATCGATGTGTGGAGACAACAACGTTTGTCATTGAGGTAAAAGGTTAAAGAGAAAAAGTCGAGAATGTTAGAACGGATCATTAATAAATTTCAATTGCACGCTTGGTTGGTTGGCATTCTTTAGAAAATGATGTGTTGTTGTTTTCATTCTAGTTTGAGGCAAATCGTGTTAATGTATGAGTTTATAATGCATGATAATTACCATGCAAATCTAACTTTAATGATGGAGATTAATCACAATGATGTCCACTACTGATTTGTTCTTGTTCATTACAGCGGATTACAGAACTGTGCTCTCTCTCTCTCTCTCTCTCGTCAAACAGGCACGTGTGGGGTGAAATAAATCTCTCTTTGTTGTTCAAGCATTATGTGATTCTTGTATGTTTCGTTTGTCATTTTCCTTTGATTTTTCAAACAATGTTAGGTTTGAAAAGTACGTAGTAATCACGGGCATATGTTCTTGCATATGAGAACAGTTTCTTGATTAATTTGTCTTTCATTCTAGCATTTCTTGAAAATAAGTATACTCTCATAAAATTTACTATAAATTACTCCCTCCGTCCCATAATATAAGTCGTTAGAGACTATTTTTACTATTTCAAATTATAAATCGTTGAAGATTTTTTAAGAAGATTTTAAAGTTATTTTTATCCTTATTTATTATACTATTTTCCTCTCTTTCTCTTTCTCTTTCATTTCTTCTCTTGTTTCCAAGACATTTAAATAGAAGTATTTTAAGAAAAAAAATATAAAGTCACTTTATTTTTAAGAATTTTAATATATTAAGTCAAATAACTTATATTATGAGACGAAGGGAATACATAATTTTACTTGACTTCATCGCACGTCATCGAATAGAAAGGTATTGATAAAACAAATACTCCCTCTATCCCAAATTATCTGCTCATTTTCTAGTCCAATTTTTGTCCCAAATATCTGTCCCTTTAGAAAATCAAGATTTTATTTTTCAAATATACCCCTATTTAATAGTTTCCTATTTCCTAAACATATTTAAAATACTACAGTCAAAACTCGTTTTACGAGTTCTATTATTAATGTCCATCTAGTTAATTTCTAAAAAATATTAATACAGTATAATTTCTACCACCTATTTGAATGCAATAGTAATTAAATTATAATATTTTGACCCACATTTTATAAAAAATTAAATATTCAAGAGAGAGAAACAAGTTGAAGTTAGTACGTCAAAATTTTAGAATTTGTATATTTATCATTAAATTTTAAAGATAAAAATAGAAAAAAATATTTAATTAAATAAAAAATTCACTTTTTTAATTCCTGTGTAATTAGGTAAAAAGAACACTTAATTTGAGACTAAGGGAGTACTTTTGTGAAATACTAATTGGATTAGCTGACATGAAATTCAACCAATCAATTTAAGAATTGCATTGGAAAAGATACATAAAGAGGCGATGGATCCAAGACTAATGTCTTGAAAATTGTTCAGAGTGCAAAAACAAGTTTCCCTTTCAATAACTAACGTCTTGACATATTCTAGTGGCGTGTATTAATTTCACGGTCTCTTTGATATATTTCGCTAAAAATGATACTCTCTCGTTTTAAAATACTTATTCATGAAACTTTTTTATTTTATTTCAAAATACTTGTTCATGTACATATTTCTAGAACTAATACTTAGTTTTTTCCTATTGTACCCTTATTTATTCCAAGTCAACTACACAACTTTCTAAAACTCTTATTTGTTCTTACTTCTTGAGAATTTTCACTAACCAATAGCTGTAGTGTTTTTAATATGGGTAGAATAGGAACTTTATCTAAATTATTGTATTATTTTTAACACCCTTAATCTGTGTACAAAAAGCTTCATGAACAAATATTTTGAAACGGATGGAGTATTATCTTAATGTCACAAATTTTGCAAGGTAGGATACATTCTTTTACTAGTTATTTATCAGACTCCTCACTCTTAAAAGATTGTTGTGCAGTCTACTTTCCAAAATGAAATCAACAAGTAACTTAATTAAGTAAAAAAAAAAAAAAAGCATGTACATCAGATTATCTAAGATTCAGAACTACATGTTGATTTGGTAAAAGATGATATGGATGAGCTTGATGACGATGATTTTACATCAGTACGCTCAAAAAAATAAAATAAAAAGTAAAAAAAATTTAATTAGTTAAGAATGGAATGATGACACGACAAGTTACACGCAGTTACTGAACGAAATTTTATTCTAATTTAATAGTCATATACTTTCTACTTATATTTTATAAATGGCTTTTCTTATTCTTATTTCATACTAATAAAATTTTTTACCATTTGGTGATTTAACCAAAAAAAAAAAAAAAGAAAAAGAATTGCATTGGAAAAGAATCGATAGTGGTGTGTGAACACATATATATATTTATAACCTACTCTTGAGACGCAGATCTTTTTGATAGCAACACTAGACATGGCATGTGACAGTGAAAAATCTGCAACTTTCTTTTTCCTATAACCAATATTTTAACAAATCCTCTGCTACCAACCAAAAGTTGAAAGAAAGATAAAGAAATGCTATATAAATAAAATGTTACTAATACAAGAAACACCTTCCTTACTATTTATATTTCATTTGATAGGAATGCCTGGTAGGACCAGCTAATTTGACATTTTTCCCCTGCATATGAGTTTTGGTCGGAGAAATTTTAAGTCAGCTATTTATATCTATTGACTTTATAAGTATTTCTTTACCTTCTTACAAGGCAATAACCTAACTTAGATCTTTTCATAAAAGTTCTGACTTTCAAAGGTAAATCTAATGTTCATCTATTTGTTGGAGTTTCTAGATATAAGTGAATATGTTTTGCAGACCATGTATTTAATTGTTTTTTATGATAAGACCGAGATTGTAACCTAAACCAGATGATGCCGAGACATCAAGTCATCTATTCACCAATTAAGCAGTGGGTTGAAGCTTCCCCTGCTTTTCGAAATCCTTTTCCCTAGTTGTGACATCTTGGAATGTTATGCCTGGAAATGTATTTTCTTGCCTTTTTTTCCCTTTCTTTACGCGACAAGAATAGATATAGCAGCGGCTTCCAAAATTTTCCCTAGTTGTTCACATTTGTGGAATATGTCATAGATTGGACAAATAGTGAAGTTCATCAATGCAATACTTTGACTGTGCAAAAACAAGCTAGGCCGGTTTTTTTTGTTTTCTGTTCAGCAGTGGAAAAACTCTCATTTTGAACCGAACCCAATTGGGTACTATTGTATTCACATTAGTAATTCATTCATTTCCTCTCTTGTTGGACCAGCACGAGGCAAAGGCAAGCCAATCGATAGTGAAATATTCATAAAGTCGAGGGTTTTGAGGTTCCAATTTCTCCGTTCGAAATTTGGTAACGTTTCTTTATAAGTGAATCAGTTCATTAGCTTTGTGATTTTAACAAAATAAATAAATTTGAAATATATTTCAAGTGGTCAATTTCGACACAAGTATTATAAGAGTCACGGTCAATTAAGGTGTGTCTCGAGAGATTGATTAGTAATTCTTCAAATAATAATCCAACAATTACTTATTCTTCAAAAACACTGTTAAAATTCAATCTTGAAAAGGAAATCTAGCGGATGACCACACTGCATGCATGAAATTACTAAGAAATTTTTGGCCGGCGACTTTGCTTTCTTCCATACCCATACCCCCACCCCACCTAATCTATATCCACGCGGCATCCAAGCACCGGCTTTAGTAAGCAATAGTAGAAATGCTATCGCCAAAAATACACGATCGCCACCACTTCCTCTCCCAACAGTCTTTTCTCTCTCTCCTTCTCTCCTTTCCCCAATATTCAATTCAAAAACAAACTTGGAATTTTGACTTAGCCCAACTAACTTGATCCCCAAGCTCTCTTCTTAGCCGTCACTCCATCGTTTATTAATTCTTCTTCTTGTTATATATCTATATATATACCCCTTAACTTCATCCCAAAACACCCCCATACATCGATCTCTCTCCAAATACCAGAGTCTGAAAAGGCAGAATATCTCTCCTTCAAGAATCAGCAAAACCCTGAAAAATGGCCGGTTCAGTTGCAGTATTCTTTGTGTTCTTGGTGACTGTTTCTTGTTTTGCAACCTCGCTGGAAGCAAGAAGGCTGCTAGAAGTTCAAGAAATGGAGAAGAAGGTGGTACCCTCTTTAGATGAAAGGCTATATCTAAATGCCCTTCCTAAGGGCAAGGTGCCAGCATCTACTCCTAGCAATAAAGGTCATGCACAGATCATGACCGAAAAATTAATCGCCCGCCATCTTGCCGCCATCGATCGGATCCTCCGGTCTGTTCCAAGCCCCGGAGTAGGCCACTAGTCTCTCTCATCTCCTCAAATTTTGTTCTTTCCTCAACCAAGTTTTTCTCTCCCTTTTGAGGATTTGTTGATGGGGAGGTTTACAGTCTTAGAAGCTGCAGATTTTAGGGTATAGAGTTGCACACATGTAAGTGTATAGGCCAGAGCCTAATTGGCAAATCTTGTTTTACCTTGATATTCAAATGTATGCATTTGTATTCTTTCATTGATATTAACCTTGCACTTCTGATACCTTAAGATATATATATCTATATAGACCGGACAAGTTCAAGAATTTCTGGAGATTTTGATACAAGATTCAGATATGTAATTAACAGAATAAGAGAATATCTTCCTTTTCTTCTGCAAAAATCAAATTTTGATATACTGCTACTTTGAGTGTCCATTCATATGGTTATCAGTTTAGTGATCAAGCACACAAGTTTGAACAGAGCAGGCACGGCAGCTGATACTTTGACCTGCCGATTTCTGTTTTATATTTGTAAATGAAATGTAAATTTAATTCAATTTGGATTTGTCTGAGTGAAAAGTGCAGAAAGAAAAGGTGAAAAATGAAGCGCGTTTTTGAGACTTTTTCTCCATCTCTAATTTGTCGGTAGCTTTTTGTAAAGTATGGTTCATATGATATATGAAAGCTTTATTAGCTTATTGTTGGGACCATGACTAATCAATTAGGAGCCAGATGCTTCAAGAACTTGTCCCAATTTCAATGGATTCAATCTTCTTTTCGAGAATCAAGTTTTTGAAACATATAATCTTTTAAGGGTCCTAAAACTTTATTCGAACTTTGCAATAGATTCTCAACTTGGGGAGGAAATCCCTGAATTCAAGAAAATGAAACCATATTATTAGCTAAAAGTGACTATTATAAGATCCTATTAGTCAAAACAATGGTACTCATAAAGTTGGCTGTTCGTGTAACCTAATTAGAACTGAAAGATAAAAATGTACTATTATTACCATTTCACGATATAAGTCGTTTTAGATTTAAATTTTTTTTTACAATATATGTCGTTTTTCAAAGTTCTATAAAATTTTATTACTTTTTTTCTAATTCTACCCATCGCAGCAATCTCTCTTTTTTACTAATTATGACACAATTCTTTCTAATTATTAAAATAGATAAAGACTTAATTATAAGTGTTTTTAGAAATTTAATTTTAAAATTATTTAGAATTTAAGACACTTAATTTTTATATATAAATTTTAAACGACTTATTTTGTAAAATAGAAGTAATAGTATGTAGTTTAATTCAATAATAAAGTATTTAATATTTAGTAAATGGGGTGATATATATCGAAAGGTCATTATAGCTAGCAGTCAACCAATGCATAGGACATTTGAAGAAAATAGGTCATTCTAATTCAAGATTAGTCACTTGTCAATTTCAATGGTAGGCAATTATTAAATTAAGAGTCCTTTCTTCTTTCTTCGTCTTCTTCGTATCTTCCACAGATTTCCCTAACTGAGATTAGTCATGAAAACTTATAACATGCATGGAGTGCAGAAATTATCTTCTAGTATTTTTCTCTCTGAATATTTCATCTTAGAGTTTTGAGAGCTGTAATGAATTAACAAATAATCTTATAATTTTTTAAGGTAAACAACTTAGAAAAACATGGTACCTAGCAAGGCTTTGACGAGGTTTAGGTTCTATAAACAAATCAGATTGCAACTCCACCCCACATGGAAATTCTACCTACCTTCCCCACATGAAATGAAGAAGACAGGCAACAATATGCTCAACCATGAAGCTTCGAGGGGATGAGAATTCATCCCACAAAGTACATGGGAACAACTTCCATTTATGAAGGCCATATAAATTCTAAATAATACTAAACCATTCCCAAGTCAATAGACTTGGAAAACTTTTCCTCTTCCTCCGTTTTGCAAAACTATGGTTCCCGGCAAAAGGTATATGTGTATGAAAAGAACAATCCCTCAATAAATTTGTAATGTTATAATTAAATCGACAAATATATCTCGCTTTAAATATAATACAAAAATACTTCGACAGTCAAATCAACTCTTTCACACCCAAGAAGTAAAAAATATGGTCATTTCAAAGTTGGAACTTTATGCGTTAGAGGTCAAAAGACCAAGAGCTCTTTTCTTCCACTTCATATTAGCCATAGCCCAATTCGACACTCAAAAAAGGATGAATATCCCAGTAAGCTGCCCACATTGCACGGAGGAGAAATTAGCGATGTAAATTTTATAGCATTTGCATTAATTTTGATCGAGTGTTTGCAATTTACCAACCCCACGTTTCACTTTAATAATGCTTATTCTGCTCGACACCTATGATTGTGAGAATAACATGGCTTCCATGTTCCCCAGCTTCCATCCCCTCAATTTGGAGAAAATCAATGAATCATATATAAACATCAATAAAGAATTCTGAAGCCAATCCCATACTTCACATTCTTTGCAGAATCTGAGCCTCTTATCAGTAGCGTAGGCTTAAAATTGGACGTTTTACAACAAAAAGAACTCCAACGTTAAAGATGATCGAATAAATTTATAGAGAATTGTCTATACATTGATTGTTTCTTTTCTTCATTTCACTTAACACGAAAATAAAATATACATTTCGTGTATATATGTATTTATTGTACACGGGATTTCCTACTGTTTCGGTTAACAAAATAAAATATTTGCTCCTTTCAGTTGAATATCACTGTGGCTACTCGTTTTGTATACAAAATTCTTTAGCTGATGTGAGAATATCCCATCTCATAACTCCTGCGAACGTTGACTTGCCTGCTTAAAACCAGCAATCGGGCTCCAGCAAATGGTCTTTGCTGGTTCTTTTGTTTACAGAAAAGTCCCCTATTACATGCCTGCTATTGAGGAAATCATATCAACTTTCACAAAATTCCAACCTCCAAAGATGGAAGCTAAATTTAGTAGACATACCGTGCATTTAATTTGATGGTGCTTTGTGTTTATACAGCTTAAAATTTCTTGTTTCTTTAGAGAAGTTTTCCGATTGAGAAATTGTTGTCTAAGCTGAAATGTGAAAGCAGTACCAATATTATTCGGCATTCAAAGTCTAGTTCATCATAGCAATTAGTCGCCTACACGATATTTCATTCTAAGTTTGACCACACGTGCCACTAGCTCGTTTCATTTTCCATACCGTGTTTGAGGCTTAATATGTTTAAAGTCTCATAAATCAATACCATATATAATCGATACTTGCATGGAAATTACTTGAAAATACTTGTAACTTCCTTTACATATATGCTAAATACACGATAATATTTAAAGTGATAAGTTATTCTGAATAAATCAACACTCTTTGCGTTTAATATTCACCAAACTTGCTTGTCTGTATTTGCAGCTCTTTTTTCTTCTTGGAACAATACAGCATTAATGTTGATTTCATTGAAGAACCCTTCTTCTATATTGCATATGGAGAAGACAATTTTTTAGGTATCAACAGGACTATATGAAAGTGCTTCTCAAGGAAATATATGTAACCAAGACAGATAAATAATGAAACATAGGACATAGCTAGACACCAACATAAATATTTTTCTTAGCATTATCCTTAGACCAAAATTCAACATTTTGTCTGCAAAAGTTTGGCAGACAGGGGCCGCTGTGATTTATTGCCTTCCAAATATCTTCTTCCCCTTCTTATTATTTATTTATTTTTTGAGGGCTATAGTTCTATACATTGAAAGAACCAGCAGGCATGTGTGTAAGGAAAGTTCTCTTTCTTTTCCCTTTTCTTGTATTAGGATGCAGACAGTCAAAGTTTGGCAGCGCTGTGAAATTTGAATAATTGAAAAATACGTGCATTTTAGATGATCAATAATTATACATATTTCATTTACTTATAAAAAATAAATATTATACTAATTTCATTTCAACATTGTTATTATTATTAAAATAATTCTGGAAAATTCAAGTTTCATCTATCAAAATTATTTGTGAATAATTCGATAAAATATTGGAAATCATATGTCAGGTTAGATTTAGGAGTTAAAAGCGTGATCCAATCCCAACGCCATTAGCAAGTAAAATCGGGCTTTTAGCCACAAAAAACGGGCTTGGTGTGGCCCAAATAAATATTCCTCAAGCTAAGCTACACCCATAGTTGGTCATATAGTTCTAAAAGTCCTCCTTTTGGGATGGAAAGTTTGGCATATAATGAGATGATTTTTAAGCTAACTAGTGGGTAGTTAACTACTTTATTCACTACATAACTGTCATTGTGAAAAGAAATTGCTTTGCAATGATGCCGAACTTTTGAGTCACATCTTCTTTTGAAAAGTCACATTTCAAAAGCTATGTGAATTATAAATATTTAGACTGCTTGAAAATATTCATTCAATATTTGATTTTTTGTAAATTATTTTATCGTATTTTATTACTATTATTATATAATTTTAACATATAATGATATCTATATAGAATATTTCTCGAGATGAATTAAAATGCAAACTTAAAGATATATACGATATGATCTAACCTCACTTATTTCTTCAGTAAGAAAAATATGTATCTTTTAGAGAGAGCAAACTAAGCCCTTATTTGGTTGGGATGGTAAGTGAAAAGAAAATATGCGGGAAAGTAAATTTAAAAGGGAAATAAATATCTGCTTTGTTTGATAGGGTATAAATGTAGAGAGAAAGTAAAGGTAGAGGTATTCTCCTTCCCCTTTACATAGATTTTTGGCCCCTCTAATTTTAGAAGGATTGGTGCAATCCTTCTATTATAAGGATCAAAATGACTTTACGTCTTTCTAACTTATTCGCTTTTTTCTTATTAATTTTTTTTATCTCTTCCTTTTATTTTTTCCCAACTTGTTAACTTCTATATTGGGAAATTAGCCTTATTAGTCCTTAAAGTTTGATGTTTGTAATGTTTTCATCCTTTAATGTTTTTTTTTCTACCGTTATGGTCATTAATGATTTTCTTCTGCCATTATGATCCTTAATGTTTTATTTTTCTATTTTAAAAATCAGCCATTATAGTCCATAAAAACAAAAAAATTATGGACCATAGTGACAGAAAAATCATTAGGGACTACAATGGTAAAAAAATTACAAATACCAAATTTTAGAGATTAAATAGGTTAATTTTTCATTTTTTTATTTCTTCCTCCATTATTATACTCTCTATCCTTTTTCACCACTCTTTCTAGTAATAAATTAAATATTTTTTATTCGTCTAATATTAATTTTTTTAAAAAATATTAATATCTTATCTAATAAATTATTAATAACTTGTCTAATAAATAATATTTTACCTCAATCTTATAATACAACTATTTACTTCAATTCCAATTCTATCGAACAAATAAAAATATATAACCAAACAAGAGTAAGTATTTATTATTTACTTCTCTTCCACTCATATCAAACAAAACAAAAATAAATATGATTACTTTCATCGAAAGAAGTAAAGGTTTCTCTCCCTCTCCCCTCGTACAAACCAAACAAAGCCTAAGTACATATAAAAGATCTTCAAAATGTTAATTAGATCACATTTTAGAAAAGGTCAGAAAAGGGTTAGTTTAGAAAATGACATAAAGGCAGCAGGAAGGCATATTCTTTTGCTTGCAAATCAAGTTCAGTATAGGTACATTTTTCTGGTTCCTATGGGACCAAGAGAATTTGTATTCATTGCATTCTTTGCCCGTGTATCATCTTCAAAGATTTGATTATACTGCTGAAATTCAAAGCCCTTTGGAAAAAGTAAGTAAGAAATTTTGAGGTTCCTCAAAGAAATTTCATGCAATGTCCTCATCATCACCTTTTATATTTTCTGGCCTCTTTCAACAAGAAAATTCCAATTGCCTACTCTACCAAATTTCCTCCAAAGGTAGGGTTTTTTTCTTTCTTCTTCCTTTTGGGAGAGAGGGCAAATTAAGTCAATTTAAGATATTGTCGGCATTAGTCATTCATAATTTAGTGATTGTTAATTAGTTAAAAATATTTTATGTCAAAAGATAACTTTTAATTCGATTCACCATCCTCATTTGTCTTATTATCTGTCTAAAAGAATTATTACTAAAAATAATTTCAAATTGTAACCCATTTCCCTTGCCATCTTTTTAATCATTTTAAAGTTGTGGTCAAAATGGTACCCCTTTGTGATTTTTTAATTATGCACGAGAAAATTGAGAGTGGTATTCTCTTTGGGAAGGGTTGGTTTAGCAAACCAAAGTACAAGTTTCAATGCATTAGGTACACATACCACCATCATGCTGAACCATTTCTGTTAACTATCATTTCCACGGATAACATGAGCTTGATTTTGCTTGTTTGTTTTGTTTCAGTAAAGCTTGAGCTAAAATGCACTAATCAAGTCAGGCACCAACTTTTTGCTTTACACTTGAATTAAACACCAATCCCAAAAGTTAGGCAATCTCCTTTAGATCTTGTTCCAACATTATCTTGAAATTCCTGAAATGGGATTGCATATGATCATTTGAGCTAAAAGAAACTGCTTAGTGCTCCATCTTTGATAGCTATTTGCAAAACCACTAGTGGCACAAGGGACCAAAAGAGGAAGGACAATGGAAACCAAAAGGCCAAACATCATGTAAAGCACTATCAAATCTTCATAATGATTGTATTGTGAAGTAAAAATCAATTACAACAAGGAGCCAAGACCAGAAAGAACAAAAATGGAAAATCAATACTTGTGTGACATTGTGGAAGATTTCTTTGGTAAACTGTAAACTCCTGGTTTATCAGGGCAGGGTTAGTAGTAGAAGTCGTGAATTAATTTCTAATCCTCTTCTGCAGTCCTCTTGTTCAAGAGCTGTCTCCTTCCAATTGGTGTGGCTCTGTGTCCCTTGTGGCTTGGACCCGAAGGAGTTATTCCACCTTTGGCGAAGACATGAAAATTCAACCCCCGAAAGTGTGATGTACTTGTAGGGGCTGATGCCAGTACTGGTGGATTAGTGAAGGTTCTTGCAGCAGATTTACTTGGAATTCCCATGGATATAAGGAGAAGAAGGAGAAAGAAAGCTAGTTTGCTGAGCATTTTCCTGGTGTTTTTGGTGAATAGAATTGGTGGGAGGATCCCAAAGGTGGCAAGCTGAGTATTTATATAAATATATAAGAAGAATAGAATCGATGGAGGATCTCACAAGATTGATGCAATCAGATCAAAATAGTATGACTTTTGCCATGGTGCCTTGGCACATCATGGGAGATGGGAAAGCTAACGTAAGATAATGGAGTGGACTAAGCAGCAATACTTGAGGTTCATGATTCTTTGACTTCTTTAATTCTTTAACTTGAAGGAACTCACATGTCAGAAATCTGATTGTTCTTTTAATTTTTCTCCTCAGATCTACATGATTCTTAACAGGACCTTAACCAAATTCTTGAATATTCTTTCAGGCACTTTTATTCCACGTGATTTCTTATCTTGCCTTCTCAAACACCTCGTCATGCTCCATTAGATTACTTTCTATGATGGTTTTTTTTGCAGTTACTAGTCAATGTTAACATCCAGCTACCAATAGTGTTGGTCCATTCAGGTCTAACTCCCATGGTCAAATCGCAATCATATGAAGGAAATCAAGAATCCAATGACAGTGGCTTATCCTTGAAATTTTTGGGGTATAATAATTACTGTCTTAACCGTGAATCAAGCATGCAGGATGATTACTTTTTCCTAGTACATCTTCAAAAGAAGGCCGATTGTGATGCAACCAGTGTTGCATGATATGTGAGTGAAAACTTTGCAACAAGTAATAGGACCTACTGAAAGGGGGTGAAGAGTTCCTTAAATGGAAAAGATAAGATACATGACAATCTTGAATGATGATTAATATTGAAGGAAGGTTAGATAATTGACAAAACTTTAGAAAAGACAAGAAAGGCTGGTGTGGTTGGTGAGTTTGTGGTGGTGGTTGTTTTACGTTTATCTTCAATGTCATTGACACTGTTTTAGCTCTTATTCTATCTTGGGTGCAATTTGATTCTGCAATGTTTGGTAATGATGGCCTTTTCCATGTTGATGGTTCACCTCACAAAAATCTGTGATTTTTCAATTACAGATACTAATCTATTGATAATCCTGTTGGATTAGTATATGCCTTGGTGTAGTTAATATCATTAGCTTCAAAATTTGGAGTTCTTGACCTTTTGCTGGAGCAAGGAATTAGTATAATCAACTTGAATTTCCTGCTTTCTCTTGCAGCCCTGAAGGTTATTCTCTATATTAGTTGACGTGAAACAGCAGCCATCAAAGAGTGAAGTTGGTTAGCACCTTTTAATCCTAAAAATACATATTACAGCTGCCAATATAAGATTTTGGTCAGATTAAAATGAATAATGAACTCTAGACTTGGTGAGATATAAAATGCATTCCATTTTTATGCTAATATTCTGATAATATCACTATTTAGCAGGATATACATAGATTTTGCATGGTGGTTCAAAGCATTAGATTTATATGCTCCCTTGATTAAGACCTTGAAGGTGGATGAAAGCAAGAATTCATCCTTGGAAAAGAAAATGCTCGAGTTCTTTGTTTTGGTGATTGACCTCTAAAAATGTTATTCACAACAACCGACAAACTTTAATTTGAGTCTACTGATCAACCGGGCACTGTAGTTATCTTGGATTTTCTGTCAAAAACTTATCCAATTTATACAGAGAATATGGAAGATGAGATCAGTTTTTCGAAATTTCCAGATTGAAGAAAGAAAATGCTGCTTTGATTTCAGACATAAATTTGGCAAAACCTCTTCATTACATGATGACAGTCAGCAGCAGCCTATGCATACTTGGCAAGTACAGAGGCATTGTTCAAAAGCAGTATGTCCTAGCTGTTGGTAAGGAAACTTTCAAGGATATTCAAACATTAATCCACCTAGTTAGCATACCCATTTTTGAGCCACAAGTAGGCACATTCAACTGCAAAACCTGTTTGTACTTCAAAAATTGCATCAAAACTTCAAGACAAGAGTGAAAAACTACTAAACCATCTTCTAGGCCTGTACACTTGTTGCTATCAAATCATATGGAGTTAAACAAACTAATAGGTGTAGGATACTTGAGTATATTGAAACATTAGGGCACTACATATGCTGGAGAATGAATTGATGCAGAGTAGATCCCATAAGCAACAAAACTACAGAATATCATTGTGCCGATCCATCCACCAAAGAATTTTAGTACAAGCTTCCAGTTCACATTCTGCAATGACCAAAAGCAATAGTTTACCCTTGATCAAATAGAGATATTAATTCAAAAAATTAGGAGGAATAGGAAGCTAAAGCAATAGAAGCAATAGTTTAAATATCTGCTCCTGTTGTGTGGCAGGTCATAAATAAAAAATTTTCTCCTCATTGTTCACACATACAATTATTATGACGCTAGGTTTCCATCAAAATGCAGTGCATCTCTGTAAGACCAGAGGCAGGTTAGATTTGGAGAGATGTTCCTTTAAAAGAAAATTCAGTGCATGTCAAACATGGATTTTGTTACTAGAAAAATCCAGAGTGCAAAGTAACTTTACCTGGGGTTCGTCAGCAATACCTACTCCTACCAAGGCCCCAATAAAAGTATGCACACTTGACACTGGAAGCTTCATTCTAGAAACAACAATCACAGTTGCCACACTTGACAACTGTGAGGCCATTCCTCTTGAGCTACTGATGTATGTTAGCCTGCTACCGAGACATTGCATTAGGCGCCAGCCACAAAGAAAGAAACCAATTGATGCACCTAGTCCTCCGACTGCTCTAATCCGCCATCCAACCAATAGTGAACCCTGTGAATAGCATAGAACACAATTTAACATGCTGCTTTTATTTACAGGGTTTTGTGAAAAATCAATGCAGATAATATTGACTTGAGAAGGTAGTATTTGCTCACCACATGTTCTCCATTTTCAGAGTATTTTTCTCTGTGGTTGAAAACATCAAGTATGGCTCCAAATGGACTCATTAAAGGACCAACTTCAGTTGCAGACTGGATAAGCCTGCAAAAAATTGAGATTAGTATTTTCTAATTTTCATTTATCCTGATTGTGCTATTTTTATGGAAAGCTGAAGGAAACATGATAATAGGCATGCTCTTTTTCGAAGGTGAATAATTAAAACCTACGCAAATATGCACGATGATAAGAGCAATGGAAAACCAAAGAAATCTTCCATGTCATCAAACGTTTCTGCCAGGGCATGCCGAACAAGAGTACGTCTGTCATAGTTAATAACCTGATCCAATACATAAGTGGAAATATCAGAAAAGATATTGAAATATTGCTTGTAACAAAAAGCATTTGTCTGAAGAATGGCATCTAGAACAGCAAAGACTTTTTCGATAACTTGCAGGTCATACTAGTCAATTAGATGTCAGCTTAGTCTGTTCTAAATTTGAGAAATGGTTCTGCTTTCAAAGTGAAATTTTCTAATGGAAAGTCCACAAACAGAAAATGTTCATTTTGTATCCTGAGTTCATCAGTCTCAAGCCTCTCTGCCCATAACTTATTTGTTAGTGAGCATTGACACCATGCTCAAGTAGCAAATTGGAAGAGCTGGGGGGGGAGGGGTGATAATAGCAAGCAGAACTTGGTACACTTAACTGGAAAACAGGTAGATTTCATATAGTCTCTAAAATAATTCGAGATTTTCTTTCTTGCTGTCCCCTTGTTAATCATCTCAAAGTTTCTCATTTGAACCAACCGATTAGGTGTGGACTCAAGAAGATGTTTGAATGGAGTTGAATGTCCTGTCATTATTTGGGAATCTGATTGCATATGTTCACCATCCGCTGCATTTTGTGGGGAAGCCCCGCTTCTCTCGTCCTCCTCATAGACTGTATCGAGAACTCTCGTCTGCATGAAATCTCTCAACATTTCGTCAAGGTTCTCAGTCTCACCATCTTCAAATTTAGCATCAGATGCTTGATCTTGGTTTTCAACACCTTCTTGGTTCCCAGGTTTTGATTGCTTTACAGTTTTGTGTGGCTTGGAGTCGATTCTAGTCCTAGCCAAAGGAACCACCACAAGCTACCATTGCCAAAAAAGATTTGAAATATTCCTTAGAAGTTAGAGCTGTGAGTGAAATAACAATAAAATTAAAACTAATCTGCACAAACATGGTTATGCAGAATGAATACAGACTGCAGCAGTAGTTTTGCTTTACCAGTGATGACAAGGCTCCAATCAGCGTGGCAGCTGTGATAGCAACTATAGTAGCCCACATGTTGACATTCATAAATTTCGGCAAGATCTGCGTATGAAATGTAACAATGTTGAATGTTTTGTGACCATCCCCCAGAGCAGATTGCTAATGCAAATCAACATATGCTGTCTGCTGGAAGGTCATTCATCAATGGAAAAAAGTACTGAGAATGTATGTGAACTTCATATTTTTCAGTAAATGTAGTGTTATGGAGTTTCACTCCTGGTGTACTAAATGATACAAAAGAAACATAAAAGTCAAAGAATGCCATTGTTTTCTTGCAGAGGGAATTCTGATATTGCCACTAAACCTTTTCAAAGGAAGATAATTGGGAACTTTTCTTGTTTCTTATTGAAGGAGTCTGAAATTTGGAATCAAGCATATATTTTTGGTCAAGTTTCTTGACTTTCTAACTTCCGGAAAAGAAGGCAATATGCAGAGGTCAGTAAGGCTACCTGATACATAATAAAAAAGCAAAGCAGCCCTGTGGCTACTGCAAAGTAGATAGGAAGAAAAATCAGAATCCTCTTTTCTGCATTTTCATGACGTAGTAAAGTAATCTTCAGACACTTGAAAAATAAGAATGCACCAACACAGGCTATTATTGGTGCTACAGTCCATTCCAGGAAAATCCAAAGCAGACCTCCACCATTGAAATTGTGATTTTCATTCTGCAATGGACAATTCCAGTACCACTTGATAACTCAAACGTCAAAACAACATAGAAAAAATATTGACTTATGAGGAAAACATTTGGAGAAGAAAATTTAAAAAGACATTCTCAGTTGAATTTAAGTCGAACTTGTGAACCTTGTTCCACAGAGGCATAAAGCCAAAGCCTTCAGTTACAAGCATTGTTCCTAAAAGGGCACCCTGTGTTGACTGCTGAGCTGATACTGGTAACTCAAAGTAAGTTGCAATTGCAAGCCATACTGCTGTAACCAGTAATAAGATGCATCAGTACACAAAGAAGATACCAAGGATACATGTAAAACAAATTTTCCCATTTGAAACACAAACAAAAGAAAGTTCTCTTCATTTCAATCTTTTTGTGGCACATGATTAGGTCTCTAGACTCTAATGGCAAACGCATAAACTTATAGAATGTAAATTTTAGTAAGGCATCGTCACTTACTTGCAGTGATGAGAACTACAATCATACTCCACATTAAGAATCCTTGATTCGCTTGTTTTTCTTTAAGAAACTGCAAAAGTGCACAAAGTTGATCAGAAATAATTGGACTGGATTAGTACTACATAACTCTTTGTAATTTTGGTGTAAGCAATGAAAACATGTTAATGGATAGAAGCATATTTCTTGTGTAACTGAATCAGCAATAGGTTGCATACAGCATACATATATAGTTCAGGAATGAAGATGCATCGATTCATTTCTTACATCAGAGAAGAGATCATTAACAATATCGTTGCTCGCAAAAACTGTTCCAGGAATGTATACCACAAAAGCTGCTATGACTGCCCTCAGAAATGTTACTGTCCCAGACACCACTGGCACTGAGAACTGTCAAAATATTCAAACAATTTCAATGATGCTAATAGGCAAGAAATCATTCTATGTCTAAAGTTAAATCCCCATCCATTCCTACACATTCTCCATCACCTCATCCTCCATTTTATGGCACAAAAATGTGCTTCCTGGGTAAAATAAGTCAAGACTCAAGATGTACATACAGAAGTAGGAAGATTGTTTGCACCAGCTGAAAATGCCATTGCAAATGCAGCTACACCACCAAATACAGGTATCCATTGATAAGTCTCCTTCCATCCTCCTACGACCCCGGCAGCCAATTCCAATGAAATCATTTTCCGGTTAGCTGACATTCTGAGTGCAGGAGTTTTAGTATGAACACACTGTATAACAAAGCACAAACCTAATCAGAAATGATCAATTTTTCCTTAATCATTGGAAACATCTACACGAGCTAATGTTGCCTTGTTGGTTGATTCTTATGTACCCTTCTTGATTTCTGTTGTTTTTTGATGTATGAAAGTGACATTTTTATTTGTTTCCCAACATCTTCTCCAGTTGGTAGCTTGGCTACGGCTTTGCAGCCTGATTCCTTCATATATATCTTGAATTCAAGTAAAATAAATAGAAAATCCATTACAAGGATATTTGAAGAGAATAACGAAGAAACATTTTGGATTCCGTTGTTTAGAACTGTTTCCATACAGAGTTCTTTGAATAAACAGTTCAAAGTAACATCCTTTGTATGCACGAAATGATCTTCCATCACCAGCATGTTGGGCTTCCACTCCCTAGTGAGGACGTAGATCCTGTCAAGATTTTATTTATTTATTATTTTTTACAATATCAAATTTTAACAACTTTTTTTACTAGAATATCCTAATTTTTATTAAACGCTTAAATTTTACATCCTCAAATCTTTGAAGATCCATCTGTTCAACAAAGAATAACGAATCAAATTACATCTTTTTCTTTGTCATTTTCTTTTGATAATATTCAATTCTAAGAATTTGGATTGAAGCAATGGAGGAACCCACATGAATTTAATTTAAGATAAATCTTTGGCTTTATCAAGATCCTATTTTTGATGTTTTATCATGCACTAATCATATACAATCAAGTTGAGCACGAGATCCACAATCATCATAATTAAATCCAATAGTTATTAAACTATCTTTCCCCAAGCATATAAAGTAGGTCCTGCTATGCTAAGCTTTAAAACAGTGTAATCATGGCTACCCACATAGGAGTTGCAATCTTCTGGGGCAACTACCTTAGAAAAACCAGGCAAATGGATAAGTAGATTCCCATTGCATGGAATATGCCATAGGAATGTGCAAATGGCAACCCTCTATCCCTCATTTTATATGAAAATTCTTAGGTGCACTCGGTGCACGTGCACCAGGTGCTTTAGGTAATTATACTGTATGCATCGAGAGTTGTACAGTAAATGTTATGTACAACTTTATCAGCATGCAATATAATTATGTAATGCACCAAGTGCACATGCACCGAATGCACGTAAGAATTTCCTCATTTTATATATCAAGTACAAAAGTTAAAAAGTACATCTAAAGCACACAAAAGCATATTCCCCCATATCAAATCTACTCTATTTCTCCGAATCAAATTTTTTTATAATTATTTATTATTTATCAAATTATAACACTAATATATTTTTAAATTTCAAAATAAATACAATCTGCAATGAGAACAATTCAGTCATTTTCTTTTAAAACGTTATACCGAATTTTGTTTGATATATATGTCCTTGTGTGCAAAGATTATGAAGTAACGATAATTCCCATGACATTTTGGAAGGTGGATAATGTTATTTTGGACACATTAAGGGATGTTTCACAAAATATAGTTTTGCCTCCACAAACCAAACCATTTAGAAATTAGGTAAAGGCGGCCAAAAATAACATCCACTAGTTTGCGTTGGACTATGGGTGCCGGTCAAAGTTCTCATATCCATTACTCGTCATTATATTCCCCAAAATGCCCTTCGTCTTCTGGCTTTATCCACCATATTTTGTAGGTTTCGAGGGGCAAGATGGGAATTTGGCGGAAGTTCTAGTTTCCTTGGTCCAACGAGGCGTCGTTGTCAAGGAAACCCCGCCCGCCATCTTTCACCAAATACCAAACAATGACCTCAGGAGAAAAAAAAGAAAAAGAAAAATGACATCCTACGTGCTGCCACATAGATAAGATGACGTCACGGATGATGCAACGTCAATGACAAGTCATCTCCTTGTTATAATCCTTTGCGCCTTATCCGCTAACTTTGTCCCCTGGGGCCTCCACGTGTCATCGTCAGCCTTGTCCCCACTAAAAAGTATGTTCCTCTACATCCCGGAGAGCACCATCGCACGGTCTCTTTCGACCACTTTATGCCCACGTGGCCGCCCAGAGGTGCCTTATTACACCCGTCACCTTCTGACTGGGTATTCCCCAGTCCATATTGGGGTGAAATCTGTGACCGTTCCAGCTGATAAAAGGTACAATGTACTGACGCGTTGCCGACTTTGAAAGGAGACACGTGTTCAGTACTGTTCGCAGAAGCGCGTGACAGAAGGAGAACAAGTTTGCCAGTTGGCACCACAAAGTGCATGCTGGCCGACCTTATCCTCTTGTAATTTTTTTTCCATTTTTTTTAAATTTTTTAAGAACAAAAGTTTACTATTTTTTCCTTTTTTTTTGGGTTTATTCAAAAGCCAGGAAGCACACACAGACCCAGAAAGAAAGAGAAGTGAATTTGGGGGGGAGAGAGAGAGAGAGCGAAGGAGAGATAGATACTAAACCCTAGATTTCTTTCTGACTGAAAGCAGAGTTTTTGGATTTGACTATCAGATCCTAAAGAGAACGAAGAAAGCTGCACCCAAATTTTTCATCATTATACGCAAAGGTCGGTTTCAAGTTTCCATTTGTAAGAACTTTGTTTGCTGTAATTTAATCATGGGATATGAGAGGACTTCATGTCTTGGAAAAAAGTTTATTGAATATGCCATGCATGTAGAGTTCTAGCTTATTGGGATAATCATTGATCAACTTACTGCTTAAAAAGATTTGAATTTGTGTGGCATTTAGCATATGCGGGTTCTGTTTGATTGCGTGGATCTTGTTCTTTTACGTTGGATTATGTTCTGGCTCTTGTTTGATATTTTGTTATTTTTTGTTTGAATAAAACCTATTTCAGATCCCGAACAATTGGTGTACTTGGGCTGGTTTCTGAAAAGCAATCTTGGTTTTCGTCTGATGGGATTTTGTCATTAAAAAAGCAACCTTGCTGGTGGTGTTCTTGTTTTGTGATCCGGTCATTTGGGGCGTGATTCGTGTGGTTTGTTGAATAAAAGGTTTTTGTAAAGATGATGTCCAGATCATATACCAATTTATTAGATCTAGCATCTGGGAATTTCCCGGCAATGGGCCGGGAAAGGGGAGAAAGGAAGCGACTTCCCCGGGTAATGACTGTCCCAGGGGTCATTTCTGAGCTTGACGATGATCAAGCTAATAGTGTTTCATCAGATGTCCCATCTTCTGTTACTGTGGATCGCGTTATTATTGTGGCCAACCAGCTTCCAGTAAAGGCTAAACGAAGGCCGGATAACACTGGATGGAGTTTTAGTTGGGATGAGGATTCTTTACTATTGCATATTAAGGATGGGTTACCAGATGATATGGAGATTATTTATGTTGGTTCTTTGAGGATTGAGGTGGATTCAAGTGAACAGGATGATGTTTCACAGTTACTGTTGGATAGATTTAAATGTGTACCTGTGTTCTTGCCTTCTGACATTTTGGCAAAATATTATCACGGCTTCTGTAAACAACATCTCTGGCCGCTATTTCATTATATGCTACCATTTTCTGCCAGTCATGGAGGCCGATTTGATCGCTCTTGGTGGGAGGCATATGTGAAGGCTAACAAGATCTTCTCAAAGAAGGTAATTGAGGTGATTAATCCAGATGATGACTATGTTTGGATTCATGATTATCACCTAATGGTACTGCCTACCTTCTTGCGGAGGAAGTTCAACAGGTTAAGGATGGGGTTT
This sequence comes from Voacanga thouarsii, assembly GCA_026120185.1. NCBI lineage: Eukaryota > Viridiplantae > Streptophyta > Magnoliopsida > Gentianales > Apocynaceae > Voacanga > Voacanga thouarsii. Next base: position 411,111 of record JANUWF010001364.1, on the reverse strand, counting down.
TTCCTTCACAGTCCCTTCCCTTCATCAGAGATTTACAGGACACTACCAGTGAGGGAGGAAATACTCAAGGCACTGCTGAATGCTGATCTAATCGGTTTCCATACCTTTGACTATGCGCGGCATTTTCTTTCTTGTTGTAGTCGCATGCTTGGTTTAGAGTACGAGTCAAAAAGAGGTTACATCGGGTTAGAATACTATGGAAGGACAGTGGGGATAAAAATAATGCCTGTTGGAATTCACATGGGGCAGATTGAATCAGTGTTGAGGCTTGCTGATAAAGAGTGGAGGGTTGAAGAACTGAAGCAACAATTTGAAGGGAAAACTGTATTACTTGGAGTTGATGATATGGACATCTTTAAAGGTGTCAACTTGAAGCTTCTGGCAATGGAGCAAATGCTGAATCAGCATCCTAAATGGCGTGGAAGGGCAGTGTTGGTACAGATTGCAAATCCTGCTCGGGGGAAGGGTAAGGATCTTGAAGAAGTACAAGAAGAAATACAAGCTAGTTGCAAGAGAATCAACGAGAACTTCAGGCAACCTGGTTATGAACCGATTATCTTCATTGATACACCAGTCTCCCTTAGTGAACGAGCTGCATATTTCACTGTTGCAGAATGTGTCGTCGTCACGGCTGTAAGGGACGGAATGAACCTTACTCCATATGAGTATATAGTCTGCAGGCAAGGGATCCCTGGGACCGAGTCTTCTTCAGATTCAAATGGCCCCAAGAAAAGTATGATTGTGGTGTCCGAGTTCATTGGCTGTTCTCCTTCACTGAGTGGTGCAATTCGTGTTAACCCATGGAACGTTGAAGCAACAGCTGAAGCGTTAAATGAGGCAATCTCAATGGCTGATGCAGAGAAACAGCTGCGTCATGAGAAGCACTATAAGTATGTCAGCACTCATGATGTAGCATACTGGTCTCGGAGCTTCTTCCAAGATTTGGAACGAACATGCAAGGACCATTTCAGACGGCGTTGTTGGGGAATTGGTTTGAGCTTTGGATTTAGGGTGGTTGCACTTGATCCTAATTTCAGAAAGCTATCTATTGATGCCATTGTATCTGCTTATTCAAAGGCTAAAAATAGGGCAATATTATTGGATTATGATGGGACTGTGATGCCTCATACCTCCATAAATAAGGTCCCCAGTCAGGAGGTTATCACAATCATAAACAAACTCTGTGGTGATTCAAAAAATGTTGTGTTTCTTGTCAGTGGACGTGGAAGGGATAGTTTAGATAAGTGGTTTTCTCCGTGCAAGAATCTTGGTATAGCTGCTGAACATGGATATTACTTGAGGTATGCCATCTCTTTATAACTTGATTCTTATGTTTCTTTTGCAGATGATTGTTAATGTGAATTACTGTTGACGTGCTTGTGATTTTGACCTAATATTTTAGGTGGTCTGCGGATGAAGAATGGGAAACTTGTGGGCAGAGCAATGACTTTAGCTGGATGCAGATAGCTGAACCTGTAATGAGACTATATACAGAATCTACTGATGGTTCGTATATTGAAAGAAAAGAGAGTGCAATTGTCTGGCATCATAGGGATGCGGATCCAGGTTTTGGGTCTAGTCAAGCAAAGGAAATGTTAGATCACCTTGAGAGTGTACTGGCAAATGAACCTGTAGCAGTAAAGAGCGGTCAGTGCATTGTTGAAGTGAAACCTCAGGTAGATCTTGAGATAACTTTATCTAATCTCCTCTGTGTGCTCTTATTTATGAAGCATAGCCCCTTCTTTTGCATGTAAAATCATGTCTTACCATCACCTTGTTTGATTAAATGCTTTTGTAGGGGACACAAAGTAGTTAAGAGTTTCTTCTATGTTTTTCCAAGAATATAAGAACCTAATACAGAGCATAAATTTGGAACCTTTTAGGCTGAGAATAATAATAATGACATCGCTGTTCTAGTAATGGTACATATAGACTTTAGAATGGGAGAATGTGGATTTCTAGTGGCAAATTTAACTATTGCTCAAATTGATCATGATTGCATCTTGCTATTTCTTTGTCAGTCACCTATACATTTATTTCTATTGTATTATTGTGGGAATATTGCTAATAAATGAATAGAATATGTAAGAAATTGCATTTGGCAAAAAGGAACAGAACCTGAACCTTCTAGCGCTCTTTATGTATGTCTTTGTTGTATCAATGGTGTTTCTTTTCTAAATAACTTGGCATATGCATTCAATTGAATCCAAATTACCTTTTAAAAAGAAAAAGGAGTGGTCTGTCTATATATGTGTGCGCGTTCGCTGCATGTGTGTTGCTTTTAGTGTTGTTTTTTGCTTCACAATTTCCAATATTCTCCCTTACATCAAAATAATGGACACTTGTTATTATTTCTATGTGATGCCATGATGCTTGCGTTATGTTCAATTGTATATATGAAATGTGTTGGTTGGTAAATTACGTGAATTCAATGACTTTAGAAATGAGGCTTGGTGTTGCTGAAGAAGCCAACGAGAATATCATATTTGCAGTTCTTTTTGACTCATCGATATGGATAGGAGATGAAAAAACTCATTGGACCAATTATAAGTTTGACAAGAGGAGATAAGGTTCCTGCAAGATATAGGATCAACCATGGTCAGGGGCGAAAGATTTAAAGAAATGTATTTAACTTAATTTGCTTGTGATTATCATTTTTATAAATGCTGATGAAAGAAGCATAATCAGGACTAAGAATGATATACGTTAAGCACAATTATGACTAGCGTGAATTCTCTTCCTACTTCAACCAATCACATACCAAGTGGTCAATAAGCTATGGTGGTCACTTGTAATTTCTCCTGTGAGGGATGGTTATACTTTGATATTTCTTATAAGTTAGGGTCATCAATGTTTCGTATAGTCTTTTTTGCTCTATTAGGGATTACTTATTGTATTTTGCAAGGAACAATTCACATTGAGGTCTTCTTAATGTGAATTCAGTTTTTGTTAACTGTTCCCTCTGAACTTTTTACTCCCATTATCTTTGCACAGCTTTAGCCTGAGTTTCTAGTTTGCATGTTATCTTGAATATCAAGTTGATATCCATCTGACATTTACCCATTTATAAAATTATAAGGAGATGAGATCTATTCCCATCTGTACTCCTTTTTTTCCCTCTTCCTCTTGGAACAAAAGAGCTCACCGGGGAGGATACAAGTGGAGAGAGAGAATGATGTAAAGTCTGCATTGCAGCAACTAGCGTCTTTATTCTTTTCTGAGCTTGTTAGTTTTGGTTGCTTTGTTTTTGGAAGCTGAGGCATATAAAGTTGTTGCTTTTTCACTATCTATTAAGTCTACTTATTTGTTGCCTTGGACTCAGGGGGTCAGTAAAGGTTTAGTTGCAGAGAAAATCCTCACCTCAATGTCTGCGAGGGGAAAACAGGCTGATTTTGTGCTATGCATTGGTGATGACAGATCTGATGAGGATATGTTTGAGATCATTGGGATTGGGGATACAATAAACAATGGTATTGTGTCATCTAGTACGTTGGTATTTGCCTCTACCGTTGGACAGAAACCAAGTAAAGCCAGGTATTACTTAGACGACACTGCAGAGGTTATAACAATGCTTGAAGCTCTCTCTGATACCTCCGATTATCGACCACCCAAAGTTGGCTTCTCAGAGAGCTCTCTTTGAAGTTATCATTGATGGCTTTCATTTGTGAGTGGATTTCTGCTCATTCCATGATCATGTATTGTGAAAGACTGCTTTGAGAGCAGGGTTATAAGACCAGGGATTACATTTATCTTTCTTAAGAAATGATGGAAAGCAAGTTGTACAAATTTCTCTGTTATTCCCTGAGGCTTAAGGAACTTCAGTGAGTGTCACTGACGGTGGTGGCAGCACCAGGATTGATATACAATTGGTCATGAAACTATCAAGTGAAGAATATCAGAAAAGTGAAATTTAATGGGACATGATGAAACTATTCATTTGTGGGACGGCGGTAAAGTTTATGGTACAGATTATCAGAAGGGATGTTATTCAAGTTCAAGATGTGCGATATGTTCATTTCCTTGTACAATCTATTCATGAATTGCTCTATGCAGGCCGCATTTATTTGCCGAAGGCAGTTTTTTGTCTTTCAATTCTTGCCACGCAAGTGGCAATCCGGGTTGTTTTGGCAACTGCTTTGAAACCCATGTTTCTTTGTTAGATAGACTGTAGACAGGGATCTATTCTCTTACTATTTATTTGTGTGAGACAAACCCATTGACCAATTTGTTGGACCATTGTAACTGTAAATGCTATATAGAAATTTATGACTCCATTTGTTGCCTTTTCCTTTAATTTTCTTTTATGTTCTTAGGAACTTCAAGATTACATGGATTGGCCTGTTTTCCTGAATTGGTTTTTCTTTACCCGTTTTCTGGTGTGCTTTTTAGATTCAGCTTGCAGCTCGGTTCCTTCCTCTTTGTGTTCAAGATAAGATAATGGGATGATCAGTTTTTTGTTCTTGATTTCAAATAAGTGACCATATGTTCGGTAATCCGGTACAAAACTCCTGGTTCGGGGAAATCATAGCAGCACGAATCCTCTAAGGCCCTAATATGTCTGTTATTCTACCAGTGCAGTCTAGTTTAAAGCCCATACAAGCTCTCTGGATATCAGGTGAGGCCAACATCTTTAGCACAACAGGACGGTAGAATTCAGGCTGGCCCAGCGAATAGGAAAAAGGGGGAGGCAAATCTAAGGTACAAAAGAGTCGAATCTTCGGCTCTTTTCATGCTTATTTGTGGGAGGAGACAAATAGGCTTCATCTTGATTCTTGACACTTTGTACTAATCTATATCCTTATTCAAGAAAAAAACAGGAACCAGTCTGGATTCAATCGGATTTAGCATTCTTATTTGCATTTCCCATGTGAAAGTCTACGGATTAACCGGTGAAATTTTTGTCTGAGCTGAGATCATCTTTTGTTTCTTTGACCAGAAATAATCCAACACTCATATTACAGCAAAGGTTCTTTGTAATCGTTACTCAATCTCAATCATGTTACAGTAAAAGTTCTTTGTAATCGTTGCTCAATATACGTATAGAGTTTATATTTTAAAAAAGTTTAAATCTAATGTATTAGTGTGGAATTTTCAACACCACCTATGTTATCCAACTCGAGGGACTTTGAATATGCATGTTTGTTTTGTCTCTTCTGGTGGTTGTTTCTTGATTTAATATTGGCAAGTTGAATCTTGAATCCAAGAAAATTAAACATCCATGAAATGATGCCCTCTTATGTTTTCTAATTTCCGATGTTAAAATATCCAAGATTTCATAAATCTACAAATGCACACTATCTAAATCTTCTTCACGAGCCTCAAAATCTCAAAATCCGATTATTTCAAGCTTTATTCTAAGATAATAAAAATTTAAAACACGTTTTTTTAATTAAGAGTCAGACATTCAACCAAATTACAATTACTACCATTTAAGGCATCGTTATTGTATAATATTTATGCAAGAGAAGTCTCAAGAATTGAAGCACTGATATTTTCAAATTCGAGTAAACATTGGGAGAAAAGAGAAAAAGGAACAAACAAAATAGGAAAACGAATATGGTCAGTCAGAAGGCATAGAGGGGTTTTACAAAACAAAACTTTGGTAGAAAACATAAAGGGTAAAACAAATTTCTTGATGGGTTGTATTGTACCAAACTCTTTGCTGTCAATGTTGTCTTTATTTCTTTATTGCGTGAAACAAATGTACTTGGTCTCTTTAATAGAACTTTCCTTAGCAATGTAAAAAGTCAGTGTGTGTACTAAAACCTCAGCTGTCCAAGCAAAGCAAACCAACCCGTGAACACCTTGTTTTGTAGCCCTAGCTTTCAAGATGTGTACCTTTCTCACAGAACAATTCAAAGCTATCATTCACTACTTTGCAGTTCAAAAACACTGGTGGTCAATATTAATAAAAATCCCAAGTTAGCCCTAGCTCACGGCAAGACTAAATAACGTTTAGATATCAAGTTCGGGGTTCAAATCTCACCATAAACACTAAATTCATATATACGTGGCTATTTAGGAGGAATTCATAATTTTTATGTCCAATCTAAATAATTTGACGAAGTTCGAATATCTCATAGAGATAAGAAACTAGCAAATTATTAAAAGGGCAATTGTCTGCCTCTTTTCTGGGGTGTGTAGTTAAAAAAAAAATTGATTATGTTTCCGGGCACTACTTATACATACACATTCCATGGATAAAAAGATAAGGAAGAAAGAAGACTATATAAAGAAAAACAAAAGGGTTTGTTGATGTTATAATGTTTGCACCTTTTAAACATTGAGATAGTTAGCTTCTTGTTGCAAATGGAATCACACAAATTGAACTAAATCGATAGTTTAATTAGTAAATTTTTGCTCATCAATTGATATTATCTCGAGTTTAATGCAAATTTATCCTTTTCCCTTAGAAAAATATACAAATTTAAGAATCTATTATTAAGGATTAAAATCGTTGGTCTAGTAATGTTTATAAATAATTGCTTAATCATTATCTTTATTAGATTAAAATTGATATGATTGAATTGTTAAAAAGTATATATACTTATTTTTAAGTACACTATTACACTTTTATCATTTTTTTTACTATTATTTCATGCATACTAAATTTACTCGATATTATTTCAAGCAAAAAGGTTTTATCTGTCATTTCTCACATTACACAATGAGGGGTATTTGTGTCTAAGAAAAGATGCCAAATACCGTACTATGCATAAAATGTGGTACTGTTATAAAATTAGAGTAGTGTTAGAATAAAATCTACACACTACACACTAAGAAAATTCTAACTATTCTTTGCACAAAAATTTCTCTTCAAACTTCTCTCTTTCTTTCTCTCACAATTCTTTCTCTAATCTTTCTTTCACTAATATTTCTTTCACAAAATGATGGTGTATTACAAGTTTAGAGTATAGCTCTATTTATAGAGTTCTAATTAGTGGAATACATCATGGCATACATCATCTTCAACTAATCTCAATTAGTGGTGTCTCCACTAAATGGTAGACATCCATAAAAATCTTCTAATAATTCACATAAATTCATAATTAGTGGAGCCTCCACTAATTAATGGAGATTCCAATAATTCATAACACTCCCCCTTGGATGTTCATCCATACATAAAGAATATGCCTCGTTAAAACCTTACTAGATAAAAATCCAGGTGGGAAAAAAATCTAGTGAAGGAAAAAGAGTACACTATTCTATATGTCTGTTTATTACTCCCCCTAATGAGATGATTCATTTAAATCTTTAAACCGACGCATACCGATTTTATATCTCAACTTCTCAAATGTTGCAGTCGGTAAAGTCTTCGTGAAAATATCTGCGAGGTTATCACATGACCGAATTTGTAGCACATCAATTTCACATTTCTTCTGGAGTTCATAAGTAAAGAAGAATTTTGGTGAAATATGTTTTGTCCGATCTCCTTTAATATATCCTCCTCGTAATTGAGCTATGCAAGCTGCATTGTTTTCATAAAGAGGAGTTGGAATACCTTTGATTGATGATAATCCACAACTTTCTCGGATATAATGAATCATGAATCTTAGCCATACACATTCTCGACTTGCTTCATGAATGGCTATAATTTCAGCATGATTTGAAGAAGTAGCTGCTATAGATTGTTTCGTAGAACGCCATAATATAGCAGTATTTTCACATGTAAATAGATAGCCCGTTTGAGAACGTGCTTTATGTGGATCAGATAAATAACCAGCATCTGCATAACCTATCAATGTTGGACTGGTTTTATTTGAATAAAATAATCCGAGATCAATTGTACCTTGGAGATATCGAAGGATTTGTTTAATTCCATTCCAATGTCGTCGTGTTGATGAAGAACTAAATCTTGCTAATAAATTGACAGCAAAAGCAATATCAGGTCGTGTATTATTAGCAAGATACATCAATGCACCAATTGTACTGAGATATGGTACTTCAGGACCAATGAGTTCTTCATCATTTTCTTGAGGCCGGAAAGGATCTTTATCTATATTTAATGATCGGACGATCATTGGAATACTCAATGGATGTGCTTTGTCCATGTAAAATCTTTGTAGCACTTTTGCTGTATATGTTGATTGATGAATAAATGTTCCACTCTCCAAATGTTCAATTTGTAAACCAAGGCAAATTTTGGTTTTACCAAAATCCTTGATTTCAAATTATCTTTTTAAATAATCAATTGTTTCTTGGAGGTCTTCAAGAGTTCCAATAAGATTAATATCATCAACATATATAGCTAATATCACAAATTTAGAACCAAATTTTTTTAATAAAAACACATGGACATACCTGGTCATTTTTAAATCCCGCTTTCAATAAATATTCACTAAGACGTGTGAACCACATGCACCCAGATTGTTTCAGGCCATATAATGATTTCTGCAACTTGATGGAGTAATTTTCACGAGGATAATGTTTATATGCTTCGAGCATATGAAATCCTTCGAGGATTTTCATGTAAATATCATTTTCTAAATTTCCATACAAGTAAGCAGATGACAACATCTAATATGCGCATATCTATCTTTTCATGTACTGCCAAACTGATAAGATATCGGAGTGTAATAGCATCAACAACAGGAGAATAAGTTTCATCATAATCAATACCTGGTCTTTGTGAAAAATCTTGGGCTACTAATCGCGCTTTATATCGAACGATTTCACTCTTTTCATTGCGCTTTCGCACAAATATCCATTTGTAGCCAACAGGTTTTACACCTTCCGGTGTTCGGACTGCAGGTCCGAAGACTTCACGTTTTGTCAGTGCATTTAACTCCGATTGAATCGCATCTTTTCATTGTAACCAATCTTTTCTATGCCGACATTCATCAACTGATATTGGTTCAGGATCATCACTATCCTGTATAACATCAAGAGATATTATATGCAAACATATGATCAATAATTGTTTCTATCCAATTCCAACTTCTACCGGAAGTAGTATAATGGATAGAAATTTCAGTGTTACTTTCATTTATTTCTGGTTCTTTGTCATAAGTTTTCTCTTGGTCTTTATCATTCTTTACTTTAATATGATCATCTGGACCATTAATCCTCTCTTCTTTCGAGGATTTTTATCTTTAGAACCAAGAGGTCGGCCATGCTTCTGGCATGCTTTTGGCTCAGCAGCTATATGTAAAATCTTTTGTTCTGTTGGAACTTCAATTAGAATAGGAGCATTTATAGCTGGCATATGCGATTTTGTTATTCTTCTAGAGTCAACAAAAGCGTCTGGCATTTGATTTGCAATGCTTTACAAATGAATTATCTTTTGAACTTCAAGTTCACACACGCTTGTATGCGGATCAAGATAATTTAATGATGTTGTCCAACCACGATCTTTCTTGTACTGTTTCCGTTCTCCCCCTAATTTAGGGAATAATGATTTCACAAGAGAATAAAAAAAGAAATATAAGAAAATGATGATATGCAGGAAATGCCAAGAAAAATATCTCCTTTTTTTTTTTCACTCTTCCCGGTACCGACTTTTCATCTTCCTCTCTTGTCTTTTCTTCTCATCCGACCCTCTACCTACCATCTACCTCTTCTTCTTCCTCATACAGATATATATATATATATATATATATGTATTGATATATATCTCAGTTATCAGTCATTAGTAAACATCAAAAACAAAAATCACAAAGCAGATATGGAGACTCGTAATTCATTTGAGACATGGTCAAATTTTGACTCGGTTTATGAGCGAGATGTTGATGTATTTTCCTTTCCAAACCAACCGCTTCTGCCTAATTCGAACACAGAAGATTTTGATATGTTTTCCTTTCCAAACCAACCGCTTCCTCCTAATTTCAGGTGAGATACCTTTGAGGGCTTCCATTTGTTTTTAATATGCTTGATAATAAAATTAAACTCTCTTTTGGTTTGTTTTTTATGTAAATCAGTGGAAGTTTTGAACATACTGCTTTGGACTAAGTTGATCTGCCCCTACAAGAGACTGCTTTTGATACTGTTCCTCTTGATGTTATTCCTTTGAATGAGGATATGCTTGTGCATGATCCATTCTACTCTCTAATGGATTTTGAACAAAGCTAGAATATGATTCTAGGTTATTATACATTTAAACATGGATTTTGAATGGTATTACCTTTACTGATATTATTTTCTTTTTCTAGGAGAAATAATGAGTGGTCTTGGCAACGAAGTCGGAGTAAGTACTCATGAAATGTATAATATCGAAGTTCAAGATATTATTACAAACAAAATTCCTGGGGAGAAGAAGATGATTAAGAGGCAGAGAAAGAAGAATAGCAATAACTTCCAGACACTATCAAGAGAAACAATTTCGCAATACTTTTACCTACCAATAAAGAGCGCAGCCAAAGAACTGAATATTGGCATAACCCGTCTCAAGAAAAGATGTAGGGAATTAGGAATTCGTCGATGACCTCACAGGAAGTTGGTGAGCTTGGAGACCATAATTAAGAATGTTCAGGTTCTCTCTCATACATACTTATAATTTGCAAGTATGAAACTATGAAAGATTTATAAATAAATAACCGATGATATCACTTCGATTTACAGGAGATGCAAAATAAAGAAGAAGGAGGACATATGGGCGAGAAGAAGTTGAAAGAAGCCATTGCGATACTTGGAATGTGAAAAACGAGTTGGTGGAAGAAAGTCCTAATACGCAGTTAGAGGACCAAACACAGAAATTGAGACAAGCATGCTTCAAGGCCAAATATAATAAGAAATTTAATTATAATAAACTTAAGGGGATCATAAAATCCCAAGACTCATTTCGCAGTAATTTTACGGCTAATTCTGCTGCTAGTCTCGATGTTGGCTCAAAGGGGAAAGAAAAGGAGGAGGATGCCGAAAAAGAGGAGCTGAAGTCCACAATTACTAATTGTTTGTCTTCCTCTAATGTAAATATTGAAAAAGAACAATTACAAACCTTCATCTTAAATTTGTCAGCTCAATTATAAAAGAGCAACTATAAACATGTATCCTCAAGTTCATATGAACACTAGTGATATGAATAAAAGATGTGATGCTTATTATTAATGGAAATATCTTTTTCCCTTATTATCTTTTCTGTTCCACTTCAGGTGGCCAGTATTTCTCTGTGATAAAGGAAATATCGAGTGTGTCCATGACCATAACCACGGCCACTGCCACAACTACGACTATAACGATGGCTTCTGCTGGAGCCAACAGACATTCACTTCAGGAGTCTTTGTTGAGCCGGTTCATCCGGCTTCATGATTTCTCAATAATAACTCATGTTAAAGTTCGTCAATTTTGGATACCCTTTTTCTCGATATTATTACTCGTAGGACATGAAAAGTGGAGAATGCCTTCTCCAATATAACTTCATCAGTAACTTTTTCTCCGTAAAAATTTTAACTAAGATGTAGTTTTATACATCACGAAGTTCACGGTTTTACAATCTTGCAACTTCAGGTGCAACCATTCATACCGTACAGTGGGTAGTACGACCATCTTCAGGTGGTCAAATCTTTCTTTTTATCCACATGACATATGGATCTCCCTTTTTTTAACATTTAGATACATTTCTGTATGACATATAAATTTTTTTTTCCAGAAATATCAAGGGCTACAAATTCGAATTTAGCGAGATCAATAAATGCATACCTGTCTTCTGGCTTTAATAACGGCAGAGACTCGTGCTGATAACGTGTTATAAAATTAGGGTAGTGTTAGAATAAAATCTACACACTACACACTAAGAAAATTCTAACTATTCTTTGCACAAAAATTTCTCTTCAAACTTCTCTCTTTCTTTCTCTCACAATTCTTTCTCTAATCTTTCTTTCACAAAATGATGGTGTATTACAAGCTTAGAGCATATCTATATTTATAGAGCTCTAATTAGTGGAATACATCATGGCATACATCATATTCAACTAATCTCAATTAGTGGTGTCTCCACTAAATGGTGGACATCCATAAAAATCTTCTAATAATTCACATAAATCCATAATTAGTGGAGCCTCCACTAATTAATGGAGATTCTAATAATTACATTATTATTCAATTGTAATACACCTTGATTTGAAGGCAAGTTGTGGGTTTTGGTCTGCCATTCTTTTGGCACAATTAAAAAAAATTAGAGAAATTCCAAATAATACCATATAATTTTAAGGTAAAGTGGGACCCACATCTGCCCGGCCTTTATCTCACCAAAATACAAAAATAGACGCTTCTTGGGCCCCACAACCTGAGGCCCTTGGCCCCGTCTCTTTCTGCTCCAAAATTGAAGTCCAGTTCAAAACCTTTTGAACCACTTCCGCGTGTGGGCCCGAAGCCCACTTATTCTGCTTCGGTTCTTGGCCTGTCTCACTTATGATGAGACAATATAATACATAAGTTTCCACTTTAGTCCCCCACGCGCCACCATCATTTTCCTCCTTCCTCCTCGCCATCATGTCCATATGCTATCTAGACATGGGCATTTTCAAGATCAAAATGCCAAATTACCCTTGCACCCTCTATGTTTTTAATAATCCAAATATTCGAATTTCGTCCTATTATTCATCGAATTATAAGTCACACATAAATTTATAATCATATAAATTTAAATTTAATCTCATTCTAATAAAATATTCTAACTAGATATTTTGATATTAATATAATTTGCAAATACAGCATTATCTTTAATAATAAATTTTATACTATTTTTATTTACAACCCATAATCGTTAAAAATGATTTATTTAATACATATAAAGCTCATTATCAATTTAGAAAGGTCTAGAGATATTTATAATAGCATCTAAGACTAAAAGAGAAAGACAACATTATTTGTCCTCTCCTTTATTATTATTATTTTTAAATAATCTAGTCATCCGAACAAAGATCTATAGTCATGTAAATTCGGCCCCCAGGGGCATAGCTCAGTGGTAAAAAGTCTTGGGTGATGTGATGCCCGTCTTGCCTTTGAGCTGGAGTGTGGGGGTTCGACTCCTGAGAGAGCAAATCCCTTCCAACAATAAGAGGTGTACATGCAATCTGAGGTACACTGGCCACTGAGGCATATCCCTCGATTTACATCCTCCACACAGTCCTAGGGGCGGGGCGGTGGGGGCCCTTAGGGTTAGGGCTCAACCTTTTATAGTCATGTAAATTCGAATCTAATCGCTCTTAAATAATACAAGTACTTGATATTCATATTAGAGTTTGAACTCTCGATCTGATAGCCAATCTTCTTCTTCCTGCTTCGTTAATTGCGTCACTCCCTGGGGCATAAATAATACTCTAACCATCTCTTTTTATCTATTCATTTTAACCGATTCATAAGTTTTAAGAAAAATAAAGTTTTTCAGTTAATTAATTAACATTTCTTATTTTATCCTTAAAGAATCTCTCTATTTATTAATGAGTAATCAAATTCTAAAACTTTATATGTTGTAAATATATTTAATTTATTTCTATTTCTCATTACAAGTGCACAATACTCATTATATTAAAGAGAAATATTTGTAAAAAAATAGTAATTAATATAATCTTAATTTACTAATGAGACAGATAAATTAAAAAAAATTAATAAAAAATATACAGATAAAAAAAGGACGGAAAAAGTATTTTAAAATAATAAAAATGTGGGGTGAATTCGTTTGTCTTGAACCCTATATTGTAAAATACATATAACACTAGGAGAATGTAAATCGTTGGATCAACTCATAAGCCAAGCTTTGAAACTTGTGCTGTCGAATACTATGATCTAAAGATTTACATAATCTAACTTTTCATAAATTAACCGAAGGTAAAAGGGTATGGGGAGGATCCCAATTTAACTTTGTACAAAGTGTGAATTCCCCTACCTTTGCTTTGGCTCTTTAACCATTTCACCAGCGCGTGGACTCAACGTCCCCGGAATTTACAGCCACATATGGAAGAAACCATCACTTGGTCGCAGATGTGCCCGGACATAAATATACCTGGCTTTGCACCACCGTCTTTCCGACTTTGAACCCGGGAACTACCGTAAAAGCCACCTTGAAATCACTGTCCGCCGCTGCGAAAATTTCATCTGTCACGCTCTCCATGTATAGTTCTGAAAATCTGCAATTCTTTTTCACTTGAAAAATGCTAACTTCTTGATCAAATGAGAATGCCAAACAATGTAAAACCCATACTCTCCTTCCCATTTCAGCAAACGCCTTGAAAAATTCTGTTTCCGGATAATCTCCTGAATTCACTACTTTTCTCTGATTCAAATTCCCAGAAAATGAGAACTCCATTTTGGGATGAACCAAGTGAAGGTACTTGGATTTCAAGAATTTCCCAAGCAAAGAATTGGGATTTTGCTTTAGGAAATGAATTACATTTACTGATTTCACCTTCTTGAACTGCTCAAAGTAGAAAATCCGACGTTGATAGTCCCCATTGGGCCAAGATTGATTATCAGTTTGAATGCCAAACATTGCATCGTTGAAGCCGCTGAAAATTTCTCTGCAAACAAAAGATTCAAAGGCGAAAGCTTTGTGATCTTTCTTGACAAACGTGACTTCTTGCTGTATTGCATTTGCAGCAGCTTCAATGTCCCAGTTAGCAGACTCCATTTCTCGAATCAAGAACTTGACAAAATTGCGAATAGATCTCAATGCGTAGTGCAAAACCATGATGAAATCTTTAGGATTCACCTCAGAGAACTTAACGTTGTCAAGAACTGAGAAAGATCCACTTGCATTCAGCTTCTTTTCCAGGGATTTGTTGTTTTGAGTGGTCTCAATGAGCTCGTCTCTCAACGAAGATATCTGAGACTCCTTGCTTTCAATCTCATGCTGCATTTTCTTCATGGTAATCTCGTAAGTCTTCATGAGGGACTGTTGCTCTTGAATTTCAGCAAGCATTAAGGTCACATGAGGTGGAGAGGAATCAATCTGTTTCTTCAAGAAACTGTGCTTGAGTTCGGAAAGAGCCTTGAGCTCATCCACAACAGCTTGATCTGCAGACTGAATGGCCTCACTGTTATAAGGAAACTGAGCCATTTGAAGCTCAGCATAAGCTGCTTTAACAGAAGAAATGGTAGCAAAAAGTTTGGCTACAAACGCTTCCAGGGCTGCTCTGTTCTTAGACTCCTTGGCAGCTTCTTCAATGTCCTCTTTGAAAAGCTGCTGAGATTCACAACATTTGAGCTTCTCTTGAGGTATGAGCAAACAAAACCCATTGTTCAACAGAGTCTTCGAGCCTGATTTTGGGTGAATAACTTTGTGAAATGTCTTGGCAAACTTGCTTTTTGTTGGAGCTGGACAAGGCCTGATTGAATCCATTGTGATGATCAAAATTTCTCAAAATAATTTCTATAAAAACATATAACAAAATGAGAGTTTGTGTGTGAACTGAGTGAAGAAAATGGGGTTGATTTTCTTGACTCTTGGAAGAAGAGGGAAAGAGGGAAAGAGAGGAAAGGGAAAAAAAGGTATGGGTTATGAAATGGAAGTATTTTGAGGGAAAAGAAAAGAAAGAGAAAGAGAAGAAGAAGGTGGAAAAGCAGGGCCCCTTCTTTGACTCTACGCCTGTATACAAAGAGTCCAGAGAGATGAAGGGTGTCTAAAGTACGATTTAAAGCGCGGGAAAAAGAAAAATAAAGATCAGCCATAGATTTCCCACCTAAGAGCATAAGACATAAAACTATACACTACGTAGGCGTGGGAATTTTATAATCTATGATTTTTTTTCTTTTTCTTTTTATACTATAATTTAAGTAAGTCATATAAATTCGAATTTAATCTCATTTTAACAAAGTAAAAACTTTAATATTTAAGGTAAGATTCCAACTCTCGACCTAATATTGAAAGGTTATCTTATTTTACCAAATAAGCTATCTTGTGAGAGTTTTTTTTTTTTTTTTTAATAGACCGAGAAGGTAGAGGTATCAATTTAATTTAAATTCATTGTTTTTTGGATCGGATCGATCGGTTGGACCGATTTGACTGTGAATCGGTCCGATCTATCCCTTTAAGCCAAAAATCTTAAAAATCAACATTTTTGTGCAAATTGGTTTGGATCAGTCGTTCCCTCTTTTTTTTTTTTCCCTTTTTAAATGAGATAATATATTCATAAGAAAGAAATAAGCTACACAAATGAAATAAATAGTTTATATTAATAGAGAAAATATCATATTTTCTTTTTATTTCGTTATTTATACATTTATAAACTTGAATTATAATATATTATTGATCAGTTTTATTTTTTAAAATAATTATATTTTTAATTTTTAAATTATAATATTACCGACTCAATTATGATTAGATTATTGAACCTCAAGCCAGTAAATTTTTCAATTCGATATCCGATCTGATTCTAAAAACAATGCTTAAATCTTCTTATTAAAAACAAAAAATTTTAATAGTTAAATTACTATTTTATTATTGTTAAAATTTTCGAACATTATTGAATTAACCCTATTTTTTGCCTTTAGAGAATGGAAGAACAGTGCGATGATATGATTGAAAAGTTGTTGGCTTAAAGTATTGAGTGGAGTGGGCTCCAGGAAAATGAAGCTTACTGGAATGGTAAGAAACAATATATATATATATTAAATTTGGCTTAAAATATTCATTCTTTTTTTAAAAAATTTAATAATATTCCTTAGTATAACTTTGTCCTCTAACCTTTAGTTTTTGATTCCGGTGTAAAGCCTAATAATAATAATAATAATAATAATCTGCAAATTGTCAATAACTTCATGCTAACATACGCTATTTGGTAATTGTTTAAAAATAATAAAAATAAAGAAATGATTAAAAATTTATATTCTGATTAGATTCTATGAACTTTGAATATGGGAGACCGAAAAGAGTGACATCCAGTGCTTATGAGGAGTTGGTGAGGAACAGTATCTTGTCATGCATGAAAATTCCTTATTATTATATTTTATATTTGGATTTGGTGGAAATATTTAAGGGAAAAAAATAATGTAAATATTAGTACATGATCATTCAAAGTTCTATTCTAGGTATAGATGACAAGAATGAATTTGATGTCACCATAAGTAGTCCTAACTTGATCAATCTTTTAAAATCTTGTAATAGAAATGGTGAAAATTTTATAAATATTACTTATATTTTCGAGCTTTATAAATAGATTAACTTATTAAAAAATGGCATAATATTAAAAGATCATAGTATAAATACAAGCATTGGTAACTAAATAATAAAAATTGTAACATTTGTATATTCAATAACTTGGGCCAATTTGTCAATTAGCAAAGTGAACAAATAATACCAATTATGAGTTTTTTTTTAAATATATATATATAATGAAATATGTAACTATTAATGTGTTTTGGATAAATTTTGTTATCATATAATAACACACAAATTATACGTAAAGAATAAGTCGTATTGGAAGGTACACTTTGGATAAAATTAACTTTTATATAATAACACGCATAAATCGTATTAAAAAATGAAGAATAAATTACATTGAGCAAACTCTGTATGACGAGTTCATGTTTCAAATGTGATTCAAACTTAAAATGACAATATTAAAAAACTGAACACTTAACTTCCCGATTAAAACTCAAACAAATTATGAGTTTACACATACAAAAAATGAAGCGTGAAATCACATTATAGTAGGTCTGTGTGGAGGAGAGTATATAAATATGGTAATTGGCAATTACGTATGGTAGATTATTTTACCATATAGTAGTAAAAAAAAAAAGGGGAAAAACATGAAATCTCGAAAAATGGTGATTTTGAGCAAAACCCCATGTCTCAAATTTTCTATTTGCCTTGTGTTCCACAACTTCACTCAATCACATTCAAGAGTGTACAATCCAAGAAAACAAACAGCAAATTAAAGATAACTCCATCACCATGCCTGCATCTTCTGCAACTGCAAATTCTGAGAATTCAGCAGTCTTTGTTGATAAACTTAGCCCCCAAACAAGAAGCTCTCTCATGTCATGCTGCATGGAAGAAGAAGAAAACTATAAAGACGAAACTCGGCTTTTTGTTTCACACTGGTTGCCTCAAATAGATCAACACAACTATTTAATTATTGAAGCTTCAAGTAGTGAAAAACCTATTTAATACTCAATAGTACTTTGTAATCAATATCTGCATCACTATAACAGGCAAAATCTGGGCTAGTTTTAATGAAGGAGATTAATCTAATGCAGTTTTATACCTTGTCAGGATGCAGCACGTTATGCCTCTCCTGTAGAGGCCTCTAACCTCTTCCTTTCCTTGTGTTCTGGAAATTATTAGGAAACTGGATCTGCTGAGTTTGATTTAATTAACACTACTATGAAGAAAAATTAATCTATTCTGTTATGTTTCCCAATTTGCCACAATAATGTTATTAATTAATCAAAGAAATATTTTTCCAAAAAAAAAAAAATCAATGAAAGAATGCATGCTGTGACATAGTGAAGTGAATGTCGATAGGTGCGACATTATATATATATATATATACGTGTGTGTAATAAATTGTCCTAATAATATGAAGATTGATATTTAAGATGTAAGTCCAAATTCAATACCGAACTGCTGTCTTATCATTTATTTTATCCCTCTTTCGCTCATTGTCTTCTCATTTCCTTCTAAAAAATATATATATATATATATATATATATATATATATATATATATATACTATTTTTAAGGGGAAAAAGGGCGTAGGTGCATGAAATGCATGGCAAATAAGATATACGGACCTTGACAATGACAACAGAGGAAGATGAATTAACTCCTCCTTTCTTTTCCATGTAACTGGAATGATTTGCAGATTGAGATTGAAAGTGAAAAAACAGTGACATTTTCAAGTTTTCCTCCATTGGTCCCGCTTTGTTTTGATTAATGCTATTACCAAATACCAATTTGTTGCAGACAGTACATATATGGTCCGCAGTCCACATTTGTTGCTGGTTTTCCTGGAATATTTGACCAATGCTGATGAAGAAGAAGACCTGCATGCATGTTCCTTTGATCCTATCCGACCCATATCATACATTTCTGTCCCAATAAAAAAATCCAAACTGTACCCACACCTTTCTGCTAAAACCCCCACTAATGAACCACAAAACTTCTTTGTCTGCACCCCAATAATGCAGGGAATAAGCATGGACAAAAAGTTAGTGCGCTTCAAAAGGGAGTTCCTTTTCAATTTTATTAAATTAGATTACTCCATTCTTCAAGTAATATTTAAGAAGTTGGCCTTCAAAAGTTTTGAAATTTAATCTTGGAATGCTGCTCTCATACGAATAGATTTATTCACCGATCTCTTAGTTCGAATAGACCAGATAAATTACAAGATATACTTCAACAGTGTGACTTCAATCTGACATCAAGTGTAAGGACAATCCAATAAGAAAAACTAATGAATAGATATTCTACATTTGAACAACTAAGGTAAAGTAAGATAAAGTAGAGTTAAGAACAACGAATCTTAAACAATTATGAGTACACTTATTTGAGTCTTGGATTCAATCTTTCTTGTATTTGCATCCATGAACTTGTTTTCTTTGCCTTTTTTTTAGATTTTATGAATGTAGATGTACAAAGACTCTTGAAATAATGCTCTTAGATCAGATAAATTCAAGATATTAATCTCAATTATGAAGACAGCTGAATAAAAATTCAATTATCTAATAAAATCATAACTAGTTGAGCTGCGAACTAAATGCGTTGTACAAAGACTCTAATTCATATGGACAGAAGATTATTATGTACGATTGGACTCGGCCTGGCAGAACTGAATCAGTGAATTCAGTATTTAGCAAAAAAAAAAAAAGAATCAGTGAATTCAGTATTTAGCACAAAAAAAAAAAAAGAATCAGTGAATTCAGACAGGACAGGAGACCATTGAATTGGATCTGGAAGCTGACTACCGAGTAACATGCAGACGCAGATAATGGAGTGATAAGGCTGCTTTCGGTTGTCACCCATTTCAGCTACCCTAATGGTCACAGAAAACCTGTTCTGCCAAAGCATTATTGAGAAAAATGTCTTGTCGAACACTATTTCTTTGATTATGATTTTTTTGAACCTCTTATGCTGCTTAGCTAATTGCCTAACAAGTTTTCCTTTATTTTAAAATAAAATCATTTATAAAGAAGAACGAAAAACAAATTACACAGTTAATATATATTTTCAGTAACAGAGAAGAACTGGGAAATTCCCATTCTTGAAAGTATACATAAATGTTTTTTACCAGAGTTTTTGGTAGGAAACTATTTATGACTTCACGGACTCTCTCCATTCTATAATATAAGTCATTATAGATTATTTTTATTGTCTTAAATTATAAATTATTAAAAAAAATTTAAGAAGATTTTAAAATTATTTTATATTTTTATATTTATTTATTATTTTATTTTTTTTCTTTTTATCTCCCTTCTCTTCTCTTATTTCCAAGACATTTAAGTAGTGATGTTTTAGGAAAAAAAACATAAACTCACCTTATTTTTAAGAATCTTATGTGTGAAATTAAATCAAACAACTTATATTATAAAACGAAAAAAGTAACATATTTTAATTATAATTTGTATTACTAATCAAATAATTCATATGCAGTATAAAAGAATTGACAACCAATTTGTAAATTCAGGATTCTCAAAAGCGGAAGAAAAAAAAAAATGGCCCTGTGGCGGGGGGCGGCGGGGGGGGAGCGGGTGAGAAACCATTTTCGCATGTAAATTGTGAATGATTGAAGTGTGAAGAACAAAATTAAGGCACCTGCTTTTCTTGATGATAACGAGGTCAAATTTCTCGTGCTGGACTAAATAATACCACGTAATGACACAAATACGTAGGCAGGGTCAGGGATAGGTCTTTTCCTATTCTTGGTCATGTTTTTTTCTAGTTTGAATTTAATTTGTTGCTTAATCCTAGATTTACATTGATTTATTAGCATTTTAGTCATTGTTTAATGCTAAGAGTTACGTTTACTTAATTAAGTTACAATTATCATCACGAGATGCAAACTTAATTTAATACTTCCTACATTCCATAATATAATTCGTTTGACTTAATTTTACACATATTAAAATTTTTAAAAATACGTTCCTATTTAAATGTCTTAGAAACAAGAGAAGAGAGAAATAGAGAAGAAGAGAACAATAAATAAGGATAAAAATATAAAAATAGTTTTAAAACTTCTTTAAAAAGTCTCTAATAATTTATAATTTGAGATAGTAAAAGTAGTTTCTAACGACTTATATTACATGATGAAGAGAGTAGTATTTTTTTATAATTTTTTTATCTTTTTGTAAGATTTTATAATTTATTGTTATATTATTAGGTAAAACTTCATGTATAGTTTTATCGTTTTAAATTTATTTTAAATGGCGGGAATGTTATTTTTATATCGGTTTGGATATGCAAATCAATTTTGGGATTGTTTTGATCGTTTAGGATTTGCTAATCACATTTGATCTATTGGAGGATATTAGCAATTTAATTGATCATTATCAGTCCAAGAAATTTTGTACTTCTTGTTCTAATATTTCAAGAAGAATTAATTCATAAATATAAATATTTTGAAATTACAAGTCAAATACTTAATAAATAAATTACGCTATTAATTTAAAAATCTTTTTTTTTGAAAAAGAATGAGAAATATAAATTAAATTTAGGTGATGCCAAAGGGGTAATGAAGTGCTAATTAAATCTTAACTTAAGGTTAATCAAATAATGCCATGCCTTCGGTCCTTTTGAGGTTGAAAAAGCTGGATTTGGTCTTTTCATTGATAAAGCTTATAAACTTCACCAAGACCTTATTGTTTTTATCAACAAAACGCCCAGAATGATTGGTTTTTTTAGTCAGCAAAAATTTTTCAAAGGATATAGACAACGTTGCTTTTGAAATCATTAAGGATGAATACACTAATTCATTACTATAAAATTTTGTTGTCAACGTCAAATCACAATCAAGGGCGGCAACACTTCCACTAATTAAAGTAGTTTAATCATTGGAAATTCATTTCACAAGACCAATTTCCTAGTTGCATTACAAAATGGCTCACTTCTTTCTATTTATTAATTTGTACCAACTTAAAAATAATTTCTTAAAGTCATATATTAATATACTTTTTCTTAAAATAATGTTATATTGCGAATGAATCTGTCGAACGCCCTCAAAATCTTGACAAATAAAGTAAATCGGAGATTCACACACACTGCAAGTATTGAATGATTTACGATTAACTGAGTTATTCACGAAAAAATTTTATATCTATTTTTCTTTTAAAATACCTTATGCTGAGGAAATAAGGTATGAATTTGAATATATGTCCTAAATTATATTTCTGTTACTTCTCGTTTCCTCCCATGGCTCAAGAAAAATGAGAAAAATAGAAATTCTTTGGTAATTTCCTTATGTAAGAATGATTGCTCGTTAGAAATTTGAAGCATCACGTGACACCTCTCGCTTCCTCATTTTTCTTCAACTTCTTGAGCAAATTTGACTTTATAGCCTATGGTCGATTCCAATTTGTCTTTCGTCTGACACCTTTAAATTCTACTTACATTTTTCCACTGCATCAGCGCCACAAATACAGCTAGTCAGGAATACAAGATTGGGATCCTAGAAAAATTGTAGAAAAAGATTGGGATTCGGTGCGCGTCTATAAGGATAGTGATTATGAGTTTCTTTCCGACCTACAAAAGATTAGAATTCTAAAAAAAGATTAGGGTACGTACTCGACTTTACCATATGCTTGTTCTTCATAGTTAAAAGTTGAATTTTTTTTTACCTCTTATACAATGCAACACAGAACTGGAAGATTAGTGCCAATTTACTGAGATTGTGATGATGTTTGAATTAATAGTCATAAGATTAAGGGTGAAAGTAAATAGTAATTAAATTGAATTTATTTTGTGAAAATATGATAAAAAATTATTAAAAATATAGGATTATGTTGGTTTGGTTCGCGAAAGGGAGAGGGAGAGGAAATGGAAGGAGGAATGACACATTTTACTTCTATTAGGGGAAGTTAATGTATTTACTCTTATCTTATTTAGTTGGGTGAAAATAGATAGGGAATGAGAGGGAATAGGAGAGAAAATAATTAATTTAATTTACTATTTTATCCATCATTATCTATTTTATTAAAATTTTTAATGTTAAAAATGTGGTCAATATTGTCATTATTACTCCCACTTTATTTTCTCTCTCTTAATCTCTCTAAATTGGGAGGGGAGGAAATGTTGATGTGCAGGGAGAGTGTACCCCCTCCTGCTTTACTTCCTCTCCACATTTATATCCAAGTATCTAACCAAATGAGGTAAATGTCTCATTTTCCTTCACATTTACTTCCCCTTCTCATTTATTTTCACAAAATAGTCCAATTAAACCAAGCCTAGAATAAGATTAAATAAGAGAATATAATGTACTGTGAATATATGACACTTTTTAAAAAATAAAATATATAAAATAATAATTTTTTAAATTAAAATGGTTTTGGATTTGGATGATGAATTCCAATCTAAATACTCACTCCATTCTAGAACCGAATATCAATTTAACAAATACCACACAGATTAAGGAATTACTAAAACTTATATAATTATAATAGAAAAAGACTATTGTATCCTTGAAGAAAAGTAAATTTTCATTAATTAGATTAGGAATATACACATATTTAATGAGTTAAATATTTATAGAGTAGTTGAATGAGGAATAAATTAAGAATATACGTAATAAATGCATTCTTGATTTGTAAAATTGACAAATATTTTGATACAATAAAAATAAAAAATTTTGACATCTTTTTTAAGATGGAAGGAGTACATCTAAGTGTAATAGACTATTATTAGGATTTAATTAATTCACCAAGTTGGGTGGGTTTCAAAGTTTTGAGAAAAGATTATTGTGCATGGGGCTTATGCTATGATTCACATGGCAATGATTCCATTCAGCTTCTATGATACTGTTTCCTTGTTTATACTGGTTGGCACTATATGAGGTTCAAAACAAAAGAACCTTCTTGATTTTGCCTCAAGATTCTGGTTCTATACCTAGTTTTACTGTTTATATATGGCGTTTGTTCTATAATTTGCAAAGACAATGATTTCATTCAGCTTGAATGATACTGCTCAATTGGGTTGTTGTTGGAACAGGTTGGCAGTAGATAAGGTTGCAAATTGCGAAAGTGATTTTGCCTTGAATTTCAAACTATTCTAAAACGTCATATTAGAATGGAACTAACAGTGATTCACAAGGCATGAAAGGGATAATGATTTTGCTTCAACACATCCTAATTATGTCTGCTAGAAATATATATACTATATTAAAGCCATCAACTTATACAGAAGCAGGCCTTGCCTCCAATAACAAGTGAACGCAATTATGAAACAGCATCCACACCCGCGCCTTACTCAATGAGCCAAGTTGTGCCCAAATTCAAACTAGAGTTTGAGCTCTGCTAAATATGAATATCTTAAAATCACTATATCTGGCCACTGTATTTTTTTCCCCCTGTTTGGAAGCTGGAATACATACATACATATATATATATATACATACATATATATATATATACATACATATATATATATATATATATATATATATATATATATATATATGGTGGTGTTGGTGTGGGGGGGGGAGAGTTTGGCCTTGAGGCCGGATGGTGCTTATGTACTAGTGGAGGCCACTGCAAAAGGTGTACAAAGTTAGACATTGTGATTGCTAGCGAACATCATTTTGAGTATCATATATGTCACTGAGCTCAAGAAAAATATTGATCATCATGATTCATTTGGAGGGCTTATTAATGCATTACACGATTAAAATTAAGTTTCTCACATTAAATATACGAAATGTGTAGTTTCGTGGTTGATCGACCAAATTCCGTGGCTGATACGTGCAAATTCCGTGGATGATTCACTCAAAATATTAATTATATATTGATAAAAGATTTTCGTAGTTGATTCGTGGGTGAATCAGCCACAAATCAGCCACGAATATTTTCTTGGCTGATCACCTACAAATCAGTCACAAAAATCTTTTATTAATAAATAATTAATTTTTTAAAATTTTGTTGTGGCTGATTTGTAGGTGATTATATTTGATAAAAGATTTCGTGACTGATTCGTAGGTGAATCATCAGCCACGAATCAGCCACGGATATTTTCGTGGCTGATCACCTACGAATCAGCCACGAAAATCTTTTATCAATATATAATCAATTTTTTAAAAATTTTTCGTGGTTGATTCGTTATTAATCAGTCACAAATTAGCCACAGATATTTTTCGTGGCTGATCTCCTACGAATCAGCCACGAAAATCTTTGATTAATATATTCACAATTTTTGTAGCTAATCCGTGACTGATTCATGGGTGATCTCCTACGCCAGTTTTCGTGATTGATTTCTATGGCTGATTGTCTAGTTTCTAGTAGTGATACGTCCCTATATATTTCATGCTTCTTTTCTATTCATCAGAGTTCCAATTTTCAATGTTAATCAAGCAAGTGATTTGTGTTCTGGGAGGATAGAAATGGCAACAGAAGTCAACCTTCCGTTGGAAATCATCATCGAAATACTATATAGACTTCCTATGAAGTCACTCATTCGATTCAGGTCGGTTTCTAAATCGTGGAACTCCATAATTATTGATCCCAGCTTCATCAAGAAACATCTTAGTCAAGCCACACAACACAATGATCTCAGCCTGAAAAGGGCTCTTCTGTGTTATTCCTCATCATCTGCACTTCGTTCTTGCCCCGTTTCATGTTTATCTAAGAATTCCATCAAAGAAGCAGAGAAGCTGTATCCATTAAATAGGAAGATTGTTTGCATGTACATTTTAGGTGCTTGTAATGGCTTGTTTTGAATTTGGGAAAGTGAAGAAACATTCTTGTGGAATCCATCAACAAGAAAAATCAAGAAACTTCCACATCCCTCCTTTCATATGTCATTCCATTTTCACACGGATAGTTTCATTCTTTCCTCTAATGTTTCAGCACTTGGTTATGATTCATGCAACGATGACTATAAGTTTATAAGTGTTAACAAATTCTCAGTAAAAAGAGCTGAAACTATGCTATATTCACTCAAAAGTGATTCTTGGACAATAATTCAAGATTATTCACCCTATAGATTTGACACTAGAGGTACTGCAAAGTTTGTCTGTGGAGCATTTCACTGGCTGATACACTGCAGTCAAGATTCAAGTGCATCTTATGTGATTGTTTCATTTGATCTAGTAAAGGAGAAATATGGAGAAGTTCCATTGCCTACTGATTTGATCATGCCTAAATCTCGTGATCAGAGGTTTGATTTATCTGTTTTGAGAGGAATGCTTTGCTTGCACTGCAATTATTTCAAACACCGTTTTGTTTTATGGGCCATGCAGGAGTACGGTGTTGAGAAATCATGGACAAAAATGTTCAAATTTGAGTACCATAATGAACCCTTCTCATCTTTTCCAGCAAGGTCCATTTTCTATGTTCTCCCCAAGTTTCTGCTTGAGAATGGAGAATTCGTGGTAGAGGCAAGAAATGTTTAATTTTGGCAGATTTGCAGTAGTCAAATACAAGGAGGGACGATTTTTTGTTTTGGTTAGTGAAGTGTACGGAGAAACACATATGTATCCCGAGAGTCTAGTTTCAACCCTCGTCAACAATTGAACTTTGAGACAATTGTGAAATATATATATATATAAAAGTTGTTGAGATCACTACAATGTTGCTATATGGCTGTTAAAATTGTATTAGAATACAATACTTAATAACTTGCTCTTCAAGTGGAATTTCATAAAATCAGGAAACCTGTCTTTATTATTATTATTTAGAAATTGGATAAGAATTTTTATTATTCAAGAATTTAAAAGGTTAGGATACGTGTCTTTTTTTTTTTTAATCAGAGTTCAATTTTTTTTATATAAAAGTTGTTGAGGATGACTATTGTTGCTACTTGATAGCTGAAATTGCATTAGAGTTAATGGAACATGTGAAGACTTCTTCTACAAGTGAAATTTCAAAAGAATAGGAGGCATATTATTATTATTATTATTATTATTATTATTATTATTATTATTATTATTATTATTATTATTATTATTATTATTATTATTATTATTATTATTATTTTGGAATTAGGTAAAGATTTTTATTATTCAAGAATTTAAATGGCTAAGATGTACTTCTTTTTTTTATTTAATGAAAGTTTAATTCTTTTCAAATTTTTAATTTTTAGAATTATATTGAAGAAGTCAAATTTTATGTAACGAAAAATTGTACACCTCAAAATCCTAAGCCAAATTACGGAGAATTTACAAATTTTGATTGATAGAGAATATGTACATTGACACAATATAATTTAAACTATAAAAAAATGAAAAATAATTTATTCTGAGCAACGCTTATTTATTAAACCTAGTATCTTTGGCAACCAAAATATGAAGAGACAGCTCAGGGTCAGATGAGAAATGGCAATCAAATATTTTCCACCTGATTTTGTGAACTACCAGCTAGGGGTCCTCATCAATCTTCATCATGTATGTTGTAATACAAAACATCTATATTATTATTTAGATAAATTTCAATGTGTTTTATAAATTTATAATTACCATATAGTCATTTCTTGTTTTATTTCAGAAGTCTAAGATATTCATTTCCCTTTTGTTTAGTATCTAAAGGGGTTCTTCTTTTTTTTATTTTTGGGTACAAAAAGGTCGAAATGCCCCCCTCTCTGGTGGGGTCGGCCCAAATTAACTTGATAATTCCGTTTTTAATCATTTTAATGAAGGGTAAAATTTGTATCTTATTGTATGCCTTTTTTTAACTTCTAAAAATATTTCTTTCTTTTTTTTTTCTCCTCCTTTCTTTTCCTTCATTTCTTCTTCTCTTCTTCGCTTCGGTGTATGGTGAATTAGAAGCCATTGGAGGCCATAACCAAAGAATACCATAAAAGCAGCAATGAACAAGACAACTCATAACGGGAAATACACAAGAGAGACACCTGAACCCCATCAAAAGGCCTTACCCATGTCTGATGCCATTGACAGTAACTCCAAAGAGAGTGGTGAGGTTGAGGGTGATAACTCTACCAGAGAAGATGGGAGGCAACACAAAACGAAGAAGAGAAGAAGAAATGAAGGAAAAGAAAGCATGGAAAAAAAAAAGACGAAATCTATATAAATATATAAAAGTAACTATATATGAAAACCTCTACCGTTGACACATGTCCATTGCGTGATTGGTGGAAATTGAATCTCTGATTGCTAGAATTCTTGCTTCCGTGCAATCTGCCACTGTCTTACATTCCGACTAGACCATTACTATGGATTTGTACTATACCGTGATATAGTGCAGAGCTATGGACTTCTGGAATACCATTACTATTCATAGTTATGGAATGGTATAATGGCTTTATAGAGTTCACTACTCTACCTTTGTGGAAAGCCATTACTATTGCTTTCATCAGTGCACGAAGCATCGCTCTGCTTCCAAAGTTTTTCTATGGCTCTATACAATGCCATTACTATTGCTTGGATTTCTGTTCCATAAAAAATATTTGCATCATCAAAAGTGTTCCACTATATCTAACTTTAAAAGTGTAATTATATTCTAATTATAAGTTTTAAATATGTTATTCAAAAATATTTCCACTAAAAAGATGAGGATGGTGCACGGATCTGGCTCAATTAGGAGAAGAAGTTGCGAGTCAAATTTTCGGATACCTTCTGTAGGGCTCGTGTAAGTGGCAAGCGTCCTTCTTGGGTAGAACCCATTGATTGGACTGAGATGACTCGATATTAGGGGACGGAGGATTATCAACGGGTTTCTACCACGGCAAAGAGGAGTAGGTCTCATGGCGGTACTACTCACATGGGAGGGTCAAGGCCTTTTATTGAGTACGAGGATCGTTTGGTAATTTACTTTATTCTTTTAATAGAATTTTCTTAACTCTTTACATATTTTGTCCTAACTTCATCATTAATTTAGATATTATTGCAACAGAGAGAGCGGGAGAGTAGTTTTACTTACATGGACATGTTTAAGAGTTTACACATGTTCCAGAAGGGGCCTAAGTAGGGAGAGTTCGTCAGTGAGCGGTCTCACAAGGCTGTGGTACTAATTACTTATTGCGTTCAATACTTATCATTACTTTAATTGTTGTCAGGTAATCTATGTAACGATTGCCATTATTTTCTCATTTTAGGAGGATGTGGAGCAATTACGTCGGAGTTACTCATAGAGTTCTTCCAACAGCTCCGTTACCTCATTTGTCATGCCCGATAATTAGAAGGCTATGTTATTTCAGGCATTGGGTGGCTTCAATAGGGGTTGGTTCTTCGGTATGGAGTTAGAGGCAGCACGCATACGTCAGTGATTACATCAAAGTCAGCTGCTCTCATGCTCTTCCACTACAATTCTTGCCGATGACTTTGATAAGAAGATAAATGAGAAGGTCCAAGAGGTTGAGCTAAGGATGTGGCAACGATACGAGAAATAGATAGAGACATACAAACAACATAATGTCTACATGACTGGGTTGTTGATAGTGATGGCTGAGAAGATGGGATTGCCCATACCACAATCGCCTCCAATTGTTGATAAGAGAGCTGATGACGGCATTCCCTTGAATCAGATTGCTCGAGCCGGTGAGAAAGATAGTTCGATAGATACCACAGCCTTTACCTCTCGACAAAAAGGGACTTTTTCCAAAGGCCACCAATCTATACTATAAAGATCTCAATATCGTATTCGTCTAGAAGAAAAACAAAAATTTCATTTTCATTATGGTCTTATAGAACGAAAATGACTTAAATACATTCGTATCGCCGAAAAAGCCAACGGTGATGGTGATGGTGAGAATGAGGATGAGGACTTCACTATATCGCTCCCAGATCATCACCCACCATCTCATGGCGACGACAGTGGTCTGCCTCCTCCACTCCCTACGGGAGCTGCTCTTACTCCACTCGCTACTTGACTTTTTAGTTTTTATGTTCATTGGATTTTTTTTATACTAATTCTTATTGTAAATATGTTTATTGGACAATTTTATATTTATTTCAATGTATATTTGGTATTGGTAAATACGCAATTTATAGATTTCAAATTCTATTTTAGTTTTGTATACTGTTTGTTTATTATTTTGATAGATAGGTATAATATAGGAAAATGTTACAGGGAATAAAGTCAAATAATAATATTTTCATTGCAAAAGTTGCAAAATAGTGATGACCTAGCGACAGCCTAGCTACGGAAGTCAATTACTGCTGTCGCTAAATAATAGGTCGTCGTTAACAACTCGCAAACTATAAACTATATTACTACGGTCACTTAAACTAATCAGATTCAAAACTTTACAGTGATGGCTATGCCATAGCAATCAGCTACAGAATAAATAGCCAATTTAAACTAATCAAAATTCAAAAATTTACAGCCATCGCTATGCCGTAGCAATTAGCAATGTAATCGCAACGGCCGCATATGCACTAATCGAAATTCAAAATTTAACAGCCATCGCTACACCATAGCAATTAGCTACATAATAGTGATGGTCATCTTAAAATAATTAGAATTAACATTTTTGTTGGCGCCGTGGCTATTTCGTAGCCATTAGCTACGTAATAGTGATGGTCGTATATATATAGACGGTCGTCGCAAAACCGTAGCAATACTATCACACCTATGTATGACTTTGATTGTTTAGCCATAGTTAAGCCGTAGCAGTTACACTACAAGAAAACAATAATTTAGCGACGGTCAAATCCGTCTCTAATCCATCGCTAATTGAGTTTAGTGACGGATTAGCGACGGATTCTTACCCTCGTTAAGACTGGCGTCGCAAATAGCGACGGACCAAAAATCCGTCGCTATAATGATATTTATAATTAAATTTGCAATTAAGGTCGTCGCTAAATTTAGCGACGGCCAACGAATTTTATTTTTAAAAAAATTAATTAGTCTAGACTCGGCGTAACCGGTTCGACCCGACCACCGACCCGACCCGACCCGACAGATAATTTTTTGAGATTATTTCGGACACGGGGCTCGAACTCGCGTCCTTGTTGTGGGGGAGTACGTGCTCCACCACTAAGCTATTGATATTCTTGTGATTTTTTGTTCTTTATATTAATTATATAGTTTTTTTTTTATAAATTAGCGACGGATTAGCAAGGGATTTGCGACGGATTAGCGAGGGATTCTGAAGCCGTAGCTAATCCCTTGCTAATTAGCGAGGGACAATAAGCTATAGCTAATCCCTTGCTAATTAGCGAGGGATTAGCTACGACATTGATTAGTATTAGTGTTAATTACGATGTCGTAGCTAATCTCTCGCTAATTAGTGAGGGATTAGCTACGGCATTATTAATTAGCGAGGGATTAGCTACGGCATCATTAATTTAGTGTAAGTTCTAATTACGTATACCGTAGCTAATCCCTCGCTAATTGGCGAGGGACAAGAAGCCGTAGCTAATCCCTTGCTAATTAGCGAGAGATTAGCTACGGCATTTGAACAATTAATTAGTATTAGTGTTAATTTCATTTACCGTAACTAATCCCTCGCTAATTAGCTATGATTTCTGACAAATTTTTAAAAAATAAATTTAAATTAAAAATTTTTATTTGCCGTCGCTATTCCGTCGCAAATTAGCGACGGTAACAGAGCCGTCGCTAAAGTGCATTTTCTTGTAGTGTTAGTGATGGTGTTGATTGCTCTTACAATTTTTTCCACACGACCAATTATTTGGTGATGGTTCTCTGCCGTCGCAATTTCGTCACTATTTATATTAACAACGGTAAAAGTCGTCGCTAAAATACTCATTTCATGTAGTGATAATTTTTAAAAAAATAAATAGTCATTTATTATTTTCATAATAACTAATTCTTTATATATATGAAAATAATACTCCATCTTTTAATCATTTAAAGTTTCTGAATACAAGAACTTGAGATCATTCCTTTTTATACGCAAGAAATTGCTCAAATGTAATTAATGTTCAAGCCTAGGAAAAGCCAATCTTCGTTAACAACAAAGTAGACAACAAGACCCCCATTGGTATGCACGGCCTTGTCCTCTTTTCTCATTGGAAACATTAAATTACTCTATGGCAGTCTCTATTGGCCGGCAATATCCTACCAATGTTAGATTAGATGTCCCTTTATATTTCATGCTGCTTTTTGATTCATTAGAGTTTCAATTTTCACTGTTAATTAGGCAAGTGATTTGTCTGTTCTAATGGCAACAGAAATCAACCTTCCACCAGAAATCATCACCGAAATACTCTCTAGACTTCCTGTGAAGTCACTCCTCCGATTCAGGTCAGTTTCTAAATCATGGCGCTCCATAATTATTGATCCCATCTTCATCAAGAAACATCTCAGTCAAGCCACACAACATAATGATCTCAGCCTAAAAAGGGCTCTTCTGTGCACTTCCTCATCATCCAGCCTTGTTTCTTGCCATCTTTCTTGTCTATCTAATAATTCCATCGAAGCAGCAGAGAAACTGTACCCATTAGAGAGGAAGGTCGGGCGTGCGTTCATTTTAGGTGCTTGTAATGGCTTGTTTTGGATTTGGGTGAGTAAAGAAATGTTCTTGTGGAATCCATCAACAAGAAAAACCAAGAAACTTCCACATCCACCCTTTCATATATCGATTCATATTCACACGAATGGATTCTTTCCAGGATATAATGTTTCTGCACTCGGTTATGATTCGTGCAATGATGACTATAAGGTCGTCAGTGTAGTAAAATTTGCACTTGCAAGAGCTGAAACCATGTTATACTCACTCAAAAGAGATTCTTGGAGAATAATTCAAGATTATTCCCCCTACAGATTTGATATTAGAACTACTGGAAAGTTTGTCAATGGAGCATTTCATTGGCTGATTCATCCAAATCAAGATTCAAGTGCATCTCATGCGATTGTTTCATTTGATTTATCGAAGGAAAAATATGGAACAGTACCATTGCCGGATGATTTGGTCATGCCTAAATCTCTTGATCAGATGT
Organism: Voacanga thouarsii; assembly: GCA_026120185.1. Classification (NCBI taxonomy): domain Eukaryota; kingdom Viridiplantae; phylum Streptophyta; class Magnoliopsida; order Gentianales; family Apocynaceae; genus Voacanga; species Voacanga thouarsii. Next base: position 378,178 of record JANUWF010001364.1, on the reverse strand, counting down.
TTGACTTAGCCGTTCTGAGAGGAATGCTTTGCTTACACTGCAATGATTTCCAACACCGTTTCATTTTATGGGCAATGCAGGAGTACGGTGTTGAGAAATCTTGGACCCAAATTTTCAAATTCGAATACCATAATGAACCCATTGCATTTTTTCCATCAATCTCTTTTGTTTATGTTGTCCCCAAGTTTTTGTTCGAGAATGGAGAGCTGCTGCTAGAGGCCAGAAATGTTCTTGACAGAGTAGCACTAGTCAAATACGAGGAAGAAAGATTACTGGTTGTGGATAATGGTGGCCTAACTGCGCTTGGAGAAACACATATATATCCAGAGACCCTAGTTTCCCCCTTGACAACAAGGTGACCATGAGGCAATAGTGATGAACGCTTACAACAACATTATCAAGAGGCAGCTGAAGCCTGGGATGAAAAAGTCATTCGTATGTCTTCTGCATGAGTTTCTGAATGACCTTAATTCTCAGTGCATGGCAATGGTCCTCTTTATCCTGTTTATATATTGTAATACTAGATTCCGAAACATGCTTTAGGCATATTATAAATGTTTCTCCTTTGTTTTTTTCCGCTTGGGGTTTGGGGGGAGGGGGTAGGGGCACTACAAATTTGGTCAGAATGTTTTTTTTTTTTTTGGGGCACAAAAATGCAAAAGGCTAACGTTTGGAAAACCCATTGCAATACAATTGTTATCAATTTATCGATCAATTGAGAATGTTTCCCATTTATGAAACATGATATTCAATTAAAATCATTATGATATAGTATTATGTGTATGTATAAGAACCTTAATTCGACATTGTAACTTAACATTACATTAAAAAAACGGTTTTAAGACAATCTTATCTATAAAATTAATTTTTAAATTTTATTTTTTTATTTTTTGTAATTTTTAAAAGTAAACACTTCAATAAAAACATGAAAACATACATATTTTTTCTCCTTTTCAGCCAATTACGATCTCACCAAGCATCTAAGGAATCACCTTCCGCCTTTAATTAGTGTAAATATTTTATTACTTTTAGTTCTTGGTAAATTAAATTTTACTTCAAGTAGTATATGTAGATGAATAATGCCACTAGGTTGATGATCATTGCTCCAATCCTACATATTACTGTTATTGTTCGATTGCATAGCAACATGCTGATTGCTTTCAGTATCATGTGTTTGCAAGTAATCATGACATGCAAAGATTATTTATTTAGTTTATATGCTCCTATGTTGCAAATTACTAGATTCCTGTCGATCAACCGCCAACTAGTCATATTAGTCATATTCTCTTGATCCTATGAGAATGGCTCTTCTCCAATGCAGATGAAATTAAACATCTTTTAATTTTTAAATTGTAATATGACATGTCGTTTATTAGTAATTTATTTGATTGTAATTCACCAATATCATCCTTTTTTTTTCTCTATAAATTGTTTATTTTAGTAACTATTTCATCTAGTGAAAATCTTTATTCAATCTCAACTACACAAAACAATCACTATAAACGTAATGTATTTTTATATAAAGATTGAAAAATATCTAGTTTCAATCATCATACTGAGTAATCTTACCGACTACTCAATGAGTGCTTCATCTTCTTGCTTCTCCTTTGTCCTTGAATCCCTAACATATATAGTCATATAAGATGCATATATCTCTATTTTTATATTCTTTATCTTGCAAATATTACTTTGCTAGTATAATTTGTTCATATCGTTGAAGTGATATATATTCAAAATTGTTTAGTTATTATATGCATTTTATTATTACTTTGAGAGTCATTTTTCCTTTTTCATGTCATTTCTAATCCTAAACTGTAAGCAAAATTTCAAGATTCAGCACATGTAATGGCACATAAGTAACCATAAGTGTATATATATTATTGCTACTGCTGTTTAGCAAATGCCAAATGCAGTCACCATAATTTTAAACCAAGTAAAAATTGGGAAGAAGTTGGGCTCTTCCACCTAGAGCTATCAAAATGGGCTAAGCCCATAGACTAGGCCCGATCCACAAGTAATATGGACCGGGTGAGTTACAATTTTTAAGACCCATATTTTAATCGGACTTATTTAACCTGACCTACAAAGCTTATGGGTTGAGTGGGATTGGGTCGAACTTGGCCCGTGGGCCACCTCTTTTTTTTTTTTTTAATTCTCAAATTCAAAAATTATAAAAGTTTCAAAAGTATAATAATTATAGATGATGATAGTAATATATAATAATTTTTTTAATTTTTTAATTAATAATTAGTAAGTATAATACTAATTATATTCTTCTTTCTTATTGTGATTTGTGATTATTATATGAACAATACAATCTTGAAACAGTTATGTCAAATATATCATCGTCAACAGTAAATTCAAATAAAATCATTGAAGAAATCTTAGATAATTAAAGAATGTACATCTTTTTTGCAGACTGGTCATATGAGCAATACTTTTAGCCTTTCATGGCCTTTTTTATGAAATTGTGAAACAAATGTTAATTTTTAACTTTAATGTTTCTAAATTTAAACTTTTAAATTGGATTACTATATTTATATATTTGAGAGTTATGGATTTAATATGTGATTTGTGATGTTTAATTCTTGAACGTGTTAAAATTGTAAATTTATGTAAAATTATGTGTGTAAAGTAGAATAGATAAAATATACTTAACTTATTATTTGATATTTATTATGAATTATTGGAATATTTCTTAATTAGTGGAGGCTCCACTAATTATGGATTTATATGAATAATTAGAAGATTTTTATGGATGTCCATCATTTAGTGGAGACACCACTAATTAAGATTAGTAGAAGATGATGTATGCCATGATGTAATCAACTAATTAGAGCTCTATAAATAGAGTTATTCTCTAAGCTTGTAATACACCATTATTTTGTGAAAGAAAGATTAGTGAAAGAAAGATTAGAGAAAATTGTGAGAGAAAAGAAAGAGAGAAATTCTTGTGCAAAATAGTTAGAGTTTTATTAGTGTGTAGTGTGAAGATTTTATTCTAACACTACCCTAATTTTATAACACGTTATCAGCACGAGTCTCTGCCGTTATTAAAGCCAGAAGACAGGTACGCATTTATTGATCTCGCTAAATTCGAATTTGTAGCCCTTGATATTTCTAAAAATAAAAATTATATGTCATACAGAAATGTATCTAAATGCTAACAAAAAAGAGGAGATCCATATGTCATGTGGATAAAAAGAAAGATTTGACCACCTGAAGATGGTCGTACTACCTACTGCACGGTATGAATGGTTGCACCTGAAGTTGCAAGATTGTAAAACCGTGAACTCCGTGATGTATAAAACTACATCTTAGTTAAAAAATTTGTGGAGAAAAAGTTACTGATGAAGTTATATTGGAGAAGACATTCTCCACTTTTCATACATCGAATATTGTCCTGCAATAACAATATCGAGAAAAATGGTATCCAAAATTGACAGCTTTAACATGAGTTATTATTGAGAAATCATGAAGCCAGATGAACTGGCTCAACAGCACTCCCAGAAGTGAATGCTGTTGGCTCCAGCAGAAGCTATCGTTATAGTCGTAGTTGTGGCAGTGGCCGTGGTTATGGTCATGGACACACTCGATATTTCCCTTATCACAGAGAAATACTGGCCACCTGAAGTGGAACAGAAAAGATAATAAGGGAAAAAAATATTTTCATTAATAATAAGTATCACATCTTTTATTCATATCACTAGTGTTCATATGAACTTGATAATACATGCTTATAGTTGCTCTTTTGTAATTGAGCTGACAAATGTAAGATGAAGGTTTGTAATTGTTCTTTTTCAATATTTACATTAGAGGAAGACAAACAATTAGTAATTATGGATTTCAGCTCCTCTTTTTCGACATCCTTCTCCTTTTCTTTCCCCTTTGAGCCAGCATCGATACTAGCAGCAGAATTAGCCGTAAAATTACTGCAAAATGAGTCTTGAGATTTTATGATCTCCTTAAGTTTATTATATTTCTTATTATATATGGCCTTGAAGCATGCTTGTCTCAATTTCTGTGTTTGGTCCTCTAACTGCGTATTAGGACTTTCTTCCACCAACTGTTTTTCACATTCCAGATATCGCAATGGCTTCTTTTAATTTCTTCTCGGCCATATGTCCTCCTTCTTCTTTATTTTGCATATCCTGTAAATCGAAGTGATATCATCGGTTATTTACTTATAAATCTTTCATAGTTTCATACTTGCAAATTATAAGTATGTATGAGAGAGAACTCGAACATTCTTGATTATGGTCTCCAAGCTCACCAATTTCTCGTGAGGCCATCGACGAATTCCTAACTCCCTACATCTTTTCTTGAGACGGGTTATGCCAATATTCAGTTCTTTGGCTGCGCTCATGATTGGTAGGTAAAAGTACTGCAAAATTGTTTCTCTTGATAGTGTCTGGGAGTTATTGCCCTTCTTCTCTCTCTGCCTCTTAATCATCTTCTTCTCCCCAGGAATTTTGTCTGCAATAATATCTTGAACTTCGATATTATGCATTTCATGAGTACTTACTCCGACTTCGCTGCCAAAACCACTCATTATTTCTCCTAGAGAAAGAAAATAATATCAGTAAAGGTAATACCATTCAAAATCCATGTTTAAATGTATAATAACCTAGAAACATATTCTGGCTTTGTTCAAAATCCATTAGAGAGTAGAAATGATCATGCACAAGCATATCCTCATTCAAAGGAATAGTATCAAGAGGAACAGTATCAAAAGCAGTCTCTTGTAGGGGCAGATCAACTTGGTCCAAAGCAGTATGTTCAAAACTTCCACTGATTTACATAAAAAACAAACCAAAAGAGAGTTTAAGTTAATTATCAAGCACACTAAAAACAAATGGAAGCCATCAAAGGTATCTCACCTGAAATTAGGAGGAAGTGATTGATTTGAAAAGGAAAACATATCAAAATCTTCTGCGTTCGAATTAGGCAGAAGCGGTTGGTTTGGAAATGAAAATACATGAACATCTGTTGCAGAAACTAAGTCAAAATTTGACCATGTCTCAAATGAATTACGAGTCTCCATATCTGCTTTGTGATTTTTGTTTTTGATATTTACTAATGACTGATAACTGATATATATATCGATTCATATATATATATATATATATATATATATATATATATCTGTATGAGGAAGAAGAAGAGGTAGATGGTAGGTAGAGGGTCGGAGGAGAAGAAAAGACAAGAGAGGAAGAGGAAAAGTCGGTACCGGGAAGAGTGAAAAAAAAAAAGGAGATATTTTTCTTGACATTTCCTACTTGTCATCATTTTCTTATATTTCTTTTCTTATTCTCTTGTGAAATCATTATTCCCTAAATTAGGGGGAGAATCAAAACAGCATAAAAATGATCTTACTTGGACAACATCATTAAATTATCTTGATCCGCGCACAAGCGCATGTGAACTTGAAATTCAAAAGATAATTCATTTGCAAAGCATTGCAAATCAAATGCCAGACGCTTTTGTTGACTCCGGAAGAGTTACAAAATCGCATATTCCAGACTATAAATGCTCCTATTCGAATTGAAGTTCCAAGTAGAACAAAATATTATACCTATTAGTCATTGAGTCAAAAACACGCCGAAGCGTGGCCGACCTCTTGGTTCTAAAGATAAAAATCCTCAAAAGAAAAGAGGATTAAATGATCCAGAAGATCATATTGAAGAAAAGAATGATAAAGACCAAGAGAGAAATGATGACAAAGAACCGGAAGTTGATGAAAGTAACACTCGAAATTTCTATCAATTATACCACTTCCGGTAGAAGTTGGAATCGGATAGAAACCGTTATTGATAATATATTTGCATACAATATATCTCTTGATGTTACACAGGATAATGATGATCCCGAACCAATATCGATTGATGAATTTCGGCATAGAAAAGATTGGCTACAATGGAAAGATGCGATTCAATCGGAGTTAAATGCACCGGCAACGTGAAGTCTTCGGACTGCAGTCCGAACACCGGAAGATATAAAACCTGTTGGCTACAAATGGATATTTGTGCGAAAGCGCAATGAAAAGAGTGAAATCGTTCGATATAAAGCGCGATTAGTAGCCCAAGGTTTTTCACAAAGACCAGGTATTGATTATGATGAAACTTATTCTCCTGTTGTTGATGCTATTACACTCCGATATCTTATCGGTTTGGCGAGTACATGAAAAGATAGATATGCGTCTATTAGATGTTGTCACTCGCTTACTTGTATGGAAATTTAGAAAATGATGTTTACATGAAAATCCCGAAGGATTTCATATGCCTGAAGCATATAAACATTATCCTCGTGAAAATTACTCCATCAAGTTGCGTAAATCATTATATGGCCTGAAGCAATCGGGCGCATGTGGTTTACACGTCTTAGTGAATATTTATTGAAAGCGGGATTTAAAAATGACCAGGTATGTCCATGCGTTTTTATTAAGAAATGCGGTTCTAAATTTGTGATATTAGCTATATATGTTGATGATATTAATCTTATTGGAACTCCGAAGAGCTCCAAGAAACAATTGATTATTTAAAAAGAGAATTCGAAATCAAGGATTTTGGTAAAACCAAATTTTGCCTTGGTTTACAAATTGAACATTTGGAGAGTGGAACATTTATTCATCAATCAACATATACAGCAAAAGTGCTAAAAAGATTTTACATGGACAAAGCACATCCATTGAGTATTCCAATGATCGTGCGATCATTAAATGTGGATAAAGATCCTTTCCGACCTCAAGAAAATGATGAAGAACTCCTTGGTCCTGAAGTACCATATCTCAGTGCAATTGGTGCATTGATGTATCTTGCTAATAATACAAGACCCGATATTGCTTTTGCTGTCAATTTATTAGCAAGATTTAGTTCTTCACCAACACGACGACATTGGAATGGAATTAAACAAGTCATTCGATATCTCCAAGGTACAATTGATCTCGGATTATTTTATTCAAATAAAACCAGTCCAACATTGATAGGTTATGCAGATGCTGGTTATTTATCTGATCCACATAAAGCACGTTCTCAAACGAGCTATCTATTTACATGTGGAAATACTGCTATATCATGGCGTTCTACGAAACAATCTATAGCGACTACTTCTTCAAATCATGCTTGAAATTATAGCCATTCATGAAGCAAGTCGAGAATGTGTATGGCTAAAATCCATGATTCATTATATCCGAGAAAGTTGTGAATTATCATCAATCAAAGGTATTCCAACTCCTCTTTATGAAGACAATGCAGCTTGCATAGCTCAATTATGAGGAGGATATATTAAAGGAGATCGGACAAAACATATTTCACCAAAATTCTTCTTTACTCATGAACTCCAGAAGAAAGGTGAAATTGATGTGCTACAAATTCGGTCATGTGATAACCTCGCAGATATTTTCACGAAGACTTTACCGACTGCAACATTTGAGAAGTTGAGATATAAAATCAGTATGCGTCGGTTTAAAGATTTAAAGGAATCATCTCATCAGGGGGAGTAATAAATAGACATATAGAATAGTGTACTCTTTTTCCTTCACTAGATTTTTTTTCCCACTAGGTTTTTATCTAGTAAGGTTTTAACGAGGCATATTCTTTATGTAATGGATGGACATCCAAGGGGAAGTATTATGAATTATTGAAATATTTCTTAATTAGTGGAGGCTCCACTAATTATGGATTTATATGAATAATTAGAAGATTTTTATGGATGTCCACCATTTAGTGGAGACACCACTAATTAAGATTAGTGGAAGATGATGTATGCCATGATGTAATCCACTAATTAGAGCTCTATAAATAGAGTTATTCTCTAAGCTTGTAATACACCATTATTTTGTGAAAGAAAGATTAGTGAAAGAAAGATTAGAGAAAATTGTGAGAGAAAAGAAAGAGAGAAATTCTTGTGCAAAATAGTTAGAGTTTTATTAGTGTGTAGTGTGAAGATTTTATTCTAACACTACCCTAATTTTATAACAATATTTATATTTTAAGTTATAATTTGAGTTAAAATTTAAGATTGAAAAATATAAATATGGTACGAAACTTTTTAAAAAATATATTATTTATATATAAATGGCTCGTGGGTCCGTTCATGAGCTAAGAAGGATTAGGTTGAACTTAAGATTTTATAATCCACCAAAAGAATGAACTAACTCGTCCTGACTTATATTTTTATCCGCCCACGTGGATTAGGCAGACCCATTTGACAGCTCTACGGTTCCACCAACATTATTGTCCTTATTTGGGTTAAACTATGTGTGCTTGGTCTTAATAGTATAGCATCGAATTAAGGTTTTTGGTGCTAAGATTTGGAGGCTTCATTTTGATCTCTATATATGTACCCTCCAACAGATTTGATAAAATGCCAATGTATGATCTATGCCGTGGGGTGTCCTTGCGTCTTATTTTCATTGATAAAACCTTGGATTGGTCTTCCATCCATATACCCCTACGTTGCAAGCATTGGATTCCTGCCGGCCGCCAGCTAACCGGCAATGATCCTACTGCATTCCTTAATCTTCGTGCTTCTCCTTTGCCCTTGAAACCCTAACAGAAACTGATCATGGTTATATAAGAAATAAGATGCATGTCTTTATTTTCATCTTCTTAATCTTGAAGTTTACTTTTGTTGATAACAAAGTTCTATCGGGAGAACTTTATTAGGACAGCTTCGAAGAACTCATCTGAGCCAAAAGAGCTCAGAAAATGAATACAGGAGTCAACCTTCCACAAGAAATCATCATTGAGATCCTCTCGAGACTTCCTGTGAAGTCACTCATCCGCTTCAGGTTAGTTTCTAAATCATGGAACTCCTTAATAATTGATCCCAACTTTGTCAAGAAACATCTCAACGAATCCACACAACACAACAGCCTCAGCCAAAAAAGGTCTATGCTTTGCACTTCCTCATCATCAAAGCTTTTATCTTGCCCTCTTTCATCTTTATCACGTCCCATCAAGGAAATTGAGAATATTCATCCCCTGGAGACAGGAAACGGCATGGTAATGTTTATCGGTGCTTGTAATGGCTTATTTTGCATTTTCACCCGTGCAAACTTGTTCCTATGGAATCCATCGACAAGAAAATCAAAAAAACTACCATATCCGCCCGTCCCTGTTCCTACCTGTATTCACAATGTTTTTCTTTCCTTTGCTGTTTCTTCATTTGGTTATGACTCCTTCAATGATGATTATAAGGTGACGAGAATTGTACCCCAGTCAGGAACAACATTTGACACATTATTGTATTCCCTAAAGAAAGACTCATGGTCGATTGTTCAGGATAATTTACCTTATAGAATTGATTACCAAACTCCTGGAATGTTTTTGAACGCTGCATTTCATTGGCTGGTTAATCATGGACCATATGCAGAAGCATCTTATGCAATTGTTTCATTTGACTTAATGAGTGAAAAATACGGTACAATGCCATTGCCTGATGAATTAGTCACGCCTAGATCAAGTGATCGGCAGTTTAATTTATCTGTCTTAAGAGGATGGCTCTGCTTGTATTGCAATTATTACAGAAACCATTTTATGCTATGGGCAATGTTAGATTATGGAGTTGAGAATTCCTGGACAAAAGTATTGAAATTGGAATACAATAATGTATTCAGCTCAGTTTTCCAATCAACATCATTTGTTACTGTGGTCCCTAAGTACTTGTTTGATAATGGGGAAATGCTGCTTGAGGCAAAAGGTTTTCAAAGTGACAGAGTTGAGGTAGTCAGATACAAGGAAAATAAGCCACCAGTTAGGGTTTGTTGTGGCATTTCTGGACTTGAAGAAATACATGTCTATGTGGAAACCTTAGTTTCCCCCATTGTCAACGCTCGAGCTTTGATGCTATAATATGCTGGCATTTCACAGTAAAGATGAAGGGGAAACGTGGAAGGATGAAAGCACAAAGTTCCTCATTGCAGTCCAATGATTTTGGATTAATGTTCCATCTATTTTTCTTATTTTAATTTTTAGTTTTTGGTAATGAATTCCTTAGTTTTCTGAAGGGTCCATTGTCATGATCAGTTGGCTGTACGCTGAAAGGGTGCAATTGATTGAGACTTGGTCATATCAAATCCAACTGCAAAACAAATTACTAATCATCACTAGATTTGCAGTGATAACAACAATGTAACTTATAAATCATTTCTTTGATGACTCTTTCCTCCCTAGCCGGCTGTTTTGTCATATTAAGCTGTATATCTCTTGTATTTACTTTACAAAATCGGTTTAACTGAACAGCTAACAAAGAAAACATTGGTGCCACAATGGAAGTTATTTCTTGCTCTCTTTCCTTTTTACCCAATAGTTCTCTCACGGAAGTAGGGAAAATGTCTCCCCTAGGGAAGATGTATGGACAAGTACTGGTTTGGGGTGTTTGATGGTTTATTTTGCATTTCGATACATAGAGAAATGTTCTTGTGGAATCCATCCAAAAGAGAATGCCAGAAAGCTCCATCACCACCCATTGATATATACCTCGAAATAATCACAATTCATCTTATGGAATTGCTCTTTTTGGATTTGACTATGACTGCTATAATGATGACTACAAAGTTGTCAGAATCGTTAAGTTTCCTAAGGGAAGAACTGAAACGATATTATACTCACTTTCAACTGTTTCTTGGAGAATAATTCAAGACCATTCCCCTTATAGCTATTACACCAAATCCAGTGGCAAGTTTGTGAATGGATCACTTCATTGGATGGTCGATTCTGATCGAGCTTCAGGGGCATCATATTCGATTGTCTCCTTCAAGCTATCCAACGAAAGATAAGGAGCAATGCCGGTGCCTAATGATTCGATTATGCTTAAATTAGAAATTTAGCCGTTTTGATAGGAATGCTTTGCTTGCACTGCAATTATTTGAGAAGCAACAATTTTGTCGTGGGTGATGAAAGATTATGGTATTAAGAAATCTTGGACGATCATGTTCAGGATTCAATATGATAACATCCATAAAGCCTACCTTGCCCCTGGATCATGCACTCACATTGTTCCTAAATATTTGCTCGAGAATGGGGAAATGTTGCTTCAGGCATCGGTGGAAAAAAGAACAGTAATAGCCACATGCAAGGAGAAAGAGGCACCAAAGATTTGTTGTGGAATTTACAAGTTTCGAGACATACATGTCTATGAACAGAGCTTAGTTTCTCCTCAAGGGAAGAATAGAGCTTAGATCAACAATGTCAATTGTCAAGTTCGGAAGAAAGATCAAAAGGAAAAGCCGGCTTTAGATTCTTTGAATTGCTTGTTTCTGCTAGTAGTTTCATGTATAAATTGTAAACCATTCTCCATATTTATGCAGTTGTTGTTTGTGAAAGAAAAGCATAATTACTGTGACAAAAAGGCTAGGGAAATTCATAGCTAAGTAGCATTAATTACTTCTAGAGTCCATTCGATCCTATCAAAAGCCTTACTGATGTCTGACTTAATGACGCGTAAAGGGTCATTTTTGTGAGGATGAGACATGGAAGGAGTAGAACGCTACAAAAGCTGTATAAGAAATGCAGCAGAGAACTTTGTTTTCTTGTTAAATTAAAATATTGCCTAAAAGAAAGTAATAATCTTCCATATCTTCACAATTTTAGTCCCAGTAGGATTCCATATCTTCGTGGCATATCCTTCATAAAGATTCTAAAAAAAGGTGGTAGATCTTTTGAAAATATTTTCCTATTCGAACTCAAATATATTTTGCTTCAAACACTGTCAATTAGTAAGTTTCCAAAGTTGAGCTCAATATTATCAAGAGATTTAGCAATTGTCTTAACAATAACAAATTAATTTTAGGATACTGGTTCTTGTAGGAAAGTTCTGAAAAATCTTTTGCTCTGCAATCTCTGATAGATGGTGGGAGAATCATAACTGATGAAGACCACATACCTTCCAGACTCTCCACTTGTTATGAACTTGATGTTTATGGAAGTCAAGAGGTATGGAAAAGTGAACATAATGATCCGTTAAATTTATCTTTTCTTTTCTTTTTCATCCTTTAATTTGAAATCAAAGAACACGGTCACGTAGATAGTAAGTTCAAGTCACAGAATTTTCAAATTGACTAAGCTTTTGCATCTTTGAGTTTCTACTAATTGTATCCTCTTGTCTTGTAGCGAAACAATGCAAGAAACTTGGTATAATTATTTTCTATATTTTTGTCTAAATAAAGTGTGGCTCTGTAGCAAAATATCTGGCTGCCAATTCAGGAACTTGAGAACCCTATTGGGATTTTGGATATATTATCTGGGGTGCAGTTTCCCACATCGGAAAAGTGTGAAATGAGCGACAGAAAATGCATCTATAAAAGAAGACGAAGCTGCAACTTAAAACATACTTACCTGGACGGGGTCAATGGGCGATCCACGAGACTCATGGCCTAGGCTGGTGACCTCCATTGCACTTGGGAGGGGTGCCTGCCTATGGTCTCCCCAAGTGGGAGAGCCAACGTCATAATTTGTGGTAGTGGGGGCCTGCGTTCGCGCGGCCCCTGCCCAATTCTCAAAATCAAAGTTAATTAAGGGTTTTTTTTATTGGTAGGGTGATGTAGTGTTTTTCGAAATATATTAGTGTATTTTGTTTTTAGTGGTATAATATATAAGTGTGTATTAGAAAATTTAGAATTTATTTTGAAGTTAATTTAAAATTTCTATTAGTGTATATTATATTAAATTCATTCTTGCCTTATCATCATTAAAGAGTTTTTCTTTGGCAATTTTCATGTTGCCATGAAGGATAATTTGTATAGAGACACAAATATATAATGGTGGAAATTTTGTCCTAAAAGAAAGTCATTGAAATCATCACTTAAAAATTAGCGGATGTGAATTAATAAGTACAAGAGGGCCGAAGTTATCTTTATGAGAGGGTTCCAAAGAATCATATCATGTTCTTACAGAGACTTCAATCTTCTGATGAATTTCATAGCAAAACCATTGTTGATTCTTGTCCATATCCATTTTCTTTAAACAATTAATTTGGTAACTTCATTTGAATAGCAAGCAATAAATTCAGAAATACTATAAATTAGGACAATTAAAACTTGGAAGAATTTGATGATTTGTTTGGTTATTATAGCAGGAAGAGAGAATATCCATTTTCCTTACTTTGCCATGCTCATTTTCAGTACATTAAAAATTTTTAATGGATAAAGAATATATTTTTTTTTTAAAATGCAAAAAGTTACAAATCAAATGCGGTGAGCGTGGATCGAACACGCGACCTTCAGATCTTCAGTCTGACGCTCTCCCAACTGAGCTATCCCCGCTGTTGGTGTGTGTTGTTCCCGTTAAAAATCATTTGTCAAAAGGTTTGTTATTTTTGAACTTGAAAAGTTTAGATTCTGCAACCTTCCCATGAAACATGGGAGAAACTTAAGGACTTACTAAAGAGATGCTCATGTAGTTACAAATTTAAATATTTTATAATGGGTTTAATTTTTCAACTAAACAAATAAGTGATGCAAATATAAGAACACTTTAAAAAATAAGACACCGAAAGTTGTCCAAGAGTTAATTGAGGAGATGGTGGTCAATAATTGTAAATGATTATCTGGTAGAGCCATACTAATAGAACCCACAAGGGTTCATCAAATAGATGTAGTAACAGCCTTGATTGGCCAACTGGAGACACCCCACTAGAAAATGAGTAATATAGACAGTGCCCAGTACCTAGTCAATCAACAAAATGCCACGTATGTGGGGGAAGCCATTGTGTTTTTCTTTTGATTTGCTTGACAATTTGATCGATTTTATCTTTTTAATGATCTTCTGTGCAGGTGAATTTCATTAAGTATTAAAGAAATGCAAATCAACTCAAAAACTACATATGTTAGAAAAACACTTACGTTGGGAGCAATCATCCTTGCCCCTTCTCTCTATAGAAATATATGAACACCCAAATTTGATGGGAACATATGTTCATTAGAGTGGGAGAAAAAGTGGTATGATATATCCTCAATGTGTCAATAACACTTTCTAACTACATTAATCCCTTGCAACATCTATCCAAGGAATGTTCCCTGAGTAAACAAAACGTGTATTCGGAAAACTGGCTTTTTCTTGGCAAGAAGATTACATTACAGACCATAACTAATCTATCCTTGCTAAAAGAAACTCTCACCGTTGGCCTTTTTCTTCTTAGAATCCAAAGAAGCCTAATTCACTTGCTTTCTCCTTCTCAAACGTCTCGAAATACTGATAGATGATGGTAACTGCAAGAAGGATTCCAGTCCCTGAACCAATAGCCCCCATGAAGTCTGCCAACACTGTGAGCGCACCGATGCAGATTCCTCCAAATGCAGCTGCTGTTGGTATGTATCGGTTCAACTCCTTTTGCAAGTTAGAATCACGATGTCCAGGCATCACCATTTGTTGTTCCTGCAAAAGTATCACAAGAATTTTCAATTTGATTCTGAATGGCTGATGACTCAAGACCTAAAACAAGAGCTTCAACTCTAGTATTACTAATGAAAAGTTCTGACACATAAAGTAGAGCTATTAACAAAAACAGAAGCAACACAAAGGCTTTAAAAAACCAGGTAATCCAATTGAATCATAAAGCAAAGCCAGGACTTTGCTGTAACCCATGATACACGCAACTAACTGTTGACAAAGGCAACTTAGCGGTACCTATAGAACTAGAAATTGCCATCCCTCCCACTCCCAAAATGAGCAATTTCAATTGTTGCATAAAAGCTGTCCGACTTTACTATAGTGTCAGAGATATAGCAACAAATAAGAGCAAATGCAGCATCTCACTATCCGTACCTTTAGTTGCTTGGCCACATCTCTGGCAGAAGATCCAGAAACTTCAATCCAGGTCTTCGAGAACAGGGCACAAGCTGTGAGCATGAAGACGATGTAGAAAAGTGCATGGAAGGGATGAGCTAGCACGTCTGCCAAGCTGATATAAAAGATGGCAAATGCAAAGAAAAAAGTCAGCTCCTGCTTAGGGATTAGAAACACAGATGCGCTATTCAATAAATCTTCACCCAAACCATTTTCTCCCCTTTGAAGGTGAATCAGGAGAAGGGGAATTTTTCTGTGTTCCCTTCCAAAACATTTGCCTTTGCAGTATAAACCACTTCAGGCTTTTCTTGATCATCTCATGACAAGTAAAACACAAAACCCCAACCTGAGGGTTGTTGCAAGACTGCACCCCATCAGACTGCCCCCAAAATTATAGGGTGAATATTAAAAAATATAAATAGTCCCTGGGGGAATGATAATTACCTCGATGGTGCAGTAACATAATAAGCCAGACCACCGACAGGAACAGACTGGCCCGAATATTCAGATTCCTTCCACTTTCCCAACAAACTCACAAAGAAATTACCACTGTACCTCCTGTACAGTAACTGCAGAGAAGGAAAAACACCAAATTATAATCAGATGATTTTTTTTTTTTTAAATCCTAAGTTGCACAAGTCCTAAAATGTATGGGTACCTGGGAGATGAAGTAAAGGTTGGATACAAGAGCAGACTGAAGAATGATTGGCATGTTAGAGGTGTAGAAAAGCTTGATCGGGTATGAACCTTGCTGTCCACGGGCATTTTTTGATCGCACAGGCAAAACCACACGGAAACCTTGGAAGTAGATAACAATTAGGAAAATCAAGACTGTAGCAAGAAGATTCGTTACATTCGGAAGATTCTGCCGGTAGAAAGCCTCTCGAAGAGCACGCACTTTATCTTTCCTAGTTATTGTCAGATGGAATAAGGCAATGACAGCACCTTCAAATTCAGCACCGCGTCCGCTGTTTATAGTTGTAGGGCTAAATGCTTTCCAGATAATGTTTTCACTGAAGGACCAATGGACAAATTAGTCCACTAACACCACAAAAGCATAAATCTCTAATTAACCAGAGACTAGAACCAGTAATTTACCAGATATTGGTTGCTATAAACAAGGAAATCCCAGAGCCAAGACCATAACCCTTCTGAAGAAGCTCATCCAAGCATATAACAATAATACCAGCAAAGCAAAGCTGAATAATGATAAGAACAGCATTGCCAACACCAAGTTGGCCCACGCTGCCGTACATCCCTGAAAGAACATAAGCAACAGCCTCGCCAACAGCAATAAGGATGCCAAGCAGCTTCTGAGCACCATTTCTGAAAAACAATGGCAAAAACAATGTTTTTCATAAGAACTCAATACACACCAAAATAAAAATGAAATAGACGATAAATTTTTGCTGCATTATCTAGAGACTTAAATCAACCAGGCAACACTAATTTAAGGGGAAAACGAAGCCAAAACAGGAAGGCAGAATTTCAAAGGCTGATGCATGTGCTGTAGCATAGATGATTTTAAGGGATTAAAAATTCCAGGTAGTTATCACACCAAACAAAATTATATGGCATACTTAACACAAGGCTTCCAGCTAAGACCTTATATATCCATTAAGTTTCTCCCTCAGTCACTTCATTCAATTTTTTTCTTCTTTTACATGATGCCGAAAAATCTGAAAAAGTTCCAAAACCATAAAATGTGCGCAAAAGAAGAAGAAAGAATTAGTTTTGTTTTTTTTTTTTTTTTTTTTTTTTTGGAGTGGGGTCCCAAACAGTAATACAATTTTAGAAAAAGAACTCTGAACTACAGGCAAGGATGGAAAAGGAAAAAGTGAAGAGAAATTCAACCATCTTATCGGGATATATTAACTGTCACATGAAGTAAAACAAGCTGAAAAAGCAAGAAAGACAACAAAATACCAAGGTGTAAAAGTTTCAAGAGGAAAGGATTAGCTTACAAGAGTGCACGATCTTCACGAACATTATTGTCAACTTCTATAAGCTTTGACCCAGCCAAGAGTTGCATAACCAGTCCTGATGTCACAATTGGCGTAATTCCTAACTCCATGACAGTCCCACGGCTTGAGGCAAGAATAGCGCGCATCCAGTAGAAAGGATCACCACCCGTTGTAGAATGTATTCCATAAAGAGGGAGCTGACTACACACCAAGAAGATGAAAAGAGAGATTACTGTATATATCACCTTCTCCCTGAAGGGAATCTTCCTGTCAGCACTTTGAACTTCGGGCAGAAATGCAAGAAACGGCCTGACCAAATGCAGCACTCTAAAGCCTCCACCCATTTTTCACTAGCTGAACCTGATCTCTATTACCTGTATTTGGTATAGATAAAATGCAAATGTAAGCAGACACAAAAAGCGCTTTAAACAGCAAGAAAAGACATCTAGCATAGACATTTTAGGTTATTACAGGAAAAGAATCCAAACCACTTTCAATGGCTATAAAACTCAAGAAACAAAATTTGTCAAAAGAAAGGAACCAACCTACTAAAACTGAATCAGCAAACAAAATTCATACCCCTGCTCGCAATCTTTTGTAGAGAAGAGAATTTAGCTGATAGGATCACATTAACTATGACAGAAAAACAAATTTCACAATCCAATTTGCAAATCATGGAACCCAGAAACTTTAATAATATCAGAGACACAAAACCCACTTCAAAAGTCTAGTTTGAATTAAATTGAGTTATTATACGCAAACATTTTGCAAAAAAGATACCAGCTTTAAAACAGTGAAGAACATTAACAACATCTATGTATCAGTTTTCCAGTTCAATATTAGGAAACCAGCAAAAATATAATTGCTCAAAGCCTAAGACCTTAATCTCAAAAAAAAAAAAAAAGTCTTTTTGTACAATTTATCTCATGCAACTTTAAACAAGAGAGATCAAATACGCATACTTGCATATTCACGAATAAATACCAGAAAAATCATCAGATCATAGAAACTTCGCACCAAAAATCACTCATGAAATTGAGAATGTGAAACAAAACTCAGCTCATCGATTATCGAGCTAAAAATTGCAGAAACAGCGAGAGATCATAGATACTTACAGATCTGGAAAGAATTTTGATCGCTAACAGATATTTTTTCGTTTTTAGAGAGAATAATAATTTTCAAACGGGATCCAAAATTGAATATTTACCTACCCCGTGCTAAATGGATTAACGGGTATTGTAGGGTTTATATTAAAAGTAGGTAGGAGAGATCGGGTCGGGCCCCAAAACCCTTATCTTGTTGGCTTTTGAAATTGGTCCAAGTGGGGTCAGTGACACGGAGCTTTTCCACTGAGAGGGAGACGCGTATAAGAAGTAGTCCACGCTGGTTTTCCAATTCCAACCGGGCAGGTATCAGTGGGCATAATAGACTTTTCCCCTTTCTCTTTGGCGACATTTCGTGGCGGCATTTTAACCAAAATCAAATTAATAGGAATTCTTTTTCATATTTAAACATTTAAAATTTTAACCCAAGGAATTATAGGGGTAATATTTATTTCAAATATGTTGGATAAAGAAATTACTAAAAGGGCAGTTCCAGAAAAATAGCAGTTTGAAACCCTGCCTATTACTACTTTTTTGTTTGCTATACTACCATCTTTCGAAATAAGGATGAGTTTGGTTCGCGAAAAGAAGGGAAGGGGAAAGCGAAGAGGGAGTTGAATATTTTACTTCCATCCAGGGAAGTAAATATAATTACTTTTATTTTATTTGGTTAGAATAGAAGGGAAATAAATATGATTTACCTCTCATTGTTTGGTGGTAAAGTACATGGGGGAAATAATTATTGAATTACTATTATACCCCTAAGACTAATTCATAAAAAATTATAAAATAAAATAGAATTGTAATAAAATAAATACCCTGGGACAAGAGAGTCTTTTAACCCTCATTTACTTCTCAAACCCTCCAAAATGGAGAGAAAAAAAAATCAGAGGTGGAAGGGATCCAATTCCCTTCCACATATACTTCCCCCCTCCAATCACTCCAACCAAACTAAATAAATCACACTTTTACTTCCTATTTTACTTCACCCCCTCTTTTCCTTCCCACTTTCACTCCAACAAAACTCACCCTAAGTTCAATAACTTATAACGATTGGGGGCTTAATTAATACCACATGAATGAAAGGTGGAAAAAAAATATACGTTACGCAAGTATCAAGCAGATCTTTGAATAGCCTTAGGACTAGGAAAACCTAACCTTTCGCCCACGAATTAGCTGCCATAACAGTAATACTAGAGATGAAAATTTTGTCAAGGGGTGGCAATTGCACTTTGAGCCGAAATATTCCCTGGTTTCTACTGGGGTTTCATTCAAATTATAGCACATTAAACAGTCTTAACCATTCTGGAAAATGCAACAAAAAGAGAAAACACATTTGACCACAAGAGAAGAAAAAGCTAAATATTGCCCATCCTTCATTAACCTGTTGTACTAGAAGAATATTACATTCTGCTATGGAAGGACAGAGTAACAAAACCCATTTGCTTCTCAACTTCCACAATCATCTTTACATGTAATGGGAATGTAAGCAAGCTTTCGCAACATTCCCGTCATATGAACAGCAGTGTTTCACTAAATTTATAAAAAAAAAAAAAAAGCAGGTATTAGTTACTTGTTCCTTTTCCTTCTTGTTCTCCAGGTGCCACTTCACATCTTGACATCTCAAAGAAGCTGCACCCCCTACAATTTCACTAGTGACATGTTTGCATAGAAATATTTTTCGTGCTACTACCTAAAAACTGCCACAGGACCAAAAATGTCAACCATTTACGTGTTTTCTAAATCTCAGTCAGGCGGGCAACTTCAGCTTGGCATTGTTTTTCCAACTGCAAAAGCAAATTTTGTCTTAGTCTGTGTACATTAATTTAGAGCCCAACAAAGCCAATCCCATCATAAGAATTTGTAGGATCTTGTTACCTGATAAAGTAGAAATAGAAGAAATCTGCATACAGAGCTGTCTGGAGAAAACCACAGAAACAAGCTGGAAAATGGCAAATTGGGAGAGAAACATCATTCACCAATACAAATTGCAGCGCATCTAGTGAAATTCATCAAAACTTACCTATCCATCGAGTGAAACGTGGCTCAGTGAGATAGCGATAAATCCAGTTCAAGATGTAGAATGCCCGATAAGCCCTAATATCAAAGAAGCAAGACAATAAAACCCAAGAAACAAACAGTGTGAGGATATCAATCTTCTGAGGGAGGTAAATACAAAGCAAATTCAAGCATCAAATAGTGATCCTGTGTGCCACTAGTATAGGCCTTCTAAAGAAACTAACATGCATGACCTTCAATACAAACCTTGGTCATCATATTTCTTGTCAATTTCAAATATCTTCAAGTTACTGTGAATATTGCATCAATACTACATCCACAAAAGGTCGTCCCTAAGTTTGAATTTATGCCTCTGAAAATGCACATGCTAAACAAATGCTAACTCAGAGTCCATGAAAGGAATTCAAACTGTGAGGTATGAGACATAAAGAGACCCTGAGTAGTTCATACTTCACAGTTTATACATTTTTATGTGAACCAACAGAAATTGACGCTATAAGTTAACTGTATTCAAGAAGTGGATGAAGCTCTAACCCCTGAACCAGTTAAAAGCTTCAAAGCATTTGAGCTCATACCAGATTAAATTTTTCAGAACTTTCACAATTTCAGTTAACAGTTCAAATTACCAGAAACTAATTTTAGACTACCAAAAGCCTTAACAATTCTTTTACTCAAGTCTTGTACATCCATGACCCTATACAAGGTACAATAGATTCTTGCAGACTCCATGAGTTCATTAGTTGTTCTAGGTGGTGCTTGCTAGTGACATTGCAAGCAGTTATTTCCTACTCATGAAAAAGATGTTCTTCAATAGAGAGACCCTCTCCACTGTTTTTTAACAAACAAAAACGAAGCCTTAGCCCCAAGAAACTTGAGGTCAGCTACATGAACCAATACAAAACTATGTGTAGTCATTCACGTGAATCCTCTCCCTCTACTTAATTCTATCCATCGTCATACTCTCATCCAAATCTAATAAAGACATATTCCTTCTAATCACCTCCATCCATATTGTCTTAAGCCGGCATTTACCTCTTTCAAACCTATTATGCCTCCATCCTTCAATCCCCCTAACAAGAACATCCCTCAATCTTCTATGTATATGTCCAAACCAACATAAACAGTTGTCTCTCATTTTGTCGTCAATGGATGCCACTCCTACTGTTTTTTAAGGGAAGACAAAATTGAAGCAGACAGAATGGAAGAAACAGATTTTGACGATAATGATAGCTCTAGCTCATCAGGGAACATATTCAATAAATCACCAAAAAATGAGAAAGTGAGATGCTTGGATGTCAGATGCATGGAAGAAACTATTTTCAATGACATTACGGTCCTTTGGGGTTGAAGAATTCAAAGGATTGACATCCACCAAATTTGATTTGTGATTGAACATTCAGTATAATTTTTAACTGTATTGAAAATTGTAATTCCCCTTCAGTTCCTTTTACTATCCCAATGAATTTCTCAAACTTAAATGAATTGAAAAAAACTAAATTTCAAAAGCTAGTGGATTTGAGTTTTAAGTGAATCTATTTTTCTGACTCCTTCGTCAAGCCCATATCCATCAATCCAAATGAAGTGCCAATACACTTATGTCTTTTTCCCAGGGAAGTAGTCATGCCAAAGGAAAGTGAGTATACCCAAGAAAGAAGACATATTGTCCAGTAAGATTGTCCACATTCCCACTTCTTTGCAGTAGAACTAACTGAGGAAGAATTGCAACTGCCTCCAAGTATATTGAGAATGCCCACAATATCTGAAAGAATATCAGGAAGAAAATTAGCAACTATAGTTTTGTTCCAACCAAATAATCATAAAGGGGGTGGGGGGGGGGGGAGATCAGAAGAAAATGTGCAATGTTGACTAATGACAATTTTCTGTTTTAATCTCCAAAAACCAAGTAAGAATAGCGCAACAAGCTTTTTGGTACGGCCCCACATGAATCATCATTACAAATGTCAATTTCAATATGAGTCTGGATACGATTACTCTCCTATTCAGAATGACCAAAGTTTAGGAGCAAACCTCGAAAATCAATTATATATGAAGCTAGCTGAGCAACTACTGCAAGTAAGTAAGTCGTTAAGAATCTCTCCCTCTCTTTCTCTCTCTCAATAACATTGGCAGTTCTTACTTCACATTATGCACGCCACAGCTCATGCAGCGCTTAGAATGTTTGTAATAACATATTAACCCAACAAAGATCCTCAAGAGCAGCGCCATATGCTGTTTTAGTGTTGGGGGGGGGGGGGGGGGGTTAAAAAAAAGCGAAAACAAAACAAAACCTCAAACATGACCAAATGTAACGTGGATAAGAATATGCATTAACAGATTTCAAGACCAATACAGATACATTAAAAGGTCAGTTTCATGACAAACTCTCAAATCAAAAGGCAAAAAAAATACCAAAAGAGGTTGTCAATGCACATTCTACAAACATTTTTCTTAAATAGATTTTTTTAGTGGTGCCAACAATTCATTCCATATGACTACCAGGCCAATGGTGAAAGCGAAGACTAGATATGTTTACAGAGTCTCTATACTTATTGACTGTGAAAATGTGTTTTGTGAGCCAGCATTTTGAAGATGAAGTATAAAGTAAGGGTAAAGCTTCAGGCTCCAGGACCTCGCATCGCAAGGTTGAACTCCAAAAACTGAAAGTTCCACCAATCATCTAAGAAAGCCAAGTCGCATAAAGTTTAGAATCCCCCAATTCCATGAAAACTGATTGGAAAATGAGAAGGCATTTATAAAACCAATTTAACGGCTGTCATTAGTGAATTTGGTTATCAAGTTCCCATCATGAAGAAGCATGTCCCAATTCATATTCAACATTTCAAAGAGAAAGTAAACGAGCAACATAAACTCAATGAGCAATAAGCAAAACAATTCAAAAAGAGAAGAAGTAGATCACAAAGAAGAGTTAATCATACTATTTCCAACCGCTCAGACAGCAAAAAATAATTTTCATGTTGATTTTTCACCATTCTTGAAGAAAAACATGAACCTCCCAAACCAAGAATCAGGCAATTTCTAAAATCAACACATTTTTATTTCAGAAATAAATGTCCCAGCATTTGGAAGACTGGACGTCATTACAAAATTAGATTCTGAACTGCACAAGTCAGTGTCCAAGTTTGCACAAATAGCTAAATGAAAAGCCAAGTATCACTGAAAATAACTAATAAAATTTCAAAAATTAGGAATATTCTCAAGAATTTCAGACTCTAAAAGGAAAGATATAGGAAGAGAAATGTTCTTCAATCCAGATGCACACAAATAAACACAGCAAACTGACCTCCTGAAAAGTGTATTTCTCATGAACAAAGAGTGCCAGGATAAGAGTTGCACCGACAAGAAAGTAATGACGAAATGTGTCAAGTTCACGGTCATATGAGCGCTTCACAACTCGGTGAAACCGCATGCACCAAACAATTGCCAGAGTGCTTCCAATGAATACGAGCTTCATCACGGTATTATACACCGATACGAAATCAGTGAACAAATCCAAATACCGAGCCAAGAACACAATTGCATATAATTCCTGAGTCTTCAACGAAATCCCTGAATAGAACATCAAATTTCACTTTTACCACCACAAAATAAAACAATAGATCTTATTCAATGCATATCTCCATTTATACACACGGTTCTAGAGAATGTTCATTATCAAGTTTTTGGATTTATCAAGTAAAACACAATTATCAGACTGCCCACATCCTCATGATATCAGCTACATCATGTTGATCACCAATACACACTACAAATTTACCTTGATTCAAAAACCATCGGGTATATCTTTTTAATATAGCAAAAGAAAATCCAGTAGTTTCTCTATACCTCATTCATGGACTGAGAAAATTAGAGAACGATCAATGTTTTACCATGATTAGAGATGCTATGCATCTTACAACATAACATGCAGTACCAAAAAATTGTTCAGCAGTAAAGTCTAAACGTATAATGACTAATGAATTTGTTATCTTAAAGAATCATTTCCAAAGATATCCTTGCATGCATATAAGGAAGCATAGATGTGGTGCTATAAAACTTCAAAATTCTCAAAACATTAGATTCCAGAGAACTAGAATAAGCAATAAGGGAGAGAAAAATACCCCCAGAAACACATTTGTGCTCATTCTCAGATAAAAAAGTTTGATGTTTATACAGGAAACTCTTTCTCAAACCCAAAAAGCTATGTGTCTTATATACACAAGAAAAAGTATTCTTCCATTTCCATTTTTCTTTAAAAGATTGAACTGACTCTAGGCATTGTTAATAAAACCTACAATACTCTGTCATTTTAATAATTTTAAGCATTAAGTGTACAAATGCTGAGAGCCAAAGAAACATAGATTTGACAAACAAAATTAAACAAAAATACAAAGCATCAAAATTCTTCTAAGAAAACCAGATATCAACTCTCAATAAAATCATGCATGACCAATAACTAGCATTTCCATACATAAATGTAATAAGAGAGAAAAATGGGATGACTTGTGCATGATTTGGTAGCACAAATGTTGAGGAAAAGAACTAATACACTCAGCAAATGCATTATATCAGCCATCATTTCCAGAGATATAGATGCTCACAAATGAAAAGGCATAGATGTGTTACTACAAATTTATGCTCAAAAGATTAAATTCCAAAGAACTAGAATAAGCAATAAGCTGGAGAAAACCACGACAAGAAACACATTTCTGTACACAAAAATGGGTAAAATTCAAATGTATATGCAGGAAAATCTTTCTCAAGCCCAAAAGTTCAGTGTCTAAGCATAAGCAACTCAATTTAGTTCTACTGGTCAAATAAATCCAAACTACAAAAGTAACTTTTATACAGAACCACTTAAAATGTGTAATTATAAAATGCATACCGATAATACCAATCCTTTTTCCTTTTCCTTTTTTTCCGATACAATTGTATGTAATCTGGTCACTGTTAAACGAAATAAACCCTAGTCTACCCCGCCACTTTAATAATGCAAAGCACCAACACATAAACGCTGAGAACCACAATTCCACCAACAAAATTAAACATAAAATACACAGTATTAAAATTCTTCCAAGCAAACCAGATAACAATTATGAATAAATTTATGCATGAAAACACATAGCACTCAAACACAATACAAAAACATGAAAATGGAGAAAAATGGCGTAACCTGCACATGATTTAGTAGCATAAATTTTGAGAAGAAGAACTAGCATGCTCAACAAATGCGTCATGTCACCGACTAATCTGAATATATTCATTTTTGCGGCGGCGCCGGAGCAGTGAGAGCGACTGAATTCGAACCTGAGATTTGTAGACAGAGAGAAAGAGAGGGAAGTGAATTCTGGAATATATAGAAACAAAGGTTGAGCTATGGAGGTGGAAAGGGTTTTAAAACTTCTTACTTCTGAGAAACGCAATATAATAATACTATGGGGGGCCGCCGTTGAGGGATGTGGGGTGGAGTCTTGGAGAAGAAAGTTGACGTGGCAGTCGAGAAAGTTGGTTGCGTCGATGACTTCGGGTTGGCTTCTGTCACTGGTCTGTTTTTTCTTTTTCTTTTTCTTTTTCTTTTTTTTTTTTTTGGGCTAAGTACGGGTCTCTCGTTTTTCCTCAGTTTGGGAAATTTGTGAAATTTATTACAGAGGAGGGTGTAATTTAAAATTCTATTTTTTATTTTTTTATTTGTCTATTTTAATTAAGATATTTATCTTTATTTATTTATTTTATTCGTAAATTAAAATGCTATTAATTGTTATTTTTTCACAAATATCTTTCTTTAATATAATAAGTATTATTCATTTATAGTGAGAAATTGAAGCAAATTAAATATGTTTACTACCCATAAAACTTTAAAATTTGATTACTCCTTGATAAAAAGAAAAATTTTGTTATGATAAAATAAGAAATATTAATTAATTAATTAAAAAATCTTATTTTTCTTAAAACTTGTGAATCGATTAAAATAGATAGATAAAATAAGACGAATGGAGTACAATATTACTAATTTCGTAGATAATAATTAGATTTATTTTATATAGGATAAAAATTTTATTAAATTGTAGTTCGATAACAAGAAAATTAGTCAATTTAATTTAATTTTTTTTTTGTTTTAGAGAGTTAGTTTTCTTTTCTTTATTTTCAACAAGTTAGGTCCCTAACTATTTTTTTTTTTTTACTGTAATGGTCCTTTTGGCCGTTTTCATTACTATCACTATCAAATGAGAAAAAGTAATTTCGGTATTTCACTATTTATTTTAAAATAGTTAATTATTAATGAAAAATTTATCGATTCAATCCATTAACATTTATTGTTTGGTAGTTAAAGTCCTTTTTTTTTTTTTTTTGCTTTTTAGATATTATTTTTTTTATCTAAAAAGTTGAAAAAAAGAAAAGGAACCAAAACCATTAAAAAATAAAGTTAAGAGATTAAATTGACCAATTTTCTATAGAAATACGTTGAACCCTAAACTCTAAACCATAAACATAAAGGAGGAGGGAAAAAAAATATATTAAATTCACTTGAAACTAACATATAGGACCATAAGGTTACAAACCTTCTTTTGCGAGGATCCGTGGTATCGTAGATACATCTAAACTAAAGCTATGTTACCTAATTAAGTCGATCATAAGTACATAGGTCTTCCCAAAATAATAAATAACACAGTAATAATATATATTATAATTTATCAAACAAAATCAGGCTACCAACAAATAGGAGAAGTAATATTCGAACCCTTTGCAATACATGCACTTTAGAGGCATCATGTAAAAGAAGGACTGATATATGTGCCCTCAAAGTCAACTTTTATAGTCATTACTTCTAAATTAGTCATCCTATGGACAAAAAAATCTCATAATATAGCAACATCAACTAGTTTTACAATAGCCGCTGCATCATAAAGTAAATGGTATAAAAAAAATAACTTAATAAATAAACTGTTCAAGTACCATGTTAACTTGATATTGTTTACTATTTAAAATTTATAATTTGGGATTTCAGGGTTTAAGTCTGAGGTTTATGATTGTAGGATTTTAGTGTTTAGAGTTTTAGAATTTAGGATTTAAAGTTTTTAGGATTTAGAGTTTACAATTTCTAGGATTTAAGTATTAGCGTTTAGGGTTTTGGTGCATTAAGGTTCAGGATTTAGAGTTTTTAGTAATTAATTTAATTTTTGTAAAACAATTGAAATATACTATTTAAATATATTTATGGCTTATTTTTTTGTATTGGGAGTATTATACATACCACCGTTAGTGAGATTGTAAAAAAAGGACCAAAATTGACAAAAAATAATAGTTAAGGAATCTAAAAAAAATTTAAAAAATAAAATAGATCTCAATTGCCAAACAATAAAAAGTTAAAGGATTGACTTGATGAGTTTTTCATTAGTAAATTGGCTATTTTTTAAATGAATAATGAAGTATCAAAATTCTCTTGCTGATATGACGACGACATTAATAAAAACGGTCAAAATGACTATTTTAGTTTTTTTTTTAATATAGGACTCAACTAATTGAAAATAAAGAAAAGAGGCTTAACATTTTAAAATAAATAAATAAGGGATTGAATTGGTTAATTTTCTTTCACTACATATGTCCTTCTATTTTTCTTTTGTAATAGTATAAAATTATTTTTAAAATATTTTATTTGAAATTTAATTTTACATACTTAGTTTATAGATAAAGAATGATTAATTTCAAAATATTCATCATTATTATATTAGTTTCAAAACATTCATCATTATTATACAAATGACAATGACATAACAAAAATTCTAATATTTATGATGTTTTCAAATAAAAATATTAAATTATGCTCGTTAAAAATAAAATTATTTTAAAATTTAGAAAAAAATCAATTAATATTATTATTTAATGAAATAATGTATTATAAGAGTATAATGAAAAACTAAGTGTATTATTAATTTCACAAAAATCATAAATAATTTTTAAAAATAAAAAATAGATATTTTGAAACTTTATTTTATAAGGGATAAGAGAGGTGATAGTTAATTAATTAATTATTTATTTATCAAATGTAATTTGTAAATTGAAATTATTAAAATATATATTTTTCCATTAAATATTCCGATAGCATATCTCTTTTTTTAAAATTTCCATTTTGTCCCTTTGTCCAAGTTTTCCAAATTTTCTATGTGCTTTTAGCCTTTTAGCCAAGATTTATTGAACAAAGTTGAAAAGGTGTGGACTTTCTTCTCACTGGTGCGGGTAGAAATTACAGTGATTACAAATGGTAACTATATAAATAGCTGTCCTTGAATGGATGAAGGGAAGGAAGAGTTGTGAGCACGCAAAAACTCTCATCTTGGAAACACAAAAAGGAATACCAAAGTCACCACATCATCTGTTTTCCCGGTCATTTCCGTTTATTATATATATAGATTTATGTAATCGTAGCTGTTAAGTCTGTGTGGTAAAATTTTTCACTGGAAGTATCAACTGCTGCAAGATGGGGTGCGCTGGATCGCGTGCCAAACAAGAAGGTTTTTGTTACTCTCTGTTTATTTTGCTTCTTGATTTTGAATGCGCAAAAGGGTCTGCAACTATTTCAAATTCTTGCATCTATTGTTGATGAATTTGGGTTTCTTGAATTTTATTAAAGTTGACTTTCTTGCTCAGAGGAGTTTGTATGGTGTTTTCTTGAGATTTTCGTTATTGATTTTGTGCTAATGTGACTATAATTCTGCATTTTGTTAGTGATGAGTTTTTATTGATGGTTGGGTTTGCTATAAGAAATGGGATATTTTGAAATGTGCATGCTTCTTGTTCATGTTGATGAATTCCTCTGTTATTGTCTTTGTAGCTGCAATGCTGTAGTTTGAGTTCTAAAAACTTCATGCCTTGTATTTTATTTTTTTTTTGTGTTGTTTTTATATTTGCTTTCGGTTTTAGGATTTGAAACGGCAAATAAATTGTCAAGGTTTGGACGGTTTTTATTGCAAATTTATTTCGGAGATATGGTAATTGAGCACATGTTTCATGCAAAATTCTGGTTCCTTGTGGATGTGGATAGACTATTCCTTCACCTCGCTCAACATGATGGTTTCTATTTTTTCTTTTACTGTTTCAAAGTTGTCATTAGGATATCTGTAGGGTACTTGAAGAACATAAGAAATTCCATCTCTTGTTTACTTTGTCCCTCGGAATAAGAGATCTTGTATTTCTTGGTTGGAAAATCATTAAAAGCCAACCTGGTAGTTTGAGAACTTTTTGGAGAAGTTGATAATTGAGGAATTACATTAAATTTTAGTAAATAGTTGAATGACTATGGATTGATCTTTCTTGTGAGACAATGTATTTATTTTTAATTGTTTCTTTTGTGGATAAAGATGAAAGCTAACAGAATGCCAGGTTTGATTTTAAAATCAAATTTGCCCTGTTCAAGTTTTGTTTGTGGGAGAAGGGACATATGAGGTTTTCACTTACATCTTACACTATCCTTCAAGTCGTGTTTTCTCCAGTGGAAATGGAGGGCATGGTGGTAGCTGATCTGAAATATGGTAGAACTGCTTTTCAGAAAGCAGTAGATGCGATGCGGTTCTTAATATGAAAATGGAGTTACTAAAGTTACAGAGAGAGTGTTTTTCCATTTAAAAATGTAGATTCTGAAGTTAATGGAGAGTATTCTTGCATTGTTTATAATTTTGCATTGAATAAAAAATGAGAGCATAAACAATTTAGCATACTGCCTGCACTTCTTGAACTGATTACTTTTAGAGATGCCATTTCAGTGCATTTATTATGGAATTTGGGAATCTCTTTGGCTACATCTTTTGGTGGCCTTGAGGACTGAATAAAAAAATAGAAGTGAGAGCTGGAATGAGTTATTTTACCTTGCAATTGTGCCAGTTGCTCTTCTTTATACAGAAAAGGGGAGGTAAAGAAGTAAAAAAGTGATAAATTGGTATATCTAAGCTTGCCTGGGATTCTAAGGTCTCTTGTTTTGAATCATCAGAATCGTATGCACAAATTTTAACAATTACATGAAGAATGAATGTTGAAATAGAATAGAAAGAATTGCTTTCTGTAGAAAAAGATATGGATAATGATATAGAAATGCTGCCAGAGAACTGCTACCTCCTTCTTGATACTGCTAGCACTTATACAAACTTTAGTTTCACCCCCTTCCCTGCATACTCACACAAAATAAACATTTTTCTGCTCCATTAAATTCTTGGCCCTCTCGCAAATTAATAAAAAACTATCTACCCATCTGTATACATGCATCTCCTCTTCATGGATAGGTGAACTGGCGAACATCCCTTACCAGAATTTTTTATGCATCATCCTATTTCCTCTCTCTTTTGTTTTTATCTTTCTTTTCCTATTCTTGTGTGATTGTCTGTATTTTTATTTTATTTTTTGTTTTGCTCTTCCTTTGGGGTTGGCGAGAAGTTCATATACTATAATCTGTTGATAAGGTATTCCCTACACTGACACATCACGGATTTTGAATAGTGTGTTGTGAATCATGTGGTCATGTTGCTATTTCATGGATTGCTAGGCAAGTTCGTAAAGACTTGTAGTATGTGTTGGCTTCTTATATTGTTGCCTGAAGCTTTCTCCATTTGTCACTTCATTAACTAATCCAATATTTCTCAAAGAAGTTTTGAGTGAAACAATTCTTGTGCTTTACCTAATTGGATAACAATTTGAACATTTTATCGGCCAACCTCATACAACTCTCATCTATCATCTAGTAACCTTATCTTATTTCTCTCTGGGAGAATTTTTGAAATTTAGGTCTATATGCAGGAATAGCTTTGTTACACAAATTCATGTTAATCTTGTAGAACAATTGGATGCTTATTTTATCAGGAGTTTTAGAAGTTGTGATGGATATCTATTACACATTTATAATGCTTAATAAATATGTCTACTATTATCTGGGTAAAAATGCATCTGCTGAGCATTTGGACAATGTGAGAATCACTTAGTGTCATAAATTCAAGGTAAATTACTTATTGTTGTGGTAGTGGAAGATAGATAACTTTGAGGGATTTCAAAATTTAGTTCCAGTCAGTCCATCATTTGCTTGATAGAATTGACATCATGGATGGTGAGGGTTCAAAGTGTGAACTTCTGAAGATGATAAATCTGTATGAAGTAATAGTCTTTATGATAGATCTGGGTTTTAAGACTGGAAAGTACAGTCTTTGTGGTTAAATACCTTGAGGAATGGATAGTGAAATTATAAGGCCAAGGACTTGTAATCAATTTCAGTTACAGTGAAGTATCAAGTTGTATGGTGCTTCCGAAATACTGTTTCTTTATATTTTGAAGCTTATTGGTCTGTGCATAGGACGAAAAAAATTGATCCCCATGTTGATTCTTCAATATACTTCTCTTTTGATACATTAAAAAATGAAAATTTTAAATTTCTTTCATGTGTTTGAAGCATTTTTGAAGGTGTTATTTATCTATTTGAGTGCAGAGACTGTGAAGAAAATTCGAAAGCCAAAGCCTTGGAAGCATTCAGAGCCAATAACAAGGGTGCAGCTTGTACAGATGCGCGATGAGTTTTGGGATACTGCTCCTCACTATGGTGGCCGCAAAGGTTGTCTTCATGCACGATCAGTTTCTCAGTTTTATCTTAAGTACTCTAAATCAATAACTGAAGTTCAAATTTTGAATAAAGGGAAAATAACTTGGCCATCAAATTCATTAATTCTTCCTGTAATATCTATTGAGAGTTATTTTCCCAGCATACAGAAATAAAGTAATTATGATAGTGTCCCTGTTGAAGAATGCAACACAGCAGTAATTATCATCTCTTATCTTGTTTGGATTTGTAAAGTTGATGGAAGGTTAGACACTTTTAAGGTTTTAGAATTGTTCGAGATATTGTCAGAAATTAAATTTCAGAAGTTTGATCTTTTCATGGCCTTGTCTAAGACTTTGTTTCTGATGAAGTTTCTCTATCATTTCTATTTGACTTGCCGATACCTTGTTATTATCCTGTTAATTTTTTGTCTGTGCTTTTAGATAATTTCTCTGTTAAATATGCTTGCCTATAGTTCTGACTTTGCTTGAAGTAGTTCTCTTTGTATTATATGGTATGAAAATAGCTGAGAGTTTGATGAGATCAGTCACTTTGCTTGTAGTAGCTTACTTTTGCTGTGAGTTTGTTCCATTATGAAAACTCTGCTCTCTCTGTTCTTAGACTGTATATAAGTGGATTTGTGGTTTATTATTTCTTTATGGCCTATATGAGTTTGCGGACTGAATCTATCGTGATGTTTCATCTATACTTTCATGTATTCATGACTTGCAAGCATAAGTTTGCTCATTGTCTAGGTTACAATTTTTAAGCTTTATTCTAGAAGGAATTGAATACCAAACTGCCAGGACTTACGCTTGATGTAAATCTTTTGTGATGGAATTCAAAGAACACCTCATTTTCTTGTTTGTCAGCTTTTATATTCAATTTGCTAACCAGTAATCTTGACATATAGTTCAATTCTTGTCAGGGAACTGTTGAGGATGCCTCATCCTCCTCCTTGTATTTCTTCTTTTATGTTTTAAAAAATAAAAATCTTGTCAGGCTAGTGTTATTATTTGTTTGTTCGGAATAAGATTACATAAAAATCATCCACATATCAAGACTAATATTAGTCCCATATACTAAGGTCTCCAAGAAAGTTCACAACTGAATTTAGAATGGGAAGGATAATCTTTGTTTTCCCAACTGAACCAAATAGGCACTAGACCCTTTGACCAAAAAGGTCTATTTGTCTTTTGCTTGGAGGTGGTTTTATTATTAGCTTAAAGTGTGTGAAAAACATATATATATTATATTCCCTTTCCTCCCCATTTGGAGTTTAAAGGGGAAATAGTGGTACATGCTTTGTAGCATATCTGCGATTGATAAAGATCTTGATTTCTCTTGCTGTGCCTTCATTCTTCTTGGGTTATGTGGTACTTTGTGAAGTGAATTTATAGGGAAAAAAGAAAAACATGTTGTAAGAAATTTTTGCCTCCTTATCAGAGATCTGGGATGCACTTCGAGCTGCAGCTGAGGCGGATTTGACCCTAGCACAAGCAATAGTTGATAGTGCCGGTGTTATTGTTCAGAACCCAGACTTAACTATCTGTTATGATGAGAGAGGTGAGTAATCCAAGCTTCAAATTCACCACTTGACTTTCTTTTAGACCCAGTCCCAGATCTCTGTTCAGCTTTTAGAGTTACAATTGCAGGTGCCAAGTATGAGCTACCCAAGTATGTGTTGAGCGAACCCACTAATCTGATCCGCGAGAACTAAGGAGAGAAGCAAGCATGGTATCGGACTGTGGCTGTAAATCGTGTATATTACATTATTCTCATTTCGATCTAAGTCCCAAATCCAAATTAAATTCCCATTGGCTCTCCGCGTTTTGATTCAGAGTAAGAAGCTCTTCTTGACAGTGCTGCCATTTGGTGAACAAAAAATTGCTGTATATGTTGTGGATTATACTTTTCAATATGTCAAGACTGAAAATTTCTCCTCAAAGACTAGGTATATACACATCAATTATCTTCTGCTGGCAATTTTTCTTTGAGAATTTCATTTGTTCCTTGTGATGAGGCATTTCCGGTTAGTAAAGTTGAGGAAGCAGCACTTATCACATGGTAAAAATGTTCTATTGTTAGTCCAGGACTTAACCCTGCAAGCTTTTCCCCCATGTCTGATACTTCTGCTTTTTACTTTAACATTCCTTACATCCATAAAAAAAGCTTCTTTTCTGGCAGAGAAAGTTCATACCTCTACCATTGAGTCCACAAAAACAACCATTAAATGATTCCACCAATTGAAGAAATTACATAAAATTGGGCATTTGTTTGAGTTATTTATATATTGCTCCAAGCATGGGATCGTTCCATGTAAGAATTATATTTTAACCAACCAAACTATCAAGAAAATTAAAATCAAACATTAAATTTTATGGTGATTTAGCTTCTGTAATAGAAGTATTCCATATGGGTTGTTTTTTTTAATGTATAACAAGAACAAGTAAAGGTATTATTTCTTGTACTATTGAGTTCTATTATAATATAATTTAATTGATCGTGAATATATTTTTTACTCGTTTTTTCTTTTTCAAAACTAAGCAGAAAAAAAAAGCTAATATATGTTTATTCGATTTATTAATTTCTGAACATACAAAAAACATAAATGGCATTTTTGTTTTTACTGTGAGCTTTTTTGCCTTAACATTACATCAAATTTGTCATTTACATGTAACTAGAAATTTAACAAAAATTATGATTTAAATATATACGAGCCAAATTTTCTTGGAACCTATGGGAATTTACCAGCCATTTTATTGGGTAGTAGGCGACGGCGGCCGCAAAGGTGCATGTGAGCTGTGACCGGCGGCGGTGGGTAACGACTTGCTGTAACAAAACTGATGGGCATGCCATTTTCAAGATTAGAAATTCAAGAATTTGATTTGTAAATATTATTATTATTATTAATCTCAAAAAGCGAAAAAGAAAATAAGACCTTTGGAACATATCTCCAAGATATTGTCCCTTTGGAACTAGACATTTGCGAGCTTTTTCCAATGAATAAAAATGATGGTTTCCACCTTATTATGTTTAAAGGTCAAAAACCCTATGTTATATAGCCTAATTATGG
This sequence comes from Voacanga thouarsii, assembly GCA_026120185.1. NCBI lineage: Eukaryota > Viridiplantae > Streptophyta > Magnoliopsida > Gentianales > Apocynaceae > Voacanga > Voacanga thouarsii. The sequence goes on along the minus strand of JANUWF010001364.1, from coordinate 343,664 downwards.
ACATCCAGGCTACCCAATAATTAATCAAGGAGACATACTTTAACAAGTATTTTCATTCATGTTGTTGAGACAAGTTTTGCACATGTTTCCTTCACCATTTTGGGTCCATGCCATATAGAGTTTCCCATATGTTCTTTATTTTCAAGGGATTTTGAATTGATAGCTACTTGATATTTCTATTATTATGATAACCAAGTTTTTGGATTGATTGATTCACTATAGAGATCTTGAATTTTTCATCATATTAGTTGTTTTCAATTATCTTTCTCTAATCATGAGAAACTTATGAATATAAATTCCTTTTGAATAAATTTGATAATTATATTAATAAAATTTTATTTTTACTATCTCACAAGGTTTAACTTAATTAGTCGTAATCCTCATAATATGCTCGTACTATGAGTTGATAATCGTGTGTTCGAATTCTATTTCGTTCAAATATTCTTGTAGTTAAAATCAAATCGAAACCAATCAATTAAGATATATCTCAAATTTATTTGACCTATCAAAATCGTGAAATCAATCTCAAATTTTATTCTCACTTGAGTTTGGGATCAATTAGAGGGCGGGGTGGTGTACTTTCTTGAGGTGTTTAGTTAATTATGCACTGCTTTTTGAGGTGATAATTACTGTTTTCCTCTGTTTATTGCCATATCTTATCCCACAGTAACAAATGATTATTGCAGCAGATGAAGGCAGTTTAGCGCAGCCTACAATTCATTAGTTCACTTCCTGTTAATGATTCATCAAAAGTTGCACAAGCCAAAGCTGAAAGCACATGTTAAGTTGTACAATACAGACTCTTCTTTTTACCCCCATCCTCTCCTTTTCTTCTGCTTTTTTAGCTGAGTTAAACTGCTAAAGCTTTTACTGCAACTCAAGTAATATTCTAAAGATTCTGCATGGGTTTTTTATATGGTCCCGACCTGCAAAGTTGCAGACTTCTTCTCAAGATTGAGAACACATGAAATAATGAAATTATCTGTTTGAAGTTTTCATGAACTAAGCGACAAAACTTGAGTGGTCCATCTTCACTTTCTTCTGATACGATCTCCATCCATGGAGAATCCAAGAAGACCTCCCCAGTTCAATAATTACGCTTCTTTTTCTTCATTATTTATAAATCGCAATATCATTCAAGCAATCAAAGCAAGGAGAAGAAACTATGCATACTCATTCCCCAAAATTGATATCTATTTCCATTTCACAGTTTACTTGCTTCATTTCTTGGTTGAGCCCTTGTCAAGGTTATATATCTATATTCACTAGCAGAAGTAGAGTTAAAATTTGACATTTTTATTTTGAACTCTATGAAAACAAGATTCAAGAAGAAGAGGGAATTTCAATGTTTGAAAGTAACAATGAAGATGGAGATGAATTTGATAATAATATGGGGCAAGAAGGAATTGACCATTTACAAAACATGATGGAAAGGTGAAATGATTCACCATTCTTTGTAGTCACTTCCATGTCGGAAGTGCTGACAAATGAAATTGGAAGTTTTGCAAAGTAGAAGGAATGTACATTCATTTTCCTTTTCGAGATTTGATTTTCTTATCCTTTTCTTTGTTGGTTAGAATCTTTGCCCAGGCTTATCTATATTATTACTCCATTCATACATATTAAAATTTAAAAAAATGAGATGACTTTATATTTTTTCTTCATAAAATACTCTTATTTAAATGTCTTAGAAATAAGAAAAAAGAGGAAAGAGAAAAAGAGAATAATAAATAAGGACAAAAATATAAAAATAACTTTAAAACCTCCTTAAAAAGTTCCAATAACTTATAATTTAGGATAATAAAAATAATCTTTAACGACTTATATTATGATACAGATAGAGTATTTGATATTCTTATTTATCCAAGAAAGGAATATCAAAGGTTATATTCTTTTGTGATTCAATGGATTTATATGCTTTATTATTCTGTAATAATTATGTACAAATATTATATTTCGTATTTTAAGTAACAATTAATCTTCATATATATATATATATATATATATATATTGTAATAATTAAAATAATTACTCAACTATCAAATATTGCCGATATTACTTCTAAGTAGCTGAAAACCCAAAACTAAAGAGGGATTTTTGTTTAAAAAGAAGGGTTTTTAAGGAAAGAAATATCAAGTTCTTAATTAGAAAATTCCCTTAACATCAATCCTATTTGGGTGAGTTGAAAGGTGGACTCTCGTGAGAAACATATATCTCTATATATGTCCTTGACATAGATTGATGGTGTTAGGACTGAAGATGCTTTGCTTTTTCAGAACCTGAACACAAACAGAGGTGAGGACACCAAGAGTTTGGAATTTTGCATTTTTGGACATTTTCATTTTACTAATTTCTACTTCCATCATCCCTTTTTTCTTAAAAAAGTATTTATGTATATCAAGAATAGAGTCGCAATTTAAACTTCGAACTTATTATATAGATAATCATCTAACTAATATATATATTAAAGAATTTTGTAAACGATTAGTACATTTTTTTTGTATTTCACATAATTTTTTGTATTATTTGTTTCATTTCTTTGGTGAAATTAGACCAATGATGCATACATTGTAGTATGAAGTTGGAAAGGTTTGAATCCTCCCTCTCTCTTCTTTCTCTCCCAAACCCATTCTTTCTACCTTGTTCATCGTCTTCTCCCTTATCGGCGTTCCTTTGGCCAGACTTAGGCTCTGGCGATTGCCAAAGAGTTTAGATCTTGGTCAAAACTCTTTTTTTTTTCTGTCTTTTTGATTATTTCTTCTCTTATTTTGTTCTTAAATCACTTTTTTTTTTTTTACTTGGTCAAGATCTAACACTTACTCGCATGGATCTTTTCTCCAATTCCTACTTCGTGGTGTTCATCTTTTACCTAACGTTAGTTTGGACCCAATATCAACTACGCATCTCTTTTCTAGACTATTTTCAAAATTGTTATTACGTTCAAAATCTTTTAAATAGATTTTTACGTTTACTATTAAAGATGGCGATCGAAAATTTAAAAATAAATTTTTATATATTTTGTTTTCTTTTTTGTTTTTTGCAGTCTATGGGAGAAGTTTTTCTCAGTGATCGAGGATGTAAACCATTTGTGTAACTTGTTCTTCTTCCTTGTTTATAAATAAATGATGTTATTTAGGAAAAAAAAAAAAGAAAAAATGGTTTGAATAAAGAACCGTGAACGCTATGCAAAGAGGGGAATGTATAGTAGTAGGTGGAAAATGTCATCGTTCTTTGATAATGTGCCAAATGACAAAAATGAATGATGTGAAAACACATGCATTTTGCAGGTTCCCTCCAACGGCTACATTCCTACACATATCAAAACTAGCTTCACACACACACACACACACATATATATATATATATATATATATATATATATATATATAAAAGAAAAATACCACATGGATGTGAGCTGTTACATGATGCTATACTCGTATTTACTATTTATATTTAAAAAAGTGAATAAAATATTTTTTTTATTTTATAATATAAAACGTTTTAAACGTATATAGAATAATTAAGAATTTTAAATTTTATATAATTTTAAAACTAAACTTTCAAAAATATCTTTAATTAAATCTTTGTCTTTTTTAGTAATTGGAAATAGTTTGATCATAGTTAGTAAAAAGAGAGAAATTGGAAGGAGGGGTAGAATAGAAAAAAATAATAATAAATATTTATAGAATTTTATAAAATGATTTATATTATGAAAAACTTTTTAAATTTAAAATGACTTATATTGTGAAATGGAGGTAATATATTACAAATTATGTTATAAGTAGATCATTCATTTAAATAAACTGGTTTCAAAAAATTGTTAAAATTATTTTCAATAATTCTTATTAAAAGTGCGATATGAAATTAATAAATAACATTATATATACAAATAATATTGTGGAAATTAAAATTTTGAGATTATATTAAATAAGCTTAACGAGTATGAATCTTTGTGCTTCCTCATTTTTCTTTTTGCAATTTCTTTATATTATTTTTTTATCTATAATTTCTTTTAGTGTACTTTTATAATTTGGCGTTTAATTTGTCACATGGTTTTGTTTCTGGATTTCTCCAATGAAACCGTTGAGTTCATTTAATACAATTAACTTAATTACCTAAAATATTAATATATTTGGCTTGAATAGGTTCTTTTATAATTAATTACTAATTACAATTTAATAATGCAAACCAATCAATTGGAGGGAGGGGGGGGGGGGGGCATCACATTTAATTTTATAAATAATTAACATATAACATGTTTTTATTTTCAAATGAATCAAAATCTATATATCCTTTGTTCCAAAAAAAAAAAAAGTTCCTTTTTGAAAGATAAAACAGAAAACATATGATGAAAAATAGTAGTTTATATTTATTGGTAGTTGTAATAAAAGCTTGCCATTATTTTATACAGAGAGAGAGGGATATCGAAAATTTTTAGATACACGTATCGAATATTTTAAATAGTTATACTATATATAGATAAAATTATATAAAGAAAGATCAGGGAATATTCTCCATTTGGAAAAGCTTCTCCAATATTGCACTTATTGTGTATGCTAGCTCATGCCATAAAAGTTTCTTGAGAAATATGTACTTCCTTTGAAATTTAAGGTACAACCAAGCAAGGCAAGGCTGGTGACCTAATTGCACTGTTCCCCTCTCTGTTTCTGCCCCCAACCATTGATTGATTTTAGTGAGTAGTCCACCAAATATTGAAATGGACATCCATTCTATACTTTTTACAAATTCTAATTTGAATCCCCAATCAAACATCTTTGGTCCCACATGATTCATATTCCATTTGGACAAACATATACTCAAAAGACCCTATTCTTTACCTATTTTTTGGACTATTACTTATTAGATTTGTTGAATATTAAAAATGGCATTCATTATTTATAATAAAAGCTTATATGAATTAATTATTCATTTTTTTAAAAAAAATAATAAAGAGAAAATATATTGGCGAATTTGCGAGTTCGTGTATAAATAATTTAACTGACAAAAATAAAAATTGTATTTTGATATGCGTTTTGATAATTTTTCTTATGATATTATGTATACTTTTCTTTTTGCATAATAACATTATGAAAATGAAAGAATTATTAGCATGTAACATTTGGATAGAGATGAGAATCTCAATTTAAAAAATTATTATTTTATATATTTTTATTTTTTATAAATTATCATATACTAATAATTATATTCTTTTTTTAGTTTTACACATTAATTTCTACCTTACTTTACATATTTAATAATTTTTATTATATTTCTACAAATCTAACTCAAAACATAATTGGATAAGAATTAATTAAGATAAATTTATTTAAATATAATAATATAAGATCGAGGTACGATTAAAAATAAAATATGACGATATGATATATTTTATAAAATAAAAATATTTTAAAATTAAAATAAAATTTAAAAATTTCAATCTAAATAAACGTCAATCGATCCACCTACATCTTTAGAATTTAAATGCCTTCCATTCAAAAGGATGAAGAAGTAATCGTCCTTTAGGGGAGGAGTTAGGGATTCATCCGTTTTCTTGCCAAAGGGTCGAGTTCCTAAGCAATCTTGTCACTGGTGAGTCCGCACCATAGGTCTATAGTTTCGCTTTCCCCACCCATTCCTCACAGGCCCCATCTGGTTATATGTATATATTTGAACGGGGTACTTTCTCTCTCTCAATAGTCTCTCTCTTGCAACGGTTCGAATCTCACTCTGGTAAGCAAGCACACCACTGTGTTTGTGTACAAACTACAAACTCTCACCCTCAGTATTTGGTCCTCACTCTGCAAATAGAGCTCATTTAAATTGATATATTTATCTATGTGCTGTACTCAAGTAAAGGAGCATTGTGAACAGTAGTTGTAGTACTTCGATGATGTTTGTAGCATCTTCTATCGTTTTCTGTATAGAAACCCTGGTGAAATTCATGTGAAAGGATGGCAAAAGAGATCTGGGATTGTAACGGAGACTTGAGAAAAAGGTGAGGAAAATGAGATTTAATGATGGAAACGGGTCACTTGCCTAAGCAACTAGTATAAATCAAGAATTAGTTGCCTCTATGATTCAGGTGAATGCAGTGTTCTTTCAACTCCCCTTTCTTAAGTTTTCTTATTCTTGTCGTTCTTTCTTGTGATTTTCTTATCAACTTCGGTTTTTCTTAACACCTTTTGACGAAATTCAACGACCCTTTTAGCTACGAAGCTAAAGAGAGATAAAGGCACCGCCTTTGGAATTGGTTTATGCCAAAGATTTTGGAAATAACTTGTGCTCTGCCATACTGCGACTGTTGCATGTTCTGTTTTTGTCCTAATTAATGTTGCCTCTTGGTGAGTGGCATATTATCCAGTTTTGGCAAATATTCTTTCTGCGATGAAGTGACACTTTTGAGATTTGTAGCTGTAAAGATTAGATTTTTGAACATCAACTTTGGTTAGTTTTGGACTGTTGCTGTGTACTCTTGGTTTTGGAAGTTGGGGTTTGATCCTTTGGGTGGCAAATGTTCTGTTTGAAGGGCTTCTATGTTAAGCATACTGGGAAGTCATTATTGGACTCGAAGTGCTCATTCTTGCTGGTATTGTTGTTATGTTGAGATCTCTATTAGTGTATGCTGTGTTGTAAGAGATTTTTGACTGAAGGATATTTGTTGTCTTGGGTTTCAGAATTATTTAATTGAGAAGCCATTAGTGGGATTTATTTAGCATGTTTCAACAGTTTTGGTTATACTAGTGGTGCCACAATTGATGCTGTAGATTAAGAGAATGAGGATTATGATGATATCTTGGCTTAATTCAATAAAATTTCTCGTGTTGGATCTATATATGTACTGACCATGACCAGGGTTGTTCGTGACCGGATACTTAAGGATGCAAATGGTAACATTAATGATCACCTCCGTAATCATATACATTTGACAAACTGTATTCATCTGAAGAACATGCATAAGCATAGCCCATTATTGGCTGATAAGTCTCTTATGAGAGACCTTGTTGTCCTTCAGAGGACCAGGTCTTTGAGAGATCCTTCCACTAGCCCTCCCTCATGGCAGTCTCCTTCAGTTATTGATTTGCTTCTTAGAAGAGGGGAAACGGAGGCAGTAATAGGGAATGGGAGGAGGAGTGTAGGCATTGAGCATCTAAGGGATGGTAGAGGGATGGTGGGAAGCTCACCATCTGTAGCTGATGAACCAACATCTAAAATGACTCCTGGTGATGTAAGCAGGAATATGAATGAGGCAGCAACAGTAAGTGACCGCAGTAGCAAGAGTGGGGCTCGTGAACATAGAAGAGTTAAGAGAGAAAAATCAAGCTGGGGGAATCTTGGTACTGAACTTGTGGCTGAAAATAATGAACCTGAGCTTGCAGGGGATGGATATAATATGGTATATGGCGATGTTTCTAGAAGCTCTGGAATGAAGGATAGGATCATCAAACAGAAAGGGAGGCAAAAACAAGATGATCACATCAAAACGCTGTCTGATCAGTTAAATGAGGTACGGGGAGACAGTGATGATGCAGCTTCATCTCATGCGCACGTACATGGGAGACATTCCCAAACTGAAAGATATGCTGAAGGGGCAACAGAAGTGCCTAAACATGGAATTTCCAGTGGTCTGAATAGGGGGAAGAGGCGTAAGTTCCGTAGCACGAGAAGGAATCGTGCCTCTGTAGGTTCTCGGCATGCTAGCGGCCAAAGTGAAATGTCTGTGGCATCTAACTCATTAGCTCAAGGTGCAATACATCAGAAATATCGTACAGGGGAGGGAGATGAATATGCAGACCAGAATCTCACTAGGGCTCCCAGAAATGGGTGCGGCATTCCTTGGAACTGGTCAAGAATTCACGATAGAGGAAGATCCTTTCTTGATATGGCTGGAAGGAGCTTCTCTTGTGGTTTGTCTGACTCTAAGCTTAGGAAAAGTGATCCTGTTCCTCAAGGAAGCACTGTTCCTGATATGCCAATGATGTCCGGGCAGTCAAGCTCATCTACAAGATCAGATGCTGAAGCATTGCCACTACTACTTGAAGCTTCTGGATCGCAGGGAAGCACAGATAATGCTGCTTGGTTCCATGACTATTCAGGGGAGTTAGGCATTTTTGCTGACAATCTACTAAAGCATGAACTGGACTCTGATCTTGCCTCAGAAGCTAGATCAGGAGAGCAGCACAAAGCTAGAGGGCTTCGGAATAAGATGCATCAGAATCTAACTCAAAAATACATGCCAAGGACCTTCAGAGATCTGGTGGGGCAGAACTTGGTGGCAAAAGCTCTATCAAATGCTGTTACAAAAAGGAAGGTTGGGTTGCTTTATGTGTTCTATGGGCCTCATGGAACAGGGAAGACCTCCACTGCACGCATATTTGCCAGAGCTTTAAATTGCCAATCTCTTGAGCACCCGAAACCTTGCAGGTTTTGTGATTCTTGCATTGCGCATGATATGGGGAAGAGTCGAAACATTAGGGAAATTGGTCCAGTCAGTAACTTCGACTTTGAAAGCATCATGGATCTCCTTGACAGTATGATTGTTTCCCAGATATCATCCCAGTACAGAGTTTCAATTTTTGATGATTGTGATACTTTATCTCCAGAATGTTGGAGTGCCATAGTGAAAGTTATTGATCGTGCTCCGAGGCGTGTGGTCTTTGTCCTTGTCTGTTCAAGCGTTGATGTGTTACCTCATATTATCATATCTAGGTGCCAGAAATTCTTTTTCCCAAAGTTGAAGGATGCTGATATTATATATACTCTGCAGTGGATAGCATCAAAAGAAGATATAGAAATCGATAAGGATGCATTGAAGCTTATTGCATCAAAATCAGATGGATCTTTGAGGGATGCTGAGATGACACTTGAACAGTTGAGTTTGCTAGGGCAGAAAATCTCAGTCCCTCTAGTACAGGAAATGGTGAGCTTTCTTGTCCCAGAAAAATCCCCAGAACTATTATTATTCTATTTCATGTTATATATGACACTCGACTACAATTGCTTACTTTCCAGGGTAGAAATCATTTGCTTGGTCATGATAATATTGAAATCTTCCGGGTCCTCACCCGTGTGACGTATTATGAATAAAAATTTGAGATCCCTGAACCTATGTATAATTCTTGTTTATGAAGTAAGTTGCTAATTTTGTACTACAGTCTAAAAACAACTTACTCTACTGGAGTTTGATATCTGAAACTTTTTCTGTAGAAGTAGTAACTCAAAAGTTCGTCATTGATTTAATAACTTGAACATTATCCTGGAAAGTTCTGAATGTGAGGCTTGCTTGAACTAATAACTCAAAGAACCTTTGTATAATCCTGGAATTTTGGTAACTTTGTCAATCTGGCTACTGGTAATTTAAGGCATCCCCAAATAAATAGATCACCATCATGGAGAAACTAGCTAACCAATCCTGTCTGGTGGTCATATATCCAATTTTCCATCAATAGGGTATACACTGGTTAATATTTCATTGCTATTAAAATAATCAAAGTTGTTCTATTTTCCTCTTTATCCGCATCCATAGAATTACTCTAATGCACAAATCCTTGCCATCTTCTAGCTAGTTTGATAACTAGTCAATTCTGCATGTAGAAAACAATGCAAATTATTCTTTCCCATCTATCACCTCCCTTCCTTGCTTTAATCGAATTGTGTACCCATTATTATTGTTGTTGGAGAGAGAAACGGAGAGAGAGAGGGAGATTCTGTTACTATTAGCTGCGCTTCTGGCGTGTACATTTTTTTATTTCTATTCCCATCATCTGCTTTATAATCATATTATTTAAGGAGTTAATTAACTCTTAACTAAAAACATTGGAAGAATTATATGTATTAGAGAGAAAGAAGTACAAGTGATGACAAGTATTGTGCAAATATATCTATTTGCATTACTCTTATAAGATGCTGTTTTTTCAGTGTTCAAGATCTTCAGTAATTTCTTGTACCTTTGAGTAATTATGAGAGAGATGCACTTACACCCCTGTAAAATCCTGAAAATACTCAGAGTGCTGTATATTGCTGTTTATTGCATTTGTTGAAAATTTTTTGTTTTGTCTTTCCTTTTGGGGAAATGGTTTACAGGTTGGGCTCATTTCTGATGAGAAATTGGTGGATCTACTTGATTTAGCTTTATCTGCAGACACAGTCAATACTGTGAAGAATCTGAGAGAGCTAATGGAATCTGGTGTTGAACCACTGGCTTTGATGTCACAGCTTGCCACTGTCATAACTGATATTCTTGCTGGCGGCTATAACTTTAGAAGAGAAGGGCCTAGAAGGAAGTTCTTTCGAAGGCAACCATGTAAGTGTAGTAAATTTTCGTCCTTTTACATGATAATGAAGTGTTATATAAATTGTTTGATACAAAATAGCTCCAACCATTTGATTTCAAATGGTGCAGTTTTCATTCATAAATTATTTATCATTTAATTTCAGTCTTCATGAAATAAATCTAATACTATTGAATTTTAGGTTTGTTGGTGTGTGGGTTCTCATTTTCTAACTAAACTGATTCCCCTTTATGCTCTCTTTCCAATCCACAAAAAGGAAAAGAAACCACCCAAAATACTGTGGATGGCTTTTCCTTTCCAGTTGACAAAGCTAGCTCTTTGATTTCAGTATCAAAAGAAGACATGGAAAAGCTGCGTCAAGCCCTAAAAACATTGTCTGAGGCTGAAAAGCAGCTGAGAATGTCAAATGACAGACTAACTTGGCTAACAGCTGCATTGCTGCAACTTGCACCTGATCAGCAGTATATATTGCCCAGTTCTTCTGCAGACACTAGCTTTAATCATAGTCCTCTGCCCTCAAATAATGCTGGAAAATGGGATAGACCCAGGAAAAGCAGTGCTGAATATAATGAGGTACCTAATAATGAGAGAGGATTTTCATCAAGAGTTAGAGTAGACAATGTTCTTTCTGGAAATTCTGGTAATATTAGTCACAATGAGATGGTGAAAGGTGCTACCATAGACAGACGAAGACATGCTGCTATTGCAACGGTTCCTCAACAGTCGCACAACTTTTTGAGTGACAGAGATAGAGTTGGCAGTGGGCAATTACCCAGTAAATTTCACAGAGAAATTGAAAAAATTTGGTCGGAGGTTCTTGGAAAGATCCAAGTGAATGACATTAGAGAGTTCTTGTTCGAAGAAGGAAAGTTAATCTCTGTTGGTTTTGTTTCAGGTACATTCATCACTTGTTATCGCATCCATTGACAGTAGAAATTTGGTCTGCTTCCCTATTATTTGGGCAACTTGTGTATAATAGTGAAATCTTTCTTCTTTTCTGGATTAGGTTAAGTTTACATGGGGACATCTAATAAATCTAATGGTAAACCGTAAACATTTTGTGGTCAGGTTACTTTTGCTATTGAAAATGAATTTAAGGCGACTGTAGTGTCTCTCCTAGTTCTTTCTGATCTCTGCATTAGCTGCATATTTGATGCCTAATTTTGGTTAGGTTAGCTGCATTCTAATCTAAGATATATGGGCTTTTCATGAAACAGAAGTGCTGAATCTCTTTTGACATGGGATAGATTGAATATTCCAGATAAGTTTATGGGGATTCTATATGCTTAGGAGGGGGATTTTATAGGTTTATATTCCAGATATAATATTCCATTGACTTAGCTAACAAAACCTAGATTTCAGTTACGAAGAGAGATACATATTTAACTATCAAAGTAAATCTGAAAGAGTATTAGAATGAAGAATATAGAAATCTCAATTTATTTGAAACTTAACTGTACAATCCACTTCAACATTGTGGCGTATGAAGGTGAACTAACATAACTTATAGGCAAGAAAGTATAAAATGCATGCTATATTAGAGTCTATTTCATGCTTTATGTAAGATACCTTGGGATGAAAAATTTCAGTCGTTTCTTTTGCTTATTGATTCCAGATGCAACTATTTAATTGCTCTGCCCAATTTTCCCTGTTTACAAAATTGTATAATGTGAGTAATACTTTCTCTGTTATACTGAGGGTTCTATATCATTTTTATGATGTCTTCACAGCTCCCACTGCACAGTTAGTGTTTAGTTCACATTTGGCGAAATCCAAAGCCGAGAAATTTAAGGCACAAATTTTACAAGCTTTTGAGTCTGTTCTTGGATCCCCTGTTACAATAGAAATCAGATGTCAGTCAAGCATAGATGTCAGGGCAGGGCCAATTATTTTACCAGCAGCTTCTCACTTTGGTTTGTCTCATAAGGAGATAAATCCAGGTTTCATTAGTGGCAGCCCTATGCCAATGGCCGGTTATGATGACAGAAGATTCCAGAAAGATAGAGATACCATAAGTGAACTGCAGTTTAATTCTGCAGGAGTGGGTAGGACTGAGATTGTTGAACTGGAAGCTTCTCCCAAGGAACTGAAGGGCAACGGGCATATTCATGGTGATGTACAATTTGATAGGAAAGATGTGGAAAGTTCTTTGGTGGAAGGAGGAACATATCCCAATAGGACTCCTGTTCCAGATAGAAGAAAATTAGGGGACAGAAACCAGAGTCTGAGCTTGGTGCGAGGGAAGGTTTCCCTTGCACATGTGATTCAGCAGGCAGAAGGATGTGCTCAGCAAAGTGGATGGTCAAAACGCAAGGCTGTCTCCATTGCTGAAAAGCTTGAACAAGAAAACTTGTATGTGTTTCTTTCCAAATGTCTGTTAGACGTTTGAATTTGTGTTTCATGTGAAGGAGTAGATTATTGACAAACTAGAACTACGTTAATTAAACTTATTATGTCTGTTTCGAAGTCAGAAGGTTTGAAATTCCAGCTGTAGTGCAAATTATTTTCTCAAGGAAAACAAGATGATAAGAAACTAGGAAGATTTTGCTACAAGCAAAATAGGACAATGGTGAGGAAATAAGTGCCAAAACAAGACTTAGGTTTTTTGGACATTTAAGGCTTGTAGTAGTCTCCAACCTAGCTTAACTTGAATATAGATGGGAAAAAACTCAGTAACACATAGAACAAAAGCAAAGATTTATTTTGATGATTTAATAGCTAAATTTATGGTTATGCTGATCAGTCAATTTGTGTCATGTCAACATGCTTAAATATGATATTTTTCGTATTTTTCCCCCCTTTTCTGTTCCTTTTTTTTTTTTCTTCTAAATATAGCTAAGATTAATTACCTAAACGCATAATATATAATTCTTTTAAAAAATTGTAGGATTGGTTGGGCCATTTGCTTTCCTTCATATAGGGTACTCATAGGTCGTGTCTCTAGATTTTGCAGAGAAGAGGAAAAGTATAATGAATGAACTTATTTGCCATCGTAATGTCTTACATAGCTTTTCTTGTCTTTCAGGAGATTGGAACCAAGATCAAGGAGCTTGCTTTGTTGGAAAGCTTCCAGAGTTACTCGTCGAAAGGTAAACATCCAATGAAGACAAAGTTATACCTGCCGTTAACGTTGTAATAATCATCAATCCTATTCTTGAAAACAATATGCTTCTAAGAACAATAAACAAGCCACAAGGTCTCTTGTAACAAATGCATCATGTAATCAGATGATCCATATAAACAATATCATCAAGAGCTCAGTCTTGTAGATTGCAATAAAGGTCGTAATTTCCATTCAGGGGATGCAACAATTTATCTTATGATTCATCTATTTGCTCAGTTTATGTTGAAATCGATGCTTATTTTGGTTCTCTACGTGCAGCTCTCACGTTTAAAAGTTAAAGCGAGGAAGCCACAGAATCTGCTTAAATTTGTCTCCTGCGGAAAGTGTCTCTCTGGCAGGTCTCCAAGGTAGCATTAGGAATTATACCAGTTGTAGCTGAGGTCTTCAGAGCAGATGTTAGTCATATTTACTAAATTTATTGTAGTGCCTGTCTGTTTAGGAGGCATTTTCATTTGTCAAATTCACTTCCACACTGGAAATAAAGGAGAGTAGATAAAGAGAGCTGAATCTTGAGACACTGAATGCTTCTTTTAATATTCTTTCTTTTTCATTTAATCATATTCCTGTACTTTCTGTAATTTATATATCCATTTTCTTGAACTCTGATATATTAAAGTTGTTCTTCAATTGATGTTAGAGTTTTCATTAAGATAAATCTTGCATTAATGATCTTAAAATCCCTTTTCCGTTCAGCTAAACATGTTTACCCAAGGGACATGAGAGAACTGGAAGGAAAATTCAGTAGGCCATAATAGAAGCCCACCATGATCCAAAGTCCACAGCTCATCTCTCCTGTTTATCGGGTTTTGCAGCCTGCCCTTTCCAAATCAAGTCAATGACCTAAACTATTTGGGCCAGAAGGATCCTAACATTCTTTTTATGGTTTAACGATTCTAACGTTGAATCCCTTTCTTCTTCTCTGGAGGGTAGAGAATGCAGATATGAATTCTGTCTACATCATAGTTACATAAAACAGTAATAATATAAGGAATTAAAAGATACATAATATTATTTATGTGGTACAGTCAAAACAATTTACTAATAAAAAGAGATTTTTTATCTTTTTTTCTAAAGAACTATCACGAGATTGATATCATAAGTCTTCAAATTACCTATTTATAGAAAACATATATTACTACTATATTGCCGAAGGCCACTGCAATAATTCCAAGCATCCAACAGTCACAATTCACAATTCCAGTCTATCGCAATAATTACATACAACCAACCATCACTTAACTTATAGTATATTTAAAAAAAAGCTGTGCATAGAAAACAGCGAGTGAGAAAGGCTGCATGTCACCGCATTTTGAATAGCTACGTGTATTGTTAGGCGCAATTCTACCCAACACGTGTATACCTGCATCTCTTTAGCAATGCTTTTATACTAATCAGACCTGAGCCACGCTGCTCTACGAATCAGTGAAAGTTCTGGACCTTCGAAAAGGAAGAAGAGAAGCATGGTCATGGAGGCAGTGAAAGACAAAAAAGAACGATTCAAGAAAGATACGGCAGCTCACAGGGAAAAGAAAACTGAAGACCCAATAGCCAAGGCCAGAGAGGTTCTTCGGGAAGTCATTATCACCAAAACAGGAGATGATCAGAGTTATCATAGGAAGGAAGGTGTGAAACACCCCGATGATGTTCTAGCATTTTCTAGAGCTGTTCACCACGTAGATTCTTCGCTTGAATGATCATTCAAAAGCAAGGTTTGCGTGGATAACCATTAAGTAATCTAATCCCAGAATCTGAATACTGATAACCCGCAAATATGGAGTAGGATCACAGAGGTCAGCCTAGTTGTAGGGATATGTTTTAATTGCTATGTATTCCTAGTTGACACACTGCCGTTCGCTTCTTGAATAAACTTGGTATATTTATTTTCCAGTTTCCCTAGAATTAGCTTCCTTTGGGTGTTTGTATCTCCATAGATGTTCATCCTGCTCTAAAAACCTATGGATGCAAGTTCTTGCTGTGCTTTGGGTTGATCGTGTCGGCATGCATGCTTTGGATTTGGCAAATGAGATGTTTTCCTTTTTTACTCTCTCTCTCTATCTCTTTCTCACAGTGAGAACTTAGTTGTGTATTTGCTGGTTTCAACTTTTGTTTTAACTTGTCTTCTAAGGAAGATGGATGGCTTATAATTTGGGACACAAAAGGAGAAAAACTGGAGGAGTTTGGACCATAGGAAGCCCCCATGGTCGGTCACTTTGAATCAAGAATCCATTATAGAAAGCGTGGAGTATGATGAATGAATCTTTCTTGTAGGAAAGGCAACTTTTATTCCAGGCAAAGTAGCATTTTTCATTTTATATATATATTCCAATCTCCATCCCCATAAGTGAGGAAGAAGAGACTGGTGCACATTTAGGAATATATTTCCTTATTATCACAGTCAAAAAAACAAGAAATGGACCAAATATTTTAACCACTAAAAATGATGGA
Organism: Voacanga thouarsii; assembly: GCA_026120185.1. Classification (NCBI taxonomy): domain Eukaryota; kingdom Viridiplantae; phylum Streptophyta; class Magnoliopsida; order Gentianales; family Apocynaceae; genus Voacanga; species Voacanga thouarsii. Next base: position 327,806 of record JANUWF010001364.1, on the reverse strand, counting down.
ATCATGCATAGTACTTTTGACTACTATCTATGTGCCAGTTAGGGTTTATCTTAGTGACAAAAGGGTTGAGGTTGGTTTGATTGCTTCATCTACTAAACCAAGAGTCTGGTTCAATTCATTTAGGGACTTTTTTTTGCAAATCAACTTGCCATTCAAGTGACAAGGAATAGGATTCTCACCCATATTTTTTCAAGCAGTAGATGCTTTTCTATTTTGTTATCTTGTCTTTTGGAATATACTTAAAGGAAAAGGAAAGAAATTTTAGGAATCCCAATTGATTAGCTCAAAAGAACAACACTATATGATGAGCTGATATTAGACAAAAATGAAATTGTACAAATTTGAATTTGTAAACAGCATTAAATAGGATATGGCTGTTGTAGGTAAGAAAATTGCCTATTTAATTTCCCTATCATGGAAATGGATTCAAAGTCAAAGACCAAAGATAGCTTGCCAATGGCAGAAGGTTGAAGATTCTTCTAAAACATGCAACCACTCTCGCTACTATCCTTGACAGGTCCACGTGACAATCACTTCCACTTCTTTAAAATTTTATTTTATTTAATTTTTTTTTAAAAAATTATAATATTACCTTATTAGTATAACATATTCTTTTACTTCTGTCCTTGGTGAGTCCCCTTTGAGTATAAAGGATACAAAAGTCATTATATAATTTATTTTACAAAAAGAAAAAATAAATCACTTCTTTAAATAATTAATAAGCTCCATTAAGAAAGTAATTATATATATATATATATATAGTATTTATTAAAAAATTGCAATGAAAATATTCTCAACATTCAAATTTAAAAATAAAAATAATATATTTATGTTATTGTACAATCAAATATTAATTTACACAATATGTATAAAAAAATTTATAGTTATAGCCAATCATACATATATATAGAGAGAGAGAGAGAGAGAGAGAACACCCAACTTTGTGAGGATTGAATGATCCTAACATGAACATAGAAGTCATAAGCTTGCACACATGATTTGACCTGTACTTTAACACAATAGTTCAACCTTGAATTGTGGCACTTTGGGTCAGCCTGAGTAGGTGAACCATAAAATCAGAAACAAACAAGAAATTTGCTATTTGAGCCCTCATTTTACTAAGAATATATAAGATCTCCATCCTATTTTATCTTCCACACTTTGTTCACTTGAAACCCTAATTTATTTATTTAATACTAATGAATACTAAACTGGACTGTGATGAAGTACGGGCGTTTACTGTCTTAAAACATGTGGCATTGAAAGGTGGGAGGCTGGTGCTTGGTCTTTGAAGAGATATGACATTGGAACTTTCCTGCTTTTTGGTGGCCTATCTATCTTTTTGGACAATATTCTATTACGACTGCGTTTCACCATTCATGTCTTGAGATCCGGAAGAGATAAATCACGATATATATATATATATATATAATAATATAGAGTTATAAATCGAATTTATAATTTTACGAGAGCACAATTGTCTATAAATTTGTCATTTATAACTGTAATATATGTCTCTGATTTGGTTAATGGAGTGAATTTATGTCCATGATTATTGTGGTAGATAAAAGCGACTCATTTTAATGTCCATTATGATTTTATTATCTGATTTAATTGTCACGTTTAGAAATTTAATACATATTAGGGAAACTTTAATATAACAGCAATTTTTTTAAAAAGACCAAATTACCCTTATGAAAACTATAGTATTTATTTAAAAATTGAAAACCAATTAATATTCTAATTTAATGAGATAATAAATAATAAGGATACGATCAAATTTTCAATTGTACAAATAATAGATAATTGTGAATAAAAAAATCTTAAAAAATAATCATTATTTTCAGAAGAGAAGAAATATAACAGAGATAATTATCATTCTAATATGGAATAATAACTTTAATGTTATAAAATTAGGGTAGTGTTAGAATAAAATCTTCACACTACACACTAATAAAACTCTAACTATTTTGCACAAGAATTTCTCTCTTTCTCTTCTCTCACAATTTTCTCTAATCTTTCTTTCACTAATCTTTCTTTCACAAAATGATGGTGTATTACAAGCTTAGATAATAGCTCTATTTATAGAGCTCTAATTAGTGGAATACATCATGGCATACATCATCTTCAACTAATCTCAATTAATGGTGTCTCCACTAAATGGTGGACATCCATAAAAATCTTCTAATAATTCATATAAATCCATAATTAGTGGAGCCTCCACTAATTAATGGAGATTCCAATAATTCATAACACTCCCTCTTGGATGTCCATCCATTACATAAAGAATATGTCTCGTTAAAACCTTACTAGATAAAAACCCAGTGGGAAAAAAAATCTAGTGAAGGAAAAAGAGTACACTATTCTATATGTCTGTTTATTACTTCTCCTGATGAGATGATTCCTTTAAATCTTTAAACCGACGCATACCGATTTTATATCTCCACTTCTCAAATGTTGCAGTCGGTAAAGTCTTCGTAAAAATATCTGCGAGGTTGTCACATGACCGAATTTGTAGCACATCAATTTCACCTTTCTTTTGGAGTTCATGAGTAAAGAAGAATTTTGGTGAAATATGTTTTGTCCGATCTCCTTTAATATATCCTCCTCGTAATTGAGCTATGCAAGCTGCATTGTCTTCATAAAGAGGAGTTAGAATATCTTTGATTGATGATAATCCACAACTTTCTCGGATATAATGAATCATGGATCTTAGCCATACACATTCTCGACTTGCTTCATGAATGGCTATAATTTCAGCATGATTTGAAGAAGTAGCTATTATAGATTGTTTCGTAGAACGCCATGATATAGCAGTATTTCCACATGTAAATAGATAGCCCGTTTGAGAACGTGCTTTATGTGGATCAGATAAATAACCAGAGATCTCGCATAACCAATCAATGTTGGATTGGTTTTATTTGAATAAAATAATCCGAGATCAATTGTACCTTGGAGATATCGAAGGACTTGTTTAATTCCATTCCAATGTCGTCGTGTTGGTGAAGAACTAAATCTTGCTAATAAATTGACAGCAAAAACAATATCAGGTCGTGTATTATTAGCAAGATATATCAATGCACCAATTGCACTGAGATATAGTACTTCAGGACCAAGGAGTTCTTCATCATTTTCTTGAGGTCGGAAATGATCTTTATCCACATTTAATGATCGGACGATCATTGGAATACTCAATGGATGTGCTTTGTCCATGTAAAATCTTTTTAGCACTTTTGCTGTATATGTTGATTGATGAATAAATGTTCCACTCTCCAGATGTTCAATTTGTAAACCAAGGCAAAATTTGGTTTTACCAAAATCCTTGATTTCGAATTCTCTTTTAAATAATCAATTGTTTCTTGGAGCTCTTCAGGAGTTCCAATAAGATTAATATCATCAACGTATATAGCTAATATCACAAATTTAGAACCAGATTTCTTAATAAAAACACATGGACATACCTGGTCATTTTTAAATCCCGCTTTCAATAAATATTCACTAAGACGTGTGAACCACATACGCCCAGATTGCTTCAAGCCATATAATGATTTCTGCAACTTGATGGAGTAATTTTCACGAGGATAATGTTTATATGCTTCGAGCATATGAAATCCTTCGAGGATTTTCATGTAAACATCATTTTCTAAATTTCCATACAAGTAAGCAGTGACAACATCTAATAGGCGTATATCTATCTTTTCATGTACTGCCAAACTGATAAGATATCGGAGTGTAATAGCATCAACAATAGGAGAATAAGTTTCATCATAGTCAATACCCGGTCTTTGTGAAAAACCTTGGGCTACTAATCGCGCTTTATATCGAACGATTTCACTCTTTTCATTGCGTTTCGCACAAATATCCATTTGTAGCCAACAGGTTTTACACCTTCGGTGTTCGGACTACGAGTCCGAAGACTTCACGTTTTGCCGGTGCATTTAACTCCGATTGAATCGCATCTTTCCATTGCAACCAATCTTTTCTATGCCGACATTCATCAATCGATATTGGTTCGGGATCATCATTATCTCGTGTAACATCAAGAGATATATTGTATGCAAATATATTATCAATAACAGTTTCTATCCGATTCCAACTTCTACCGGAAGTGGTATAATTGATAGAAATTTCAGTGTTACTTTCATCAACTTCTGGTTCTTTGTCATCAGTTCTCTCTTGGTCTTTATCATTCTTTTCTTCAATATGATCTTCTGGATCAGTTAATCCTCTTTTCTTTCGAGGATTTTTATCTTTAGAACCAAGAGGTCGGCCACGCTTCTGGCGTGTTTTTGACTCAACAGCTATAGGTATAATATTTTGTTCTGTTGGAACTTCAATTAGAATATGAGCATTTATAGCTGGCATATGCGATTTTGTTACTCTTCTAGAGTCAACAAAAGCGTCTGGCATTTGATTTGCAATGATTTACAAATGAATTATCTTTTGAACTTCAAGTTCACACGCGCTTGTATGCGGATCAAAATAATTTAATGATATTGTCCAATCACGATCTTTCTTGTACTGTTTCTGTTCTCCCCCTAATGTAGGGAATAATGATTTCACAAGAGAATAAGAAAAGAAATATAAGAAAATGATGACAAGTAGGAAATGCCAAGAAAAATATCTCTTTTTTTTTTCACTCTTCCCGGTACCGACTTTTCATCTTCCTCTCTTGTCTTTTCTTCTCATCCGACCCTCCACCTACCATCTACCTCTTCTTCTTCCTCATACATATATATATATATATATATATATATATATATGTATCGATATATATCTCAGTTATCAATCATTAGTAAACATCAAAAACAAAAATCGCAAAGCAGATATGGAGACTCGTAATTCATTTGAGACATGGTCAAATTTTGACTCGGTTTCTGCAGCAGATGTTGATGTATTTTTCTTTCCAAACCAACCGCTTCTGCCTAATTCGAACGCAGAAGATTTTGATATGTTTTCCTTTCCAAATCAACCGCTTCCTCCTAATTTCAGGTGAGATACCTTTGAGGGCTTCCATTTGTTTTTAGTATGCTTGATAATGAAATTAAACTCTCTTTTGGTTTGTTTTTGATGTAAATCGGTGGAAGTTTTGAACATACTCGCTTTGGACCAAGTTGATCTCGCCTCTACAAGAGATCGCTTTTGATACTTGTTCCTCTTGATACTATTCCTTTGAATGAGGATATGCTTGTGCATGATCCTTTCTACTCTCTAATGGATTTTGAACAAAGCCGTAATATGTTTCCAGGTTATTATACATTTAAACATGGATTTTGAATGGTATTACCTTTATCGATATTATTTTCTTTTTCTAGGAGAAATAATGAGTGGTCTTGGCAACGAAGTCGGAGTAAGTACTCATGAAATGCATAATATCGAAATTCAAGATATTATTGCAGACAAAATTCTCGGGGAGAAGAAGATGATTAAGAGGTAGAGAGAGAAGAAGGGCAATAACTCCCAGACACTATCAAGAGAAACAATTTCGCAGTACTTTTACCTACCAATCAAGAGTGCAGCCAAAGAACTGAATATTGGCATAACCCGTCTCAAGAAAAGATGTAGGGAGTTAGGAATTCGTCGATGGCCTCACAGAAAATTAGTGAGCTTGGAGACCATAATCAAGAATGTTCAGGTTCTCTCTCATACATACTTATAATTTGCAAGTATGAAACTATGAAAAAATAACCGATGATATCACTTCGATTTACAGGAGATGCAAAATAAAGAAGAAGGAGGACATATGGTTGAGAAGAAGTTGAAAGAAGCCATTGCGATACTGGAATGTGAAAAACAGTTGGTAAAAGAAAGTCCTAATACGCAGTTAGAGGACCAAACACAAAAATTGAGACAAGCATGCTTCAAGGCCAAATATAATAAGAAATTTAATTATAATAAATTTAAGGAGATCATAAAATCTCAAGACTCATTTCGCAGTAATTTTACGGCTAATTCTGCTGCTAGTCTCGATGCTGGCTCAAAGGGGAAAGAAAAGGAGGAGGATGTCGAAAAAGAGGAGCTAAAGTCCATAATTACTAATTGTTTGTCTTCCTCTAATGTAAATATTGAAAAAGAACAATTACAAACCTTCATCTTACATTTGTCAGCTCAATTACAAAAGAGCAACTATAAGCATGTATCCTCAAGTTCATATGAACAATAGTGATATGAATAAAAGATGTGATGCTTATTATTAATGAAAATATCTTTTTCCCTTATTATCTTTTCTGTTCCACTTCAGGTGGCCAGTATTTCTCTGTGATAAGGGAAATATCGAGTGTGTCCATGACCATAACCACGGCCACTGCCACAACTACGACTATAACGATGGCTTCTGCTGGAGCCAACAGCATTCACTTCTGGGAGTGCTGTTGAGCCAGTTCATCTGGCTTCATGATTTCTCAATAATAACTCATGTTAAAGCTGTCAATTTTGGATACCCTTTTTCTCGATATTGTTACTGTAGGACATGAAAAGTGGAGAATGTCTTCTCCAATATAACTTCATCAGTAACTTTTTCTCCATAAAATTTTTAACTAAGATGTAGTTTTATACATCACGGAGTTCATGGTTTTACAATCTTGCAACTTCAGGTGCAACCATTCATACCGTGCAGTGGATAGTACGACCATCTTCAGGTGGTCAAATCTTTCTTTTTATCCACATGATATATGGATCTCCTTTTTTTAGCATTTAGATGCATTTCTGTATGATATATAATTTTTTTTTCAGAAATATCAAGGGCTACAAATTTGAATTTAGCGAGATCAATAAATGCATACCTGTCTTCTGGCTTTAATAACGGTAGAGACTCGTGTTATAAAATTAGGGTAGTGTTAGAATAAAATCTTCACACTACACACTAATAAAACTCTAACTATTTTGCACAAGAATTTCTCTCTTTCTCTTCTCTCACAATTTTCTCTAATCTTTCTTTCACTAATCTTTCTTTCACAAAATGATGGTGTATTACAAGTTTAGATAATAGCTCTATTTATAGAGCTCTAATTAGTGGAATACATCATGGCATACATCATCTTCAACTAATCTCAATTAATGGTGTCTCCACTAAATGGTGGACATCCATAAAAATCTTCTAATAATTCACATAAATCCATAATTAGTAGAGCCTCCACTAATTAATGGAGATTCCAATAATTCATAACATTTAAAAATTTATACAATATGTTAAAGTATTTGATAAGTCATACCAATGAAGTCTAATTGGCTATTTGTCCTCTAATGAGCTATTATTTCTCTTGCTCTTATTGAAGACATTAACATGAATATTATAGGATTTCTAGTGATATGTGAGAGAGAGAGAGAAAAAAGAAACATATTTGTATATGTTATCTTCCTCATAATGGACCATAAGAAAATGAACAAATCATTGATGCCTTAAGAGAAAGAGAGAGAGTGAGTGAGAGAGAGAGAGAGTTGATAAATTAACTATGGGACAAGGCATGACCAAAGAGCCATGACCTCTCCACGTGACATCGGGGGCACACTACCCTTATTTTTCTACTACTATTAATAACATTGCTTACCAATGACAACTATTGAGATTTTCTAAAAATATTTATTGAAATAATAATATTTAACTCGTAATTTTAAAAATTAATAATACAAAAGAGATTCGTGTCTTGTTTTGCTAATCAAAGTTACGTGAAAAATGACTTATATCTTCTTTTTTTTGTTAGAGAGAAATTATTAATATGTTTAAATATACGTGTTTTGCTTATTAGATCTCTAAAGTAATTATATAAAAATAATATTTTTAAATAAAAACAAAAAGAATCTAAGTCAGTGTTAGACGATTAATTTAATTTGTAACTTTTTTAACGTATTGACAAGTGGAAGAATTCTACGTCACTGATAAATTCAAGAATTAGACTTGAAAAGTCACACCATCATTAAAGAAAGTAATTAAAAATTCCAAAGATGCTTAATTAAAGAAAGTATTATCTTCTTTAATTAGTAGTGACTAGTGAGTAAGTAACGGCTAAACAAAGAAATAAAAAAATTCCGATGGGCTAAAGTGTAATTAATAAAATATTTCTAATATTGAAATTGTCTAAATTTTCCACCGGCCGCTTTGACTTTTCTGCCCCTACAAGGACGGGTCATGCGTTGACCGGCTTTTTTTTTCGCGTGTACGTGGCGTAGCCGAAACGGCCCGTTACTTAGTCGTTTTAGCTGTATATTTTGGATGCTACTCGAAAGTGTCGGCCCTCTCCAGAATGGTATGTTATTTTCGTCAACGTAAATTTTTTTAAGGCTTTTTTTTTTCCTTTTAAATTTTTTTTATTGTTTGATTGATTAATTAGGACTTTGACAATAGAATAAAGAGTTTAGAGGCTTCAAATTTTGCTTAATCTTGGGAGCTCCAATGCTCTTTGGTCACTTACCATCCCGTGACACTTTAATTCCACGTGTAATTTTAATGATAATTTTATATCATATAAATATAGACTTAAATATTTATTATTAATTTAAAATATTTATTTTAAATTAAAGAGAACGACGGTTAAATAGTAAAAAATGAGTGTTGCCAAACTCATTAAGGATCTGTTTAATCTTGGGAGCTCCAATGCTCTTTGGCCACTTACCACTACGTGACATTTCGATCTTATATTTAATTTTAAATTATATAAAGATAAATTTAAATACTCATTATTAATTTAAAAAATCTATTTTAGTTTAACAAGGACGAAAGTTAAAGAGTCGACCATAACGCTCCAAGATCAATTGCAAAAAAAAAATTAACGTCAAATTTTAATAGAATAATAATAACTAAGGTGAAATTAAAAGAAATACAATAAATATAATTCGTTTAAATTTCTAACATGACACATGATTTGAAGAAAAAAATTTTAATGCCACAAATAAATTTAACAGGAAGGAAGAAAGTTTATTTTTTTTTTAGATTTACGTGTTAATTAAATATATATATTGCAAAATTATTAATGGGATTGGAGGAAGGAACACCTAGTTTATAGAGCATAGTTGGAGGGCATCATCTAGGGCTTGGAGAGGCCAATTTAGCAATGAATTGTGGTGGTGACACAAGTACGAAAGTGTTGGATCTATTACAGATTGGGACAAATTAAATGTGGAAGTCCAACTCATACTTAATTTTTTTTCTCTTCGTAATAATTGAAGAAAGAAAAAATATTACATATTTCGTTTTAAAATAAATATTTATTTATTTAAAGTTAATTATATAATTTTTTAAAATTATTTTTACTTTTTATTTATTAAAAATTTTTATCAAAAAATAACTATTCTGTGTTTAATAAAGATAGAATTAGAATTCTATCTGATTTCTAATTCTTTACTCTTAATAAGTAATACTTCTTCTATCCCATAATATAAGTCGTTAGAGATTACTTTTACTGTTTCAAATTATAAGTCGTTAAGAACTTTTCAAGAAAGTTTTAAAATTATTTTTATATTTTTATTCTTATTTATTATTCTCTTTCCCTCTCTTCTCTTGTTTCCAAGACATTTAAATAAGGGTATTTTAAGAAGAAAAAATATAAAGTCACTTTATTTTTAAGAATGTTAATATGTGTGAAATTAATTCTAACGACTTATATTATAAGATGAAGGGAGTACTAAATTCTTGATCCCTACCCTATAATCTTCTCCCAAGTTGGTTCCATTTGCATATTTTTCATTTCTTTCTCTTTTTCAAACGTTATGTTTAATATTTCTTTTTTCTTTATGTCTAACTAAATATTATAAATAATTATTAATATCTTTTTTTCTCCTTCACTTTTTTTTTTAATTTTATTCTTTTCTTTTATTTTCTCTCAATCCAAACAGATCCTTAATGGGAGGACAAAAGCAGTAAAAGCTTCAAGTGCCCGTTTCTGTTGGACACAGTACACCAGCCCTAGAAGAAAAACATCTCATGGAAACTTGGAAAGCAGAGATCATTATGAAATGTGTCCTCTTCTTCTCCTTCTCAGGTCATCTATATAACTCTTTGGGAGGTTGTTGCCCAACTTTAGCGCTGCATTAATAACTACTATTTCCCCATTTTTCCCCTTTTGCCAAGAGTGGTGTGACCACCAAATTTAGAACCCTATGAGCATGCCTCGTTGCCTATTAATTTCTCGAGAAATAAAAGTAAATTAAATATACTTATAATATTTTAAAATTTGATTACTTTTTAATAAAAAAAATAAATTTTTTGAGAATAAAATAGAAAATATTAATTAATTAATTAAAAAATAAATCAGTTAAAATAAGACAGAAGAAATAATTAAGAATAAATAGTACTCTCTCCATCCCATAATATAAGTCGTTAGAAAACTACTTTTATTGTTTCAAATTATAAGTCAGTGGAGATTTTGTAAGAATATTTTAAAGTTTTTTTAATATTTTTATTCTTATTTATTATTCTCTTTCTTTCTTCTCTTGTTTCCAATATATCTAAATAGAGGTGTTTTAAAAAAAATATATATAAAATCATCTTATTTTTAAAAATCTTAATGTGTATGAAATTAAGTAAAACGATTTATATTATGAGATGAAAAAAAGTACTTCATCCATTTCAAAATACTTATTCATGAAACTTTTTTCGTTTTGTTTCGTGTACATATTTCTAGAACTAATAATTAATTTTTTCTTATTATATCCTTATTTATTCCAAATCAACTACATAACTTTCCAAAACTCTTCTTTCTTCTTACTTCTTGAGAATTTTCACTAATCGATAGCTATAGTGTTTTTAATATGGATAGAATATGAATTTTATCTAAATAATTATATTATTTTTAATACCCTTAAAATATGTATAAAAAATTTCATAAACAAATATTTTGAAACGAAAAGAGTGATTCGATATAGAAATTGAAAAAGATGGGGTACGAAAGAGAACAAATGAATAGTAGTAGAAAAGAGGTAAAACAGTAGATGCGTATTGGTGGTTGATGCAAGAAGTGGAGAGACACACCTAAATGCTTGTCTTTCTCTACGGCTAGGATTTTTGGACCGTTTATTTGGTCAAAGGAAAAAGGATGGCGAAAACTGACCCCCAAAGGGAGATTTGTGTTAAAGTGAAAACCCAAATGCGCTCCTAGTTTTTCAGTGTGGCACCGCATTTGTCTATGGTCAACCCTTGAATTAATTGAGGAAATCATAACTCATACTTTAATATTTTCCTACTTTTGGTAATTAACTGCAAGATATAAATAGTAGTAAATGGTTTAGTCAAAACAGTCATAAAGTTCCTTCTCAAAAGGAGATAATTTACTTGCTACCAAAATTACAGTAAAATTTACCACACTTTGAAAAATATTAAGTATTACTTTCTATAACAAGCAAATATATCCAATGATAACCAACATTAATATAAATTCTCTAATTTCTTTTAAAAGAAATATAGTACCTATGGGCATACCCCTACCCCCTCCCCCCCCCCAAAAAAAAAGGAAACAATTATTGAAAATCCACAAAGAGAATAGGGGTTTTTTTTTTTTTTTGATTTTTTCCCCAAGAGAGTATTTGTTGAGCCTACATACCATTCATCATGTACATGCAGAAAGTAAGAGTTATAAATTCATGAAATCATAACAACAGATAAGCATCCACTACTTACCACACTCTACTTGATAACTTGAAATCATTGTATCAAATATCCCACAAACATAATAAAATATTTTTAAATATCTCCTCATATAAACCATTTATCCAAATATATATATTTTTTTGCATATTAAACACTATAATTAGAAGTTAAGTATTCAGTCTCAAAATATATGATGCGGTGATAAAGAACGAATTTATAAATGATAGTATTTATATGAAGTCACGATACATTTTCTAATTTATATCTTTTATAAAAGTTTCATAAGGCATTAGTGATGCAGCTTTATAATACGAAAATTTTAATATGGACCCGATTCACATAGATTTATGTATTAAAAAATTATACTTTATGTAATAAAAATTACACGATATAATTTCTCATTATGTAATTCAGATAAAAATTTCTCTTATATATATATATATATATAGCAGGAATGGGAACAGATTAAAGAGAATGAATGGACAGGAGGGATGGAAAATATAATTTGTCAAAGGAAAGAAAAATACACATCACTTTCATCCAGGTGTACATAGAAATTCCCAGAGAGAGAAAATAAAATTTTATTAAAAAATGAAAACCATGAGTGAGTGCCCCATTGGAAATTCAGTCAAATCTTCAAACCAAACTCTCTCTTTTTCTTGCTGCCTCTTCTCCTTCTTCTTCTTCTACCGCATCCATCTTCTTCTTGTTCTTACGCGGATTCACCGATAGATATTCCAATAGAAAAAATTGAAAAGAAAAAGAAAAAGGAATATTGCGCCACCCCATTAAAGAAAAAGAAGCCATTGTTTTCTTTTATATAGCAAAACGCGCACGAAGCACACATCGCCATACTCACATTTTATAGCTTTTGTTTCTACATTTTTATGTTCAGCTTTGTTTTAAGATCTCAAGATTTCATTTTTTGACTTGCTGCTGAGCTTCTCGTGTAAAAGATTTTCAATATAGAGATTTCTTTAGTTTGTTTTGGAGATTAAAGTTCTGGGTTTTGTTGATTATGGCTTCGGCGGCCGTTTTTTCATCTTTAAGGCGGAGGAGAACGCCGTCACTGGAGGCGTTATTAGCTCCGGTGGATTTATCAGAGGCGGCTTTATTGGAAACTTTAACAACAATAATATCTGAGTTGATTTCAAGGTTTACTAGCTCTAAAAGACCACTTTTTCAGCGAAAGAATTCACGGAATCTGGTCAGAAGGATTGAGATTTTCGCGGTTCTCCTTGAGTGTTTGATGGATTCGTCCTCTGGGATTTCGCCAAGATTGCATTCTACAGCGGATTTGTGCTTCAAAGAGCTGTACCTAGTGCTTTACAGGTCGAAAATTCTGCTTGATTACTGTCTGCACTCGAGTAAGTTGTGGCTCTTGCTTCTGAACCATTCTATTTCGGGTCATTTTCATGATTTAAACCAAGAAATATCGACCCTTTTGGATGTTTTTCCTTTAAATACATGGAATTTGCCTCAGGATGTTGTTGAGCAGGTAGAATTGTTAAAGAAACAGACCCGAAAAATGAAATTTTTTGTCGATAGAAATGATGAAATGTTAAGATTGAAATTGTATTCGTTCTTGAATGAATTTGAGTGCGGATATAGTCCTGATCAAATTGAATTGCAGACGTTCTTTGTGGAAAAATTGGGAATTAGAGATGCCAGGAGCTGTAGGATGGAAATTGAGTTTTTAGAGGAGCAGATTGTAAATCATGATGGGGATATTGAGCCCACCGCCTCTGTACTTCATGGATTTGTGGCATTGACACGGTATTGCAGGTTTCTGTTATTTGGATTCGATGAGGATGAGGTGGAAACGAGGACGAGTAAGCATAAGAAATCGAAGAAAGGGTTGATTAGTCAAGAGATTGCAGAGACATTTATCACAATTCCAAAGGACTTCAGTTGCCCGATATCATTGGATTTGATGAAGGATCCGGTGATAATTTCCACTGGCCAAACATATGATCGGAGTTCAATATCAAGGTGGATGGATGAAGGACACTGTACTTGTCCAAAAACTGGGCAGATGCTTGCTCATACAAGGCTTGTGCCTAATAGGGCTCTTAGGAACCTAATAATGCAGTGGTGTATGGCTCATGGGGTCCCTCATGATCCGCCAGAGAATGGTGATGTTTCTTGCGAGAATATTGCTGCTAGTTCGCCAAGCAAGGCTGCAATTGAAGCTAATAAGGCCACAGCAGGTATCCTCATTCAGCAACTGGCGAATGGAACACAGAATGCAAAAACTATTGCTGCACGGGAGATAAGACTGCTTGCGAAGAATGGAAAGGAAAATAGGGCTTACATTGCCCAAGCAGGGGCAGTCCCTCACTTGAAAAAGCTGCTTTCATCTACTGATGCTGTTGCACAAGAGAATTCTGTTACTGCCATGCTGAACTTGTCAATTTATGATAAAAATAAAAGTAGAATAATGGATGAAGAAGAGTGTTTAGGATCAATCATTGGAGTTCTAAAATTTGGATGCACAACTGAGGCCAGGGAAAATGCTGCAGCAACATTATTCAGTCTCTCTGCTGTTCACGATTACAAAAAGAGAATAGCGGAAGAAGATGGAGCAGTCGAAGCCTTGGCAGGGTTGTTAAGAGAAGGGACGCCCAGAGGGAAGAAGGATGCAGTGACCGCTCTTTTCAATTTGTCTACTCATACTGACAATTGTGGGAGAATGATCCAGTCAGGAGCTGTTAGGGCTCTGGTGGGGGCCTTGAAATGCGAAAGTGTTGCAGAAGAAGCAGCTGGTGCACTGGCCCTGGTTGTTAGGCAGCCTATTGGGGCTGAAGCAGTTGGAAGCGAGGAAATGGCAGTAACTGGTCTAGTTGGAATGATGCGATGTGGAACTCCTAGAGGGAAAGAGAATGCTGTTGCAGCACTGCTAGAATTATGTAGGAGTGGTGGTGCAGCTGCGGCAGAGAGGGTGTTGAAAGCACCCGCACTTGCTGGTTTGCTTCAGAGTTTGCTCTTCACAGGAACAAAGCGAGCAAGAAGAAAAGCTGCATCACTTGCTAGAGTTTTCCAGAGGTGTGAGAATGCACCATTGCACTATGGTGGACTAGGCGTAGGTTACGCATTCGCAGGGAATTCTGCAACAAGTAGGGAAATAAGTTTCAATAGTGAATACGGGATGCCTTTGCACATGTCAGTTCCCGTTTTATAGTGTTATTCGTTTTCACATTTTTGCCTGTAATATTCCAAAATTTTTAGTTAGATTATTACTGTAAAAATGATAGGAATATCATAATCAATTCGTTTACTATGAATACTGTTTCTTGAGCATGTAACCCTTTATCATGTTCAGTAGCTGAAGAAAGAAATGTTGCACACACTTTATTTGGCTCAAGATGCGTTTATATTTGTCTTCAAGTTCACTGATAATGCATTATTTTAATACCACGTTTTGATGTTCACTGATAATGCGTTCTTTCGATTTAATGTCCCCCAAGATTGGGAGGGCAAGAGTTTGTAATGGTAGGAGAATAAATGCTCAGGAGAAATCTTATAAAATGAAGCCAATGGTTTACTGCGGAATATGGTCAGTTGATTTATATGTTTTCGGTTCTATCTCGAATGAAGTCACGCCTAGAAATTAACTTGAGGCTCCAAATTAAGTTGTCCTTTAATGGATCCTGTGCTTTGTAACGTATTATAACTCATCCAATTGAAATTAGCAAGTTGGATTTTGTATCAAACTTGTCATTGGCTTCCTGTAGAAAGATTTGTTGGCTTGGATTTTAATTTAGAGTGGAGGCCCTGGCAGAGATGATAGCATTGATCATCTGTTGCATTTGCAATTTCTTACAAACTGGAGTTGTGGATTTCTTGAATCTAATGTATTCTTAGTGGTTTTTCCCCAAAAGTTACAATGCGACTTCCCCTGCTTTAGACATATTAAAGGAACTACACAATTTGACTCTTGTAAATGTTGCACCAACACAAATTAGAGATTTTTTTTTTCCATGTTAGAGACACTTGATTCTTCTATGTGAATGAGTTTTCCTAGTGCTCAAAAGGACTCCATAGCAGAACATCTGTTGAGGTTCTTAGGCTTGGATATTCTCCATTGTCCTCGTTTTGAAGGTATTTTGCTAACATCTGAATGTCACAGGGCATTTGAATTGATGCATAAAAGATTTTCTGAAGCTGGAAAAATCATTTGGAATCTAGTTGGAGACTTCTAGAGAATCGAAGTGCCTTGGTGAATTCTACATTCTAATCATTTTATGGCTGCTTCACTGGTGGGTTGGATGTGGGAAAAACTGTAGCATCTTTTCGAATGATGGTGAGTGCAGCCACTGTTGGTTCAACAAGTTGTCATTGGCCTTTGCATTTTTTTGCATTCTTCTTTAGATTAAACTTCAACCACTCATGCCCAATGCATCAGTTTCTCTGACGTTGCATTGTGAAATCAAGAATTTTACTTTCTTGAATGCATTCTCAGTAGTTGTTTCCACTGGTTGCTCATATATTCTGATCTGATACCACCCATCCTGTGCCTTCAAAAACCGAAAGAGACAAGAAACGTAAAAAGTGATGAAAACAAAGGATTCGTCAATCTTCTTGAAGTTGATTTCCAAGAATTAGTCTTTACTGTCAAAAGTTAACATCTTTTTTTTCCTTGTACTCAATTGAAAAGGCCAAAATGGCCCCAGCAGCAAACATCTTACAAAGTTCAACTGCAACAAACAATTTGTGTTTGATAGTTCTAGTTAGACTTGGAAAGTCAAGAGGAACCTAGGTAAACAGCTATTCTTGGGAGAATTATCACAGCGAAGATTGTATATTGCTCGCTTGGAATCAACCGTAAGAGTATAGGGGCCATAACGATTTTATTCAGTTTATATGCAATCGCAATGGCTGCCCTTTCTTGCCTGGGTAGCTTGCTCCTCTTTTCTCAGTGAAATTCTGCAACCAATTTGCGATGGCAATCCATGATTTCTTCTCTGTCCTTTCTTGAGGAAAGGGTACAAGAATTTAGAACTTATAAAACTGTGATGTTAGAAAAGTTGTAATAAGGTGTCAATTACATTTAGGATTAGAGCTGGTATCTTGCAGGGATCAGCCTAATTAAGTGACCGGTTGGTCATGCAAGTGTGTTTCTGTGCTTTCAAATCATACTCATCTTCTATCTCATATATTTTCTCCTCGTACATATCATGTTTGACACGGCCTTAATTGCTTGCCTAACATACTAGAAAACAAGCACAATTCAATTTCACAAAGTAATCTTGATGTTGACTGGGCTCTTTGTGAGGTCTTGATGATTTTGGCCACCCGATTGACCAAATTGTCTTCTAGGATTTTACTCTGGAAATCATATACTTCTTTACTCCCCTTCCATGCTTTGACAACTAATCTTGAGATTTATATTGGTGATTTCCAGATCTTTCGTATTTTTCTATTAAGAGGGCAACCCCCTCCCCCTCTGCGGGCGCGGTTCAATTGTTGAAAATAGTAATTTTGAAAGTTAATAATTTTTAACTCATAATTAGTTAGCCTAAAATAATTAACGGGAGTTGTTCTTGATATGTTAGAGATTATTTTGATTATGGTAGAAGCCATTTTCATGGTGAAAATTAATAATTAAATGTTGTTAAAGTTGAATGGTTAACCATTTGGGAACTCATATTAGACATAAGTCCCACGTGAAAAAAATTGAAGAGTGTGGAAGCCTTTATATACTAAAAGGCTTTTCTATAGACTTGATAGAAAAGCTTAAGGTATGGGGGATGCCATACGCGCGTAGCCCATCCAGCCCGACTCAGGCATGTTTTCATGTTCTTATCAAGAGGGGAGCCGGCGCAGGAGAACCACGAGCAACTCTCTCAAGTCCAGTACTGACTTATCTATTAATTTTGTACCCTGTTTCTAATAGTCTTCAAGAAGTTATTTTGCAATTATCTATTTTTATGCAATGACCACTTCGTCAGGTACTGTTTCTGCTGCATATAAGCCTTTGGTTGACTTGAATGATCTACTGGACAAATTTAGTTCAAGGCAGAATTTCAAGCGTTGGCAACAACGCATAAAAATTTGATTGACCATAAGGAGCTTATTGTCAACAGTGCAAGTAGACAAACCCATACCAATTGATAGGCATCCTAGAGTAGCTGAGATTGCTGCATGGGATGAACAGAACAATGTAGGAGAAGGGCAATATTGTCAACATTGACCAATACTCTCTTTGATGTCTACTGTTTTGAGTCATACACAACAAAGATGCTATGTGATAAGTTGGATAGGAAATATAATATCGAGGATTAAGGTTTAGAAAGTTATTATGTCTCCAAATTCCTAAAATTTCATATGGTTAAGGGTAAGTCTGTGACTGAACAGATTCAAGAGTTGCAATTGATTATTCACTCTCTTCATGAAGCGGATATGAAACTTCTTGAGAAGTTCCAAATGATATCAGTGATAAAGAAATTTCCTAAATCTTAGGAGGATTTTGGTATGTCTCTCAAACACAAGACAGAGAAGATTTCTCTAAACGATATGATGAAATCAATATTCATTGAGGAGTAACATAGAAAGAATAGTTATATTGTACCTATGGACTCTAATATTCATGTGGTGACTACTGGGAAGAAAAGCAATAATCAGAGGAATGTGGGAGTTAATTTAAATTCTAAAAGTATTAACAAGACAAAAGGCAAGGCCAAAAAGAAACCGAAAGTGAACAAACTTTGCTAGAATTGTGGTTAGGTTGGACATTGTGCTAAGGACTGTCCATTTAAAAAGTCCAAAGTCAAACAATGATCAAATTCTGAAGCCCAAGTCAATGTGGTGGTAGAGGATACAAGTTAAGTGGAAGTTAATTTGAGTACACACCTTATTAGGGTTTGTACCATTGAGATTGAGATTGGTATTACTACTTCTAATGATAATGAAAGGTATGTTTTTATTAACCCAAAAGTCTTTACTATTTATGAGCCATTTGAATGGTTGGTTGATACTGGAGCAAATGTGCACGTTTGTGCTGATAAATTGCTTTTTATGTCTTACCAGCCTATTAAAGGAAAAATTGTGAAGATGGAGAACTCAGCTATAGCCAATGTGTTGGGGATTGAACGCGTGAATTTGAAGTTTCCTTCAGGGCATATTCTTTCTCTTCATAGGGTGTAACATGTTCCAATAGTTCGTAGGAATATTCTAAATGGTTCATGTTTAGATAGAGAGGGTTATGAATTCACTTTCAAATGTAATAAAGTAGTGATTATGCGCTACAATTCTTTTGTTGGCAAATGTTATTTGTCAGATAGTTTGTTTAAATTAAGAGTTGAACCATTTACTTCTGATTTGAATAAAGCTTCTTCTGTTGAGAATTCTGTTTATCCTATGGTGCATATTATTGAATTCACTGATATTTGGCATAGTAAATTTGGACATTTAAATTTAGATTCTGTTAAAAGATTGATGAATTTAGACTTGATCCCTAAATATTCAATTGATAAGAAGAACAAATGTCAAGTGTGTGTGGAAGCTAAAACAATCAGGAAACCCTATCATTCAATTGAAAGGGATTTAGAAATATTTGATTTAGTTCACACAGACAGTTGTGAATTTAATAATTTATTGACTAGGGATCATAAGAAATACTTCATTACTTTTATTGACGATTGCAGAAAATACTGATATGTTTATTTACTTAAACATAACGATGAAATACTTGAAAAGTTTCTCATATTTAAAAATAAAGCTAAAACTCAAATTGACAAGAAATTTAAAAGGTTAAGATCTGATAGAAGTGGAGAGTATGCATCTAATCCATTTGTTAAATATTACCAAAGTAATGGCATAATTCATGAGGAGACACCCCCTATTCTCCCCAATCTAATGGAATTGCTAAATGGAAAAATAGAACGTTTAAATATATGATCAACAGTTTACTTTTGAATTCTGGATTGCCTAAATATATGTGGGGTGAGGCTTTGAATACGGCTTACCATATTCTGAATAGAGTCTCTCACAAACATAAAGAGATAACTCCGTTTGAAATTTAGAAAGGTAGGAAACCTAACTTAACATACTTCCATGTGAGGGTTGTCTTGCAAAAATTCTAATCCCTGAACACAAGAGGAAGAAGTTATGACCAAAGACTGTTGATGCTATCTTTATTAGTTATGTGGAAACAAGCTATGTTATGAGGTTTTTGGTAATTAAGTCTGAAATACCTGGCATAGATATTAATACTATTATTCAATACCGTGATGCTACATTATTTGAGGACATGTTTCCCATGAAAACTGGTTTGCCTCAAGATGTTTCTATTTTAAATTCAGCCTTAACATCTGATTCAATTCCTGATCATGTGGAAAGGATGAAAGATATGGGGGTAGGTCCAAATAGTTGTAACACTCAAACTGAGGAATTGGAAGAACTTAGGAGTAAGAGAGTTAAGGTAGTCAAGGACTTTGGAAGTGGCTTTGTCACTTACAATGTTGAGGACGAACCTTTAACCTTTCAAGCAGCCATGACTACCTCAGAAGCGGGGATTGAAAAGGAACTGTCAAAAGTGAGATGGATTTCATTGTCTCCAATGGGATATGGGAACTGGTAGATCTCTCTCCTGGGTACACTACAATTGGATGCAAATGGATATTTAAGAAGAAACTTAGACCAGATGGGATCATAGATAAGTATAAAGCCAGATTAGTTTTCAAAAAATGAATATATTGTTTTGATACCTACTCTCCTGTTGCTCGTTTAACTACAATCCAAGTGCTAATTACATTGGCTTTTATATAGTCTCACCATCTACCAAATGGATGTGAAGACAGCTTTTTTTTATGGTGATTTTGAAGAAGAGATATATATATATATATATATAGATCAGCCTGAGGGATTTGTAGCCAAAGGAAATGAACGGAAAGTTTATAAACTTGTTAAATCCCTATATGGTCTAAAACAAGTACCCAAACAATGGCATGAAAATTTTGATAAAACTATTTTATTATTTGGCTTTATCATAAATGAAAATGACAAGTGTGTTTACTGTAAGGTTACAGGTAATGCATGTATTATACTATGCCTGTATGTGGATGATATTTTGCTATTTGGGTCCAATGTTGAGATAATTAAAGTAAGTTTGAAATGAAGAATATGGGAGTAGCAAATGTGATTCTTGGTCTAAAGTTGATTCGCTTAACTGAGGGGATAACCATTTCTCAAACTTACTATGTTGAGAGTGTTCTTGAGAAATATGGTTATCAAAATTGTAAAATTGCTAAAAATCTAAGTGACCCTTCTGTAGATTTGTTCAAGAATGAAAATGGAATTCTTGTGTCTCAATTAAGATATTTTCAAATTATTAGTAGCTTGCAATATCTTGCAAATGGCTCAAGACCAGATATTTCATTTTCTATATCTAAGCTGGCAAAATATACAAGTTGTCCAAATCGAACTCATTGGAAGGCATTGGATAGAGTACTAAGGTATTTGAAGGGAACAATGTCCCTTGAGCTGCATTATGGGAAATTCCCTACTGTACTTGAAGGGTATAGTGATGCAAGCTGAATAGCCAAGAACTCTGGTAGTAATGATTGCACTGGATATGTGTTTACATTAGGCGGCGAAGCAGTCGCCTGGAAGTCTTGTAAACAGACTTTGATAATTCGGTCAACTTTTAAAGCTGAGTTATGTGCCTTGAATACTACTGAAACGGAAGTTGAATGACTGTATGGACTATTGTCCTCTTTGCCAATGATCAGCAAGCTCGTTACTACTATATCTGTGCATTGTGATAGTCAAACCACAATCGCAAAGATAAAGAGTACTAAGTATAATCAAAAGATTAAGAGATATATCCAAATTAGACTTAAGTCTATAAGGGAGTTAGTGTCTAAAAGAGTATTTTCTGATGACTTTGTTGGATTCAAAGATAACATTGCAGACCCCCTAACTAAGAGACTAAAAACTTCCTTGTTCCTTAAATCCAGGTTAGGAATTGGACTGATAACCCAACAATGATTTACCTACAATGGCAACCCAACTGACCAAGTGGAGATTCCACAAGGCAGTTCAAGGTGCTATAAACAAGCTATTTAAGTGAATCTAGCACATATTCTAATACCTTTGTATCTTGGTCATTTCCCTAAAAGCCTGTGGTGCGATTACTGTAATTAATAAGAGTTTTGACTTTGAATGGGATTAATTCTTTTAGACAGGATGCTAACAATACATCCTTAGAGATCGCCAACTATGTGAGTGGTGTTGTGTGGCCACAACTAAAGAGAATTGAGTTTTCTCTAAATATACTCACGAGATAGGATCAGGACACATGGCCATAACGTGTTAACCCTAAAGATTGTCACCATAGCCGATAGTTTGTTGTTACCAATGGACGCCGTCACACTCAAGGTTCAAATTCAAGGTTCAAGTCCATTTGTTCCTGTGGGGGCATAATTTGGATAACTTAGGTAGTGGTTCAAACCGGAAGGTACCATTATTGAAAGTAAATTATGTAAATCTTGGATAGTCTTTAATTATAGATTTGTGGGGGATTATTGAAAATGGAAACTTGGGAGTTAATAACTTTTAACTCATGATTAGTTATGTAAAACCCGCATTTTTTAGGAAGTCTTTATTTATGGGGATATTTTAAAATTTGTTAAGGTAGAATTCTATTGGGTTAATATTTTAAGTAAGTAGGGACCTAATTGAAATTATTTAAAAGTTAAGGAAACCCTACAATTTATTAAATAGGAAAACCTATAGAAAATATCGTTGTTTTCCAATAGCCGTCATCAAACATAGAAAGAGGGAGAGAGTTCAACTAGGGTTTGAAGGAAAAGAACGCCGTAGACGCATACAGTTTTCTAGCGTCAAAATTAAGAGGTAAGTAGGAGTGAATTTCTTCGATTTTCTTGTAGGAATAATAGAATAAAAACGTTATTTTTGGTTAAAAATTCCCGAATAAAGTATGGTATTTTCCAAAGTATAAGTTTTAATGATTGGTTAATATATGGTGTGTATTTGGATGTTTGTATTATATGGATACATGGTTCCGTATGAATATATTTGATGAATTTGGTACATGATGGATTTGTTTATGTTTATTTGAATATGATGCCTCAAAGGTGGACTAAACCTTTTTGGAATAATGTTAAGATTGAATTCGTCTTTTTGGATTTATGCAAGACGAAGGTTTTAATCTTTTTGAACCACTAAGGCCGGGTTAAGCCTTTTTGGATTTTTCTAATTGAATAAATTAATTCAGTTAGAAGAAGGTAATGGTTGTATGAATTTGTGTGAACAAATGTTTCTAATATGTTTTGTATTTATGATTATTTTTGGGTTGATGAAGGGAATATTGAGAAAAAAAAAAGGGAAAAAAAAAAGGGGTTTGCAATGTTGTGTTTCGTGTCAGAGGTTGGGTGTGTGTGGCCAAAGCATGATTTCATGCTATTATGGTGTTTTGTAAATAAAAAAAAAAACCAAACAGAATAGGACTACTGGCGAATCAGCCAGGCAGGAGACCCTTCTCAATTCTTATTGTTAAAAGTATGAATATATATAACAAAAGGGGGGGGGGGGGGGGTTTGCCTTGGATTGAATGGCCACGTAGTGAAGTTTCTTTATGGCCCACCAATGGGTTTTGGTTTGGAAAGAA
The DNA here is from genome assembly GCA_026120185.1 of Voacanga thouarsii. NCBI lineage: Eukaryota > Viridiplantae > Streptophyta > Magnoliopsida > Gentianales > Apocynaceae > Voacanga > Voacanga thouarsii. Next base: position 304,596 of record JANUWF010001364.1, on the reverse strand, counting down.
AAAGACAAATGGAAGCAAGGATTTTCACCATGGAGTGCTGTCTTGGGACTTGATTTTTAAAGGAAGCAAAGTGTATTCTCTTTGTTAAATTAATTAGTTGAGTTTTGGAGTAAGAGAAATTAGTAGGTGTGTGTGTGTGTGTATTTTATGTTTAAATTTATATCTTATGAAAATAATTTAAGATTTATTGAGTTTGTTTTTTATATAAACAAAAGTTTTGTTCTCCTTAGTATATTATAAGAATAATTTAAAATTAAATGAAAAGCTTATTTTCTTCTTAGTATGTTATAAGAATAATTTAAAACTAAATATTTGATCATAGTTGTTATTATTGTTATTATTATTATTTGTAAATGTAATTGTTAATGTAGTGGACATGTACATATATTATGTAAATGCATGTATTAAACTTTATTTGGGATAAGTAATTCATTCCTACTTACTGAGCATGTGGTTGGCTCACCCCCCAATATTTCCTCCTTTCAGATTGTAATAATGATCAGTGGTGCGAAAGTCCTTTCTACTAAGATTGTGTTGGACGTATAACACGAAGTCGAATTTCAGGATTTTACTCAGTGACTTATGTTATCTTATTATCTTAAGTTCTACCTATATTTTTAGTAGACAAGTGTAAGAATTGGTTTTATGGGTTTTGATATAAATTCTTTGAGGAATATTTAATTATGAAATTATTTAGTTATCATTTTGGAAGAAAAGTGTTTTGTTGTTTAAATTTTGATGTAAGGCTTCGTATTACTAGGTTACGACTCGGTGGTACGGCCGTGCCACATCCTGCGGGCGCGGGGCGTGACAAGTTAGCCTAAAACAATTAATGAGAGTTGTTCTTAACATGTTAAAGATTGTTTTGATTATGGTAGAAACCATTTTCATGGTGGGAATCCAGAATTAAATGTTATTAAAGTTGGGTGGTTAACTATTTGGGAACTCATATTAGACCTGAGTCCCACATGAGAAATATTGAGGAGTGTAGAAGACTTTATACATACTAAAAGATTTTTCTATAGACTTGATAGAAAAACCCAAGGTAGTGGGATGTCACATGCGCGTCGCCCGCCCGCCCAACTCGGGCATGTTTTCACATTCCTCATTTGGTGTGCATCGGCGATTTGAGACCGTCTTATCCTGTAAGGAGAGTCGTTGTACCCATCCTACCAGAGTAGGGCGAATAACTTCTTGAAAGCAAACCAATATTGAACTGGTTCGTCGGTTAGCGTTTATGTTCGTTAAGCGAAAGAGAATAATTTGTATTTGTTCAATTCACTCGAGTTGTCTATCTGTGCTCATAGTTACCCTATTTCTAACACCAACTGCCACAAAAACATAGGAAAGTAGAAAATATTAATCAATATTGGACATTGTAACCAATTCCAAGATATGACCCAGTTGAGGAGAACCACTTACTGTTGTAAACTATTCAATGGTTAATCTAAGCTGATAAATCAAGTCAATTGCAAGTATGCAACATACCAACTCATATGGTCACGAAACATCAATGGCTGGGGCGTCTTTCAGATTCCCTTTGCATCTGCTCATCATTTTACAGCTTCAGATTACTTTCCTTTCTGCTCACATTCTTGATCAAACAACAGCAAACAAACCCACCTCATGGACAAACAATAATCGCTCCCTGATCAATGTCACAAAGGCCTTAAATTATCCTTACTACACATTCAATGATTCATCAGGGCCTTCCATGAGAATTATTCTGCTAAAAGAGACACAGCCCCGATTTGGTTATGCTTGTGGTTTTGTTTCAAATGGGGAAGATAATTTATTTGTTCTTTCCATTGGACTTGTGCGTTTGCGTACTGATTTTGTTGGAGTACAGTTCTGGTCAGACCTCGAATTAGTATGGTTTGCTAACAGAAACAAACCCATTCATGAAAATGGAACTCTGCAGTTCCTCTCAGATGGAAATTTGATCTTAAAGGATGCAGATGGAACTCTTGTGTGGTCCACCAATACATCAAACAAGGCAATTGTAGGTTTGAAGATGATGGAAACTGGTAATTTGGTGCTTTATGACAGACAAAATACTACTGTTTGGAAATCCTTTGATCATCCAGCAGACACTCTCCTTCCAGGTAAAAAATTAATGGCTGGCCAAAGACTTGTGGCTCGAGTTTCTGCGGCTAATTGGACTGAAGGTAAGTATTATCTTTCTGTAAATCATCAAGGCGTATTTGCATTTTACAATTCCAGCATCCCAGTTATGTATTTCAAGTTTACAGTCCGTGGAGATGGGAAAGTATTGAACCGAGTTATGTTAAATCAGTTAATGGTACTCTTGCTCTATATATATCTTCAACTGAGCCAAATGAACCAGATGCAGTGTTCTCATATCCTTCCAGTATGAAATACATGAGATATGATCATGATGGCCATTTCAGAGTTTACAAGGAAAATGAAAATGTTGATCTTTTGGCGGATCTTCTAGGTCAATGCGATTATCCTACCATTTGTGGCAATTTAGGGATCCGCTCAAATAGATACTGTTCTTGTCCTAGTGGATTTGAAAGAAAAAATTATCAAAACAACAGTGAATGTGTGGAGATTAATCCAAGAAAGTGTGATAGTCCCCAGTCCCATAAACTACAGCAACTTGTAGATGTCTATTACTTCGATTATGTTGATTCTGATGCAGCAGTCCTAAAAGGAGCTGATGTTGAGAGCTGCAAACAGTTGTGCTTGGGAGACTGCTCGTGCAAAGCTGTTTTGTTTCAGCACTTCAGCAACTATTCAATGGGAAACTGCTTCTTACCTTCCCCTGTTCTTCACTCATAGGTGATGGAAATAAAAGAAAAAATTATCAATCTACAGCATTTATCAAAATTTCAAATGACAATGCCAATGCATCCGGATCATCATCAGACAGAAAAAGAAAAGGAATCATAGCTGGAGTAACTATTGGACCAATTGTTCTAATTCTGACAATTCTTGGCATCTGGATTGTGATCAGAAAGAAGCGAAGAATGGAGGAAAATGTTGATGAAGACTTGGATCAACTATCTGATATGCCTGTAAGGTTCTCTTTTCAAGAGTTAAGGGTAGCAACGCAAAATTTTCAGAAAAAGCTTGGGGAAGGAGGATTTGGATCAGTTTTTGAAGGAACTTTGAGCAGTGGAGAGAAAATTGCTGTGAAGCTCCTCAACAGTTTAGGTCAAGGGAAGAAGGAATTCTTGGCAGAGGTCAGGACAATTGGAAGCGTTCATCATGTAAATCTTGTTAGACTGGTTGGATTTTGCATTGAAAACCAACATAGACTTCTAGTATACGAGTACATGAGCAGTGGATCACTGGACAAGTGGATTTTCGGCATAAAACCTCTTGAACTTACTTTGAATTGGCAAACAAGATGGAAAATAATCCATGATATTGCAAAAGGACTGGCTTATCTTCATGAAGAATGCAGACAAAGAGTAGTCCACCTAGATATTAAGCCTCAGAACATACTCTTGGATGAAAATATGCACGCAAAGGTTTCTGACTTTGGGTTATCTAAGTTGATTGATAAAGATCAGAGCCGAATAGTGACTACAGTCAGGGGAACACCTGGATACCTTGCTCCTGAATGGTTGAGCCCATTCATCACTGAAAAGGCAGATGCATATAGCTTTGGAATTGTTGTAATGGAGATTGTATGTGGAAGGAAAAATGTGGATTTCAAACAGTCCGAGGAATGCATATATTTGCTCAATCTATTCATGAGAAAAGCCCAGGAGGATCAACTGATTGACATGATTGGAATTTACCAAGATGATACTCAGCTAAATGTTGCAGACATCATTCAATTGATGAGGCTAGCAGTATGGTGTTTGCAGAGTGATTTTAGAAGGCGCCCATCCATGTCAACAGTAGTTAAAGTTATAGAAGGTACATTGGATATAGAACCTAGCTTACAATTTACTGTGGCAGACGGCTCTACTCCGGCAGCATCCCAGAATATGTCTGGTTTCAGCAGCACATCAATTTTGCCATCGGTTCTATCAGCAGCACGGTGAATTGCTTGGTTCTTCCATGCCTCTTTCACTTTCTTCTGACAAAGGTATGTTTTGTGTTAGTTGTCTAGTGGTTTATCTTCTTCTCCCACATTGGTTGGTTAGCGTTTCAACGGCGGAAATCTATGTACCTACAAAATTGTACAAAATTGGATTTCTTTCTCAATTCAGTCTCTCTCACATGAAAACTTGCATAGAGCCTGAGGTTGTATAGCTACAGGGCATATTATCCTGTGATATGAAGTCCTAATCTTGATGATGGAAATACTAAATTTACATGTCCTTAGAAAAATGTTGTTTCTTTTTTAGCATATCATCCTTTTCACATCCTTCACATTCAGTACGTGTGACTATTCTCCCCGCAGGTTTTTAGGCCCGACTCTGCTTAATTCAATCTCAAATGCATCTATTCAACAACCATGCATGAATGTGGCAGTCACAAGTGATCAATTTAAAAGATTATGCTTGAGGATCATTGACTTAATTGAAAGAACTGGTTCTTGCAGGATGATATTATTACTATAGCAAGGAATTGTTGCACATATGTCTCATTTTAAACATATCAAGCTCGGAGAAACATGCATAGATCCGATGTTTGAAGTTCTATACAAATTTGTTGGGTACCCTCGACCTTGTCAGTCTATTGAGATGAACATCGTATTTGCTCCCAACCTTTACCAACTTCCTGTTTCTCAAATTATTCTTGTTCTTCTTCTTGCTTTTCTTCTTGGTTAGCATCTCTACTTATTGAAAAGGAAAAAGGTATACAATATATCTAATGGCATTACAGAGTTAGATGGAGCTGTGTCAACAGCACACAACTTAAAAGGCTTTCTCTTTTCTTTTCTCTTGCTGCAAAACTGAAATATTCTGCCTGGGCAACGTTTTCCAACTTATCCAATTCTTTCAGATGCATATATCAAGTTCATCTGAGCAACATTAAAATTGATTACAACCGTTGCTGATATAAAAAACTTTTAAGAACATGAATTATTCTGAATTGTTCAATGAAGCTTTTTATGAAACATTTAATATATCTGGGCCATGTTAGCATCTGCCCTACTACTAGTTCAAGTTGAAACTATCACAGTTTTCACTACAGCTGTGTATATTTTTTCAGTCGAATTTGTATTAGATGAAAGATAGAAGAGAAAGGGATAAAGGTATAAACTTTCTGAACAAAGATGGGAAGATGAATATGTCTTCGAAATTGAAACTGTGCTTCCTTGAATGTGAACCAGAACACTCCTTCAAGAAGCAACTCTGTACCTTTCTGTCAACATCTTTTGATCTTTTCTCTCCCCTCATACTTTATAAGATGCACAAAAACACAGTGAGATGATACTGATCACTTTGAATTAACTTCAGAAAGCGAAGAAAAAAAAATCATTAAGTATACGGTTTAGAGCCTTGGGATCTAATTTTTCCCCTTCATTTGGAATATTGGCTGCCATTAGATCTTCCAATTTTATAATGATCTTGGGTTGATTTTCTGCTAATTTTTCTTGTCCTTCATTTTCTTGGTCTGAATCCTCCAGTATCTTCTTCCAGAAGGCACAATTCTCAGCAAAAGTTGAACCATTTTTCTGTTGTTTACTAGAACTCCCAGAATCATTGGGAGATGACATTATTTCTCCATCAGGTTGCATTTCATTCAACTCCTGTGTAACTTGATCGTTACCATCAGCATTCTGCCTCAATATCTCCTCCCTATCTTTACCATCTTCCGAAATTTCAGTACTTCCAGAAGCGACCAATTTCTGCTTCTTTGAAGTTTCTTTGCTATACATTTCTCTTTTCTCTTTTAGATGCTCTATGAATTGCTGAGCCAGGAGTGGGATGACCATTTCTGCATGCTTACCATCAGTAAATATTGTGCTCTCTTCGAAGGACTTGAATTGATTCTCCATTTCTTCTTGCTGTTTTTTAAGCCTCTGGATTTCCACTTTCATACTATTCTGCAAAGATCTTAGTGTTTCCAGCTCTGTCTCCATTCTGACTGCCACAAAATCATCCGAAGGTGCCAATGAAACCTGTTGCAGTGTGATTTCAGATTCAGATCGTTGGTTTCTCCGTGTGATATTCAGCAGCCAGTGCTCCTTTCCTGCCTGAAACCATGGATTTTCATATTCAGCTTTATCCCAGCTTGTCTTTCTGAATCCCTGCATCACAACAGAGGCCTTGTCATGCATATTTCTAGCTCCTTTCAAGATTGAGGTTAAAAAAAACATTATCATGATACAACAAATTAAGTCCACCTAAAAAAAGATACGGACTAAGAGAAATTTGAAAAACTGCGAGTATTGAAACTAACATAGTTGTTGAGCTGATAAACAAAGCTTGAGAAATTGCTGTGCTTGAAGTACTTGGGAAGAATCTCAGCAACAAATTTGATTTGGTCCAAAATGATGAAACTTGTGTTATTGGAACCCCAAGATATAACCGAGCTGGTAGTAGGATCATCGACCATTTGGTATATCTTGGTCAAGAAGGGAGGTGGAAGTGGCCGTCCTCTTCCTTTTTCTCGTCCTCTTCCTCTTCCTCTTCCTCTTCCTCTCACAGAGTACTCTGGAGCTGTAGTCTGCCTCATTGGCAGCTTAGACATCGGGCTAACTTGAATATCGTTGCCACAATCTCTTCCGGCAGTTTCACCACCTCCAGCACCACCACCAAGGCCACCAATATCTCGAGTTACTAGTGTATCGAATTCCATTTGTGGTTGAGAATGTGGCCTTGCCTTCAAGAAATGCTCAAAACAATGGGTGCAATGATCATGCTTTCAGGCAGGCAAACCAGTCTTAATAGAAGAGAATATTTGTTATGGTAGGGGGTTTGACAATATCTGACCTTACATTCCTCATTAATCAGCGGCAGAAGAAGATTCTTATAATGCAAAAGAAACCGAACCTTCTTGATTTGTAATAATAAACGAAAAAAAAAGATACATTCAAAAACTAGTTAACATTGTCCTTGCAACACAAAAACACACAGAGAGAATAAATTCCTCTGCAAAGGACATTTGTTGATTGATAAAAAATCAGCAGAGCAATCCCCTCCATGAAGTTCTCATGATTTCCCAATACATAATCATACTTTCTGAATTAGTTGTGAAATTACAATACATCTAAAGAAATAACAAGTTTTTTGCTTTTGATTTTCTTTTTTTTATTAGGAAATGTTGTTGGCTTTCTAGATGCTCATTCTATTTCATATTCCAAAAAATTTAACTACTAGGCATTTTATATTTTTTGTTTTCCCCTTCTTGGGATCACATCGTGGGATGGAGATGTGAAAGAAAGATAGCATCTTTGCCCTGAAAAGGATATCAGAGCAAGACAAAAAAACAGACCATTTTGAGCAGATACATTATTTCTTTATTATCATCAGTTGCTCCTCCCCCATTCTTTTATTAGATGGCAAACTGATAGATCATAATAACATTGAAAATCATCCGTAATTGTACAATGAAATGCAGTGATGCATGTTGAAGTTGTGCTTCAGCTGCTGCAACATTGTCCAAGCTTGAATTTTACACACACACACACACACACACACATATATATATATATATATATATATATATATATATATTGTTGTTTGACTGTTTTAGATGATTTGTTGATTTTTAAGAAGTTGTTGATCATGGAAATGTGTTTCATGTAGTGCCTTGTTTTTAGATGTTGATCATGGAAATATGTTCCATGTAATACCTTGTTTTTCTCATTCCTTCAGTTACTATTTTTGCTGTATTTAAACACATTCTCAATGAAAATAAAGTGCAGAGACTTTACACAGCAAACTGTGCTGTTCTTTCTTGCTCTTATTGATCCTTTGATCATTTTAGTCTCTCTCATTCTATTTAAAATTCCAACAGATTGGTATCAGAGCTCTCTTCTTGAGGGACATGTGATTGTGAGAAACTTTTTTCTGTATTTTTGCCTTCTTCGTCCATGGATTCAGAAATTCCTTTCACTGCACTAGCACCACTAGTTTTCAATGGTGAAGGGTATCATGTCTGGGCAGCAAGGATGGAGGCTCATCTGGAGGCAAATGATCTCTGGGAAGCAGTGGAGGAGGACTACGAAGTTCCTCCATTACCTGTAAATCCAACTATGGCGCAGATCAAAAATCACAAAGAGAAGAAATCAAGAAAGTCTAAGGCAAGAGCTACATTATTTGCTGTAGTCTCTTCTGAAATTTTTGTCAGAATTATGACAATGAGATCAACTTTTGAAGTTTGGAATTTCCTGAAGAAGGAGTATGAAGGAGATGAGAGGATTAAGGGAATGAAAATTCTGAACCTGATCAGGGAGTTCGAGCTTCAAAAGTTGAAGGATTCTGAGATAGGAACGAGTACTCTGACAAATTACTTGGAATTGCAAACAAAGTAAGGTTACTTGGTTCTGAATTTTCTGATTCCATATTAGTTCAAAAAATCCTTGTAACTGTTCCTGAAAGGTTTGAAGCTACCATTTTCTCGCTGGAAAACACTAAAGATTTGTCAAAGATTAGTTTGGTAGAATTGATGCATGCTTTACAAGCACAAGAATAGAGAAGGCTCATAAGGTCTGAAGGGTCTGTTGAAGGTGCATTAGCTGCAAGAGCTGAGTTCAATCAAGGAGGAAAAGGGAAGAAGAATGAGAAGAACAGGAAGGGAAACTCAGGTTTTGATTCTCATAATACTATTAAGGGAACAAAATCTGATTTTCCTCCTTGTAAACACTGTGGAAAAAAGGGTCATCCACTCTTCAAATGCTGGAGAAAGCCAGACCAGCAATGTGAAAAGTGTCAGAAAATGGAACATAATCAAAGAATTTGCAAGAGTAACACTCAACAAAAGACTGTGATGCAAGTGAATTTGCATCAAAAGAATGTAGCTTAGATTGCTGATCAAGAAGGGGAGGAGCAACTCTTTGTAGCCTCTTGTTTTGCAACCTGTCATTCAAGTGAGAAGTGGCTCATTGATAGTGGTTATACCAACCATATGACCTTTGATCGTGATCTTTTCAAGGAATTAGACACTTCTGTAGCTTCCAAAGTGAAGATTGGCAATGGAGAGTACATTGCAGTCAAGGGAAAAGGTATAGTAGCAATTGAAAGCACTTCAGGTACAAAGCTTATCAAAGATGTGTTATTTGTACCTAATATTAGTCAAAATTTGTTAAGTGTTGGCTAGTTGATTCAGAAAGGTTTCAAAGTTCTCTTTGAAACAAATCAGTGTTTAATCAAGGATGCAAAAGACCATGATGTATTCAAAGTAAAAATGAAAAGGAAAAGCTTTGCACTTGATCCATTAGAGGAGGAGCAAGCAGCACTCTCTGCAGCAAAAGTTAATGCAAAAAATTAGCACAAGAGACTTGGCCATTTCAATCATATAGCTGTGGTGAATTTGCAGAGAAAGAAATTGGTTCAAGGTCTCCCTTACCTTGAATCTGAAATTCCAAATTGTAAAGCCTGTCAACAAGGAAAGCAATCAAGACTTTCCTTCAAGCAAGCAACTTGGAGAACTACTGAAAAGCTGCAATTGATACACGCTGATTTGACTGGACCTCACAAAACTCCATCTCTGAATAGGAGTAGGTATTTCCTTATCTTCATTGATGACTATTCCAGAATGTGTTGGATCTATTTTTTCAGATTCAAGTCAGAAGTTGCTGGTGTTTTTTGGAAATTCAAGCAATGGATTGAAACACAAAGTGGTCACAAAATCCAAACCTTGAGATCTGATAATGGGAAGGAGTACATGTAGGATTTCTAAATTAACTAATCAGATGAAACGCAGCGGAAAATAGCAAGAAATCCAAGCCATGGATCACGGGTTTGCAGTAGAAATGGGAAAAAGAGAAGATCACGTTTATTACCTCTTAAAGCCGGAATTTAATTTTTTCTTGTTCCAAGAACGCAGGCGCGATCCAGATCACAAAACCGGTTCATAGCAGCTCAACTGAAGTCCAAGAAAGAACTCCCTCTAATGATAATCCACACAAGGTCGAACGCTCACAATCTCACAATTCTATGCTAGTAGAATTTAGGAGGCTAGGGTTTGATTAATAAGAAAGAGACGGCTAGGGTTTGATCAAGAGAGAGGCAGAGAAACGGTTTCTCTGTTATTGCGTGAATAGTCTGTATCTCTTACCCTAAGGAAACCGTTTCCTTATATTTATAGATTTATAATTACCATAAATTGGTCATTAGTACTTCAACGTCCAATTGTCAACAAATTGGTCCTTGAAGTTTACTTAATTACAATTAGGTCCCATAAATTATAACAAACTTATAATTCACCTATAAATATATTCCCTTCTCTTAATTAACCCCACAATATTATCAAATAATATATTTGAGCATTCAAACCTTTATTTTATGTGACCCATTAGGTTTCCTGGTCTTATTGGTAGCATAATATGAATTAATTCTAACAATATTAGAATTAATAATCCTTAATAAAATAAAGGATTAAATTTATTAATTCTCTAATTAATAAATCCATATTTAGCATATCAAGAGCGACATCTAGCAATGACTCTTGACCACCCAAAAGTCCAGAAAATCAAGTGGTTTGACATGAACCTTTCAATAGCAAATTATCAGTGCAATAAACTCCTTTCACCATACAATATCTCATTCGGTCTAAAGCATGGAATTAGTGTCAACTCCCTCAAGAATATTATTAATTCTGACCCGAATATTTTAGTACTTGTTCAAGAAATCCATTACTCGATATGTGTATCAATTGGAACCATTTCCATCACATAGTCGCCTTGGCCAAGGACTTCATGAGTAATGATTTCTACAAGTGGCCTTGAGATATACTCTCCTACTATTAGGAGTGGTGAATCCTTTATTGACTTTCTCAACTACTTTCGTTTACTTTACGTTGTATCCAATATCCATCCCATAGGCAGTCCTAGATAAGACTCCAAAGATTAGAATCAAAGTACAACGCTCGTTAAACAAAGTACCTTGGAGATCTCAAGTCTAAGGATACTTGCACACTTGCTATAATGAGATTCTATCACTGGCACTAAATAGTTATCCAAGTGATTATCTTGTACCTAGGTCATCCAATGAACTTGTTCCAAAACAAGCATCCACACGTTAATCCTGAGTATCCCAATACTTACGGATATGAGAACCACCGCTTGATCCAATCAAGAGATATAACATGTGTCAGTCTTGGCGTATTAATAATGTCCCATCTTATTAATACTATGACTGTGGATTATTTAAGTACAAACACTGCATAGTGTAGTAGGAATATTACATCATGATCTCTATCATGATTTCCTTAACACTGTGTTGTACTAGGGACTTTATCTAACGGTTTGTACACATATTTAGATATAACAATCAAATTGAAAGATAAAGAACGCCTCTTATTAATTTAATATGCAATATACATGGTACAAGTGATTGCCTCTAAACCACAACACTAACAGTACACCTCCAATCAGTTTAATTTTTTCTGTGAAGAAGCTGGGATTGAACATCAACTCACTGCTCCATACACTCCACAACAAAATGGAGTCAATGAGAGGAAAAATCGTACCATAATGGAGATGGCTAGATGTTTGATGTTTGAGAAGAACTTGCCAAGGGAATATTGGGTAGAAGCAGCACACACTATAGTCTTCCTTCTCAACAGGCTTCCTACAAAAGCTGTAGCAGAAAAAACTCCATATGAAGCCTGGTATGGTTTTAAACCTTCTTTGAAAAATCTCAAAGTATTTGTATGCTTGTGTTTAGTTTATGTTCCTCAGATCAAAAGGGATAAACTAGATAAAAAGACAGAAGCATGGATCTTTGTTGGTTATAGCACAATTTCTAAAGCCTACAGAATTTTCCAACCAAACACTAAGAAAATCTTGATAAGTAGAGATGTGCATTTCATGGAGAATAATGAGTGGGATTGGGAAGGAAAGCCATTAGCTTTGGTTTCTGAACAAGTTCCAAAATTACAGCTCAAAGAAGATGAGTTGCTTGATGACATTCCTATTAGAGGTATGAGATCACTTTCTGATATATATCAGAGATGCAATGTGGCTATACTTGAACCTACAGATTTTTGGGAAGCTAAGAAGGATCCAAAATAGATTACCGCAATGAAGGAAGAGCTCAAGATGATTAAAAAAAATCAGACTTGGAAGTTGGTAAAAAGACCTGCAGATAGAAAAGTGATTGGAGTAAAGTGGGTATTTAGAACCAAGTTGAATTCTGATGGCTCAATCAACAAGCATAAGGCTAGGCTCGTTGTGAAAGGGTATGCTTAGATTTCTGGTGTTGATTTTTCTGACACTTTTGCTCTTGTTGCCAGACTAGAAACAATCAGGTTGTTGCTTGCAATAGCTACACAAAAAGGTTGGAAAGTCTATCAACTTGATGTTAAATCAGCCTTCCTAAATGGTTTCTTGTAAAAGGAGATTTATGTTGAGCAACCTGAGAGATTTGTTGCGAAAGGCCAAGAGGATGATGTATACTTGCTCAAAAAGGCCTTGTATGGCCTGAAACAAGCTCCAAGAGCCTTGTATAGCAGAATTGATGAGCACTTGATGCAACTGGGCTTTAGAAAAAGTCTAAGTGAAGCTACCCTCTATATCAAAGGTGATGAAATCAATTTTGTAGTTGTTTCTTTGTATGTGGATGATTTGCTAGTTACAGGAAGTAATGAAGATCTTGTGAGAAAGTTCAAAGAAGATATGAAGCAAACCTTTGAGATGACAGATTTGGGAGAGATGGCTTACTTCCTAGGAATGGAAATAAAGCAGAACAATGGAGAAGTGTTTATCTGTCAAAAGAAGTATGCTAAGGAGATTCTGAAAAAATTCAAAATGGATGCATGCAAGAGTGTAGATACTCCAATGTGTCAAAAGCAGAAGTTGAGTAAGGAAGATGAAGCTAAGAAGGTTGATGAAACCTTCTACAGAAGTCTAGTAGGTTGCCTGATGTATCTAACAGCTACAAGGCCTGATATTTTATACTCTATAAGTCTATTATTCAAATTCACAAATTGTGCAATTGAAACACATTTTTCAGCTGCTAAAAGAGTCCTTAGATATGTAAAAGGGACACTAGATTATGGAATTAGATTTTGTGCAAATTAAGATTGTGTTCTGCAGGACTATTCTGACAGTGATTGGGGAGGTTCACCTGATGATATGAAAAGTACTTCAAGTAATTGTTTTAAGTTTGGTTCAGGAGTGTTTTCTTGGTGTTCCAAGAAACAGAATACAGTGGCACAATCTACAGTAGAAGCTGAATTTATTGCAGCTACTGTTACTGTAAATCAGGCTTTGTGGTTAAGAAAAGTGTTAGTGGATTTGAATTTGAAGCAAGAAGGATGCATAGAAGTGTTTGTTGATAATTAGGCTGCAATTGTTATCTCTCATAATCCTGTTTTCAATATCAAGTTATTTTTTTTAGAGAAGTGCAGAAGGAAGGCTCAGTTGGTTTGAAATATTGCAAATCTGATCTTCAACTAGCTGACATATTTAAAAAGCCTTTGCCAAGAAGCAAGTTTGAGTTTCTTAGAGAGAAACTTGGAGTTTGCAACAACCAAAGGAAGGAGGAGTGTTGAAGTTGTGCTTCAACTGTTGCAACATTGTCCAAGCTTGAATTTTACATACATATATATATATATATATATATATATATATATATATATGTTTGACTGTTTCAGATGATTTGCTGATTTTTACAAAGTTGTTGATCATGGAATGTATTCCATGTAGTGCCTTGTTTTTAGATGTTGATCATGAAAATGTGTTCCATGTAATACCTTATTTTTCTCACTCCTTCAATTATTATTTTTGCTGTATTTAAACACCAGTGAAAATAAAGTGTAGAGACTTTACACAGCAAACTGTGCTGTTTTTTCTTACTCTTATTGATCCTTTGATCATTTTAGTCTCTCTCATTCTGTTTAAAATTCCAACAATGCATCTTAGTGTTCTGGAGAGTGGTCTAGGCACGTGTTAAGATCTGAAACTCAAATTTGTGTTTCATTTATATTCTTGATTTCGAGTCATCACTCAAACTAGTCGATGAAAAAGGTCCTTTCGGAATATATCCCCAGATAAGGCCCCTTATATTGACTTTAGTGATTCATTATTCATGGTTCCGTAGTGAGAAGACGGAAGAAAAAGAAAGGATTAGAACGGTCTTTCCAGCGAAAAAAGGAAACATTATTTGGCACAAGTCACTAGAAGTAACATATTTTGGTTTTCAGTAAAGAAGATTTCTAGTTTCTCCTAAATGCTAGTAAAATTCTTTGCAAGACAGTTTTTCAGGCAATTTTTTCCTGCAAAAACCTGCCGTGTTTCTCCTCTTCTTTTGCTATTTTCTAGGTATAAGGATGTCAAAATCTGAGACGGTCCATTCTGCAACTCCACTGGGGTCCCTATAAATTTCGGTTCCCAAGTCAATGGAGGTCCATTTCCTCCTAACAGGTGCTGTCCCTGGATCCTGCAAGAAACATTTGCAGCAACCATCAATGCAAAAGCATTATAGCCTACGCATTTGTATAGCATTTCCATTTCCTGAACCCAACTTCTCTAAGTACGCTATACATTGTTCCTAAATCTTCATTATTTTCTTTTGTTCCTAAATCTTCATTATTTTCTTTCTTTTTCCTTTTTTTTTTGGGAGTGGGGTGGGGTGGGGGGTTGTTAATTTATGAGAACATGTTGCACATTTGCTTCAGAATCTAATATTGGAAAAACTGTAAGTTGCGTTAACTTATATTTCCAGGTTTGAACTACTTTTGCCCTATGGCTATGTATTCTTTAACTTTTAGACAAAGCAAAGTCTTTTATCCTGAAAAGGATTATGGCAGTGAAGCAATAGCAGAGGGGCACATGGAGAGAGCTTGGCCATTTATAAACTGATTTTGATAGAGAAAACTACCTGACATTGTCTTCTACCCTGTCCTCATTCCACATTTCATCTATTTATTCAATTTGAAATTAAGGAAATTCAGAATTGAAACCATTTTTTGGTGTACCGTTAATAAATTTTAACTCCAATTAACCAAATTCAGTACCAAAAATTAGAGAGGGAATGAGATCAAACCTGGTAGAAGTAAAGGGATTGTGATAACCTTCCCACATCCAGTTCCCACGTCCTTGGATCACCAATCCAGCCTTCCCCTTTCCTGGTCGGGTAGCCATAGTGACCCCAGACAGGATGAGGAAGTATCTGCAATATCTCCTGTGGCTGTGGATTACTATATGGATCACACAAAGTATGAGGCTGTTCAAGATGTTCCCCATTTCCTGGAGCACAATACAAATGATAGGCATCATAAGGGAAACGAGCAGTGTCGTTGCGATGAACGCGAACCCCATTGGGAAATGTGTGGTATGGAGGACACAGTTTGTGATCTCGTGCATTGCACCATGCTGTTGTTTCTGGATTCAATATCATTTCACTATATCTTGTGACATCTGAAGTTACATCACCATCACATGGCTTGCCATTGTTCTTCCAACAGCTCCCCATGTCCATCAAGTAAAATTGGCTGTTTTTACCACCACCTTTGATCACATTCAGGGTGAATCTCACTTTGAAATTTGGTGATTCTGGAATCTGCAAACACATTTGACATTGCCCTTCTAAACATCTCGATAGACGAAAATATATGATTCATCAAATTAGTAGAAAAATTGCTCATGAGCCACTGTTTAGCATAGGAATTAGGAAACAAGATTCAGTACACTGAATAAAATTGAAGAATTTACTCACAATTTTTAACATGCCCCTAGTTGGATAATGGTACCCACTGGAAAACCCATTTGTGGCATCTGATCTTAGGTAAAGCATTAGCCATGGATACTTTGGCGATGTTTTCAACAGATGGTGGAAGATCCAACTTCCTTTTCCAAGTTCCTTCTCCCAGGTTACAGAATAGTAAGAAATATTCTGCACTTCTCCCCTGCTAAGATCTGTATTCAGGTCCCAAGAACCATAAAATCTTCCCTTAAGTCTAGTCCTATTAGGCCCTTGTAAGGTAGTGTAATTGTGATAAATCAATGGCTGGTTCATGCACCCCTTGCCAAAACAAGGGAACTGATTATCTGGACCAAAAGGACCTACTTTGTGGCCGTTTTTTGGGCATCTAGCTGCATAAGTATCCATATTACCACTCTTCAGCATGATCATCCAAAATTGCCATGGATTTGGTTTGTCTTGAACTTGACATTTATATCCCAGGTAGAGCTCTTTCTCTACAGCATAAAGATCTACATTAGAAATGACCTCTCTTTGCCCTCCAAGAAAAGGTTGCCCGACGCCTAACCTGTTGTCTTCCTCTGTAACCCTATGGACTAACATGTATGGAAATGATCTGCAGAAGGAGCATTGATTCCCCATCTCTGCAATGGATTAATGCCAATTTTATAAGATCAGGCAGAAAAACTACAAATAACGATGTAAAAGATAGTGTGTGAAGAATATAGTAGCTTGGCAGAATTTTTAATCAAATCTATGCAACTTCAGCTGATTGGCATACATTTTCAAACAAAGTGCTGATATAAGCCCATGCTGGAGAATTGACAAACAAGAACTTTTTGCATCTCTCTGCCTGTGTTCCACTTAAAAAAGGAGTGGATAAAACATCAAACATGGCACATTCTCTTTTACAATTTTTCTTGCCAGAAAACAGTCCAAGAGTTTCTTAGTGGATGCTTTTTCAAATCTAGTTTCGAGAGAAACTAAGTGCGAACTAAAGAAAGAACAACTTGCCTTCTGGTTCAGGAGAAGCTCTATAGACATCAAAGCAATCAGCAGCCCTGGGACTACCCATCTTAGGAGCTTCTTCTCCAACCTCATTGCACTGATTCCATGCCTCAATAGCCACTCTCAACCCATCCCTTCTCATTCCAGGATCACCAACAGCAGATATGTATCCATTACTCGAACCAGAAGCAAACACAGTAGCAGAAAGAGACACCACAACCACAAGAGAAAGAAGGAAGAAACAATTCAAGAATCCAAGAAGTGCCATTGGTAAGTTTCTGCAAGTTAACATACCTAAGACTTTTGCTCTATATAAAAGCAAAGTAAAGTTGAAGCAGCTCAAAGACAACCTCAGAAACGTCACATTTAATTGTTGTAACTTCTTAATGGATTGAAAGTTGACCAATCTTTATTCTTTCATCAAAGTTCAAAACATGCTGTGTCTTCTTCATAGTATAAGAATATTGCTAGATGTATATGCACAGAAACAAGTTGCAGAAATACCCTTTTGAATGTGAAACTGAGATTCACAGTCTATGGTGCAGGTACATATTCATGGGCTGGTAGGTATTTAACTGTTTTTTTCATAATTGGTTTGGTGCCAGCTTGAGCTGAAAACACCATCCTAAAATAATCTTTTCGTTCCACCGAATCTCACTAACATATTTGCCTTGGATAGACATCTAAAGGCTGTTTTCCACCAAATCTTGATAACATACTCTCTCCGTCACCTACTTGCTATTTTGGGTGATAATTGACACTTTTCTTTAAAAAAAAAGTTTTAATATATAAATAATCAATATTCTTATGTCTTATATATATATATATATTAATTTTCACAAAATATTCTATAACCCCACATATTTTTTACTTTTTCTTATAGAAATAAGAAGAGATAAATGAAAAACAAATAAGAAGTTAGACAATATCAACCCACTTATAATACTTAATTTATCTATATATAAATATATATTATTCTCAATATAATTTTCAAGAACAGCACCCAAAGCTACATATTTAAGAAGCGAATCATCCCTCTACTTATACTCGATAAACTTAGCATAAACACCTCAAACTAGACTTTCAATATTGAGCACAGGAAATAATCATACATTGTGCGTTCTTCTTTTTTCTCATTTTTGCTAAATGAAATTAAGAGAAATAGGGAACCAAAGCACTTAATAATATTGGACTGAATTAGGTAAGCAATCTTGGACTGAATTGATTTCTGCCTGTGAGAATTAGCTTGTAAGTATCCATATTAGACATACAAACAAAATCAAACAGTTGGCTAAAACTTCCATTACTAGGGCTGCTACTGTTTGCATGTGAATTAGGCCTCTTGTGACATTGTATGTGATATATATATATAAAGTGAAGTTAAAGATTGAATTTTAAATACCATACATTTCAAAGTAGGCATCTAATCTATTATGTGGTTTGTTTTTTTTTTGCATAATAGAGTATGCTTTTGAACTGGGAAGCAAGGAAAAAATAAAGTAGATGAGAATCCCAAAAGCTAAAATAAGTTGAAGACATGAACTTTGGTGCCAAGAAATTGGTATTCTTATAATTAAAGCAATGACTTCATCATTTCTTAATAAGATGCTCTAGCCGTGACAAGAAGGTATTCTTTTCCTTGGGAAATGCTTCACCAAAAGACCACTCCCCCACTTTTATCAAATCAAGAAAAGGGTAATTATAATTTTAAAAAGCACCATTTATTTTTTTAAAATTCATTTTCTTTATTATATGAAATATTTTAATATTTTCAAGAAAACCCCATTTGGTAAAAAAAAAATTTAAAACCTTGTTTTTTTTAGGTGGAGGGGGCAGGGGGGTAAGAAAAACTACACACTCAACTGACACACTCTACCAAAAATGGACCCGGTGTTAGATGTAACAAGCACCACCTTGGGACTTTTTAAATGGAGAAGAAAGCAATATTTGCCAGCAATGTTGAGAATGATATAACAATTTGTCAAAGATACTTTAAAAAAAGAAGCAACATTTCAATTTCTTTGATATACCATTTTTCCCTTTTTTATGTTTGGTGTTTACTACAATTACAAAGCCGATTTACATTTTCCTATTTTCTTCTATACGATTTTACATATCAGAATGAATATACACACTTCTTTCTTCAAAAAAAAAATAATAATAATAAAATGAATGAATGATTATACAGACTTAATGATAATTAAATTTTAAATATCTTGGTTGATGAGAAGAAATTTTACAAGCTAAGAACATTATTTTTCTTTTTTTCCTTTTTGGTAGGTAAACTTGGGAGTTGGAAGTAACATCAAACTGTTTATTTTATTTGTTTGAATCTTTTTCTTTGTTTTCTTCCATTGTAACTATTGAGGGTGCTTAATTAAGTTTTGCAACTAATAAAAATGGCTTTAAACCCTCTAATACACTCTCTACAATACTTTTAATACATTATTAAAAACGCGATATATGTCTATTGATTTAACAGATACTTAACGCATGAGTATTAAATAAAGAATGAGTTGAGTATTTATCAGTAGATATATATCACATTTTTAGTGATGTATTAAAGAATATTGTGAAAGATATACTAGAGGATTTAAAGCTAACAAAGATTAAAGGGACTGTTCAAACATTCAAAGCTAAATGGAAATAAATTGGAACTATTTTTTTTTTTGTTTTTATATATTTATAGGAATTATATACCAATTATTGTATTGTATCAATTAAAAATAATAATAAATGGATTAGTTGACTTCCCAATTCATCTCCATAATTGAGTAGGTATAATGTGATAAATCTCAATCTTCCAAAGAGAACTATTTTTATATTTGTTCAATGACCTTCTCAAGGTAAAATATTATTTTTACATGTTAAATTAAATATATAGTGTATTATTTATAATTTAAAAAATTAGTCTATTTAATCCTTAAAATAGTTTTAATTTATGGCTGCCGGTCCCTATATTATTTTTTAAAATCTTTTTAGTCCTAAAATTATTTTCGAATAATTTGGGTTAGTCTAAAAGACCACAACCACAAGCTAGGTTGCTTATCTAAAGGGACCAAATATATAAGGGTGTTTTTGCCTAAAAATTTCCTCTGATTCCAACTTATAGGGTCAAATAGGAAAAAATAAATAAATTAAGGAATGCTTGAGACATAAATGTCCTTATTATTCGATTGTCTCCTTTGAGATCAAGTCGAAGTAGAACTGTTTTATTTTATTCGTCAAAAGTAATGAGTTAGTCAACAGTTCGTAAAAAGTATCATCTCAATATAATTGTTCTATTTAATAAACTTCAAATTGATTGAGAAGAATTTGTATAATTTAGAACTCCAAAACGAAATATTTGTCAATTACTACTTCATTTTAAGCAAGAAATTGAACCAATCTACCCACCATGCATCTTAGAATCCAAATCGTATTGAATCTAATTGATGCGGATAGCTGCAATATTTCTGTGTCGGTATAGTTTGGAAAGTCAAGAATGAAGAAGTTTCAAAGATTCTGTCTTAGAGAAAGATAACATTATTTGACAAACCTTGTTTAAATGACTCAATCATATTCACGGGAAACAAGTAGCAAACCTAGAGACAGTAAAGGAAGCACCATTTGCCTTGGGTTTATGTAGACTTGTTAGAAGGAGAGTTTGAGGTTCTACTCCAAACTTCTAAAAAGAAGTATAAATCGAATATCAATTGAGTTATTTTTTTATCGCACTAAATTTTATGTGAAGCAAATCAACAAACAAACCCAACATCTTACAACTGCTATAGATTCTTGATTGGAGTTTGACCAAAGAAAAGTTATGATAAGATAGCTAAAAGCAAAAGAAGGCACATTTAATCCCTCTTGGTAAGTTTTATATAAGAAGATGCCCCCTATGATTTTCAAGTGCATCACATCTTGTATCCCGTGACTGACTCAACGTGTCTCGTCCTTTCTTTTTCTTGCTTTTCTTTTCTCTTTTTTGGGAATATTATGTGGTTAATGGACCAATAACCATATCAAGCATTTTAGTCAATAAAAGTAGTTCAAGTCTCCCTAATGGCCCAAAGTAAAAATATATTGTCTCTTGGATGCAGAGGTCAACTTCTCTGGAGACCCTTTTTTCCTAGCAAGAAAGGAAAGAATTAAAGAAAAGGATAAACACAAAGAGTAAATAAACCACCAGGAAAGCAATGTATTCAAATTCAAAGCTATCAGATCACCTGTGATCTTCATTATACATGCATTATGGTGACTGGAAAACATACTTTCTGCTAAAAAAGGAGGGCCATTTTAGCTAGAAAACCTAGAAGAAGGCTGTCAGTTCTAGTCGGTACTTCACCAAATGAAATGGTTGTGATGTGAAGGACCACAGAGATCCCTGGTCTCCTCATTCTGAAACAGCCATTCTACAAAGCAAGTACAAACTAGAAAGTAAGAAAAAGTAGTTCAATGGTCACAAGATTTCAGGCGGGCTTTTCCTTTGAAATAAAAGCTGGCAAACCAAAGCCAAAGTCCCCAATATGAAACCCACGTTCATATTAACCCTCTAACTGCCTTCAACTGCTTCTGGTTTGCTTTCCCTTCTTCAACTTGTAACCACAAAAGAACTCAAGAAAACTTTAGCCCAGAAAGGGAAATTCAAAGACTTATAGCAAATTATGAAGTGGGGAAGAAAGAAAGCTTCATCTGCTTCATCTCATCCTTCTCTGATCACTCATGTCTTTCCCAGTTCCTGGTTCTTGAAATTCAAGCAAAAGAGGAGCAGTTTTCAGCCCAAGTCAGCCAAAGCAAAGCACAAAGTCCAGCAAGCTTTGCCTTCTTCGTGTTCATTATCAAATGTTCCTTGGAAGGAGGGTCGGTTTTATTGCGGGGATGATGAACCTTATTGGAGGCTGTCATTCGGGGAAGAAGGAGCAGAGAGGTCTAAAGTCTGGCTAAATTCTGTTTGGGACGAACCAAATGACGATGAACATGAAGTGGCAATCCCAAATTCAGGAAGTTCTAAATCGGAAGCTGTTTGGATGTTCAACAATATGGTTTCAGACGCAAGCAAGGCAAACGAAATGCAAGAGAAGGTGGGGAGTCATCTGGAAAACAAAGAATTCAGAAGGGAAAAGGTCAGTAAGGGAGAAGAAAGGAAATCGGCATGTAGAAAAACTGTAAAGCGTCAAAAATCAAGAAAACTAAATCGAAAAACTTTTGAAGTGAAACAAGACAGACTAGCAAATATAGCAGAGAAGGCTACGTTTGAAGTGCCACCTGAAAAGATTATTCATGAAGGAGAGGATTTCAGCAAGTCAAGATATCAGCGCAGCTTTTCTTTCCCAAAATCCAACCTAAGAACAATTGAAGAGGACTGCATACTGAAAACCCTGAATTTGGAGACTTCTAGTTCATTCTCCAAAGTAGAAGAAGAGGAAGAAGAAATAGATTTACAATGCAAAAGGTTGCAAGACATGAAAATCAAAGAAATGACACTGCAAACTGAGCAGCAGAGGGGATCTGTTTACATAGGACGTAATTGCCCAAGGAAGAGAAGGAAACAGACTAACAGAACCAAATGTCTCTCTCCCAGAACAGTAGCTAAGATTGAATGCAAAATCAGGACTCTAGAGGACACGAAGAAAGGTAAGTTCAGGAAAAAGAAGACGAAAGAAACAACAATAAGAGATGCAGCAATATTTGAGAGCTATGCTGTGGCAAAGAGCTCATTCGACCCTCAGAAGGACTTCAGAGACTCAATGATTGAAATGATCATGGAAAAAAGGATTGAAAAACCAGAAGAGCTTGAAGAACTACTGGCTTGTTATCTGACATTAAATTGTGATGAGTATCATGACGTCATCATCAAAGCCTTCAGGCAGGTATATTTCGAGCTAAATCAGGTGTATTTTGCTTCTGAGTTACAAAATTACCACTGTTGTAATGACTAAAAACTCAGTGTTAGTGAAATAAAAGAAGATACTGCAAATCATGTAAAGAAGAGCACTTGTAATTCGCCTTTAATTGCATATGAGACATGCGATTTTAGCCCAGAGGTACATGCTATCACCTCTGTATGTGCTGTAATATTTACTGAATAGTGAATACCAATGCTTCTAAGTTGGAAAGAAGTTACTGAAAATCATGTAAAGAACAGCACTTGCAATTCGCCTTTAATTGCATACGAGACATGCAGACCAGAGGTAAATGCTATCACATCTGTATGTGCTGTAATATTTACTGAATATCAATGCTTCTAAGTTGTAAATAACAATTGAGAACAGGCAAAAAAAAGAGCAAAAATTCCATGCTATTTTTAAGAGTCAATTAGTTGCTACATTTAGGAAGTGCAAGAATATGGTCTATCATGGCTTGCATGGTCGCATGCCAAGAGATTCAATTTCTAAACAACCACAAGATAAAAGACTAGACTGTACAGAAGAAAGTCTTGCTTCAAAATCATAATTGAAGAACATGGACAATTTCCATGCCCCTAACATTTCTTCTGCTTTACAAAAATCAGATGCCAAGATCAACAATTGATGTGTGTATTCTGATTATGTGCCCGAGAATGTGCAAAAAGGTTTAGTTTTTTACACCTAATTCGTACAACTTCTATCATTTCTTGCTAAAGCAAGATATTCCAAGCTGTGCAAAAGTTTAACAATTAATTCCAGTGCATACCTGCTGCCGCTTAAGATTTTCATTTCATTTTTTTTTTCTGGCTATCAGACGACTACCTGCCCTTGGGATGAGATTCGTTCATTGCTGAGGTCTTCCAGAACTGGCATTCATCCTACATGTAAATTCGATTAAATGCTCTTTCAGTGAACATCGCATGTAAGGCTCAGAAAGAGACATTCCCCATCCTGCTAAGAAATTATTCCTTCACCGGCTAAGAATTCATGAACAATTCCCTCAACCTCAATCATGCTGCAACCAGGCTCTTTATGGATTTGTTTTGCTCTCATTTTTCTCCTGATCTCACAAACATCACCCCATCTTCCCATCGAGGCATGAATATTTGACAACTGAACATAACCAGTGCTGTCTTTAGGATCCAACTCTAAGAGCTTCCTTGCAATCTGCTCAGCCAGCTCAATATTACCATGATTTCTGCAAGCACTCAGAAGTGATTCCCAAACAAGAGGTGTCTCTTTCACTGGCATTTTCTCAACAAGTTCTTTAGCCTCCTCTAAAAATCCAAACCGCCCAAGTAAATCCACCATACAACCATAATGCTCAATGGAAGGTTCAATTCCATAAACTGAAACCATAGATTTGAAGATCTCGTGACCTTCAACTAACATACCACCCCGACTGCAGGCTGATAAGAGACCCACAAAAGTAACCCCATTAGGCTCAACATAACCAAAGGCACCCATTTCAGAAAAAAGCTCTAATGCATGCTTTCCAAAATCATGAATGCTTAAACCAGAAATCATTGCATTCCATGTACTCACATCCTTTACTGAACTACAGTCAAACACTTCCAGAGCCTTCTCAATATAGCCACATTTCGAATACATGTCCACAAGAGCTGTAGCTAAAAAACCATTAACCGCTATGCCATTTCTACAAATATAGTTATGGACCCACTGGCCTTGACTCAAAGCCCCAACACCAGCAGAAGCAGATAATAGATTCACCAATGTACAGTTATCAGGCTTCACTTCTGCTTTCTGCATATCCTCAAAAAGCACTAACACTTCACTGAGCCTACTAGCTTTAGCATAGCCGGTGATCATAGCATTCCAAGAAACAACATCTCTTTCTAGCATCTTATCAAACACCTGTCTTGCTTCATCAAGCAGACCACAGTTCACATACCCTGAAAGCATAAAGTTCCAAGATTCCAAATTCTTGGTGGGCATCTCATTAAATAAGTCACGCGCCAATTCCACTAAGCCCATTTCTACGAAGACGCTTAACAAAGCATTCCAGGAAATAACATCCTTATTGGGCATCCTATCAAGCACGCCCTGCGCTGCTTCAAAGCACCCACATTTAGCATACATGTGAAGCAAAGTATTGCATATGTATAAATCACATCCAAGCCCATTTTTCATTACAAGAGCATGAATTTGCTTGCCTTGATTAACACTAGAAAGACTGGCACAAGCTTTGAGAACGAATGTGAAGGTATACTTGTCCGGGACCCAATCGTTCACATCACAAATCAATTTGAGAAACAGGATGTAAGACAGGTACGGAGTGGAGCTAGTGGCATAGGCCCGTATCATGGTGTTGTACATGTAAGTATTTGGCTGGCCAATTCGAGTAAAAATGGAGTGAGCATAGGAAAGGGTATCAGAGTTGGCAGCTGAGGATCTTATTAGGCGGCTCACAGCAAAGGGCTGGCGGAAAAGGCCAGATTTGAGCATGTAGCCATGAGCTTGGTGGAGTTCTGAGATGGAATTGGCCATTTCTATAAATGAGAAAATCGACGGCGAGGCCAAGCATGCTGAAGTTGCAGACATATCCGCTGTTTCTCTCTTGGTGAAACAGTAAGGCGTGTTTTGTTCTTTTCTCAAGAGAAGATGACTAGGCTCATATAATTACAGCGAGGGGCTCAGACCAAGATATTACTGAGGCTGATGCAATTTTCACAGCCCACCTTAAGCTCTTGAAAATTTATAAGCAACTCCTTTCATAGCAGAGCTCTCCAATTTCCATTTTCAAAAGCTTCTTCCTGTTACGTGATCAGTGCTTATCTTTCTAATTTTTTTCCCTTTGTTCTCAAGAAAAAAGTGAAAAGGCTTTTACCTTTTTGTATTAACCATATGCTGATATTCCATTAAAATTTCTGGGAAAGTTTTTGCCTATTTGGTCAAGGCTGGTTTTGACGGGCGCATGCTTATGCCCAACATGTGAGAACGTAGCACAGTGAACTCCAGCGAGAATCCTCGCTAGTATATTTCAACCTGAATTTTTCTCCAACGCAAATTATCTAGCTTGAACTTAATACAACTGGATTTATAACAAGGTTCCACGGCAATTAATGGTGGAAAACAGAGGGAAGCGTAAAGACGATAGCGAACTCCATCCGTCGTATATTCAACAAGAGAAGTTCAATGCACATAGTTTAAAACCATCAGGGGGGAATAGTTGATTCTGAATGACAATTTCACTTAACTGCCATAGAGAAGACAATCATGAAACAAATATGTCGTCCACTTCTCAACTTGAAAACCAATATTAGATTTTTACTGCTCAACTCTTGTAAAGCCGCATCAAGGGTTACAAATGAAAAGCTCCCTACAGAACCAGCATCAAACTTGATGCAAATGCGATTCCACAAAATAACTAAAAGGTTTAGCAACTTTTCATGGTCCAACTACAGGGACTCGAGTGTAGAAAAATAGCCCTTCCACTTCTATATGCTTCAGTGTCATTTACCATGGAAAAAATGTGCTTCAGCTAGAAAACCACAAGACATCTTCCAGTGCAAGAACCTCACGGCAAAGACTTAAGGGAGGAATCATAGTCAAAGTGCTAATTGCTAAATATAACTCGCATAACATGAAAATAGACTGTTCTAACATGCCAAGTCAAATTGGCAAGTGGCTGAAAGAATGTATCAAGGAACAGCAGCTCACTATGTCCTCAATAATTCCCAAAAGAAAACAGACATATGTCTGAAGTTCATCCAGAGTAAGGATAGGTATACACTTCAATGAATCAAAGCTTTCTCTGATCCCTTTAAAAGCAAATCATTCAGATGCATTAATAAAAAGGATAATACATTTTTAAGTCATCCCATGCAGTCACCATTACAACTTCCCTTCCTACACTGCCCCAGCAGCAGTGTCATGTTAATAATTGGTAAGCAGGTCTGAGTTCATCTAAATTCCTACATGTTTATTCTTCTCTGCTGATAGCTGTAATGCATATTATTTGAGCATCACTAGAACTAGAGTCTAAATGAGATCATATAAGGGATACAAATGAATTCAACTCCAAACATGTACAACTTTTTCTCTTTTTCTACCCCCCTCTCTCTTTCTCTCTCTAATTTCTTGTAGAAGTGAATGCCTCCGAAACTAAAACAAAAGCAAAACATTCTAATAATGATAAGTGGGATAAGGTGAAAATGAATATGTTTTATATCATATAACAAGATACAGAAGGCCTGTAGATCTTTTATGTAGTCTAAGACATTGTTGAAAGTAAAATTCATTACATGGCATGTTGAGACTAAATAACCAAGATATAAATTGTGCAAGGTTCTAGGAAGTTGCATTCATACAGGTTTGCTACTAGTCACCACAATCTTGTGTTTTCCATGTTGGGTACTAACATAACGGAAACTTTGGTGCAATGACTTGACATAAGAATGGCAGTTTGCTTGTGGTCTTGTAGACTATATCTGACGAAGAAGATGAGAAGGAAAAACTCATGTTTTTGAGAGAGATACAGCATATGGTAAAACAGTCAGACTAACAGACACAGAACATGAAAAAAATTAGAAGAAATCATTGGGGGAGAAATTATTACTAGTGAATAATAGGCCCTGGTTTCTATTTGTGTAACCTAATTACAGCCATCGTTTATTCCTCTTTGAAACACAACATATACTGTATTTCTCACAACCAGCTACAAAGTAACTGCTAACCCACCTAACCAGGGCTCCAACTAGCAACTGCTTTTCAATTCCTAAATTGGCAACATGACTGCTTCCGAATGCTATGACCTTTTTAATTAGTTGATGGACAAGACTACACAAGCAAGCATACTAATCCAGATGCACAAAATAACTATTTAAAGAAAAATGCTATTACTACTCTTCAGCACTGTGTGTTCAAGAATGTTGGTGAAAGAATCAGTGAACATAATAAAGAAACTTATATAGACACCCCCTCCCATACCCATAAATTTGTTAAATTTTGTATTTCATGATGAATAGAATTTTGCAGAATTCAGGATCAGGCCAAATGCATAAAATGGCAAAAGGAAATATGTAGGATATCCATATAAGTGCAATAAAACCAGTCAGCTCTGAATTTACAGCAAGTGAAATGGTCAGCCACAAATCTCAAGTTCTCTCTGCTGAAGCAAGGTGCCCCAACTCACCCGTATGATTATTTAGACTCCTACTGTTCCACCAAAATTTCCCATCATCAACTAGTTTGCTTTCATTTTTCCTGCAGTCTGCATCTTTCCTTTCTGACTGAACTTCAGACGCATCTGCTGAACCAGGGTTCTCAGTTAAGAATTGTTCCCAAAATACATCATTAACCCCCGTTTGCGCATTCCTAGGATTTACAGCTACTTGTTCTTCTGAGGCAACATTGTCAGAAACAATGGCTGTATTGGGCTCACAATTCATGTCAATCCCGGTAGTCTTACATCTAACATCAACATCCTGAACATTAATTTGTGTGTAAGAAACAGTTGGGCTCTCAGTCTCAGCACAACTTGTGGACTCGTCCATCCCTGGTGATGAATTTTGTCTCTCACAAGTTCGACGGATACCAAGCAATATGTTTTCCCAGAAAGACAGTGAGGCTTCCAATTGTTCCAGAATATCTTTGTTGCAAGCTAAAAGAGAAGTCACATTTAAGTCTTCTTTACTCAACATTTGAGAAGAATCTATCTGGTTATCTTCTGTGCAGATTTCATTACTCAGGTAATTGTTCCCTGGCAACCTTCTCTTCCTATCATGCTTATCAGATTGCACCATAAGATTCAAAGCAGCCATTGGCTTTTGTAAAGTTCGAGCCAAGAAGGAAATTAGACTCTTTTGATGCTGTTCCACATGTTGCACACGCTCTGTCATACTCCGCAACTGCAATTCAAGTGCTTCCTGCTCCTGTTTATAGCTATATAGTTCTGAATGAAGGGATTCTTTCCCCCTTTTCAGCCTCTCGACATCATCCTTATAACCTTGCATTTCTATTTCAGTTAATGGAGATTGAGAAGTCCCTTGTCCAGAATGACTATGAACAGGTTTGCGTCTGTGGATGTTCTTCAAAAGATGAGGTTGATCTCTAATAAAATCATCGTTTGCAAATTCCCACTGTTCAGGATCAATTTTCCTAAATCCCTGGCCAAGTAGAAGGTTTGAAAAAGTAGAATAGAAATAAAATAAGTACAATTAAACAGAGATCAGAAAGCAAATTGAAATAGTCAAGAAAAAGTTCAAAACTGGAAATGAGGGGAACAAGAAAGACAACATCTGAAAATGGTTTACATATGTGTTTAGTTGTCTGATAAAGCTGGAGAAGTTATTGTGCTTGAAGTATTTAGGCAGTAGATCTCTTGCAAATTCCAGAGAATTCCACACAATGAAGCTTTTATTATTGTGGCTCCACGAGACAACGGAGTTCGTTGAAGGATCATCCACCATCTCATATGTCTTTGCGAGGAAAGGAGGCAGAGCATTTGAACTGCATGGTTCATCCATCATAAACTCGAAACACCACTGATCGCTATCACCTCAAACTCTGATCTCCTCAACAACTCATCAACTAGAAGAAAAACCAAATTGCCCCAGGTCACGAGTCATGACCCACAAATCAATTACCTTAGTCTCAAAATCTCATGTCAAATTGGCTTTGATTCCAATCAAAGGAGCTTTCATATAAAACACAGCAACAAAACGAGCTCAGGATTCCTTCCTGTATATCCAATATTTGAAAAAAAAATATATGTACATATATATCATGATCTCAGAATTCGATGTTTCAACCTCTTAACAAAATTCACAGCCCACTAATCTGTAACTTCCAAAGTTCTCTTATACAACCCAGAAAAACCTAGGAACTCCCAAGAAAATTAGAAAACAAGAGCCTTCTTTTTGTACATTATGCAAAAACATCCCACCAACGCAGCAACGTAAACAATTGAATTCTCTAATACCTTCAAATTCAACCAAGTTCACGTCTTTTCAACACCTTCCCTAAAAGAATGAGCTCAAAAGTTTCTAAACAATTTCAAAAAGAATAAAAAATTTCCCACTTCAATTATCAGCAAACCTCAACTAAAGTTGAACTCTTTGTACCATCAACCACCAATCTTGCAGCCAACGAAAACCCTCCATCACCAACAGCTCCCTGATTGATTCCGACAAAACCACAGCTTCCTAAAGATACATCCCTGTTTCCATACAAAAATAAAACAACTATAAAATGTTCTTTAAAAAAAAGAAGTGGTCATTTTCTTGATAACAACTTGTTAAACAACATCAAAGTCGTTAAAACAGTAACCCTTATCCCAGTCTTCAAGCAAAAGCATCAATTCAATATTGGCAAACAAATGTCGGACACAAAGACTTCACATGTGCATCCACAGACAGATTCAAGCAATGATCGTATCTTCCGGGAATGGATTTGCTATTTGGGGTTTTACCTGAAATAAGAGAAAAGAGGCACAAACAGTTGAGTTGAGAGATAAACTTCCAAAGTGTCCTCAACGGTCAGGTAAGGTTGTTGGTAACTTATGGTGTTTTGGGATCTGTGTGCCAATTCGCCAATCAAGTTCCGGCAATGGAACAGCTGTTTTTTTTTTTTTTTAGGGTTTTATTGAGAATCAAGATGACAGAAAATCAAGATTTTTTTTTTTTTTTGGTGGTCTGATAGCGACCTTTTACTAAAAATTTTACTACTTGCAAATAAATTTTTTAAAGAAAAACAGGATTTTTTTTTTTCCATTTTGGTTCTTTTATTAAGAATTTTATTACTCCCTCCGACCTAAAAAGATATCAATTTAACAAATGACACACAGATTAAGAAATTGTTAAAACTTATATAATTATAATAGAAAAAAATTATTATATCCTTAAAAAAATAAACTTTCATTGATTAGATTAAGAATACACATATTTAATGAGTCAAATATTTATTGAATAGTTGAATGAGAGGTAAATAAGAAATATACGTAATAAATGCATTTTTTATTTGTAAAATTAACAAATATTTTGATACAACAAAAATAGAAAAATTTGACATTTTTTTCAATACGGAGAAAGTACTTCATCCGTCCCTATTTATCTGTTACAGTTAATTATTTCACACACCGTTTAAGAAAAATTAGTTAGTTTCTTAAATTCATATAGCTTTGTTTATACATTCCAAAAATACCCTTAAATTTAATGTTCCCCACAACTATTTTCTTGTTTTGTTTGCTTAACTCTCTCTCTAAAATTATTACATTTTTATTTTTCAAAAATATTTAATAGAAGGGTATAGTAGTAAAATTAACATTAATAACACCTAAATTTTTTCAAATATGACAGATAAAAAGGGATACTAAAACTTTTCGATTGTGATAAATAAATAAGGGCGGAATGAGTACTTGTTAAAGTACAATTAAATTAAATATTTTTTTATTAAGTGCTTACACAATCTTCAAATTTTGTTCAATAAATACAAAAGTCCAGTCGCAGGTTTTACGCATTCTAAATTGAATTGTTTATTTTTTTATCAGTCTTAATAAATTCTAAATGAATATCTTTAAATTACATACTCCCTCCGTCTCATAATATAAGTCGTTAGAGACTACTTTTATTGTTCCAAATTATAAATCGTTAGGGACTTTTCAAGAAGGTTTTAAAGTTATTTTTACATTTTTGTCCTTATTTATTATTTTATTTCCCTCTCTTTCTCTCTCATCTCTTCTCTTATTTCCACGACATTTAAATATGGGTGTTTTAGGAAAAAAAATATAAAGTCACTTTGTTTTTAGGAATCTTAATATGTGTGAAATTAAGTCAAACGACTTATATTATGAGACGGAAGGAATAGTATTTAATAAGAATTAATTTGATGATGGATGGGTTTTATCTTTAAAATATAAAAATATTCATAAAAATAAGAATATCAGAAGTCACATTGACATATAGGTACAAAAGATTAGATAATGTTTCACAAAGAGGATTTTCAATAATAATAATTATAGAAAATTTTTACTGTGTAATAATACTTCTTTAAATTCCATGAAACATAGTATTCATGGGTGGTTGACACAAAAGGTTTATAATTATTATAAATTCTTTTTAATATTACATATTAATTATTCCATTAATTATTGTACAATGAACTACTAAAAAAGTAGGTTTTAAATATCTAAACAGCTACTAAAATTGTAATAAATAACATCAAGCATTTTAATCAAACTAATTATATCAATTTATGTGTTACAACTACACAACCAAACATATTATAAAAGAGTCCTGTTGTAATAATGTATTAGTATTAAAAAAAATTATAACAAACTCTATTATTAACACGAAAAGCGATAAAATCATACGTATAATGTAAATATATATATATATATATATATATAATTTCGAAAGTCAAGAAAATTCGAATTATAATATATATATCACACTCAAATAAAAATAAATATTTAATATCAACGTCAAGATTCAAATCTATAATATGATATTCAATCATCTTCTTAGACTATCCCATGGAGGCTGATTTGATGAATAATATTTGTTTTTAAGAAAATGTAGATTTTAATAAAGACATTGACTGCAACGGTGTCGTTGGGTTTCGATTTTTTTTTTTTTTTTCAATTCGTCACTTGCATGCGCCAGAAAAAAAAATTATTTTTTTACTATTTAGATATTTTAAATTGTTTTTTATTTATATACATGAGGAGGCAGTGACGTGGGTGCGTTGATGGGTAATTTAATTTGTCATTAAGAAATTCATAAATAATTTTTTTTTTGTTTTAATAGAAAATTTTCTCCATTGAGTGAATGTGGTGAATCGTGAATCATGCCACATTTTTTTTTAAAATAATAAAGTTTATATAATTGGAAAAATACATCTTATTTTAATACTTTGAGTAAATAAATTTTCAAACTGTGATATCTCAATCTCACATGAAATTAAGATGAGAAGTGTGTATAATATATAAGGATGGACATAAATATTCATTGTCAGTTTGAAATATTCATTTTTGTCCAACAAGGACAGCGGCTAAGTAGTTGACCATAAATGCTATATGCTCCTGTGGCTGTGGATACAGGACATGACACAAACTATCAATATAATTTTTTTTTTTTAATCGTCATAGGATAAGAAGGGTAGCACAAAAGCAGCATTGTCATTCTTCGTCCGTGTCATTTAAATAAACTCACAACAAAACATAGACTATTCAAAAAGCTATTTTTTATTCTTAAATAAAAAATACAATAGAGAGAAGATATTATTCGATCTTGAATTATGAGTCAAATATATTTTAATAAAAAAATAAATTATTCAATTATATCGTTCTTTGCAAGAAATTTTCATTTAAAAAGAATACTAAAAATGATTTGAAATTTAGGGTAAAGTTAGTCAAAAGGGAAGCAATGAATCATATTTCTCATGAGGGTTTTAGGTGAATATGTGACCATGTGCT
This sequence comes from Voacanga thouarsii, assembly GCA_026120185.1. NCBI lineage: Eukaryota > Viridiplantae > Streptophyta > Magnoliopsida > Gentianales > Apocynaceae > Voacanga > Voacanga thouarsii. The sequence goes on along the minus strand of JANUWF010001364.1, from coordinate 271,522 downwards.
AAGAGCAAAAGGATTCAATAATAAAGAATAGTATGTTGACTAAGAGAAAGATACCTCAAACAATATGCATTAATCAATTCAAGAATTGATACTGAAAATGACATAAGAAGAATCCCAAAATGGTAGTATTAGTTGCAAATGACAAAAAATATATAGTATAATTTATACATCAAGGTATACAAATATGACTTTTGTTACTAAGTTGAAGTTATAATTTAATATAAAAATAATTTATTACTCATGCGTATAATATAATATCTTTTTATAAAGTATTATAATTTTATTTTCCCTTTTGATTAAAAAGAATAAATAACATTGACCTAATTTCGATCAATTTTCAACATCTAAGAACGAATATTTAGAAAGTCGTATTCTTTGTAAGAAACTTGTATGGTTAAGGAAGGAGTTTTGATTGACAAAAAAAAAAAAAAGAATTTATTTCTAAACATAATTTTATATTTCTACTGTCTATAAATAACTGATTTAATTTTTTTTAATTTATCTAAAAATAATTATTCACTTTCTAAATGTAGGTTGTATTTAATTATTTTTTTTTTCAATTTTACCCTTAGCACAATTTTTTATCAATTAATTAATATTTTTCTTAAAATTTGTGAATTGGTTAAAATGGACAGATAAAAGGGGACGAATAAAGTAATAAAAATACTCTAAAGAGTATAATGAATATTTTAATTATTTTTACTATAAAATTTCATAATTTCATAATATATTTAATTTTTATAATTAAGTCAGTTATTTGTATACGGAGAGAGTATAACATTAAAATCACACTTGAAAAGTGATGGATAATTAGCTTATAGCAAAATCAATTGCAAAAGAGAAGAAGTAGGCCATGTAGATTTTTTTTAAAATTTAAAAAAATTCTCAAATTCTACGTTGGTTCAATAGCCTCAAGAAAAGTTGAAAGAAAAAAAAGATCAAAGCCTTGTCAAATGGACTCTGAATTAAGGGACCCAATTACCCAAAACTCAATCTTATCAAATGGACTATGAATTAAGGGACCCAATTACCCATAACTCATTCATAGGCCTAACGATTTGGATCTAAACAACAATTTAACCTCCATACCAACCCCCCCCCGCCTCCCAGCTCTCCACCACTCCTACCCTTTTCTTACAGGGACAACCTTTACTTCTAATTGACGAAAATTTTAGGATGGATTCAATTTATATAGATCACATACTTTTAAAAGTTGTATTTTAAATATAATATAACTATTCAATACATGCGATCCATAAATCTACCGTCTATATAAGAATTTCTTTATAATTAGTTCATTCAATACCATAATCCATCCACGCTTTCCTAAAAATATACTCATACTCTTCTTCAAATGCAGGGACGGAGCTAGAGGGTGGAGGATAGTGTCCGTCCTCTATAATTTTTTAAAAATTAGTTTTAACTTTAATAAAATTAAAATTTTAAAAAAATCTTTTAAATTTTTATTATTTATTATTCGTCTTACAATTTTTTTTTTCAAAAATTATAATATAATCATCTAAAATATTTATTTATATACTATTACCTCTCTAATCTCAAGTATTTGATTCTATCTATGATACCCGACTTATTTTGCCAGTTGAAGTCCACCGGTCCTTCACACTCAACTTTATCAAGAATTGTTCTCAATAGTTAGGCTGAACTAAATGTCACCACTTATTTACAGTCCCATGTCGTATTTAATCTCGTTTCCACTTGCAAAAAGGACCTAATGGCATATTGGTTAAACAATAAGAATGCTCTTGGAATATATAGTGTAGTGATAAAAAATCAGTAAACGACATTACTCTTGTGAAGTCACTAATTCAATTCTTGATTTTGTATTATATATATCACAATTTATCTTTATAAAGTTTTAAATTAAAATTAAATTAGTAAAAATACTTGTAATAAAATATTATTGACAGAAAGAAGCCAATTATACCAAAGCTCTCAAGTAAACATATCGAGTCTTCCAGGACATTTGCTGTATATTAGGAGGAATTCTTACAGGTACTGTGGACCTGTGGACTAAATGCATTGATGAATTGTACCGTACAATTTATATTGCACGCAATACAATTCATCAATGCAGTTGGTCTATGGACCATGTTAGAATTTTCCGTATATTAGAGCCTCCAAATGTGTGATCCACCTCTCATTGACGGACTGTTGTGCATTAGCCTATCATGTTTACTTAGCCTCTACAACCTTAGCCATAGCTGTCGTCCTCCTCCTTGATCATCCACCTGCTCCATGGATCTAACCCCCCTTATTAATGAGTGTTATCTTTCCTAATTTCTCCACTTTACAATAATTTCTAGCAATCCCTTTTTTCTTGGATAGGCTATAGTTTGAACAATCACAGGATAAAAATATCAAAATACGAATATTTATAACTGTGAACGAAATGAAAATTTATTTTTTCCCAAGTTAGCTGACTCTTTCGCAATTTACCATGCACAATATATATCTATCAAGTATAGATTCACTAGCCTTCGACATAACTCAATAGTTCGTGATTCTATTAATAAGTTTGCATTATAAATTAATGGTATGAGATCGAATCTCTATTAATTCGTGTTTTTAGTTGAGATCGAATTGAAGCAGAATTATTAAGACATATTTTGCAATTTACTTAATTTATTTAGTCTGAAAAATTAATCAACAGATCTGCTTGTAAAGATCGTCATCCTAAATATGAACTCAATAAGAAAGCAACTAATTAAAGTATCTATTTAATTAGATAAAATATGAATTTGGACCTTTCATTTGAAGTTGTACACAGTTGCAACCTACCTACCCTCTTATACATAATAGAGGCTTTTTTGGGACCATTTAGAAACTAAAATTATAATTACAGTTGATATAAATAATTAAACAATAACTGATCATAAGTGTAGCTCAAATCTTTTTTTTTTTATTTTTTTTAAACAAACACTTTACTTATTTAAATGAACGCTATGCAATTAAAAAAGAAAAAAAAAACATAGTGTGCAAATTATGCTATAAATGAATTATCAATTGACAGGATATTTCTGCAGAATAGTAATAATAGTCTTATTGCACCGTTTATCTTTTAAAAGTTACATTGATTTGCATGTATAATTCGTCAGTGGAAATCACAAGATAGAAAGGTAGAAGGATTAAATAAAAATTACAATATAAATTTTAAGATGAAAGTGGCTAAAAAAGTCTTTAGAACTTCAAAAATATAAAAGAACTAGTGTTTCGAAAAGCAATAATAATAGAAGGAATTAAAAATAAAAAACAATTAAAAGACACATACATAATTCATGTGATTCGATCAATACAACCTACATCTATGAGTAAGAAAATATTTTTTATTTTTTTAAAAAAAATTGTTATAAATACTCCCTCCATCCTTTTTTATCCGTCCATTTTAACTAAGATGTTTGTCTCAATTTATCTGTTTCATTAGCAAATCAAGACGATATTAATTGTTATTTTTTCTTATTTTAACACAATAAGTATTGTGCACTTGTAGTGGAAAATAGAAGTAAATTAAATATGTTTATCATACATAAAACTTTGAAATTTGATTATTTCTTAATAAAAAGAGAGATTCTTTGAGAGTAAAATAGAAAATGTTAATTAATTAACCGAAAATAATTTTTTTTAAACTTGTGAATCGATTAAAATAGATAGATAAAAGAGAACGGAAAGAATAACTAATATTACAATCTTTCAAATTACATATTTGTAAGAAATACATATTAATTACAATATCGCCTCCAAAGAGGTTAGTAATGAATTCCAGGCTTGATCCGGTAGGCCCCAAGTCTTCACATATATTAAAAAATTCTCTTTTCAGATTATACTCTTAAAATTTCAAATGGAATCATCAGTTTAAATCGCTATAATAATTCAAAATAACTATGATCAAAATGCCCAACAAAAGAAATATGTAATAAAAAAACATAATTTTCAGAATTAATTAAGCAATTTTCTCTAAAATAGGAGTAAATGGAAGCTACTAACTGAACACTTTTGCACATTATGGATGGGTTAATATGTAATGGATTGTCTAGTGTGCCGCGCACGTGCAGTTTTTGTTGAGTTAATAAATTTTCATATATTGCTTTTGGGACCCACTACCTCTACCCAAGTCATTTGCCAATTTTTTTTTAATATTCTTTTAGTTACTCTTTTTTTTTTCTTCCCAATTTACTTCTCCTAATAAATAATCTAGATAAACTTTCCTAAAAAATATATAGACCTCAAAAATATAATAAATATAGCAATAAGATAGAGTCAATTAAAATTTTTTTTTATAAAAGCAATGATGTCATAGTTTCTTACACTTCAGATTTTTATAAGGCACAAAAAAAAAATCAATAATACCATACAGATTTTTTTATAATGAATTTTTTTTATTTGTCTCTTATGTATAATATTAAATTAAATAAATATAGAAAGTGACCTTTTTTTTTACGCGTTGACAAATTTTTTTATTGGTGTATTCAGATATTTTTCAAGGAACTTTCCTAATTATATTCTTTCTACATGGGGAAGGAAAGACTTTGAAGACTTAGTAGGTACTTGGTTGCTTCTTGCTATGGCAAAATGAAAATTCACCAAAAGTCAATAGTCTACACTTTTCACAATTGAAAGATTGTACCAAAATTTCAAACCCCATCATTTCATAAACGAAGACTAAAAGCCCCAAACCGTATTTTCTTTTTATTGCTAAATAAGGAAAGAGATATTTGAGAAAATTGAGAGGTACGCTATATATATATATTTGATGTCACGAGAATTTAGAGGTGCATGCTAGTAGAATATTGTATTTATATTTATATTTTTTAGAATATTATGTGTTAAAATTATAGCACTTACTATTTTGATATATTAATAGTAATATTAAATATGCTATTAATATTTCTCAACACAAAGAATTTCACAGAGTCCTTTTAATCTAACATCTCAGAACACACTAATATACAATTTTTAAAAATTTTTTATTAATAAAAGAATCTATTTGAAAGTGTGTAGAGAACTTATGTTTCAAGAGATATTTAAATTCGTGAGGTTAGTGTAAAAATTTTAACATCAACTATCTCGACCAACTCATAAGATAATATACAATTTCTTTATATTCTTTTCTAAATAAATATTTTTACATTTAAAATCATTTGGATATTTAAGTAGTAAGAAACATATAGGCATTTTTTTCCAAAAGAAAAAAAGAAAAAAGAATTGTAAGAAATTCTAAACGGTGTCGTAACACCAGCATGACTCCTTGCTTCCCTTGCTGGCAACTACCCCGCCTGCCCTCTCCCAGTCCGAGCTTTAAAAAGGCTAAACACGTGCGAGACCGCATTTCCAGGTCCCAGGGAAATAAAATAATCCCGAAATGGCATTACGGTAAATTTCCTAGTAGCTCAGTGGCAATTGCCAATACCCGCATATTTATTTAGTTCTTCTGCATCTAAAAACCGCATTCATTTATTTCAATTCTCATCATCTCACACACACACACACACACACACACAGAATTAAAGACGGTCCAATCAAACCGGCTTGTTACTCTCACCCGGTACGGCCGATTTGTAAAAATTTTGCTCCGATAGGCCAGAGTGCCGCCGGAGCTGGGAGGTGTTGTGTTTTTAATGACGTCGGGGACGAGGTTGCCGACATGGAAGGAGAGGGAGAACAACAAGCGGAGAGAGCGGCGGAGGAGGGCGATCGCTGCCAAGATCTTTGCTGGTCTGAGGATGTATGGCAACTACAAGCTGCCGAAGCACTGTGATAACAACGAAGTACTGAAAGCTCTCTGCAATGAAGCTGGCTGGGTAGTTGAAGAAGATGGTACAACTTACAGAAAGGTTAGGATTTAATTCAAAACGGTTTTTTTTAGATACAGAAATTCACTGAATACCATTGAAAGAGTAGCTTAAGTTAGCAAGTGGCCGGGGTCGGAGAGGAATGAGAAGCTGAGATTTTAGTGTCTGGATCTAGGATTTCCATTCCGTGCGTAATTTTCCATTTTCTATAGTATTTTCATCCAGTAAATGTTCTTAATAAGTATGAATTTTGAGTTAAATTGGGTTGAATAGTTCTTGAAATGAAATTTGGTTTTCTGGATAATTGATGCTAAAATCAGTACTTTTAACGTGTTACTATGACGACTGGTCCAAGTTTGTGAGCTGCAGATTGAGTCAACTCCTTCCATTTGCCGTCCGGCAAATTTAATGGTAGGGTGCAAAAACCCGCTGCGTGTCTTCGGCGTATGGTGCCCGTCCATCTACCAAATCACGAGTCGTCTTCTTTTTTTTTTTTTTTTTTGAAATGGCTTATTGTTTTTACTGGGGGTAGATCACGTTAACACTGCGGATTTGACTGCTACATTGTGTGCACGCAGTTCAAAAGATGCTCATCACTTTTTCACCTTAATTTACCTAAAGAAATACTAAAGACAAGCGCATAGATTCTCTGTGGTCTCAGTGATTTTTACAGTCAGTGAAAGACCCTCTGAACATCTCGCCTGGAGAGCCCTCCAATGGACGGAGCTGCCCTCCTTATATTCCCACATAGTTTCTTCCTTCTGGAGTCTGCTGCATGTAATTTGATCTGAATTGGTATGGGCAATTTGGTCATTTCAGCTCCGGCAATCTCCTTTGCCTCTCTCAGTCTATGATGGGTAGTCTTACGACCCACTGCTTTGATCTAATGATAAGATTTCACTTTTACGGTCCATGTAGCTGATGTCACCTCCATAAATAGCCAATCTTTTTTCCTCTGCGGTTATTTCAGGAAAATAATCTGATTGTATTAAATGCGAAGATTCTAGCAGGACCGTCCAAACCACTGAGCAATAGAGTACAACACTACTATTCAGCCAGATTCCTGATTTTTTTACGTTTCAATTATTTTCTTGAATTTTTAATCTTGGAAAATGGATTTTTATTTTCTCCGGGATTCTCGGGGTTAACACTTCTTTTCCATAACAGTTTGCTTGTTGGGTTTTGTAGTGAAGATGGGATGGTTGATTATTAGTTGTGGGCCTTCGTTGTTTACTTTTGTTTTGGTTGTTATGTAGCCTTAGCTGGTCGGATGATTAAAATATGAGGTGGGAGTAGATATCAAATCTTTGGACTTTTTTATATTTAGAGATGTTTATGTGAGTCTGTAGAGTGTGTGGGTTTGCATTACATGGTCAATAGTTGAGTATAATTGAATTCAATGTATTGGATGAGGGGTTGCTGTAGATTGGTTGGTTATGGCTGTGGAGTAATTGTGATGTGTCGTGGTGGGAATAGAGTGTAATCATGCAGTTGACATTGCTTTGATGGCGATTTGTGTATCTTTTTTCTTTAAAAAATGTTTTGGGGAGAGGGTACCTCTTTTAAAAGTTCTTTTAGTTCAGTCATAATATACTTTCATATAGCCTTTGTGCATCCCATATGCATATGAAATTTTCCTTCCACTTTTTTATTTTTTATATTTTTTAATAGGGCCAATGGGGTCCCTCGGTCTTCTACAGGTAGTAGATTCATGGATTTTGAGTATAACTTTTATTGCGCACAGCCTATAGTTGATGGATACTTATTGGGCTTATTTTCTTAAATGACTTGAAAATCTTTATAGTGATGCTAATCTGTGCATTAATGATGCCTCTACGCCAAACCTTCTAAAACCTTTACTTAATCATAATATGCTAATATGTTCAATTGAGCAATGAGTGCAAAGCACTTGTTGATTACATTTTATTCACAGAAAGCTAATTATTTCTGTTTTTTTTTCCCCCTTTACCCCCACCCTCCACCGCTGTTTCTTTCCCCCACTCCTGGCTTTCATATAGCCACCCAGTTCTTTATTGGGTTTTTAAGTTAATAAAACCCACCCTTTATATCGAAAACATGCTTTAGGCAGTAGAGAAAAAGAAATCACAGCATGGTGGATGAGAACGAGAGGTGTGGATGAAAAAAGCTTTTTTTGGGGGGGAGGGGGCATTTGGGTGTTGGGGAGCAACCAACTGTCACTCATTGTGAAGCCTTTTTGATGTTTCTATTATAGTTACTCCTGTGCGAATAGGTGTCTGAACTCTTGACATGTTGAATCAAACTTTTCTATTCACACTAGGTTTCAGGTTGCTGAGTTGCTGGTAGATCTTAGTTTTTTTGGTCATGCTGAAGTACAAGATATCCAGTCAATTGGATTGTTTCCCAAACAGAAGCTACATAATAGATGGGATTGTGTTGAATTCTGGATAAGGCAGTGGTGGTTTTGGTTGAACTCTGGTTCCAGTCTTGAATAAATTGCCTATCTAGTCAGGAAGTCAAGCCCAAGAAGCATGTTACATAGGACAAAATAGATGGTGTATATTGTAATTTCTTTGGAGTTGAATGAATTTTGTATCCCTCTTATGTTCTATGTGCTTAAATTATGAAGCAGCTGTAGCAATAGGATTGAAAAATTATTAAACAAGTACATAATTGAGTTATTACTTGTAAAACCTGATTGATATCTTAGATACACTTTTTCTTTTGTTTAACTGATCATTCTTCTCCTTGCAGGGATGCAAGCCAGTGGAACGCATGGATTTTGTTGGACCTTCAGCATCAGTTAGCCCTTGCTCCTCATACCAACCAAGCCCCATTGCCTCTTATAATCCAAGCCCTTCTTCTTCCTCCTTTCCAAGTCCAGTCTCATCTCAATATACTGCCAATGCAAATAATGGAGCCGATGCCAACTCCCTTATCCCTTGGCTAAAAAATTTATCATCCGGCTCTTCACCAGCTTCATCCAAGCTTTCCCACCATCTATATATTCCTGGTGGCTCTATTAGTGCTCCAGTCACCCCGCCTTTGAGCTCCCCTACAGCTCGCACTCCACGGATGCAGGATAACTGGAACGACAAAGCTGGTTCAGCCTGGGCAAGCCCACAGTACGCTTTCTTACCATCTTCTAACCCACCAAGTCCAGGTCGTCAAACCCCCCCTGATTCAGGGTGGCTGTCTGGTGTTCAAACTCCCCAGGATGGGCCTTCATCTCCAACTTTCAGTCTAGTTGCATCAAATCCATTTGGAGCCAGAGAGCCATTCTCAAATGGAGGTTCCCGTATGTGGACTCCAGGTCAGAGTGGGACGTGCTCACCAGCAGTTGCAGCGGGGTTTGATCAAACAGCTGATGTCCCAATGACAGATGCTGTCTCTGCTGAGTTTGCATTTGGCAGTAATACCAAGGGATTGGTCAAGCCCTGGGAAGGAGAGAGGATCCATGAAGAATGTGTATCTGATGATCTTGAGCTTACCCTGGGGAACCCTAGCACCAGGTAATTTGGTGAACCTTTTTTCAGAGACTGCAGATGTTAATAGACCAATGGCATTAATCCATATTGCTAATAATTTGTTTTCATCTTTGCAGATAGGAGTTCCAAAGGGAGGGATTACCCAATCCCATTAAATTTGTATCCAACTGTTGTCCTTTGTGCAAAGATCAAGTAGTGACTTATTATGTTGATACTTCTGAAGGTATTCTGGTTGGTAAAACCATTGAAGTTATAATAGGGTAGGGCAACTATTGTTCTTTGTTTCATTTTTCATTTTTAACTTTTTTTTTCCTTTTTGAGAAACAAAAGGTAGATATCGAGTAAAAATAGCTTCTATGGGGGACTTTTTCACCTTCGCCAAAATTTTCCCCTTTCTTGGCTTGTTAATTTTTATTTTTGGTTCATTGCTTAAAGATACATATAGATTTTTTTAGAGGGTCAGAGGCGACAGGAAGATGGTTGTCTTCTTTTTCTTTCCTTTTTTTCCTTTCAATTTTTTTGCTAGGACAAAAGTAACAGTTTTTACCAGTGGTTTATAATTAGATTAACTGATTTGTCAGCAGAGTTACTCTATACTGCCTCTCCTCTTGCGTTTTATATCATTTCCAGTTGCTTCTCTTGGAGAAGTTTCTTTTTGCGTCAGTTTGATCACCTTCTAGGATCCATTGGGGGTTTGGCTGCAGCTTTGATCACTCTTTAGGATCCATTTTCTCCAATCTTTAACTAAGCAAATTTCTTTCCAAAATGTGTTTGGTCCTATCTTTTATATGGATGGAATAGCTTAATAACAAACATTATTGCCATAACAGTCACTAATTTAATCCAATAGTCCGGATGTTTTTCTTATGCCAAGCAATGAAACCTTATTATTTATATTTGATACCATAACCTCGATTGATGATGCAAGGGCACCTTGCATTAAACAGGCTCTGATCATCAGATATCAATTAATGTCAAAGCCCCAGCAGAGATTTCAACCTGAATCAATCAGTTATTTCTCTGCAATTATCAAGTTTAATGCAGAAGACACAAGCCAAGACCAAACAACACAGATTCTCAACTTTAAGGCCTCACTCTTTCAGAATGAATCGGGTAATCAACTAAAGCAACATTATAAGAAACTAAGAGAAGCAATTTCTTCTCTTTTTTTCTCATTGAGTAGGCAAATTAAAGCTGTTGCGGATGTTATCCCAACATCTGTTTTGAAACTTACACAGCAGTTCTTTCATCTAATCGCCACTGTACAGAATTGGATAATAATTATGTACACTGAGAAATGAACAAGGTGATTATGTTTTCAAATGTAAAGTGTGAATAGATGTGGAATTCACAGCCCAGATATGAATAGATGTGGAATTCACAGCCCAGATATTTCAACTTCTGACTCATGACAAAATAAGAAACTATACATTCCCCAAATTGTTCACCATCAGAGCTTCTGGAATAGATCTCCCAGTGCACGGTAGAGAATGCCTGCAGCGGGTGGCCTTGGCAATGATCCAAGAAGAATATCTGATGAAGTTATTGACTGGCTGCCATAGAACCTAGAATTTTCTCGGACACGAGTTGTGACAATGCTCCCTTCAAGGGAACAACCAACAAAAGCACCTATTTCACAGATAGTACAGCACAAGATAAGAATATAATTCTGAGACTGAGAATAAACAATCTTTTGTTTCGGAATTTCTCTTCTGAAGGCAAAGACAATGGATAAAATCTTTCCCGCTGAATTTCCGATCAACCTCTTAGAGAATCTATCTCCACATCTGTCTAACCATTAATTCTTTCTACAAATGAATTTTCCTTTTAATGGTCCAGCAGGGTGCAGCTTATAAGCAATTGAACATTTGAAAAACAAAACCCATTTTACTAATGGGATTCATCAGCACCTTGGTTACTTTGTTGGCTTGGCCTGAGATTCTAGATTATTTCATTTCCAGATGTTAGCAATGTATAGTGATCAAAGGATCATTTTCTTCTCGCGACATTTTACCTTTTTTCATCTCCCCTTTTATCAAAGTAAATTAACCTAAAAGTAAGACAAATGCAGGGTTGATCCAAATTTTCATTCTTTAGCTATTCTTTCCATCACAGTAGTTTCTTTTTGAGTAGTTTACGTGCCACGGCAATTAGGAATAGAAGAATCAATAGCAAAGAAAGAATAGGGTTATCCAATGCTACCTCAATGGATTAACATAATGAAAGATCAAAATATTAAAAAAAAGAAAAAAGAGAGGGGAAGGGGGTTGGTAAAAGCTGGGTTTGTTTGTCTATTGGAATTGTCCAGCAAGAATGGGGAACTGTTTACAACACCTATTGTAGCTCTGGTAGGCCCACCTAAAGGTGTACGGATATTTGAATTCGACAATATGACACTATTATTTGTGCATGATGATAGCAGTTACATCAAACACCTATGCATTTAAGAGAAAAAGGGGGGAAAGTTACAACAGGAAAATATTTTTCATTTTTAAAACTCAGGGAATGTGATTTCCTTTCTTATTTATGCTGAATACTGCCAGAGCAATCTAAGACTCCTAAAATTTCTAGATTTTTCATTAGCAGACATGAGTTATCATAATTTTGTAATGAAAAATCACCAAAATAAAGAGAAAAGGAAAAAAAGAAAAAAAAGGCCCATGGAGGGACCAACTACCTTTACTGCAGCTGTAAGTGTAACAAGCAGCATAGCCACTAGCACCAGCTCGTAGACCAGCTTCTGCAGTCCGTCCAATAATTCCAAAAGCAGCACTCAGACCAGCTCCAACTGATAAATGTGCATCACTACTGAAGGTCTTCACGGCTTCAGTAGTTCTCAACACTATTATGAAATCGGTCAACTCTCCACCTGCCTGAAAGTAAAATAAAATGTGGAACATTCTGCTGTCAGAATTCATTTACAAAATCTAAAGAAAGGAAGGTTTTAGTAGAATGAAATGATCCTGATGGTTCAACTTGAATGTGTCTTGCACTCAGTGATAAAGATGCAGAAACCTAATGTTTCCCGTGTCAGACAACAAATATTCTTCTAGTTTAAATGGTTGAACACATGGTACCTTCCAGAGAAGGGGGGAATATAGAGATGTGAATACATGATCTTATTTCTCTCTACAAGGGATTAAAACAGAATTGCCAAGTAGCCCCTAGCAGCTCGTGTAAATAATTCTCAAGGATCTTTTGGGAGCAATCTATACCATGATAGACCCAAAGCAACAGCACAGCATGTATTAATGTAATAGTTTGTTTTCATTTAATAGTTAGCCTAATATTACACAGAATATATAAAGCTCACCTGAGCACCCCAACCCACACCAAAAGAGGAAATTGCAGAGGGTGGAGACCACGCGCCATCTTCCCTACGAGCAACCACCAATCCAGTTCCAATGTTATATGTAACCATCATTCCTACTTTAACAACAGTAAGTATTGCAAGGCCTTTTGCATGTCGCAGAATAGCTTCAGGAATTTTCTTCTCGGGTATCAAGGAACCAACCTGGACAATTTCAAATACATGAAATTCCAAGTAATTCCATATATCTAGTTTGCATAAATATATGCAATTGACAAAAATGCATCTACATTGAAGAAAAAGTTCCAGGATTTCCCTCTGTCAAGATAGACCATGAGGACGTATCACAAAGAAGATGGTCAAATTCATAAGAGCCAATGCTGCAGACTTAAGTAACTGATTTTTTTCACATATTTTACGCGATTAACACATTGTAAAGAGGTATGCTTAGCATCAAGGCTGCAGCCCGATTAGTGTTTGAATAAAAAAGAAAACAAATTATAAAATATAGCCTACTTCATACCTTATTATAACCCCGAATGGTATTTGCAGCCTTATAGATCTCGTACTCCATTGACTGCCCCCAGGGAAAATTTACCCAAGATCTTAAGGTACTCAAGTCAGTCAGATCATGCGTTGGCAACTGTGCAGCACGGCTCACTTGATCCATCAAATATGGCTGAACAGACTCAAGGCGCACACAACAAACATCACAGACACGCTGTGGGTCCCCAACACGAAACTTTTCAGGCAACAAGCTCCTTCCTTTACTGCAATCCCCACAAAATATACCTCCACAAAATCGGCAATGGTGCCTAGTGCACATGATAGGATGAAAGCGGACACTGCACAGCATGCAGGCAGGAGCAGCACTATCAGGCAACCATTTTGGTGGCTCTGATTCTAGGATTTCTTGGGTGTTACCGAAATTAGCTTCTGTGAGAGTCTGAGCCATCTCCCTCCATGCTTGCTCTATTAGGTGATTAGATATCCATGAGATTGTGTGAATATCACCGGAAGCCAGGGCATTCACTTTCCCACGAGCTGCAAGTAACATTTCCACCACGACGTCCCACATGGTCAATTCCTTGTCTCCCCCCGTAAACTGACTCCAATCTACACCCCCCTCAGGAATATATCCACCATTTGAGCAGAAACCCTTGGTCCACTCATCATGCTCACTTTCTGACATTGGTGGGATGGAAACAGGAATCCAACAGCCAGTGTCTTCATGAAGTGGTTTGCCATAATAAAAGTATTTTCCTTGCTTTTGATGGCAAATATCAGAGTCTATCTTCAGATCACTCCGTACTCCTACATGAGGTGAATTTTTACCCCAATCTTCCGATTCATATATTTGAGGGGAGAAGGAATTGCTGTTCTTCTCAGCATCTAAAGAGTTGTATTGAGAATAATCAGCACCAGAACCATTGTTTTCCAGCATTGCCTGAGACATGGAATCTTCTTTCTTATCATGCTTCTCCTCTGTCAGCTGAGGAAAGTCAGCAGAAGACTCCGCATGCTTAGCCATCTCTTGGTCCTGTAAACCATTATTTTCTATTGTGCTGCCCTGCAATTTCATTATAGATTTTTCAAGTTTGTTTTCTTTATTTCTAAGCCTGTAATCTTGATCACTTTCTCCATCTGTATCTTGAAGTAATACGTTAGCTACACATTCTTCAGTTTGGGACAATTCTCTATTGATGGAACTTCTCTTTTCAGAAGCTTGCTCTCTTGTGTACCTGGGTGATTCTGCACCATATTTATCATGATCAGCCACTTGTGGAATCAAGCTACCAGCCATGGATTTTGCATAACCCAGCTCTTACACTTTGAGGGTCCTTTAGAATTCTCTATCACCATATAAATGGGAAAAGGAGAAAATGAGATTGACCAATCCCCATATTTGTAAGTACTGATATTCACATATTTCGTGACAATGCACTTGCAAAAATATCATGTGGTACTGAAACATGTATAATAGAGAGTAACACTCTCTACATAAAGATAAAATTTAGAAGAATAATATAAAGTGAGACAAAGCAAAAATCACGTTTTAACTAGTCTAGCAGGAACTGATAATTATTCATTAGATATTAAATCAGACTCAGTAATGACTTAAAAAAAGATAATGGCATGGTAAAATCTTTAGCCGTGCACTGAACATGCAAACACCTTAACGGTTTAACCAGTCACCAAGATAAGCATTAATACATTCAGAAACATATTTCCTAAGCTCAAACTACTTGTAACAATGCAGTCATCACTACTGACAACACTACTTTGCCTTACAATGATACATTTTTCACACCCAAAAAAAAAAAAAAGAAGAAGTAATCAAAACCCCCTTTCATTCACTATAACCCATGTTCTGTAATGTCCCACTAGCCCAGCCTAGCGTTTTAATTTCACATAAATATTGCATTTTTACAGACAAACTTAATTGCATATCAATACAAACCTTCTGAAAACTAGATATCGCAAACCGAAAGAAGAAGAAATATCAATTATTTCCCTTCAGCTCAATTTAGTATAATAATTACAATTCAGCTCAATTTCAAAAAAATAAAACAAAATCACAGTACAAACATGGGATTCAGAGTTGACCATAAAGATGCAAACTTTTTTCCCAGCAACGATACAATAAACTCGAAGAAAAAGCACAAATTTGGGCTTCAAGAAAAAAAATCCACAGATTAAATAAATCAGAAAGAGAAGCCTACATAGAAAATCCTTGCGCGGCCAAAATATTAAGATCATGTAAGAACATGAGCGCCACCAACCCGCTCCAAAAAAAAAAAAAAAAAGGAATAAATCAAGAAGGGCTGATTCCTCCTAAGGGCATAGAGAAGTAAGGAATTAATTAGGAACTTAGCAATTCAGGGAAACGATTTAGAACCCTAAGATTATCTCTTAGCCAAGACGTGTTTGCAGCGATCTTGTTTTGCATATCATCAAGAATTCGACGCCGCACAAAAATGAGGAAAGCAACTGAGGAAAGCAAACGTGTTCTTTCTTCAATCCAAATATTTGCGTGATTTTGTGGAAAGTTGGTCCCTGATAAATAATTATGGGGAAAAATTACACTAGAAGCCCCTGAATTATTGGTCATATTTCAATTTACTCCTCTATTTACATTTGTTATCTTTATTGCTCTCGAAACTTTTAAATATACATTTAAAATACTATAGTATTTGTATTTGTTTTATATTGTTAAGTCAACGGCAATTTAAATTCACACTAACTTAGAAATATAGGAAAGTTTGACATTATTTATATTTATTGTTTATATTTTATTTTTCTTATACTTTTTTTTAATAAATTCTTCAAGAGCAAAAATATTATCAAATAAATCCTTAGGTCCAAAGGATATTCGAATTAAATTTGTAAACTAAAGAAAGGAAACTAAAGTTTGTTAAAAATTAAGGTGAAGAAATAAGGAAGTTTGCAAAGCTCATATTGTGAAGCATCATGTCCAAGTCCTTGAGGATCATTTAACATTTTCTTCCATACTTAAAATAAATAAATAATTATTCATATTTTTTGCAGTTTTTTTTTTTAATCTTATGCCATCTTGATCTACAATTCAATTCGGTAGGAAAAGAAATTTTTAATTTTAATTGTTCTTTTGGTATCTAAACTCATAGTCGGTCTTTGTTGAGAGAACAAAATTTGTAGTACCATTGCTATTGTCATATGGGATTGGAGAAACTACACTTCAATTGTCAAAGATAAATAAATAAACCTATTTGAGGGCTCTATTATAGTTGGCAAAATTATAATCCTAATCAAATTAAAAAAGATCAAGTAAAACTAACAAAGAAAAACTCCACATAATGAGAAGATTTATAATGTTCCCTTCGTCCCATAATATAAGTCGTTAGAGACTACTTTTACTATTTCAAATTATAAGTCGTTAGGGACTTTTCAAGAAGGTTATAAATCTTTTTTTACATTTTTATCCTTATTTATTGTTCTCTTTCTCTCTCATCTCTTTTTTTATTTTCAAGACATTTAAATAGAGATATTTTATGAAGAAAAAACATAAAATCACTCTGTTTTTAAGAATATTAATATATGTGAAATTAAATCAAATGACTTATATTATAAGACGGAGGGAGTAGTAGCCTATTAATAAGTAGGATATGAATTATATTACAATCAATAAATATAAGATACGTGTATTATGAATGCTAACTCATTAAGCATTCAATGTTTTATTATGAATGCCAACTCATTCACAGTAAGTTGTATTCAATATGAATGCTTAATAAATTGGTATTTACAATACATTTGTCTCATATTTATTTGTTGTAATATAACTTGTGGATTACTTATAAGTACTAAGCTATCACCATAACCTTCTCCCAAAAAATAGATAGGCTTTGAGTGGATTTCACATCAATAATTTAAACCATGTTTTGCATTTTCTTTTTCTTTTTTCTTCCTTCCCCATAAAATCTCAAAAATATTTAACAAATACCATGCATAAAAATGGACTCCTAGTTATATACATCACCTACATATAGCTATCTATTCTAAAAAATAATTATATATTACTATATGGTAGAAAAATAAAATAAAATGAAATCGGCATATATTATAATTTATTAAAAAGTAAACATATATGGCCTATTAGCTTAGTTGGTTAGAGCATCGTGCTAATAATGCGAAGATCACAGGTTCGAGACTTGCATGGGCCAAAAATAATTTAATTTTTATTACTTTCCCCATTGCAAATTTTTCCTTTATATTAAGAAATTATTGCAATTGCAATTTTCTTCTCTATATTAAGAATTTATTTTTTAAAATTAAAATGTATAGTACTGTATTGAGCAAATCCTCTAATTAACAATATCATATACATAAGTAATGTTGCTAACTAGTATTATAAGTAATAGATTCAAAAAGGTTCCAAAATATGAGTGTATAAGGTATAGATAAGTCTATACATATGTGTTTTGATATTTTTAAGAATTTCCTCCGGTTGTTGCAATAGTCCTCAAAAACACCTCAGTTTTAGGATGTCCATACATAATATACCGTGTTAGCAAACGTTGTGGCTTTGACCGTAGTTGGCTAGCTGGATCCCTTGATTTCCTTTCACTACTAAAAAATTGTTCAAATACGACGGCTGCAAATATGACGGCTAAACGATGGTTCTGTGACTGTCGTATAAAGTCTCGTCGTTATTATTCAACAACGGCAACCAAACCGTTGTATTTGCCTAATACGACACCCTAATATGGCGGCTCTACAAAAGTGTCATATATAATTATTGCAGAAGGTTTAAAGATACGATTACGCAAACTGTCGTATTACCTAACAAAATCGTCGCAATTGATAAGCAAATATGACGGTTTTGTGACCATCGCATTTGGTAAGCAAATACCACTGTTGGTGACAAAATTGTCGTATTTGCTTATTAAATACGATAGTCACAAAGCCGTCGTATTTACTTATCAAATGCGAAAATTTTGTGACCGTCGTATTTGGTTAATCAAATACAACATTATTTACTTTTCACAAATGCGACGGTTCTAGCCATCGTTTTTTATTAATTTTTTTTTTAAAAATAGTTGCTTGGTATTTAGGCCTATCCACCTACAATTTCAAACCAAATACAATCTGTTCAACACCAATGACAATAAAACACAATTTGCTGAATGCCAAACAAATCATATATAACAAATAATCCAAATAGAAAATGCCTAGCCCACTATTAGAAACAGTAATATATGTAAAACAGGAAGAAAATGAGAATACTCCAGTCATCACGAGCAGTCTCGTCAGCTATTCCCGGTATCATCTTTTCCCCTTCCTCCTTATCTCTTTCTCTCCTCAATCCTCCCTCCCCTCTTCCCTCCCTCCACCTGTCATCTACCTCTTCCTCTTCCTCCTTGTCTCTTTTTCTCCTCAATCCTCCATCCCCTCGTTTTCTTCTATTGCGTTATCAATATACATGTGATGCCGCACGAACTCCAATGCACTAATTTTCTATAATTGCATTCACATTAAACTATCTCTATTTATGGTGTCTTTTCTTTTTCGCACAAATATATATATTCCTCGCACAAAATTTGCTCTCTCAGTCATCAGTTATTAGTAAACTTCTTCGATTCTCTTTCTCAGAGATGGGGAGTCATAATTTATAAGATTTTGATATGTTTTCCTTTCTAAACCAACTACTTTCTCTTGATTTCAGGTGAGATACTTTTGAGGGCTTTTTTTTTTTGGCTTTTCGCCCGTCTTCTTCATATAAAAATGTGCTTGATAATGAAACTGAACTTCTTTTGGTTTGTTGTGATGTGAATCAGTAGAAGTTCTAGATATGCTGCTTTAGATTTCCAATTTGATCTGCCCATTCAAAATACTGCTTTTGATGTTATTCCTCTAATGGGAGATATGCTTGCGCATGATCCTTTCTACTCCCTGATGGATTTTAAACAAAGCCAGAATATGGTTTAAGGTTATCATACATTAGAGCTCGTGATTCTAGAAAATTACAAAGACTTCTGTTGAATGACATTACTTTTACTGAGATTATTTTTCTTTTTCCAGGAGAAATATGGAGTGGTCTTAGCAACGAATTCGGAGTGAAGAATCATGAAATGCATCTCGAAGGTATTACATCAGACGAAATTCCTATAAAGAAGAAGATAATCAAGAGGCATAGAGAAGGGAAGGACAGTAACTTCAAGACATTATTAAGAGCAACCATTTCGAAGTACTTTTACATGCCACGCAGTCGGGCAGCCAAAGAATTAAATGCTGGCCTAACTATTCTCAAAAAAAGATGTAGGAAATTAGAAATTCGTTGATAGTCTCATAGGAAATTGATGAGCTTGGAGACCCTAATCAAGAATGTTCAAGTTTTCTCTTTTACACACTTGTGCATGAATGAAAAATGGGGGAAAAACTTACATTACAGATCTCTCACACACACTTGTGCCTTTGGATTTGCAAGAGATGTGAAAATGAAGAAGAATGAGGACACATGGCTGAGAAGAAGTTAAGAGAAGCCATTGAGGTACTGGAACGTGAGAAGAAGTTAAAGGAAGAAATTCTTGATACGCAGTTGGAGGACCAAACAAAGAGATTGAGACAAGCATACTTCAAGACCAACTATAAAAAGAGAAAACTCATGGGGATGATGAAATCTCAACATTAGCCACTGATATATTTCAATATTAGTTTTTACCCAACATTAGCTCAAGTTTAATGGGTCGGGTTTTAGAACATCTCCTTACCTGTACAATACACAAATCAGAGATCAGTCTTGACAATGAATAATTTCCTTCCTTTATTTTCCATGAAGGGAAAATGAATAGAGGAATTCACATTCTCATCCTATGTCTATCACTATACAAACGAGAAATCATCACACCATTTCATTAATAGCCATGAATAGTCCAACTCATAGCAATAAAATGAATCCAATAAATAACAAACCTTCACATCATCTTTAAAAAATAAAGTAAAAGTTAAATTTAGAATATTAAAATATAGATATATACCGACACAAATTTTTTAAATTATAAAAAATTTAAGTAGAGGACAAATAAAATGGTCCAAAATAGCTAGACATTGAAAAATCAAGCTAACAAAATTGCCAATAAAAAATCAGGGGACTAAGGTAGCGATAATGAACACGGCATTCATAGATCAAATGTTTAAAAAAAATGCAAATCAGATCCGCAAGCTGGAAGCAAATCAGATTAGGAGTTTGACAATCATCAAGCAAATCTTTGTTGAAATATATGCCCTTTAGACTAATTTTATCTGATGTAATTATCTAATTTATTAATAAAAGAATTTATTCTCGAAATTTATTTGTGAATTTACATTTTATTTGTGAACGATTTTCGTTTGGAAATGATTCATTATGTTTAAGTAAGTGATCTATGTGAATGGTGGTCTTTCACAATAAGGTATAGATCACCGGTTAGTGGACTACAAAAAGGATGGATCTACAATCAGATGTGCTTGGTCTATGAAGTATGGGTTGTAGTCCATTCGAAAATTCGTAGCAAATTTTAAAAAAATTCTGCTGTGGATCAGTCATGAAATCAACTACAAATGTTCAGTTGTTGGTTCTTTTTTTAATTAATTAAAATTTCATTATTTGAAATTGCATCACCACAGAACAGCCACGAAAAAAAATTTGTGGCTAATTGTTTTGTGGCTACGGTCTATCAGTCACGAAAATTTTCACTCAGCCACGAAATATTCCGTAACTAATTGCTGTTTCCAGTAGTGATCTGGGGGTTGTTTTGGTACAATTTGTTTTCATTACTAAAGCTATGAAGTATTTTTTAGTACAGGTTTCTAGTACCACGATTGGTGTTAGCTACATAAGTATTTTTAGTGCGCTATCAATTTTCTCTCTTATATTAAGAAATTATTATCATTGCAGTTTTCTTCTCCATATTAGGAAATTATTGCCGTTGCATTTTTCTTAACTTAGCTTTGTTTATATTATGAAATTATGTTAATATAAACCCACCTTCTCACAAATTCTCAATTTTGAGCCTTCATAATTATTTGTCAACTATTATTTATAGTTTTATCCTTTATATATAGGAAAATATGTTAATATAAATCTTCATTCTTAAAAGTTCTCAATTTTGAGCCTTCATAGTTGATAATTTGTTTCAATGTTGCATTTTTTATCCCATTCAAACAATAATTGGCTTTTGGTAAAAGACAATGAAGTAGTTTAGAAGACTTGTTATTTAAAATTATTTGTTAACGAAATCATTTTCTTTGTTATTTGTAGTTTTGTCCTTTATATTAAAAAATTATACTAATATAAACTCCCCTTTTCAAAAGTTTTGAATTTTTAGATTCACAGTTAAAATTTTATTTCAATAATACATTTTTAATCTAATTCAAACCATAACTTGCTTTTACTCAAAGATAATGAAGTCTACAAGACTTGTTGTAATTTTGTATACATTAAATTTGTCTAAACACTTGCTGAAAAAATTATGCATTTTTTGTGTTTTATCTCTTTCTTTTTCCTTCTCTTTATCCTTTTTCACCAAAGCCAAGTTGTAACACTATTGTTGTTGTCATAAATAGTTGGGTTGGGGGAAATTTCATAGATGGTTCTACTATAGCTATAAGAAATCCTAGTAAAATTAAAAAAGAAGGGTTCCAAATAATAGATAAAAATTAGGTTTAATTTCTTGTCATCTAAGGTTTGACAACCTATCTACATTTTTTTTTTCTTTTTCTTAACAACTTTACGCTATTATCCATTTCATAACCTATTTTTCCAATTTTGTTCTCATCAAGTTAAGAAATTTCCATCATCAATCACTTCACCTTTTTCCATGATGGAGGACTTTTTTTTCTTTTTTTTTTAAAGAAATGAATATACAAAGGCCTTGTAAGATTCTTTTTCATTTTTCTTCCAAATTTCTTCTCTACTCATAATCTCTTTCCTATAATTCTTTATATCTATGTCTTGTTCATCTTCATCTTCATTCCATCACAAAGTGATCAAACATTAGTTGGGGTCTAATTGCAATGTTTTGCAAATGAAGGGCCAAAGCAAAATTGTACAACTAACCATTTTGCCTTTTCACCTCATTTCCTTTCTTCCCCAAGAATTCATTTTCCGGGACGATAAATCCGATCCCTTTGTCTCTCTCTGTCTGTCTCAGGCATCGTCTCAGCTATGTCTTCTGCTAAAACTGGCTCATACTTTCACTTTGTTTATCTTCTGCTTGTTTTCATTCTCCTCTTAGAACCCATAACCACTTCCGCTACAGCTACGATGAGAACATCCTCCTCTACCAGAGCTCCGATTCGAAAGCCATTATTGAACCCCAGTCGAGCCAAAGTAGACTGCAGTCGGATCGGATTGAGATCCGACTGCACACTTAACTCGAGCTGTAAATGGTGCCGCAGCGAGTTCATTGACGATATGTGCTTCTCCAAATTGGAAGCTTGGCGACTGCCTTCCCAAGTCTTCACTTGCGATTGATCAAATTAAGTTCTTTTTTGTTTCATCTTCCTGCTTTGCGGTAATCAGGTAGATTGTAGCAGCATTTTGTCATTGTTTTTCACTTTGTTTCTGCTGTGTCTTTCTTCTGTGTCAGTTCTTGATTTTCATCAGTGTAATTTCTGGTGCAACGGAAACCCTTTTTTCATATTAATACTGGGATGATGGATTGTTTGCGGTGGTGATGGTGTCTGATAATGGCTGACAAAGCCGCCGGTTGCTCTATAGGAAACTGGAAGGCCGGCTGTGGGCCTAGAAATGAAAATGGCAGATACAGTAAAAAAAAAATATATATCGCAGATACATACAGCGACTGTTTTCGATGCTTTCATTAGTGAATAAAAATTTTAAAGAAGCCTTTCGTTTTCACTTTCACTTTCCTTGTTTCTTTAAATTAAACATAACTATGAAATTTCTCCACCTTAAAAACGGAAAAATACGAGAACAGAAGAGACAGGTGACTCTCTCTGTCCAGATACCAGGGCTGGTAATTCATTCCAGGGCCCAACAGCTGGTCCAAAACTTCTTCCCTGTCGCGTGGGTTGAGAAGATCACCTTTGGGCTTGAGCAATACTCTGGTTCATAAGAGAATTGGAAGGATGCTCAATCTGCCCCTTGGAGCATTATATCGTGATTAGAAATGTAAACGAGACTGTATATTGTAGGTCTGGACTGGTAGAGTATAAGATATAAAGATGTTGAATTTATTGAGGCTTATAGTCTTTTGATGGGATTACGATTTGCTTAATGATTTTGTCTTTCAAAAGTGACTGTTTAAATATAGTTTATAAAATCAATACAAAGTTGGAAGATCTCTCTTCCGTTGATTATATTCTTTCGTAGATTAGAGATATGCTTCATGTTTTTAGATCTTTCTCTGTTTTTCATATCCGTAGGAATGGTAACAATCATACTCATCTGTTAGCTCAATTGGATCTTGATTTCGAGGAAAGTTCGTAACTGTTATCAAAAGTACGCGCACGGTGTGAAACTCATCACAGAATCCTAATCGGTAAAAAACTTGTAGAGTTAAATCGGTCTAACCAAATTCTAACGGAGCAACTCATCAGAATACCAAGGGCCCCCTCTTCAAGAGTCGAGGACTTCTCCTTTGATAGTCGAACACGCAATCTCACAACCAACATACTAGTACAGGTCTTGATTTTCTTTATCTAAGTGGTACAAGGAATTTCCCTCGGATTTAATCCTGATTGTTTCAGTTCATTCAATTCCCTGATGAATTTCACTCTTTTTCCTCCCCCAAAAAAAAAAGAAATGTAAATAAAACTAACAGGTTTGAGAAGAAAAGTTCTTACGAAGTAATTTCAAATTTAAATCTACAACTTAATTAATTAAATTTAAATTTGTTTGATTATTAAATAAAAATTATTAATAATTATATATAATTTATTTTTTCATGTTAATAATAATAATAATATTATATATAAATTATTGTTTTTAAATTAAAATTTGATATTATTATTGCTTATTTAAATTTATTTTGTTTTTAATAAAATTACTCGAACTTGATATAAACAGTTTATGGGCAATGTCATTATATTAATCCATCAAAGTTCTTCTCCAAATTATCTTCCCTTCCATCAGCGGAGAAAATCAAGGCAGATAATGAGTATCTGTCAACTATCAAGCAAAAGCAAAATGTTAACTGATCATCTATTGAATTCATTCTCTATAAAAGTTCAATAAGCTATGCCATTGTATTGATCCATCAACTTTGGAGAGAACAATCTTGTTGTAATAGCCACGAAAGTATATCTTTTTTTCAGATTCACATAATTGATTTGACTAATTTATTAAGAGATGTGATGTTTATCAAGTTTTTTTAGATTAGGTAATTTATTAATTATACTGTCTTATCGGCTTTGATGGGAAGGAAATCCGTAAGTATACGGTATACTTTTAGGTTTTTAAACTAATATATATATTATCGGTTTAAACGACTCCATGGAAGTTGAGATATTTTATAATTATTTGGACAATTATAATTAAAGGTACGCTTTTATTGTTTTGTTGTAAAATATATATTAACTTATATCTATTAAGAATTTTCTTTTAGATCTTTCACACTATTCCAAGCAATTCTATATTCTCTTCAAATCTAGGAGAGAGATGCTAATTTGTATTTTGAAATTAAATAATATATATATAAGTATAATTTATTAACGAATTATTTAGATATTATAAACCAAGTATTTATTTGTTAAATACAGAAATGTTTGATTTATAATTTAATTCAAAACAAATTATCCACGACCTGAAATAAATTTAAACAATCCATTTTAATGAAATTATCTTATTTTTTTGAATTCTATCTTTGACTTTAGAAATAAAATTAAGAATATATTTTGATATGTTAGATTGGACCGTCTATATTTAATTTGTGAATGAACCATACAAATTAAATATTATAAAATATATATATATATATATATATATATATATATATATGATATTTTAATTCTAAACGAATAATGATCTATATTTACTAATTTGAAGTGCTTGAGTTACCAAAGGTAAGATTAATTTAATATTCAATATATCGGTATTTTGAGAATTAAAGTGAAATAAACATTGAATATTTATTTTACAAAATAGAATCCATTACCTTTAATAGTCAAGATCATGTGTGATATTGTCACATATTAATGTCAAATTGAAGATGAGAATAATTGAGAATTTGAACAAGGTGCATTTTAATTACTTTTCGTCATTCGAAATCGATGGACGGGTAATATATAAGATCGATAAATCTTAACATATAATTATTGACTCTAATAATTTTAATTAGTCTAAAAGTATAATTATATTCTTTTAGTAGAATAAAACGTAATTAATAAATAATTTTAAATTAATAAAATAATTTATTAAATCTTAGTCTAAAGTCTCTTCGATGGCTCTAAATAATTTTTTAGTCACGGGAGATCGAGCCTACCGTATCGTATTTTTAATGACAATATGTGCATATATAGGTATGCTTTCTTTTCATGAATTTATAAGTTTTAATCTAATCAATGCATAAATATATTCATTCTATCATGAAAATGCGCAGTAAAAAGAGCACGAGAAAAAAAATACCAAAACTCTAAATTAAAACACATGCACAGAGAGAGTAATATGGGTTCCCTAGTGAAATACCTATACGCAATCTTAAGTCTGGAACATCCAGGAGGGTTGAACATGAATACAGAATCTATAGTTTAGCAGATGGGATTTTTATGATTAGTTGATACCAACCTTCTTGCCTCATTCAATCATAATTATCACCATCAGATTGATAAGATAACGATCCGTCACCTGATATATATATATATATATATATATATATATATATATATATATATATATATATATTGCATGGCTTTGAAGTTGCAATTTGTTAGGTTAATTAACTAAGATGTATGGATTAAACTTTTTTTTTTAAAAGGAAACAGTACTGCACAGTTTTTATCGAAGGAGGAAATTAAGAAATGTGTGCAGTGCGTATCAACCCAAGACTGCTTGGTCCGATTACTATAAGTTTATTTGAATAAGTCTAGTTTTAGACGTTTCCATAATTTTATTGAATAATTTAAAATTATTTTTAAAATTTTAAAAAGAAATATCAATAAGTTGTTACGAGATTTGTAAGAATGTAGTTTCTTAATAACTTTGTTGGGTTGGCTCCCAACATATAGAATCTAGACAACCATAAAACAACAAAAGAGAAAAAGTTTTTTGCTTTTTCTGGTCAAGAAAAAGAAGGAGCAGCCAGTGAGTGTTGTTGTGTGAATATAGAGAGAGAATTATTTAGCAAATATATATATATATATATATATATAGAGAATTAAAAATAGTCGGAGAAAATAGGGAGAGAAAGATAGAATTGCAGATTTTTTTGTATTAAGCAGTTTACTCTTACTAAACGATCGATCGGATGGTGATTTCAATTTTGAATATGTTGTAGAGGAAAGACAGAATTATAGGTAATTAGATATGTTGTGAAGGAGAGAAAGAACTGCATTCTGATGGTAGTGATCAATTTTTGCGTGCCCCTATCTTTGGTTTGTTTGTCCCCGACAAATTTCCCAACAAACTTATTGCTCGACTGTGCCTTGCCCACGTTATGCTAACCAAATTAAACAACTTGGGATTTAAGAAGTATTTTCCGTGGAACAAGAATGATTTATTCTGATTATTCCGTACCACTGAGAAGAGGAAATAATAGAAACGATAAGTGTCTTTTAAGTGCAACTCCCGGTGTGAAAAATATAGGGGAAGGGCAAGAGAATAGAAAAATCACAACGTTTTGTTCGCACTTCCTCGATGAGATTCTTACGAGATCAAAGATTGCTTCTGATGGGTGAGGTCTTGGTGACATGACACGAGAAATTCCATTATTTGATTGCCTATTCTACCATTCTTTTATCTAGAAAATTAGCAAGTAAAAAGGTAAGTTTTAATTTGGAGAAGATAACGTTTAGTCCATCACATAGCAAAATGATCGTTTCATGTACCAAATTAAACATGTTCATTACCATCAAGCTGAGTTTAATAAGCAATGTCGGGATATTAATCAATCAAGTTCTTCTCCAAATCTTCTCCTTCTAGGGTGAAGAAAAACTCAACAGATAAGGAAGCCGAGTCTGACGTCGACAGGGAATCTCAGGATATAGTTCTCCAAATCTTAGAAAAACTCAACAGATGAAGGGCAAATGCAATAGCGTTTATTACTGAAAGGCTCGTAGTGGAACCAACCCACCTGTTCTAACATGTTTAACTGCCCCATAGCACAAATCAAATGCAAGTATAAAACAACAAGAAAAGAAAAAAACCACTACAATAAAAAGATAGAACGAATGGCTGACATGAAAGATGAATGTTATCATCAAAGCTCCAAGCATGGCCAACCCAAGTATAGAACAGCCAACGGCCACTAATAAATGGCGTATCACATCATCCCAAACAATTCCATACTCTGTTCACCAAAGGAAAGAGAACATATTTACATAAAAATGTGTAGATAAAATTCTATAAGCAACCCTAAAGGGAAAAAAAATGTAGAAGAGAAGTGCTTTAACACAAATACTTACACATAGGCATAGTAAATGAGTTTCATTGGAGAATCTATTCTTAGTCTGAAAGATAGGGGGAGATGAGACCAATCTAAAAAATATATGGTCTAACATTGGAGACTTTCATAACCAGGATAAGCTCTAATTATCATAATCAGATCGATAAGATCACTCTCCAAGCAGGCTTGATTAGTGCATTATATATATATATATATTTATAAATAATATAATATAAACTCTCCAAACAGGCTGTCCTCTTTGGGCTGGGATGGTGTGCACTGTTTTTATTCAAAGACATTATTCTCCAATCTGATTCTCAACTTCTAATACAGCAGCTTAATGGAATGATTGCTAAATCATGGAAATATCACGGCTTACTTAGGAAGATTGAGGTTCTCTATGGCAGATTTCAGTCCTGTCAGTTTATTCATGTTTTTGGGAAGATAATAAGGTTGTAGATTGTCTTGCAAATCATGGTTGTACTATTAGTGACTCTCAATCCTTTAGTTCATTCTTATTGCTTCCTAGTGAAGTTAGGGGCTGCGTAAACTCGATAGGTTGCAGATCCCTTGGTTACGTATTAAAACTTATTGTCCTAGATGAAGCGTACTTTTACACTTATTTTATCAATAAAGTCTGGCCCTGGCAAGGCCTTTGAATTTAAAAAAAAAAATTCATATATATCTTGCTATCAAGTGACAGATGAGGATAAACCCTAGAACCTCTGCGATAAGGGTTCCTTTTCGATGATACAGGACCTAAATTGATACTGAGATTTGGCAACTCACCTGCTTCTGCTGCTTCATCAAATGTCGAATCTGGAACTGGTATTACTTTAGAATCTCCCATGCTAATCTTTGGTGACTTTGATTTCGGAGAAGTCGAACAAATATGAATACTAAGGGATTCTTATCTTATATTATGACCCTGACGGCGCTGAACAATGATGAATTTCAAGAATTTCATCTGCATCAATATGTAAAGAAAAAGACAGAGAAGAACATATAGCTGAAAATCCCAAGAAGGTAATATTTGAGAAGAAAATAGATAAGAACTATGATCAGAGGAAAATATTAATATTCCAAGATAAACTTGTTAGGCTAAATGGGTTTAATAAGATGGGTATCTAATGAAATGCCCCCGATTTGATAAGTTTGTTCCGATAAATCTAATTTTATTATATATGTTTGAAAGATTCAAAGTTGATTTTAGAATTTTAAAAAGAGATCTCAATAAGTTGTCAAAGTGTACTTTCTTAATAACGATTCAAGTCTAAACTACCTAAATTAAATTTTTTAAAAATAATTCTTTTAAATTTTGCTCTTAAAAAATCTGATAATATCAAATTTTCAAAATTGTTATTATAAAGTGCTGCTCAAGTTTCTCCAGAAAGATTTTATGATTCCACCTCATAGTAATAGCAAGTAAATAGAGAGAAACAAATAAAGAACACCGAGACAAACATATAATTAAGTTCTTTCTGAACATAGAGAATTTTTAGTGAAAATTTGAAATTTGAAAACACTAATGTATATATTATACAATGAAGATCTATTATCCTGGAGTATATGGATCCGAAGGATCAGTTTCGACAAGAAGTGACAGTTTGAGTTTAAAAGATGGGGTGAAAAGTTTTCATCCTAGTTCTTTAGCTCAGTTATATATGGAAATCTTATAAAGCTAGGTGAAGAATATTTGATCGGAAATTAGGGTGTTTATATTCTACCATGGAAGTGGCTCTAAGTTGCTCAAAAGAATCTCCATCAGAAAGGAGCAACACGAAGGATGTTCTTGTAGCCCAGGAGAAGATCGAACTCAAGTACCGTGATATACTGCAGAAGTACCTGCATGGTAGATCTTTCAACATATAATTTTGATTGCAGATCGAGCCATAACCTATTGGCATTGAGGTAATTTCAGGGCTTTCAAATAGTGAAGTGCTGATAACGTTTTTCTTTTTTAAATCAATCAACTCAAGTAAAAGTTGATTTCTGAATTCTAGAACAGACCAAGGTTGAGGGTTCAAGAGAATGATTATTTCTTCTAAAATTGGAATGATAAAAGTTGGCTTTTTGCCAAAAATGGCCCAATTATGGACCTTCTTTAATCAATTGACCTAACATGTATTGATAGTCCTCAAATGGCCTTGACATATTTATAAAATACATCTTAATTAAATTAAGATGTATTTTATAAATACATCCATATTATTTATACTCTTTTATTTTCGGAGTGTTTTTGACCGTTTTTAAGTTCTCTCTTGATCGTGGGATAGTTTCAGACTTCTAAAAAATAAGTTTTTTTTAATTCTTTTCTTTTGTGAGAAAATTCAAAATTATCTTAATTGTCAGTTTGAAGCTCTCCCTCTCTTCCATAGAGTTCGTGTATTCTAAAGGAGTTTTTTGTTTTTGGCTGCTAAATTTGATAAATGCAAATTAATACATCAAAGCTGTTGATTGTAGTGATTTTCATGTTCAGTCTGCATTTCGTGGTGAATTTTTTAGTTGAGAGATGGCAATTAGAGAATTAAAATTTTCTTGAACCAGTGTTGCAGAGAGCCAATTTAGAGAAGAAGATGTCTTATAGGACATATTCTAGTAATGCGTTCTCATTGTGTTTAACTGAAGTGTTAAGGCCATTTGGGGCCTTTCACCATGTATTGGGCAAATTGATTACAAAAGGCTTATAATTGGGCCATTTTTGACAAAATCTCATTAAAGTTTGACCAAAATAAATATTCTAAATCAGAAGGTGCATTATAGATTAGTGCTATTCTTGCAACCAATTTTTCATTACAAATTGAACACAAATTGTTCAACGTTGTAAGCCCTGAAAAAGTGACAAACTAAGAACCAGGAAAATTAAAAGGATTGGACCCAAAAAAAAAACAAAAAACGAATGCAATTCCTAGTTTCCTATTTTTCCCTCCTCGGATGATGCATAAATTTTCACAGCATCCCTCGTATCCTCAACCCCATCAAACTGTTCAAAGAATTTAATCAACCTTTTGAGCTCCTCATCTGCGAGATCATCAATAAAGGGGCGAATTGGAATGGCGTTTTGGGGCTGAAAAATATAGGAATTTGGATTGTCGTCCACAATGACCACCTTGCTCAAGTCCCTTCCTAATTCAGATAAATCCTTCACAAATTTTCCATCTACTTCTCTGCAAGAATCACGGTACAATCGGTGGGAAATCACCGCCTTCCTGTCAAGCCTATCAAGAACCTGAGAAGCATACTCCTCAATCCCGGCGGTGAACACCACAATCTCGAACTCCTTACTGAGAAACTCCAGCAACTCATCCACAAATGGCCGTTTTAACACAAAGAATTCAACTTTTTCCCCGTCTATCACTGGCCTAACAATGAAATCGTACTTTTCGGGTGGAGGGTTTGGCTTAGAATGCACCAAAGTCTCGTCCAAATCAAGAAAAATGGTCTTCTTCTTCGGCGAAAACAATGGTGGAAGAGGCTTCCTATCACTAAACAGCGCTCTTCTAAGGCTGCAGTTTTCAGTGTCTAGACTATCCTTTTCGAGAAGCTGATAACCCTTCTTCCGTGGGGTCTTCTTTGGAGTGGCAATGCGGGCCAATTTGGAAAAAAGCTTGATGAGACGGCGGTGGCAAGTGTAAATGGACTTGTTAATGGAAGCAACCACCACAGAGGCGGCAGCGGAGGCATTCTTGATAGGGGACTTGCGACCCCGGCGTTGGAACTGACGGTGGCGATGGCTCTTGATGGATTTAGTTGGGGTTCTCTTGATAATTTTGGACACCATTTCAGTCGATTCTTGGAGAAAATCTACAGAGAAGAAGAGAAATGGGGGAATTCTTTGAAGCAGTTGGTACGGGGAGTATTGGGAAATGGGATTTTTTTTGGGGTGGTTTTGAAATCAGGCTCGGTGGCAACGGTCGAATTAGTCTTGGTTTGGGTCCGAAGCTTTTGTTGGTTCTCTTTAAAAATACTGAGCAAGTGAACGTTATTAAACCAGCTGTAAAAGAATATATATATATATATATATATATATATATATAAAATAAAGTATTAAGCATAAAAGGGTCTAAAGAGAAAAGAAAAGAGAAAAAAGATGGAAGGAAACCGTTCATACATCGTAAAGAGGTGGCTACTTCAAAACCATGTGGAGGGAATGGGTTTTTGTGTAATGCTTTTGCCAATTACATTATGGCTTTAGTTTTTTTTTCTACTTATAAATTATTAAAAGAAATATCATAAATATGGGTCAGAATGGATATAATTTGACTTAAATAAGATAATATATTAATTTACTCGTTCGAAAAATTAAATATTTTGATAAATTTTTATATAAATCAAGATGAAATATTTAATTACAGACGATTAAAAGTATTTATTTTTTAAGATATATATATTTGGACAAAATATGTCAGCCATTTTTGAACTTACACAAATTTTAATTTTCATCCTTAAATTTTAAAATATTTGATTTTATCCCTCGAATTTTTAAAACACAAAAAAATAGCACTTTCAACAATAAAAGTTCAAATACAATACAAAATCTCTAGATTTTAGCTCTCATTCTCCCATTTTTTATTTCTAAAATATTATTCTTCGACTTTAATCCCACTTTCTTCTCTTCGAATTAGCGCTTCCATTAATTAAAATTATTAAGTATTCATGAATGTTCATCACATGACTTCCACATAACCTATTTTATAGGTATTTTCATTTACTCAACTCTTACAATGTGGTGTCATCCTTCTAATTATTATAAAATAACTTCTATATATGACAGAAAAAGACTATTGTGACTTGCGCGTCTCCCGCGTCTCTTACTTCTCTTTTTAGATTTTTTTTTTATACTTCACTTATACTTTTAAATTTATTCTTTCTTCCTATAGAGATACCAAGAAAATTACTATTCATCAATAATTGAATCAATTTTTTTTTCTTCTTCATCTTTATGTCTTAATTTTGTTTATTAAAGAGTAAAATATGTTATTTTTGTTATATGATTAGATTCGAAAAAGTGCGAAAGACTAATCTCAAGATTATTGAGTTGAATAAAAGATTTGAAGTTAGATTTTAAAATTATTGTTGATAAATGAAGAAATTTGAAGAGAATAGAGTGAGATTAAAGTTGAAGAATAATATTTTAGAAATTAAAAATAGGGGAATGAGAGTTAAAATATAATGATTTTGTATTATATTTGAGCTTTTATTGTTAAAATGCCTATTTTTTATGTATTTTAAAAGTTCGAATGCTAAAATCACACATTTTAAAGTTCGAGGATGAAAATCAAAATTGATGAAAGTTTAAGGATCAAAATTGATGAAAGTTTAAGGGTGACCGATATATTTTGCCCTATATATTTTTATTCTAAATTTCAACTATTAACTTATATTTAGAATAACATAATAATTTAATTATAGTACAATACTTTGTTAAACTTTTATAATATTAAATCAAATACAAATATTAAATTGTGGAACGGTACCACCTCAACTTCTAGCGGCGAGCATAAAAGCTATGGTAGCGCTAAACTTGGAAGGATCTTAGAACAAGTCTAAATCTGACAATTCGGCTCAAACTTGACCAAGCCAAATTTCATAAAAGGCTGGGCCCAATCTGGCCCAACCCATTCAACAATTCCATGCTAGAGCTTATATTTAGAACCGATGTTCATAAATTTTATGAATTAAAAATTTTAATGAAAAATGTCTTATATCTAATATTCCTTTCATTTCAAAATATTTATTTATAAAACCTTTACACACAGATTCAGGGTATTGAAAATAATACTACTCCATCCGTCCTCTTTTATCGTCCTTTTAACTAAATTTTTTGTCTCAAATTATTTATCACATTAGCAAATTAAGACAATATTAATTGCTATTTTTCTATAAATACCCTTTTTTAATACAATAAATATTGTGCGCTTGTAGTGAAAAATCGAACTAAATTAAATATACTTACCACACATAAAATTTTAGAATTTGATTACTCCTTAATAAAGAGAGAGATTCTTTGAGGGTAAAATAAGAAATGTTAATTAATTAACCGAAAAACCTTATTTTTCTTAAAACTTGTGAATCGGTTAAAATAGACCGATAAAATGCGACAGAGGGAGTATAATTTAGATAAAATTTCTATTTTATTCATATTAAAAATATGATAGTTATTGGTTAGTAAAAATTTTCAATAAGTAAGAAGAGAAAAGAATTTTGGGAAGTTGTGTAGTTGATTTAGAATAAATAGAGGTAATATAGAAAGAAACTAATTATTAATTTTAGAAATATATACATGAACAAGTATTGTGAAATAAAATAAAAAAGTTTCATAAACAAATATTTTGAAATATTTGGAATATATTTTATAATCCGTAATAAATAATAGAAAATTTAGCTTATTTAGTCCTTATAGTTTGGAATTTAAAATGTTTTTATCTTTAATATTTTTTCCTGTCATTATAGTCTCTAATAATTTTTTCTACCATTATAATTCATAATATTTGATTTTTCTGTTTAAAAAATAAGGATTATAATAGCAAAAAAAAAAAAAATCATTAGAGATTATAACAATAGAAAATATTGACTAAAATTTCAAATTTAGTCAATATTTTAATTAAAAATGAAAATATTACAAATTTTAAATTTTAAAGATCAAATAAATTAATTTCTCTAAATAATATAATAACCATAATTTGACATCAAAGTCTGAATTTAATCAACGCAGGTAACAATAGTCATAAAGTCATTAAGTAGCAGTTTATCATAATTGGCTAACTGCCCTTTCAGTTAATGTCGGGAAGAAGAATAGAGGGTAATTTGCTTGTGAAGAGAAGAAAAAAGTAGTTAAAAAGGAGGACTCACGGGGTGGTCCTTGCCTGCCACTTAACAAAGTTAAAGTAACCACTTCGAGTCCATGAATCTTGGGATCATAGAGACCTTTGTTTGGCCTTTCTCTTATCTCAAACTATAGTAGTAGAAGTCAACTTCTGCAGTCAAAGGAGCAATGTGAAAGCATAGGATTACAAGAATAAAGTTGATTCCAAACTATAGTTAAACCTTATTGCAGAAAACATGCAAAGGGATTTAACGAAAGTGCACAATTTGGATAATAAAGCTAGTCAAAAAAGAATTATACGTCTTGTATAACATCTCGTGAAGAGCTTTTTATTTATATTCTGTATATCTAATTTTTCGCGATTAAGTTATGTAAATAAAATTGATCTTAAGACTATGCAAAAAATTTAACGAAAATGCATAAGTTGAATTATAAAGTTAGTAAAAATAAAATTATATACATTGTACAGTTCGTAAAGACTTTCTATATCTGTATTTTGTACGTTTGTTTCTCAAAGCGTGGCTGCGGATGCTTGGACTTAAGTTTGTTCAAAGCACTCCAAAAAAGTTCACATGAAGTTGTTTCTACATCACAAAATTGTTCTTGCAGGAATGTGAAACTTGTATGAAATTTTGAGATAAAGAGGAATGATAATTGATTCCAAAGTGTTAAAAGAGATAGTGAGGAAAACATGCAAAGGGAGAAAATAAAAGTGAATACTTTGGAAGCATAGAGTTAGTTAAGATGACAATTTGGACTAAGATTCCATGATAAAATAGTGGAGAGTTGAATTGGATATTTGCATGCGAGTTGAAATATTGGAGCTGCATGGGCATTAGATTACTGTGGTGACTGGTGAACATTAATTATAATGAAGACTTTTGCATTCCTTCCCTTGTCTTGGAGGAAATATATGCTCTTCTAGATGTTGGCATGCTCAACTAGTCTTAGTGCTTCTTTAATTTTGCCAAATTTTATATAGTGGGAAACTTTGTGTCTTTTTCTTTCTTTTAACTTCCATAGAACATGGTTTTTCTTTAGAAAAAATATAATTTGATTCATGACTTAGAATTTAAAGCAATATAAATTACTTGTGAAAAATGTTATATATTTGACTCCATTTAATATATAAAAGTAAAACGATACGTTTAAATCACTAATGATTTATACTGTCCCAATACTTGAGACAAATTATCAATGACAAACTTAGAGTGTGACAGATGAAGCCTACCTCCTAAAATTTTGAGATTTTTAACATAAATATGTATAAATTTACCTTTTGCCTTTAAATTTTTTTAATTATAATATTTTATTTTCTTGTTTTCTTTCCTATCACTTTACCCAAATTTATGTTAAAAATCTAAAAATTTTGGGGAAAATTATAACATTTCCTTTTCTCATTTTCTTTCCTATGACTTACCCCATATTCAAGAATTATACTCACTTTGTTTTATATTTATAGGTCAAATCTACACACACATACATATATATATATATATATATATATATATATATATATATATAAACCTTTAAATGTGCATTCACACCAACATTTCCAACCTTGTTCTTTAATCTTTAATACCAATCTCCGTTACTCAGCAGTCAAGCTCAGGAGGTCTTCTTTTTGGCGACACCGCCATCTTCAAGTTAACATCACACATGGTTGCCTGAGAAATTTTCCATGGTTGTGGCCCATTCTCTGTCTTCAATCCCCGCCCTTTCAGGCCATCAAATCTGATCATTGACTACCACACTCTCATCTTAGGTCTCACAAGACACAGTGCTCAACTCAAGTTTACGTAAATTATGCATTAACTTCTGCATCTTTATAATTTACAATATATATATATATATATATATATATATATTCATATATATATATTCATATAATTTCTCGTTTTAATCTTAAATTTCTAACTCCATCCCTGAGTTAGCAGAGGATCTCGAGGATATATATAATGAGCTGGTGTTGATGCCACTTGTCGATTTGTGGGCTTGCCAAGTGGTAATGACTAAGATAAGGCATTCAGGTGGACAAATTCCTGCAGTTCTTGTGGTAGAGTATGCATTTTGATTACCAAACTTAATTTAAATAAATAGAATTAATTGGGATTTAAGCAAATTTGAGAAATAGTCAACCTAAATTTTGCAAGATTTAAGGAGACATAGAAGTAGCTGTTTTAGGGTTAGAAATATCAATCAAATTTGTGTCAACAGAGTCAGTTTTCCGTTACCTTACCTTGTAAGCAAGAGCAGTTGATCACCTGACTTACCCACCCAAGAATTCATCCAATCAAAACCATAGATTCCTCTCCTCTTTTACCTTTTTTTTAAAAAAAAAAAAAACAATAGATTCCAATTGGAAGATGATAATAGTTATTATTTTTTTAATATATTAGGAAATAAATATATAACTTAAATTTATGGCCATATTAATTTGATAAAAAAATGTTATTTTTTACTTAAAATTTAAAAGTGTCTAGTCAGGATAATCCTATCCCCATACAGGATCTGGGGCCGCGCAAGATTATCGTATGGTAACTTGTGTGGTAATTTGAGTTTACATAAACGTTTGACACAATTATATAAACATTTCACACGATTACATAAATATCAAAACGACATCGTTTTGAATGGTCAAAACGACATCGTTCTACTAAAAATTTTTTTACACGTGGCCATCTTTTTGAACGTTAAATTTTCATCGTTTTTTATTTGGGTCGTGAAATCATCACGCAAGTTGCCGTACACAATTTGCACGGTCCCATATGCATGCATATATAGGAGAGGGATTTTCAGACCCATGTTCCAAAACACAACCACAATGGTCCAAATTTCAAAATTTTGGAATTATTTTCCTATTGTATGGCATTATTTGTTAAATAATTAAAGAAAAAAAATATTATATTGAACAAACCGCAGAATTTATTTGTGCCGGACAAACCGCTAAACACTAGGCATGCATGGGGATTTTTTTAATATTATATTATCTCTCTGAGAGGAAAAAAGTTAATTATTTTTTATAAATTTAATGGTAATTAATTTCTGTAAAAATAACAAAAGTTTTCATGGTACTACTCAATATTAATAAAACTTATAATTTTCTTTTTAAAATTATTATTTATATCATCAAAATTTATTGGTCAAATAAGAATTCTTTGAATCTGTAACATCTTATTCGTAAGATTTGTTTGGTAACTCAAATAAATATTTAAAATTAAATAATTAAATACTTATTTTCATTAAGTATATTTAATAACAAATAATATTAAGTAATTAGTTAATTAAGTATGTTTAATAATAAATTGATTAAGACGTATTTGAATTCTATTATAAACTTTAAATAAATTGAAAATAACTTAAATCTAAAATTTGAATATGTTAAATACTTATTTAATTATTAATATTCTTTTATATTTAATTTAAATTATAATAAAATATAATATAAAAATAAATTATAATTAATTCAAACTTCAGATTTATATTTCAGAATTTAATATTCAATTTTAAAATTTCAAATTTCAAAATTCAATAACTAAATATTCAAATTTTAATTTTATAAAACAAGTCCTTAGAGAAATAATTAATATGTTCTTAATTCAATAAAAAACAAGAATCCTTTTCATAGTTTTTAGCTTCAAATATCATATATATATACGGCTATTATGCTTCATGTTTGTCTTTTGGGTAAATGAAGGATTAAGGAATGCCACTAAGGGAAGCTTCGAGGTTAAATACAAAGACATCATAAATTTTTCCAATACAAAGAATAAAAAACTATAGACTTTTACTAAGATCGTTGGGCTGGCAATTCCCTCACTGAAAAGGATTTTTCTTCTCTGTCATTTTCTGTCGTATAGAATATGAAACGTTGTTGGGAAATTGTATGGCTGAATATTCTCGACTAAGCCATCAAGTATCATATTATTAGGTCAAAATCGGCTCTTTTTGTCGCATATTAACAAATAACTTAAAAACTTTTGTTATGTTATGAATATCTTAAAATTATTGGAAGCTCTATTAATTAGTAGAGGCTACACTAATTATGAATTTATGTGAATTATTATAGAAGATTTTTATGGATATCCATCATTTAGTGGAGACACCACTAATTAAGATTAGTGAATGATGATGTATATCATGATATATTCCACTAATTAGAGCTCTATAAATAGAGCTATTCTCTAAACTTGTAATACACCATTATTTTGTAAAAGAAATATTAGAGAAAATTGTGAGAGAAAAGAAAGAAAGAAATTCTTGTGCAAAGAATAGTTAGAATTTTATTAGTGTGTAGTGTGAAGATTTTATTCTAATACTACCCAAATTTTATAACACGTTATCAGCACGAGTCTCTACTGGTACAAAAGCCAGAAGACTAAGCACGAGTTTCTACTATTACCAAAGTCAGAAAATAGGTACGCATTTATTGATCTCTATGGCTAACCTCGCTAAATTCGAATTTGTAGCCCTTGATATTTCTGAAAAAAATTATATGTCATGGGTTCTCGATGCAGAAATGCATCTAAATGCTGAAGGCCTTAATGAAACTATTCAAGCAAATAATAGTGCATCTACACAATACAAGGTTAAAGCTTTGATTTTTATTCGTCGTCATCTCGATGAAAATTTGAAAATGGAATATCTTACCGAAAAAGATCCATATGTCCTATGGGTAAATTTAAAAGAAAGATTTGACCATTTGAAGATGGTCGTACTACCCACTGCACGGTATGAATGGTTGCACCTGAGGTTGCAAGATTTTAAAATCGTGAATGAATATAGCTCCGCAATGTATAAAATTACATCTCAGTTAAAATTATGCGGAGAAAAAATGACTGATGAAGATATGTTGGAGAAGACATTCTCCACCTTTCATGCCTCGAATATTGTCCTACAGCAACAATATCGAGAAAAATGGTATACAAAATTTACAGATTTAATTGTTACCCTCCTCATTGCAGAGAAGAATAATGAGTTATTATTGAGAAATTATGAAGCCAAACAAACTAGCTCAACAGCACTCCCAGAAGTGAATGCTATTGGCCCCAGCAGAAGCCATCGTTATAGTCGTGGTCGTGGCCGTGGTCGTGGTTATGGTCGTAGACACGTTCGATATTTCCCTTATCACAATTATAATCAAAATGTGAGAAATACTAGCCACCTGAAGTGGAATAGAAAAAATCATAAGGGAAAAGAAAAAGAAATTGAAGAAAAGTATGAGGATGTATGTTATAGATGTGGCATGAAAGGTCATTGGTCACGAAATTGTCGTACGGTTAAGCATTTAGTTGAATTGTATCAAGCTTCATTGAAAAATAAAAATGTGGAAGCAAATTTTTCTCAACATCCAATAAATGATGCCGAGGATGATGATATTGATCCTGAAGATCTTAATATCAATATTACTCATATGGATGTATCAGATTTTTTTTGAACACCCAGACGGTAGGATAGACCATTTAATTGGTGATGGCAGTGTCCAGAAGAACTAAAGCCTCACCCTAATATTTTTGTATTTTCATTTTCATTATATTCTAATAATATTTACATTTGCATATATATATTTGTGTTCAGATAGCTGTTGTTAATAATGATGTATGCATTATTGATAGTGGAACTACACACACCATACTAAAAAATGAGAAATATTTTTTTGATCTCAAAATGGGAGAAATAAATATTTATATGATAAACGGTAGTGCAAATGTGATTGAGGGCTCCGGAAGAGCTAATATATTGTTACTTAAAGGAACAATAATTATTATTGATAAGGCACTATTTTCCTGAAAATCTAGAAGAAATTTATTGAGTTTTAAAGATATCCGCATAAATGGGTATCATGTTGAAACAAATGAGGAAAATTGGATTGAGCATCTTTATATTATTCAAATGCATTTGGGTAATAAATCTGTATTAGAAAAATTGTCGTCTTTTTTTATCGGCCTATATTTTGTAAAAATACGTACAATTGAAATTCATCATCTAGTAAATCAGAAGTTTACTAATCCTATTACTTTTAGCATTTGGCATGACCGGTTGGGTCATTCAGGATCTACCATGATGAGAAGAATCATTGAGAATACACATGGTCATCCTTTAAAAAATAAAAGGATATTAATATCAGAAAAATTCGCATGTACTGCATGTTCCCTAGGAAAATTAATTGTTAAACCATCACCAGTAAAAGTAAGAGTTGAAAGTCCTACATTTCTCGAATGGATTCACGGAGATATTTGTGGACCTATTGATCCACCATGTGGACAGTTCAAATATTTTATGGTCTTAATTGATGCATCATCCTGATGGTCACATGTATGTTTATTATCTACTCGCAACCTGGCGTTTGCGAGATTACTTGCTCAAATACTTAAATTATGAGCACATTTTCCTAACCATCACATTAAAAATATCCGTTTGGATAATGCTGGTAAATTTTCATCACATGCTTTTGATGCATATTGCATGTCAATTGGGATTAATGTTGAACATCCTGTAGCTCATGTTCACACACAAAATGGTCTTGCTGAATCTTTGATTAAACGATTACAATTAATTGCTAGACCATTATTAATGAAAACAAATCTCCCAATATCTGCTTGGGGACATACTATTTTACATGCTGCAATACTTGTACGCATAAGACCAGTTAGTTATCATAAATTCACTCATTTGCAATTGGCTTTTGGGTCAGAACCAAATATTGCTCATTTAAGAATTTTTGGGTGTGCTGTATATATTCCAATTGCAC
Organism: Voacanga thouarsii; assembly: GCA_026120185.1. NCBI lineage: Eukaryota > Viridiplantae > Streptophyta > Magnoliopsida > Gentianales > Apocynaceae > Voacanga > Voacanga thouarsii. Next base: position 230,278 of record JANUWF010001364.1, on the reverse strand, counting down.
CAAACCAACGTACAAAGATGGGTCCTCAAAGAAGAAATGGGATATATGTTGGATATGATTCTCCCTCTATTATCAGGTATGTTGAACCCTTGACAGGAGATGTATTCACAGCAAGATTTGTTGATTGTCATTTTGATGAATCATTATTCCCTAAATTAGGGGGAGAATCAAAACAGCATAAAAAGGATCTTGCTCGGACAATATCATTAAATTATCTTGATCCGCGCACAAGCGCATGTGAACTTGAAGTTCAAAAGATAATTCATTTGCAAAGCATTGCAAATCAAATGCCAGACGCTTTTGTTTACTCCAGAAGAGTTACAAAATCGCATATTCCAACTATAAATGCTCCTATTCGAATTGAAATTCCAGCAGAACAAAATATTATACCTATAGCTGCTGAGTCAAAAATACGCCAGAAGCGTGGCCGACCTCTTGGTTCTAAAGATAAAAATCCTCGAAAGAAAAGAGGATTGAATGATCCAGAAGATCATATTGAAGAAAATAATGATAAAGATCAAGAGAGAACTGATGACAAAGAACCAGAAGTTGATGAAAGTAACACTGAAATTTCTATCAATTATACCACTTCCGGTAGAAATTGGAATCGGATAGAAACTGTTATTGATAATATATTTGCATACAATATATCTCTTGATGTTACACAGGATAATGATGATCCTGAACCAATATCAGTTGATGAATGTCGGTATAGAAAATATTGGCTGTAATGGAAAGATGCGATTCAATCGGAGTTAAATGCACTGACAAAACGTGAAGTTTTCGGACCTGCAGTCCGAACACCAGATAGTGTAAAACCTGTTGGCTACACCAGAAGGATATTTTTGTCCAGGAGCTGTCTTCAAAGGGATTTCCTCATCCACTTTTAGGGTTTTCTGAATCCATCTCTACCGACAACTCCCAACACCAAGCAAGTCAAAAAGGGATTTAAAAAAAAAAAAAAGCAAAAAAACAAAAACTTTGAGGTTTTTTAGAGTGAGTTTCTCATATCTTGTGAAGGTGCAGGAAGAGGCAAAGAACAATCAAACAGGACGGCAGTAAGTTTGATAAACTGATAATTGGAAAGGAAAGAAGAGGAAACAGTGTTGAGTCGTCGTCTTCTCCCAATTGTGCAACTGTCTTTTAGTTTTCTTTCTATCTTTCTTTCTCCCAACAAACAAATCCGTTTTCTTTTTTCTTTTCTTCTTTGTTGTTTGTAGTATGTAGCTATACATAGCAAGGAAGGCAGAGGAGATGGGTGAATTTACTGTGTCCTTTTTTCTTTTTCAAATTTTCCAATCACAGCTCATGAGTCCGATGGTAAGAAGGGTAAATTCAATAAAGAAATAGAGGAAAGTCTAGCTCTGAGTGGATCCACCTCGAGACGAATAATCCACGAGCCTTCTCAATGCTCCTCAGTCTTCCTCACTCATTATTTTGTTGTCGTCCTTCCTTCCCTGACGCTTGCTGAGGCTTAACTCTTTCTTCTTCTTTACCCGTACTGTAATGGATGTAGTGTAGTGACCCTGAGTCCCTGACCCACACTCGAAAAATGGGTCTTTCTAACTTCCTTTATCTTTTAGTGTTATATTCTCCAAAACTCCATGAAGAAAATAAGAATGAGGCTACAATTTTACAGATAACAAACCTTGTTGAAGGATTAAATTGGTTTCGATTTCTTGGCATGGTTAAAAATAAATCTGATTCTATTGATTGTGTTCAATTATTTATAATTGTTTGTAAACTCGTATTGAAACAGAACAAAGTGGATATGTGAAGAAGAAGATAGGGTTTTATTTGGTGAAGTGATACATTTAAAGACAGTTCTTAGACGAAAATACTCTTTAGAAAATTCATGTACGAGTCACGTGAGTCATTCCGTCATAAAGTTAACGCTTAATTTGAACGAAATAGCAATTAATGATAAATTTATATATTTTAAAAGTAAAATTTTATAAAAATAAAGTTGAGAGACAAACAATGCATTTTTTGTTAAACTTAAGGGCAATTTGTACCATTTACCCAAAAAATATATGTTGAGTTTTAAAAGAGTTGGAGAATGGATTTCCACAATGTAATGCTAATTTTTTTTTTCTTTCGAGTTGAGAGCATTTTGGGATTTGTCTTTGGATATGGCTAATATTATTTCACAGTAAATAGTTGTCATAAAATTTGGCATTGATATCCTTCTGTATTTCCGGTGGGTTGTTGAAGCAGCCATCAATGCTTCCATTAAACAACACCATACACACTTTTCAACGATGTCTTCTATGATTGGAAAATTCGACCTAAAGAAAATAAAAATAATTAAAAGAAGAACATGGCAGAAGTTATAGTCAAATACATTGAGGTATCCGACTAAGTCTACCTCCAGCACCTGCTCTACCCCCAACCCCAAGCCCCACCACCCTCCAGGTCATACTTTTCTCTGTCTGGATATGCATAAATTGGGCGTATTCTGCTGCCTCCTTTGCCCACGCCCGGTTTTGCAAGTCATAGCTATCTGAGCTCATCTCCTCCTTCACCACTTCCCTCCTTCCCACAGAGATAACTATGGCCGTGGAACCGGCAACGAATGGGAATCTTGTTTTGGAAGTGAAAGACGATGGTTTGAATCACAGAGATGGAGATTCAACTCCAACATCTAATAACAGCGACAATACTTCACGTTCCTGCATTATTACTGTCCCTTTTGTGCAAAAGGTTCGAATCTTCTACAAGTTTTTTTCTTCGTAATTCATAGCTGCAGTTTCTTTCCCTAGCTAGAAAGTTCATGTTTTGGCTTCCTGAAAATTCAAACCTTGTGCACTCAGTTGCAGTATTTTCCCAGTTTCAAGACTGCAGGCAAAATCCAAATTTTCTCCTATCATAATTTTATCAGAGATGAATAGGGATCAAAGATATTACATTTCCGCTTCCTCTTTCTCAGTTTCTTTCAATTTTAATTCAGCCAATCTCAACCCCAGAAGTTGTTGAGCTGCATTTTCCTCGGTTTAATGCTAGTAACAAATTTTGCCTAAATGTACTTTTCAATAGCAGAGAAATAATTAACGACTTCTTCGCTTCAATCAATATCATTTGTTTTCTTGGCCCTTTGTGCAGTTGATAGCAGAAATTTTCGGTACCTACTTCTTGATATTTGCCGGTTGTGGTTCGGTGGTGATCAATAAAGTTAGCAAAAATATGATCACATTTCCAGGAATATCAATCGTTTGGGGACTGGCTGTGATGGTGGTGGTGTATGCCACCGGCCATATTTCTGGTGCACATCTAAATCCGGCAGTAACCATTGCTTTTGCCACCTGCAAAAGGTTCCCCTGGAAACAGGTAAATCTCCTGGATGACCAAACTACATCGATTATTCATAGTAACTCGAGCACGTATATAGCTGGATTTCTACAAATATACTCAAAAGGAGTTTTCTCCCCCACCCCATCGACTTACTGTTGTTTGTCAATCTCCTTGACCTTTTCCATTTTTCAAACCATTGAAAGAAAATTTACCTGTGAGAGGTCCGCTTAGACAATCACAAATGAATGATTGATCAAAATTCTTTTTTATCTATTTATTTTTGACAGAGAATGAGAATTAGAATTCCAACTCCTGAACTTCCGATATTAAGAAGCATATATTAACTTGATGGTCAAAATCCAGGTACCTGCCTATGTTGCAGCCCAAGTTCTTGGAGGAACATTAGCAAGTGGAACCCTAAGGTTAATATTCAATGGAGAACAAGATCATTTTACAGGAACACTTCCAACTGGATCAAATGTCCAATCCCTCGTCTTGGAATTCATAATCACATTCTACCTCATGTTCGTCATCTCTGGCGTCGCCACCGATAATAGAGCTGTAAGTAACATTCCTTCATCATTACATAAGCCTCTCTAATATAATATACATACCCAACAAAACTCTTTTGGTCCAAAATTATTTTAATTTTAAAAAAACCTATTATTTTATAAATTTCATTTTTTAAAAACTATCGTATTTTAATTAAAGCTAAATTAGCTACCTTATTTTGCCATGTCATTAACTTGATTCTTTCATATAATGAAAAATCATATTGTACACATTAGGATAGTGAAATTTTTCCATTAAAAATGGCGTTGAGACAATGACTTTTCAATTTTCTCCGTGTCTTCAATGCCGTGATTGATATTTATTAATTCCTGTGTTTTGGTGCCTTACACAGATTGGAGAACTTGCGGGTCTCGCCGTTGGAGCCACCGTTCTACTAAATGTTATGTTTGCCGGGTGCGTGCTGATTAAATTAACCTACATATTCTTTTATTTATTTATTATTTATTAGCTTTTTTTTTTTAATATATCCAATATTACTTGTTTTCTTTAACGTGAAGGTCGATATCTAGACAGTCCAACTTGAGAGAATTGTGTGACATAGAATAAATTAAATAAGCAGATTCTCGTTTTTCTTTTTTTTTTAAATTTAAGTCCACTTTTCATTTAAAAATTTTCAAAATTTTCGTAGGAAACATATCTAAAAGCAATCATTTAAAAGACTGCTTACAATATTTTCAAAAATGGAAAAAAAAAATAAAAAAGGGGAACTCTTAAATTTTTTTTCTTTTTAGTTCTAGAATATATTATAAATATTTTTTTAAAATTAAAATATAAATACTCAATTCAAACTAAACTATAAATACTAAGGTAATACTTATATATCCGCTGTCGAGATTGGGCCCATCAATTTTATGAGAACTCAAGGGGTCCATTTTTTGTTAAACAGGCCCATATCTGGGGCATCAATGAATCCAGCAAGGAGTTTGGGACCGGCCATAGTGTCTGCCAAATTTCAATCGTTATGGGTATACATGTTAGGCCCAATTGCAGGTGCCATAGCAGGTGCATGGGTCTACAACATCATCAGATTTACAGACAAGCCTTTACGTGAGATCGCCAAGACTGGATCCTTCCTCAGAAGCTCGGCCCGTAACGGCTCTAAGTAACATTTTCCATTTTACTTTTTCGTTGTTTAGGAAGGAATAGACTCTGATGAGAAGGGCCCAGTTACACATCAGAAGAAAATCTTGTAATATTTAGTATAAATGAAATAAAATTTCCGTTGTGTAGAAAATGAGAATGAATTATGAAAATTCAGGTGTAACATTTTCTCAAGGCTTGAATAGAGGATTCCGAGGGGCAAGGCTTCTCCCCAGTGTGAATGAAACTCGATATCTTCTAGTCTTTATATCAAATATGTCACGTCAATAATTTTTTTTTTTTGTGATTAAGATGGAATTTTTTTTTATTAGATAAAGTAATTATTAAAGTAGATATTTCATGTCGAGAAAAGATGGTACAATTGGAGAGAAACTATTCCCTAATGACACGATTTGTTATAATTTAAATATTTATCTTGTACTTCGCTTTGTATGGTATTTTAGAATTATTTTTCTTTTCTTCCATCACATCTTAGTTGCATATTATTTCTCTTTCATTGCGTAAAATCTACCATTTATATTCGTATAGCTTTTGTTTACTCTTGAAAAATAGATTTAGGATTTGGACTCCTAATCTAATAAATTATAAATCGGGAATTTATCGAAGTTGTTTTCCATAGCCGGATTCTGAGAATAATCTTTTACATTAACTTGATGATCCTAATCCAAATAAGGGAGCTCAAGTTTTTGAATCAACAGTCTCTTGTCTTGGAACCTATAATCACATTCTACCTCATTTTTCATCATACTTGACGCTTACTTTGTGCCGGCCGGCCACGAGCAGGTAATTGAATTCTCTCTCCGATAGTATTTCTTCATGAGGAAGAAAGTTTTGGAAGCTGAGCAAGCCAACATCCATTTGGTATTTCTCTTGCAAGTTCTTGTAGCAATAGAAGAAACCACTACATGATTGGAAAATTAGTCTTAGTAGTTACTATATTCAGAAATTTCTGGAGCAATGATTCATCTTGCACTTGTCCTTTAAATACACAAGTCAAACTTTTATACTAGGTAAAAGAGTGCAGGGTGAGAAAGCCAAACAAGTGATAAAATTGACTTATTCTGCCTTAATGCATTTCCTATATATGCTTGGATATGCAGGTTCACAATGTGCTAATCCATTTATTGACTAAGTATTTTGGTTCATTAGATAAATTTCTTGGTATAAGTCAAAAAATTATAAACATACAATTGATAAAAATTGAATCTCGAACTTAGAAGATTTTAATTCTTATAATTCAAAATAGACTAAAATCATTGATTACCTATCATTTCTTAGAATTAAAAAAAAAAAGAAAAACCTCATTTTATAAACGTTTAATCGCTCAGTATTTCCATCAATGAGAGTTATATATATATATATGAAAACAAAAGTGCCACTAAAAGTTAATTTACCTAAAAGGTGAAAATTGACTTACAGAAGTAATCACAAAGTTCAAATTCTTTATTGGGAGTAATCAAATCAGTAGTCATATTTGCGGATTCTATTTTATTGCTCAACTTTCTTATGGCTTTCAAATCTTTAAGCATTGTGCAATGAACCTCTATATACAGATTAATACTCATAATATCACTTTTCAACATATCACAATGAATTATTAGTTTACCAAAGTCAATTATCTCTCTATCTCATAATCGATTACTGATTCTACCAACGCCAACTACCAACTGAAGTTGTGGTTGCTCAAAAATATTTCCAAGACCAAAACTATATATGCGCAAGAAGCCAATTTTCTTTCGATTTGGCACTCTCTCCTCCGTGAGTTCGAGGACTCCATCATGACTAAACATCTCTTGTAATTGGCAGCTTTATCAAAATGCACACGAGCAAATATTTTCTCTCCAGAGTTGACACAAAGCAATAGAGAGATCAGTCTTTGCAGCCCAACGCAAGAAGCTTTTCCACTTGAGTTGCAATAAACTTTGTGAGTCCTGCCACTTAGATCAGTCTCTATTTTGTGACACTCTTGGCTCCAACATTCTGCTATGGATTTGAACAGCATACCATTCAAGGTCCACTTCCAAACAGCAGCAGAAAATTCACATTGGAAAAACAGATGTGTATACATGCTTGTACTATAATAATATCACTTGTTAATCAATTGTAATCGTTCAATGCTTGTCTAGTAATACACCACTAAGTGCAAGTTCTTCTGTAATTAAATGTTATGCAATATATCATACATTCTATATTGATCATTGGTTTTTAAATATTGAGTTAGCTACGTGTTTCATTACTTTCTTTTTTGTTAATGTTTTATTCTAAATATTTGTTTGAGATTTTTTTTTTCCACTACTTTCTTCAAACCTCCAATATCTTATCTTGGGAACTTTTCTTTCTGGCTGGAAAAACCCTAGCCGATGGATGGCTGAAATTTCTCTTTTAGTTTAAATGAAACAGGAGGATAAAATGCCTCGTGAAGTTTTGATCGATCATTCAAAATTTGGTGAATTTTTATTGCTATCAAATGAAAAGTTTCCACTAGCTAATCGCAGCATGGTTAGTGGCTTGTCTTCATTCTTCTCTTTATTCAATGCATGCTTTGCTCTAGGATTCAAGAGCATTAGATGCTGTCTTTATTTATTTATTTATTTTTAAATCTACCGGAAAATTTCTTCAATTTTCGTTTATTTTAAGAGGTCTCGTTTAAGTTTTCCACTATAAATTTCCTTGCCACCATAGAAACAACACAACTTCTTCATTGTGTTAGTGCCAATAATTTCTGGAAAACGTTTTTAGAAATGGAGATCCTACTGCTTACAGTCAACGCATTCCTGAGTGTCATTTCATCCATAAATACATAGAATTTCCAGCATTCTTACTCCCTTCACTAGGCCCCCAGACACTGTTACTATCTGTTATAATCCTAGGATATATAGGACCCCCCCCCCCCCACCCCAAGCCGGAACCAAGAAACAATACAAAGATATAGAAAAACTTGGGAGGGATATCAAACCTAGTGAAGACACTAATGACAGAGGTATCAGAAGCAAATCGAAGCCATTCAATCACATTGGACATAAAAGACAATCATTTAGATAATGATCATCCTCGGTTGGCACCGAACAAATGCAACGATGAATCTTCAGTCTGCTTCGAAACTGTACATTTTGTCCAACAGGTCTCGTTGATCTCCCTTATTATCTCTTTGGAGTTTCGTACACTTGGTTTGTTTCTCTCTGATCTTGTCTATTTCCTCGTGTTGAATGCAGATGATGGCAGAGCTTATAGGCACTTACTTGTTGATGTTGATTGGATTTGCGTCACTTGTAGTGAATATAAACGTGGACAAAATCATGACATTTCCAGGAGTTGCAATCCTGTGGGGATTGGATGTGATGATCATGGTTTACGCAGTAGGCCACATCTCTGGTGCACATTTTAACCCTGCTGTAACCATTGCTTTAGCCACATCCCAGAGATTTGCATGGAAACGGGTAACTAAGCCTATGAGCTTCCCTAGCCTCAGTTTTCTCACGCAGAAATAACGATCAGAAATTCAGTTAACTTTCCGCAAACCTCAGCTGATTTGTCAATTTTGACCTTTATTTTTTACCCATATATATATATATATATATATATATCATCAGTTCATGAATGATCAGAAGGGTAAAGTTGACAAATCACTCAAACAAATCGTTAGGCTAATATCTCAAGGCACAAAACTCGAGAAATGCAAAGATCTGTATTGCTTGTCTGAGATGATGCCATGCAGCAAAAAAATCTAAGCAATTTGTTCATATTTCGTTCCCTTTCTCTCATTCTGTCTGAACATTTTATGTCTGGATGCAAGAATATCATATGTCGCAACAAATACACTGAAAATTTTCTCAAAACCCGTGCAATTTACCCCATGAAATTATATACGCTCGGTGAATGGAGAGAGGTGGTCTGCTAGAATCTCCAGCGAATTGGACATTCTGATCTTCCAGATATTAGGTTCATGTCTTCTTCACAAGGCTCACCATTCACATTGCTTGCAGGCACCTGCATATATTTGCGCTCAACTCCTTGGCTCAACTCTAGCTACTGGAACACTCCGCTTGATGTTCACTGGGAAGCAGTTTCAGTTCGTCGGAACAGTTCCATCGGGCTCCCACATGCAATCCTTGGTGGTCGAGTTCCTCATAACATTCTATCTTATGTTTGCTGTATCTGGTGTAGCCCTTGACAACCGAGCTGTTAGTTCCCGATCCATCTTCTTAAATTCTCTCAACACTGCTTAACTTTTTTCATTCGTTCTGTGATTCCTGTCTGGATTTTGATACATGCATGATCCTCTCTTTGCTGAGATCTTTCATGGTGTATTTTTGCAGCCTAAAGAATTTGCAGGATTAGTTGTGGGAGGAGTAGTAGTCGTCATTTCATTGTTTGCCGGGTATCATATTATCAATCGTTATACTCTTATTGCTTTCATTTTCTAGTAATTTACATTCACGTATTTGAGGGAAAAAATTCTAAATCCTCAAAATACTAGAATAACCCTTCACAAACTTTGAAATAGGGTGAGCTAGTTAAAGAGTAAAACTTGATGCTTTTTCTGGGAATTTTTATATACTTCAGAATGCAATGATTACCCAGGCACAAGGGTGGGCTTTAAATGCAATGATTAACTGAGGAAACTGTAGTCCTTCTTTGCAAGGAACTGTGGCATCTTTTCTTACTCAAAATCCCTAACTAGTATATGCCTGAAAATTGCAGGCCAGTATCTGGTGCATCAATGAATCCAGCAAGAAGTTTGGGGCCAGCAATAGTCTCAAATTGTTACACGGGTATATGGATATACATAGTCGGTCCTATTGCCGGAGGCATATCGGGTTGCTGGGTATATAATTTCCTCACGTTCTCAGACAAGTCTTTTGGTGAAGCTATCAAGAGGGCTTCTTTCTTCAAAAGGTCAGCAACCATCGAGTTTAAGTGATGTAAGAAGGGAATATGATAGCAATAAACTTGAACCTGTTCATCGATTGAAATGTTTGGTATATGGGTACTTAGGTTGAGGACCTTAAACATTCATGCCACTATTGACCAGGTTGTTTTATGCCAAAACTCAGTTCATCTCAAATGATCTAGAGCCACTACTCGTGATAAAGACACCTATTCACACAAATATTGAACATGCACACAGAATTATGCAGGTTTCTATAACGAAGTCTTGACACGTTGAGCACAATATATGAAGCTTCAGCTTCGAATGCAAGCAAATATAACCGATGGCAAAATGCCAGATTTCAGTTTGGACATGACTGTACCAAACTGCAAGGAATTAAGCACAATCGGTTCAATTCTTTACGTCTTTGCAGATAAATTCTAAACCTGCCATTCACCTGGATCACTAATTGCAGAAGTCCAGATTTCACATATCCTACGGTTGTAATCAGATAACCAGTGCAGCAGGCAAGCAGAGATGCATTAAAAATCATCTATTGAACAGCCAAGTAGTCTCCATGCACAACAAAATTCCTTTCTGAAAGGAAGCTAATCAAGGCCATCACCACCACAATTAAAAATAACACAGAGCAGAAGTCGACCATTGGTTTGAAATGTCCCAAGCCAAACTAAAATAATATACAAGCTTAACCAAACAACAGTTTGGAGAGAGATACAAATCAATCACCTCGAATGTCAAGGTATTGCATCTTTCTCGGCCTAGTTACCCACTTCGGATAATGGCATGAAGCCTAATTGTACAAGTATAGACAAACACTTGAACATTAAGGAACAAAGAACAGTTAACACCAGGCAACACTTGCAGAAATCAAACACATAATGCCACAGGTGAGCAATTCTGGCAAAATAAACCTGTCCTATAATATGCCTTCTTCTAGCCAGCGAATATTTTGTAAATTAAGCCTAAGATGAATCTGCAGATAAATCATCTTTGCAGGAGAAGTAGTGATGTTCAGAGACATATATAATTATACCAAATACACGCAAAAAATTCACCTGAATTGGCAGAACTCAGAAGTCAGAACATATTCTTTCAAAGCAGAGAGAGAATTGAAAGACACATATTTGCATTGATGCATAAATAGCTAAATGCAGGACACAAAATAATGAATCACATAAATCACTTGTGCATATAGAAATCATTGCAGAACATTTAACTTGAAGTAACATCAACAGGAACAGGCATTAAAATCTTTAATATCTCAAAAAAATAAATTGTATATTTTACCATTACCCATTGGAGAATCTCTTTTATTTGATTTTGTTTTGTTTCAAAGCCTCCTGCTTGTGTTTGTGCTGAAATGCACTTTTTCTGATATACAAATTGCACGCAGTGATCACAGAGACAGCTACACAGAGTATGCCTAACTTCTAGAGGAAAAAAAGAGGAAAATATTACGGGGTGGTGAAGCCACAAGACAACATCCTTTGTAGCACTTGACAAGAACAGAACAAACAGGGAAATATTATTCACAACCCAACTAGAGAAACAGGTAGCAATATATGCATCTAGCAATTATAGAAAACCGCTCAAAAAGAAATCTCATCTTGGGTTTGAAGCCATGGAACTTAAAATTTTATATACAAAAAAAAAAGGGGAAAAAAAAAACAAGAAACTGTAATATACATCATGAAGATGATTAAACATCTTCATCATTCCAAATCAGCTACCTTTGAGTGAGATGGTTGTTTCCTGCAGCAACAGTAGTTGTGGAATTTTAATGCAGCCTTACTTTTGGGATGATTATAGGTTTACAGCAGACAAGAGTAAAAAGCAACTCTATTGTAAACATTGTCAAGCTAATCCATACAAATAAAGTTTTTCTCCAACACCACATAATTCTTTTCAGCAGAGGTTGCTCTGACTCCAAGATCAGAGATGCAGAATATATTTCTGGAATACCAGCTCCAGGCTGAAATTGAGCTCGTTGTTCAATAATCACCCTCAGGCAGGCAGTTGGTATGCTACCTTCAGTGAAACCTTTAAACTTTAAACTTATATCTTGGGTCTCAGAAGTGTAACCAGTAAGAAGAGGCGCAACTTTGAGGAATGTTAACAAAAGCCGTATAGGTTGGCTTTTAAAATGCAGCATGCAGGGGCGCCTTGAACTTGCAAGGACCTTGCCACCAGAAGCAAGCAAATCTACTCTGACCTTCAGAGATGACAAGAAAGAACTGGATCATTAGGCATTTATGCACAATATATTGCCAGACAATGGAAACAAACTCAACTGTATATCCACAACAAAAATACAAGAAATGAAGTATGCATGACACTTAAGAAATCTTTGAGTAAATGGATCAATATTCTCAAATGACAAATTATAAAATTCAAAAAATTGCCAATAAATTTCAATGATTAGTGTGTTTTTCACTTCATATACAGCATTTCTAGAACCAAGATGACTTTAGAAAGGAAAACATTTAGAATACCACTATTATGTGGTGCAACAGAAATCAAAACACGACAAGTGTAATTGAGCCCAATACAAAGATTCTCCATTCACTTGCTTAGAATTTTCTTAGGTTTTGCTTTGGAGTTGGCATAATGCCAAGTGCGAATGAGCAAGAAATGCATCCAAAACAGGTAAAATCCTGTAAGATGCAGAAGTTATGACAGCTAACAAAAAAGAAGAGTGTTAGTGGAAAGGGGTTCTAAATTTCACCACAGTCAGAAAGTTATGACCGGATTCTTCTCTGAAGAAATCCTCACCATTCTTTCCCATTATTCGCATTTAGTGGATAAAATTTTGTCACAATAATCGTAAACAGCATAAGATTTCAAAACCACAAGGCTTTCCTAATCAATTCTCTAACAGAAGGCACAAGCTTTCTAGCTGGCAACTCAAATAATTTATTAAGTCATCTCAGATTATCATGAAGCACAATGAATAAAGTTCCTCAGGCACTATTTACTATAATTTTTCATAGAGAACTCAACTAGAATTAAAAACAACCAAAGATATAAGGGAATGTATCTATTACGCTATGTGTTCAGTTCATAGTACATTAATCCACTCTGCAGAAGAAGCTACTTAGAGATCAGAAACAAAAATATTATATCACTTATGCTTCACAAACAGAATAATTCCATTAATGAATGATATCCAAAAGATCCACTTGTCATGACTTGATCACATACCTGAAAGATCCCAAGATTTCTGTTAAAATCAGACTCTGGCAAGGTCAATGATACAGTGACCTGCAACTTATGATTAAGCGGTATAACATGCATGCCGTCAAGCTTAGAAACTCCAAAATTTTCACTGCAACTCGAGCTGCAATCTGCCCCAGGACAAACTGTTATAGGCACAAATGCCACAGGACTTTTTTCTGTATAATCAAAGTCTAAATTTTCCATCATCCTTATAGGCTCCTCAATCACAATCCTCGTCAATATACCACCCACCACAAAAGCTGAAACTAACAACGTCACCAAAACAACACATACATAAACCGACCATAACAATCCCCATCCAAACTTTAAACCCCATTTAAAAATATATTTATGATCTTTCAGCCATTTGTATACCAAGGCCGTCAAATTTCCAAACGCACAACCCCAAACTCTAATTGCTCTTCTAATCAAATAGTCTCTCCCTCGTTTCATAACAAGAAATGGATCCATCACAAACATGTGTGTGCAATAGATTAACCAGATTGGAAATCTAATGAAACTAATCAACAAATTAAACTGAAATGCAATTGCCTTTATTATTAATCCAGCTAATAGTATCAGAAAACTTGAACTTGCATCACGTGTTCCTCCCACACTCGAACCATCTTCCAAAAGATCACGAGTTCCTTCAATATCTGCATAAGTAATTCTAGAATTCGCTTCATCTTCCTTCTTTAAGATCTCATCTACACCCTGCTTAACACTTTCCGGGCTCAAATTCAGCTTAATTTCATCTGGGGTCTCCAAATTTCCAAAAGAAATTTCACTTTCTCCTTCATTTTCATTTATTTCGGGGTGAGTTTTGAACTTTTCAGCTCTAGAACAAAAATAACTCTTCCCAGAACTTACCGAGGAAATAAGACCCTTAGATTCCGTCTCATCGTGATCACCGAAGCTGTTTCTCCGGCGGCGGAGGTTTACCTGAGGCAGTTTATCCAGAAGGGACTTGGAATCAAGAATGATGGAGTCACAAGACACCTCGGCATCAATAGATTCATAAAAGATTTCACTGCAATCATAAAATGGAAACTCATCAAACGCATCGAAGAACAAGAATTCTTTATCATCTTCATCATTTGGATTTCTTGATTTCAAATCTTCCTCCATACGTATGAATGCACAATCATCGAAGTTGTTTGTAGATTGCGTCTCTCCGCTATGAGGGGGGAAAATGAAGGATTTCGTTAGATCAGTTACGCGAGAGGTTGACGCGAAAAGTTTCTGTTTTTGGGAGGAAGAAGACGTGACAAGGGTTTTTCGCTGTGCAAATGCAGCAGATGTCAATTTGGTATAGTTCTGACGTGGACCAATGGATGAGTGAAGAGTGGAATTTGGTTTCTTTAATTGCCTAAACTAGGACTTCAAAGTTTTACTATTTTCAGTTAACACCCTTTTAATTTATAAATAGATGAATAGACACATAAATTTTATAAGAATATAAATATGTAATGTTATTATAATAGGTTAGAGGTTGAATAATGTGAATATATTATTTTTTAAAAATAAATACAAGCAATCTATTACTTTAATTTTTTTATATTATCGATAGATATTTGTATAATTTAAATAAAAAAAAGAAAGAAACAAAAAAATAGATGTACACATCTTTAGACAATTTGACCTAATCAATTGCAAGACTTTAGGAGATTCTTTAATATAATATTTTATAACTATTCAAAAATGCTCGTTTAAGAATTTTTATAAGATGGAGTTTTGATCATAAGTAAAATAACGATTGATTTAAAATAAATATCGGAGGATTGGGAAAAAGCATCTTGGAGCCAATGGACTGCATATTATGTGAAGAGGTACGATACATATAATGGGAATAAGTTCATTTCTCATGATTGAAAATTAGCTCTTTTAAATTGAAATTTTTTATTTGGATTGTAAATTCATATATCATATATATTAAAGAGTTGTACCATATAACTTTTATGAAGAATTAAAAATTAATTCTTCAATACATGTGATCCGGGTCTATATTAGAATTTTTGCTTTTCAAGAACCAAGACTAATGTTAGGGGAGGAGGTTCTTCAAAACCTTGTTCCTCTAAAGTGTGGTATAGGAGAATCATTAAGTGTTTAACTAGTAATGATAATTATATATTGTTTTTAATATATATAATAAAAATTAAAAAAAAATATTATTCACAAGTCGTTACTATTATAAAAGTCGAAAATATATGTAGGGAAGCATGTTAGCCTATTCACAAGTGTTTTACTACTCTCTTAACTTAAAATTTGAAGATATCATACTTTATTTTGTACTTTGTTATTGCCTATTTATTTTTCTCGATACTTCTTTTTATAGAATATATCAATTGATTAAAAATACCTTTTATTAACCAAGCGGTTTTAAATTTGATTGACATATTCTATTCCTATACCAAAATAAGAAAATATATATTACTTTGTCCTGTGTCTCTATTGTTTGAATTATTTGATTTGTAATTACATATATTATTTTTATTGAGTTTCCAAACAAAAAACCAATGGATTGGAGCTCTATTACAAAATTAAAAAAATCTCAACAATAAATTTTAATGCTAATTATATTTATTAAAGATCATATATATAACAAACTCATCTATTTCATTTGTTTTCTTACTATTACTACCAATAAAGTTCGTTTTTTTTTTCTTTTTTCCAACTAATAAAAGGCAAAAACTCTTTTTTAATCTAGTAATTATCTTAAATCTTAAATTTATTATGCTTTCAGAGATTAGGGAATAATTGAGAAAGAATATAACAAAATGGATAAGTCATAATGCCAAGAGTTTATCTCGCCATAAAAAATTGGATTCTTCTAATCCAAACTCTTTTACTCTCATTATCTAACACATCCAAAACTGCAAATTCTCACAAAGAAGAAGTAGGGGAGATTGTAAAGTAACACCAGTGTCTGATTCCAACTTTTCTGAAGCAAGTGAGTTGAAAGCATTATTACAATGTTGTCTTATCCTATTTTGATTTATTGATATTGATTAATTGTCTTGGTTAAAGCAGAATAGATGGGAAACAATGATTTCTCTCACTCATATCTCCATGTGTGCTTATTCTTATTTTTTCAATGTATACCAATTAGGATGAGCATCTAAGTTTAATACAAATAAGAGTTTTTGTCAATATATAGTTACTAGCTCTATGGTTGTGAACACCTAAACCCTAATAGAGGAATAGTATTAAGTTCAAGAAAATGACTTTGATCATTTGAATATTTCTTTTCCATTCAAGAATTTGGTTGCAAATGGCATATGGAATCTCTATTTTGGAAAGAGAGGCCATAAGGGTTAGTGATGATTTACTCTTACGGTGTATAAATTTGAAATACAGTAATATTATTGTATGTATAATTTTATTTATTAAGAAATTTAATAAATATAAAATATTTTGCTTGATATGTGTTATATTTTATAAGTAATATTAACTTATTGTGTAAATAAAAATATATCCTTGATAGTTTTTCATCCCTGTGCAGATGAATGGGAAAATGTAGTGGAATGGGGTAATGCAATATGCCTTTTAGTGAGGTCCATTTTCACATTTACAGCTGCAGCTGGAGTGATTGGAGCTCTTATTTTTGCATGTATGAAAGATAAAGATGGATCAAGAATTCTCTTCATTTTGATACTTCTATATTGTGCAATTTTCTGCACGATTCATATATGTATATCCATTGCTATGGCCTACGAGACTCTGAAACATATTATCACATGCGGACATGCTCCATTGCCAAACTTTTAGTAATTAGCTATGGTAGTTGTTATCAAGTTAAATTTTGAACTTCTAACTTCTTACGTTGTAAAGTAATTAAAAAATATATATGAATATTAAATTTTGATGCTGAATTATTGTTCATGAAAGAGTGGATTGGATTTTGACAATAATTTGGCAGATCAATTTGTGTTTAAGGTTATAGTGAAGCCTCTATACTTTGTTGGCTTTTGCTAGTTACCAATTAATCAGTTGTAAATTTCAATCATGCCCTACAAATATTGGATGATTCTTTAGTAGAATATAGGAAAATCAATTCTTTTCTTCCTGTTTCATTCTAAAAACATCATCAGTTGCTTTTCTTCAAACCCTTTTTGTTTTCAGTTCCTCCCTAGGAAACTTCTTATATTGAGGTGGTAGATTTTTATCTAATTCACAAATGATGCATTAATTTAGCCAAATTCTTGAGCAAAGACTCATTTAGTACGAGAAAGGTTCGAGATGGAATACAGAATATCCATGGCAAGGGCAACAATGGTGAAAAATCAACTTCTTTTGAACACAACAAAAAAAATTATCCTCTTATAATCACCTTTACATCAAGGATAAATTTGCAACATATTTAACATATAGACATATAATGCATTTCAAACTTTTCTGTTTCTTTTGATTACATCCAGAACCTACAAGAACATGCCCCTTAAAAGGAAATCCAATATGTTTGGTATGAAATCATTGACCTATAAGATTCGTATACACAAAAAGTATCAACCAACATGTATGGTACTAAGAGATTTAAACCATCACCCCCATCTCTGCATATCAGCTAATTGAAGCCTTCAAATACTAGAAAGTGGGAGTGCCGCTACCTTAAGCACCATTTCTAGCTGAATTCCCTCTCAGCTTCATTCTTGGCAT
Source organism: Voacanga thouarsii (assembly GCA_026120185.1). Classification (NCBI taxonomy): domain Eukaryota; kingdom Viridiplantae; phylum Streptophyta; class Magnoliopsida; order Gentianales; family Apocynaceae; genus Voacanga; species Voacanga thouarsii. The sequence continues at coordinate 212,550 of JANUWF010001364.1, read as the reverse complement.
GAGAATAGGATTACAGCAGAGGAGAACAAAAAGCAACTCCGTTGTGAATATTGTCATGCTAACCCACACAAACAATGTTGTTTTCCAATACCAAACAATTCTTTTCAGCGGAGGTTGTTCTGACTCCAACGTTAGTGATGCAGAATGTATTTCTGGAATACCATAACCAGGCTGAAATTCAGCTCTTTGTTCAATAGTCACCCTTAGGCAGGCAGTTGGTGAGGCAGCAGCTTCAGTAAAACCTTTAAAATGTATCTTTAAATCTTGGGTCTCTGATGCAATGCCATAAAGAATAGGAGGAACTTTGAGGAAAGTTGATAAAAGGTGGATAGGTTGGCTTCTAAACTGCAGCATGCTTGGATGCTTTGAGCTTGCTAGGAGTTTACCCTCAGCAGCAAGAAAATCAACTCTGACCTTCAGTAAGGGCAAAAAGCTGAGTTATTAAGCATAACAATCTCTTTTCCAAAAAACCAAAAAGTTCCTTTTCACCAAAAAAAGAAACAAAAGACAGTCTCCTGATAAAGTACAAGAAGAAAGAGCACATGGCATTCCAGAAATCTTCACCTCATCTATTGTAACTACTGTCTGATCAAACATTCTTAAACAGATTTACAAAAAATAAAATAAAAATAGAAATCCCCAAAATGGCAATTGTTCTGAAAGATATATCTATTCTTTAGCCTCATAACTTGCATTTGCTGATCACTTCAGAGAAAAGGAAAGGAAGAGGAAAAAAACTTTAACATGTATGAAATAATAGGAAAGGTTCTCATAGAAAGATGGTTCCTCAACCATTCAATCTAATGTAAAGATGTTACAAAGACCCTAACTCTGTATGACGGTGATCTGCAGAATATAACTCATAGGTCAAAGCAAGCTTTAGTTAAAAATTCATAACAGAACCAATCAACTATCAAAGCAATAGGTAGAATGGAATCCAAAAACAGATTGCATTCTCCCTATTTGTTTTTACTATTTTCCCTTGGGAGGGGTGGAAAGGCATATTATTATATAGCAGCAAGCTACAACTAATGTGAACCAATAAAACCTACAAGCTGCAAAATGTACTTCTCAACAAGAGCTGCTTATGAAACTCTAGCCAAAATTTTCATACAAAACAAAATTATATTGGCCAGGAAATGTCAAGTAGAATCATTACTATTCTTCTCAAATTTCCCTACATTAATGACACCAAGGAATAATTCAAGATTCACGATGGCTTTTGTCATCAGTTCTAAAGTACTCAACAGAGGCCACAAGCTTTTCATGCTGTTATGTCACGTAATCTACTAAACTATCTCAGATTATCAAGAAACTCACTACAGAATCCAGCAATACATACAAAGTTTTTCGTAGAAAACTACTAACAGCAATTAAAATGACTAAAATTATGCCAGAATCTTAATATAGTGCAACGCACCCCATTCAACTTGCAACTAAACAACAACATCAAAGGATACTTTAAAGATTAACTTCTCATGACCTGATCACATACCTGAAAGATCCCAAGGTTTCTGTTGTAATCAGACTCTGGCAAGGTCAATGAAACAGTAACCTGCAACTTGTGCTTGGGTGGTATAACTCTCGTTCCACCAATCTTTGCAACTTCCAACTTTCGACTACAGTCTGTGCCATAGCATGCCTCAGGACATGCAATTATTGGCACATATTCCACAGGATTTTTCCCTGTATAATCGAAATCTAATTTTTCCTTCATTCTTATTGGCTCCTCCACTACAACCCTCATCAATATACCGCCCACCAAAAATGCTGAAACCAACAGTGTCATCAAAACAACAGCCACATACGCTGACCACAGCAATCCCCGTGCGAAGTTTAGTACCAACTTCACTATTGATTGAGGCTCTTCAGTTCCAAACATAGAACTACAAATTCTCGTTGCATTTTCAATTAAATACTCCGTCCCTTGTTTCATAACACCATATGGATCCATTACAAACATAAATGGGACAGAACTTAACCATATTGGAAAGCTTAAAAAACTTATCCACAAATTGAATTGGTATCCAATTGCCTTCATTACCAAACCAGCTAATACTGTAAGAATACTGGAATTCGCATCATGGGTTTCTCTAACACTCCAGATATCATCCAGAAGAAAATCATGAACTTCTGCATTATTTGCATAAATACTTGCAGAATTCACTTCATTTTCCTCATTTTCATTCTCTTTTGCACTTTCTGAGCTCAGATTGAGCTTAATCGCATCCGGGCTATCTAAAATTCGAGAAAAAGATTCACTTTCCTTCTTACTTACCTTCATTTGCGGGAAAAGTTCGACCTTTTCATCTTTATAAACCACACAATTCTCCTCAAAACCTACCAAGGAACTAGGCGTCGTACAATCGCTAGAGCCATCATCACTGGAGGTGTATCGCCTGTGGCAGAGACTCCCCGACGATTTCTCCTGCCTGAACTCGGAATCGAGAGTGATAATGGAGCTGGATGATAATTCAACATCGGACTCAATTGATTTATCAAAATCTTCGCTGCAATCATAGAATGGCAACTCCTCAAACGCCTCGCATAACAATTTTTCGTCGTCTTCATCTTGATATTTCAGCTCCAACTCTTCCATTTTTGGGGGGAAATTAGGTGTAGTCAGCAAGAAGCTGAGACTCGAAAGGTTGAAATGGGGAGCAAAAGGAAACACCTTTAGAACAAGAAAGTTCTGGTAGTGGGGCAAAGCAAAGGTACCATGGGTGAGCTAGGGTTTCTTTCAATGCTTGTACGTTTAACTTTTAAAGTTGTACCTCCGCCTAGAAGTGATCGCCGGCGAGCCAAGCCATAGCCATACGAAAGGGGAGAGGGATCACGCAACTCGTGATTCTGGCTGCAAGTACAGGAGCTCTTCTTATTTTTTGTGGAAAAGAAAGCAAAAATATTTGTAAAACATCTTTACGCCAAAAGTCAAACTCTGTGAGAAAGGTGTTTTTTTTTTTCCAATTTGGTCCCTAAAAGTTTGAGTTTTTGCCAATTAAAATTTTAATAATAGACTTATTTTAGTTTAGTTATTTAAAATATTATTTTCTTTTTAAATTAATCATTTCATCTACCTTAATTAGTTTTTTAATAGTTAAAGTAAAAAAAATTAATGATTAAATTCCATCTAATCTCTATAAATATATAATTTTTGGTAATTAATATCTTAATAATAGGATTAATTTCATCCAACCTCCCGAAGTTAAGGGATGGGACAAATAAGTGTCTGAAATTTGAATTTGGACAATTAAGTGTCCACCGTTTAAATTGAAGTAACCAACGTTAATTTTATGACGAAATGTCTTACATATCCTTAATTTAATTACTCTATCCATTCTAAAAGGGATGTCAATCTAACAAATGACACGTATATTAAGAAATTATTAATATATATATAATTATAATAAAAAAAGACTATTATAACTCTGAATAAAAGTAAACTTTTTATTAATTAGATTAGAAATACATACGTATTTAATGAGTCAAATATTTATTGAGTAGTTGAAAGAGGGGTAAATTAGGAATATATGTAATAAATGAATTCCTGGTGTGTAAAATTGAAAAGTATTTTAATACAATAAAAATAAAAAATTTTGACATGGATGGAGTATTAGTGTTTCCTAAAATGCCATAACATTTGAGGGGAAGACTAGACGATCGACCGAGTAACATATCCCAAGGAAACTCTTCCACAGACCTTGATCTGTTCTTTTGCTTCATTTATCAAATCTCAAAGTGCAAAATGAAAACCCAAGAAAAAAAAAAAAAAACCCCTTTCTGATCTCTTCAACCTTGAATAATTAGTTCACTCTTGTCATCCATGATAATAATAAAAAGGGGGGGGGGGGGGGTTAAGAGATGTAAATATAGCACAATTTCAACTGATTTTGAGAAGACAGTCAATTTGAAATTTTTGGAATAACATAGCATGATCTCAACTGAGTGATCAAAAGACAAATAAAAAACATTAAAGGTAAGTGATGGGTAAACCTTTACCTGATTTTTATGTATAAAATTATAGGAACAATGGGTATATAACTAAGGTATCTATCTTCTCTGGTTTCCTAATGATTTTTTTTTTCGTTTGAGACATGTAAAAAATGACTTCCTTTTTTATGATTGATGTTTGAATGGGGTAGAGAAATAGTTCTCTATTGTATATATTTCAATTATGGGTGAGTAAATAGTTGGAAGAAGATTTTTTTTTTTTTTTCGATTGTGGGTAAAAAATCAAAATTATATTTGAAGAGAAACAAGGTTTTAGTGTTACTATACATGCATAAACTGCATGGTACTGGTCCCCCTCCCCCCAAAATGATATTTTTTGCTTTTTTTTTATAAGAAATATAGTTTTTTTTTTTTTGTAAAAGATGTGGTCCCTAATGTTATTGTACACCTTTTTTTTTTTTTTGGCATAGATTAATGTTATGTTGCCTAATTGAGTTTTAATTTATTAGTTTTACTGAAAAAAGATGCTCCCTGCAGTTTTTAAAGGATAAATTACTTTGATGATTCTGCTTTGTTGGTTTCTCTTTCAACTAGATCACTAGTATATAGGGGAACATATTTTAGATTGGAGTGATGATGACATATTTCAGTTGTTGGGCATGTTTGATGTGATTATGGCAGCAGCTAAAAATCAAGAAATGCAGTCTAAAAATCAAAGGACGGAGGTTGAAGTAGAAGTTAGGTATAATCATATGGTTCAAATTACAAGTAGTGATGACCTTCTAGATGAAAATGGGGACGATGGTAGCAAGCATAGTTTTGAGGAAGATGATAGTTCTGCACATTCTGATAATAAAGTAGGTGACGAAGTTTCTTTAACAGTGTCTGACTTTGAGTTATTTTTGAATGATGACAGGTTGAGTGATGGGTGTGATGAATTACAAAAAACAACGAATTATGGGCATGCTAATACAACAACTGAAGTTATTGATACACAGTCGGATAGCCACACATCAACTGCAATGCAAATGGAGTACAATGCATGTCTAGATGCAAAAGAAAAAAGGCAAAATGGTGGAAATGGAAGTTGTAAGTGATGAAGATATTTTAGAAAAGTCAAATAATTTAGATGAAAACAAAGAGGAATTCCTATAATTTATGAAAAAAGAAGCTTTGATTCACAACCATTACAAACTAGCATGACAATTTCTAGTATTCAGGTATATAAATAAGCTCTAAAGGAACATCTAATCAACCAACGTATTGAAGGCAAATACCAAAAGAATGATACCAAGAAAGTCGTAGTGATATGTAAAAGAAAATGTGGCTAGAGAATATATGCAAGCTGTGTAGGAAGGACATCAACTTTCCAAATTAAAAGTATAAATGGACTGCCTCACAAATGTCTTAGAATATTCAAAATCTCAGCTACAACTACTAAATGGTTAAATAAAATGTATATCCAACAGTTGGTTGATGATCCCAAATGGGGCCTAAATGGTATGCTTTGTAATGTTAGGAGACAATACAAGTTGAATGCGATTGGGAAGAAAATTTATAGATCAAAGGATATGGCAATCAAAGCAATAATTGGAGATAGTGCAGAACAACATGGGAAAAATATATGATTATATGGCTATGGTACAAAGACAAAATCCTGGTTTATGCACAGTTGTTAATACTAATAGATTGTCGATTCCAAGAGGACCACTATTTAGAAGGGTGTTTATTACGTATACTACACAGAATGTGGGCTTACTTGAAAGGTGTAGACCTCTTAATGATTTGGATGCTTGTTTTTTGAAGAGTCCATTTGGTGGACAACTCATGCAAGCTATTGGTAGAGATGCTAACAACCAGATGTTTCCTATTGCAATAGCAGTGGTTTGAATCTAAATGCAGAGACAATTGGAGTTGGTTTTTAGACTCTCATTGAGATAAATTGGTAGTCCAGAGGAAAGAGATTGGGTTTTTATATCTAATAGACAGAAGGTGGAAGTAGAAACCTTTTTTTTTTAATACTCTTTCTCCCAGATAATTCTTTTGCTGATTAAATTCCATCTATTTGTGGTTTGTCTTTTTGTAGGGTTTGGTTGAATCATTTGCAAACTTGGTGCCAGGATGTGAACACAGATTTTGTGTTAGACACATTTATACAAATTTCAAACTAAGATTTAAATATACGGAGTTAAGGAATACAATGTGGGTTGCTGCTAGAGTATATAGAAAGGATGTTTTTGAGCAATGCATGAACAAATTAAGAAACATAAATCATGAAGTATATCAATGGTTGTCTGCAATTCCTAGACATCAGTGGGACACATTCAGCACACATGTGAAATCAGATTTTTTGTCAAATAATACATGTGAATCATTTAATCAATATGTCAAGGATCATAGAGATAAGCCAATATTAACAATGCTTGAGGGAATAAAAAGGCAGATTATGTGCAGATTTCAAGAAAAAAAAGAATGGATAGCTAAGTGAAATGGAGTAATTTGTTGAAGATGAAGCTGTTTTGGCAGGAGACGGTGTTTGGGAGGTTATTGATATTAGGCAATGCTATATTGTTGATAGTAGGAAGATGACGTGCACATGTAGAGAATAGGACTTGACTAGAATCCCATGTCTTCATGCATCTGCAACACTAATACAGGAAGAAAAGCAAATTGATGAAGGTGTTAGTAAGTATTATACAGTTGAGACATAAAAGCATCTATAGGCATATGATAATGCCTATGCTTGACCAAAGCCAATGGCCAGCATCAAATTTTGAGAAGCTAGATTCACCACCAATAAAAAGATCAACAGGCATACCTAAGAAATAAAGAAAGAAGACTTTGGATGAGTTGACAGATAGATCAAGATTATCTAGGAGGGGCCAAATTAACCATTGTAGGAATTGTGGACTATCAGAACATAAAGCTAGATCATGCAAGAATTTTGGAGTGACAAATATGTTAAAGAGAAAAAACGATGATTATTACCTAATAGTAATTTATTACTAAGTAATAAATCAAATTATAGCTATTTGTACTAACTTTTAATTCTTTGTGATTGTATTGTAGGGACAAACACTTGACAAAAATTGTAATGAACAACCATCAAGGTGACACAGTCCAACAACAAACATGAATGAGTTCACAACTTTTAACAATGTGAATCAAATTGTGGAAACAAATTATATGCGTCAAGTGGAAATTAGGGCTGTGATACAGTCAAGTAGGAATAAGGGATCAAACCAGGTTCATGTAAATCAATATGTTCAAGGGGTTCGGAGTAGAGAAAGAGGTAGAGGAAGGGATGGAGGAAGAGAAAGGATGGGGCCAACAAGTGGATTTGGACTATGGAATGGTGAGACTATGTCAAGCATGTCATCAATTTCCACTCAAGAAGGTGTATTTCCATCAAGGAGAAAAAAGGGTAGGCCAAGAGGTTGCAGTAGTAGAGCTAGAGTGAATGGGGGTAGTAGTAGAACAACTGCGAGTAATTTCACTATTGGGATTGAGCAATTAGCCATGGTTGTTAAGTGCCATTCAACCTAACCATGAAGTACAATTTTATACTCTCTATTTTTTTTTTTTAATACGTCTAACATATGCATGGTTTCTTGATTATAGGCATTAAGAGAGACACAATCAGGAGTGTCATCCAGTAGCATACAAGCAAATTCTAATATTGTACATGTAAGACTTATCTAAATGTCTTGGATTATGACAATATGCCACATTGTTGAATGCCATTTTAATGCGACAATTTTTTTTTTTTAAATGTTTGGAACAATTTCAAACTATCAATACAACTTTTGGGGGAGCAACGTTTAGAACAACACCCTCCATACTTGACCAAATCCAAAAGCCGAGCGCAATATTCCATCACAAATAGGTTAAAATTATTAATTTGTTATGAATTATTGGAATCTCCATTAATTAGTGGAGGCTCCACTAATTATGGATTTATGTGAATTATTAGAAGATTTTTATGGATGTCCACCATTTAGTGGAGACACCATTAATTGAGATTAGTTGAAGATGATGTATGCCATGATGTATTTCACTAATTAGAGCTCTATAAATAGAGCTATTCTCTAAGCTTGTAATACACCATCATTTTGTGAAAGAAAGATTAGTGAAAGAAAGATTAGAGAAAGAATTGTGAGAGAAAGAAAGAGAGAAGTTTGAAGAGAAATTCTTGTGCAAAGAATAGTTAGAATTTTCTTAGTGTGTAGTGTGTAGATTTTATTCTAACACTACCCTAATTTTATAACACGTTATCAGCATGAGTCTCTGCCGTTATTAAAGCCAGAAGACAGGTATGCATTTATTGATCTCGCTAAATTCGAATTTGTAGCCCTTGCTGAAAAAAAATTATATGTCATACAAAAATGCATCTAAATGCTAAAAAAAGGAGATCCATATGTCATGTGGATAAAAATAAAGATTTGACCACCTGAAGATGGTCGTACTACCCACTGTACGGTATGAATGGTTGCACCTGAAGTTGCAAGATTGTAAAACTGTGAACTCCGTGATGTATAAAACTACATCTTAGTTAAAAATTTTGTGGAGAAAAAGTTACTGATGAAGTTATATTGGAGAAGACATTCTCCACTTTTCATACCTCGAATATTATCCTGCAGTAACAATATCGAGAAAAATGGTATCCAAAATTGACAAATTTAACATGAGTTATTATTGAGAAAACATGAAGCCAGATGAACTGGCTCAACAGCACTCTCAGAAGTGAATACTGTTGGCTCCAGCAGAAGCCATCGTTATAGTCATAGTTGTGGCAGTGGCCGTGGTTATGGTCATGGACACACTCGATATTTCCCTTATCACAGAGAAATACTGGCCACCTGAAGTGGAACAGAAAAGATAATAGGGAAAAAAGATATTTCCATTAATAATAAACATCACATCTTTTATTCATATCATTAGTGTTCATATGAACTTGAGGATACATGCTTATAGTTGCTCTTTTGTAATTGAGCTGACAAATATAAGATGAATGTTTGTAATTGTTCTTTTTCAATATTTACATTAGAGGAAGACAAACAATTAGTAATTATGGACTTCAACTCCTCTTTTTCGACATCCTCCTCCTTTTCTTTCCCATTTGAGCCAGCATCGAGACTAGCAGCAGAATTAGCCGTAAATTATTGCGAAATGAGTCTTGAGATTTTATGATCTCCTTAAGTTTATTATATTTCTTATTATATTTGGCCTTGAAGCATGCTTGTCTCAATTTCTGTGTTTGGTCCTCTAACTGCGTATTAAGACTTTCTTCCACCAACTGTTTTTCACATTCTAGTATCGCAATGGCTTCTTTTAATTTCTTCTCAGCCATATGTCCTCCTTCTTCTTTATTTTGCATATCCTGTAAATCGAAGTGATATCATCGGTTATTTACTTATAAATCTTTCATAGTTTCATACTTGCAAATTATAAGTATGTATGAGAGAGAACCTGAACATTCTTGATTATGGTCTCCAAGCTCACCAATTTTCTGTGAGGCCATCGACGAATTCCTAACTGCCTACATCTTTTCTTGAGACGGGTTATGCCAATATTCAATTCTTTGGCTGCGCTCTTGATTGGTAGGTAAAAGTATTGCGAAATTGTTTCTCTTGATAGTGTCTGGGAGTTATTGCCCTTCTTCTTTCTCTGCATCTTAATCATCTTCTTCTCCCCAGGAATTTTGTCTGCAATAATATCTTGAACTTCGATATTATGCATTTCATGAGTACTTACTCTGACTTCGTTGCCAAGACCACTCATTATTTCTCCTAGAAAAAGAAAAAAATATCAATAAAGGTAATACCATTCAAAATCCATGTTTAAATGTATAATAACCTGGAAACATATTCTGGCTTTGTTCAAAATCCATTAGAGAGTAGAAAGGATCATGCACAAGCATATCCTCATTCAAATGAATAGCATCAAGAGGAACAGTATCAAAAGCAGTCTCTTGTAGAGGCGGATCAACTTGGTCCAAAGCGAGTATGTTCAAAACTTCCACTCGATTTACATAAAAAACAAACCAAAAGAGAGTTTAATTTCATTATCAAGCATACTAAAAACAAATGGAAGCCCTCAAAGGTATCTCACCTGAAATTAGGAGGAAGCGGTTGGTTTGGAAAAGAAAACATATCAAAATCTTCTGCATTCGAATTAGGCAGAAGCGGTTGGCTTGGAAAGGAAAACATATCAAAATCTTCTGCGTTCGAATTAGGCAGAAGCGGTTGGTTTGAAAAGGAAAATACATCAAAATCTGCTGCAGAAACCGAGTCAAAATTTGACCATGTCTCAAATGAATTACTAGTCTCCATATCTGCTTTGTGATTTTTGTTTTTGATGTTTACTAATGACTGATGATTGAGATATATATCGATACATATATATATATATATATATATATATCTGTATGAGGAAGAAGAAGAGGTATATGGTAGGTAGAGGGTCGGAGGAGAAGAAAAGACAAGAGAGGAAGAGGAAAAGTCGGTACCGGGAAGAGTGAAAAAAAAAGGAGATATTTTTCTTGGCATTTCCTACTTGTCATCATTTTCTTATATTTCTTTTCTTATTCTCTTGTGAAATCATTATTCCCTAAATTAGGGGGAGAACAGAAACAGTATAAGAAAGATCGTGATTGGACAACATTAAATTATCTTGATCTGCATACAAGCGCATGTGAACTTGAAGTTCAAAAGATAATTCATTTGCAAAGCATTGCAAATCAAATGCCAGACGCTTTTGTTGACTCCAGAAGAGTTACAAAATCTCATATTCCAGCTATAAATGCTCCTATTCGAATTGAAGTTCCAGCAGAACAAAATATTATACCTATAGTCGCTGAGTCAAAACACGCGTAAGCGTGGCCGACCTCTTGGTTCTAAAGATAAAAATCCTCGAAAGAAAAGAGGATTAAATGATCCGAATATCATATTGAAGAAAAGAATGATAAAGACCAAGAGAGAACCGATGACAAAGAACCAGACAATGAAATTTCTATCAATTATACCACTTCCGGTAGAAGTTGGAATCGGATAGAAACTGTTATTGATAATATATTTGCATACAATATATCTCTTGATGTTACACAGGATAATGATGATCCCGAACCAATATCGATTGATGAATATCGGCATAGAAAAGATTGGTCGCAATGGAAAGATGCGATTCAATCGGAGTTAAATTCATCGACAAAACGTGAAGTCTTCGGACCTGCAGTCCGAACACCGGAAGGTGTAAAACCCGTTGGCTACAAATGGATATTTGTGCGAAAGCGTAATGAAAAGAGTGAAATCGTTCGATATAAAGCGCGATTAGTAGCCCAAGGTTTTTCACAAAGACCGGTATTGATTATGATGAAACTTATTCTCCCGTTGTTGATGCTATTACACTTCGATATATTATCGGTTTGGCAAGTACATGAAAAGATAGATATGCGCCTATTAGATGTTGTCACTCGCTACTTGTATGGAAATTTAGAAAATGATGTTTACATGAAAATCCCCGAAGGATTTCATATGCTCGAAGCCTATAAACATTATCCTCGTGAAAATTACTCCATCAAGTTGCAGAAATCATTATATGGCCTGAAGCAATCTGGGCGTATGTGGTTCACACGTCTTAGTGAATATTTAGGGATTTAAAAATGACCAGGTATGTCCATGTGTTTTTATTAAGAAATCTGGTTCTAAATTTGTGATATTAGTTATATATGTTGATGATATTAATCTTATTGGAACTCCTGAAGAGTTCCAAGAAATAATTGATTATTTAAAAAGAGAATTCGAAATCAAGGATTTTGGTAAAACCAAATTTCGCCTTGGTTTACAAATTGAACATCTGGAGAGTGGAACATTTATTCATCAATCAACATATACAGTAAAAGTGCTAAAAAGATTTTACATGGACAAAGCACAACCATTGAGTATTCCAATGATCGTCCGATCATTAAATGTGGATAAAGATCCTTTCCGACCTCAAGAAAATGATGAAGAACTCCTTGGTCCTGAAGTACCATATCTCAGTACAATTGGTGCATTGATGTATCTTGCTAATAATACACGACCTGATATTGCTTTTGCTGTCAATTTATTAGCAAGATTTAGTTCTTCACCAACACGACGACATTGGAATGGAAGTAAACAAGTCATTCGATATCTCCAAGGTACAATTGATCTCGGATTATTTTATTCAAATAAAACCAGTCCAACATTGATAGGTTATGCAGATGCTGGTTATTTATCTGATCCACATAAAGCACGTTCTCAAACGGGCTATCTATTTACATGTGGAAATACTGCTATATCATGGCGTTCTACGAAACAATCTATAGCAGCCACTTTTTCAAATCATGCTGAAATTATAACCATTCATGAAGCAAGTCGAGAATGTGTATGGCTAAGATCCATGATTCATTATATCCGAGAAAGTTGTGGATTATCATCAATCAAAGGTATTCCAACTCCTCTTTATGAAGACAATACAGCTTGCATAGCTCAATTACGAGGAGAATATATTAAAGGAGATCGGACAAAACATATTTCACCTAAATTCTTCTTTACTCATGAACTCCAGAAGAAAGGTGAAATTGATGTGCTACAAATTCGGTCATGTGATAACCTCGCAGATATTTTCACGAAGATTTTACCGACTGCAACATTTGAAAAGTTGAGATATAAAATCGGTATGCGTTGGTTTAAAGATTTAAAGGAATCATCTCATCAGGGGGAGTAATAAACAGACATATAGAATACTGTACTCTTTTTCCTTCACTAGATTTTTTTTCCCACTGGGTTTTTATCTAGTAAGGTTTTAACGAGGCATATTCTTTATGTATGGATGGACATCCAAGGGGGAGTGTTATGAATTATTGGAATCTACATTAATTAGTGGAGGTTCCACTAATTATAGATTTATGTGAATTATTAGAAGATTTTTATGGATGTCCACAATTTAGTGGAGACACCATTAATTGAGATTAGTTGAAGATGATGTATGCCATGATGTATTTCACTAATTAGAGCTCTATAAATAGAGCTATTCTCTAAGCTTGTAATACACCATCATTTTGTGAAAGAAAGATTAGTGAAAGAAAGATTAGAGAAAGAATTGTGAGAGAAAGAAAGAAAGAAGTTTGAAGAGAAATTCTTGTGCAAAGAATAGTTAAAATTTTCTTAGTGTGTAGTGTGTAAATTTTATTCTAACACTATCCTAATTTTATAACATAATTGATAATTTGAAGAAAAGTCAACTGTAGTTTCATCTTATTTTGCTTTAATATGGTACTTAGTTATAGTTGTTTTGTTTTAATATGGTCTTTCATCTATTTTAAAATACTTGTTCATGAAACCCTTTACACACAGATTAAGGGTGTTGAAAATAATATTACAATTTAGATAAAATTCCTATCCTACCAATATTAAAAATATGATAGCTATTAATTAGTGAATATTTCCAAGAAGTAATAAGAAAAAATAATTTTAGAAAGTTGTGTAGTTGACTTAGAATAAATAGGGGTAAAATGGGAAGAAACTAATCATTAATTCTAAAAATATGCACATGAACAAATATTGTGAAACAAAATAAAAAAATTTCATAAATAAATATTTTAAAACGGAAGGAGTACTTAATATGCTTATGTTTTGGATGGAAAGAGAAATCTTTAAGGGTATTTTGGGATTTTGACTATTAAATGTCTTGGTGGTAAAAAAATTAATGTCTTTCCCGTTAGTTACTCAACAACATCTGTTAAGTGGGCATTTAATTGTTCAAATTCAAACTTCAGGTACTTATTTGTCTCACCCCCTAACTTCGGGGGTTGAATAGAATTAACCCATAATAATAAATGTTAAGTTTCATTAGATTTTAATGAAAAATAAAATATACGAAAATAAAATAGAAATTTTAGTTTTATTAAATATATTCGCAAGTTATTAATATTTAATTATCTTGTTCCACAAAATAAAAAAAAAAATATCGATTTTAAATTTTAAGATTCCATAATCTCAAATAATAAGAAAAAAATTATGTATTTTAGAAGTATTTTTGTTCGGCTTAAACCCAAGAACTAAAACAAATTGAATAAAATTTGTTGATTTAATTTTACAATATTTATATTAAATCGGATCAAATTAAAATTTATATAAAATCGTCAAAACGAACTAAACTTGTGCTCAAATTAAATGTTGGACACTCTTAAGAAATATGTTTTCTTTTTCTTGTTATTATGATGTTTAAAATATATGAATATGTTAATTTTAAAATAAAATTCATCTTCAAATTCATATATTTTAAATATCATGATAATAAGATAAAACATCACGATAATAAGATAAAGAAAATATATTTCTTAATAGTGTCCAATGTTTAATTTAAGTATAAATTCAATTCCATGACTAAAGGAGATTTAATAGATATTTCAATTTGATTCAATTTAACATATATCTTGCGAATCTAAATCAAAACTAAATTAAAACATAAAACAAAATTTATTCAGTTTAAGTCAAACAAAAACACTTCTAAGATATATTTTTTTGCCTTATTATTTGATATTATGGAATCTTAAAATTCAAGGTTGAGATCATTTTTATTATTTTGTGGAACAAGACAATTAAATATTAATAATTTTATTAATTTAACATTTATTATTATTGAAGATTTAAGTCTATTATTAAAAATTTGATTGAGAAAAGTTCAAATTTTCACGGACCAAATTGAAAAACACCCTTATGAGAAACTCTCAATTTCATCCTCTAAAAATTTATTTTAATTTTAATCATGCCATTCTAATTAAATATTTTACTTTTAGTTTGAAAAAGAATTCAATTAATTTAGAGCTCTTGGTTTGGACGAATAAACGAAATGGTCAAGTAAACCCCAAATGATATTACTGTTGCTGTTATAGACGATGTTATTTAATAAATTATTTTAATTATTTAAAAAAATTCCTAACATTATAATTGTAAAAGAATGTTTGGTTGGGTGTATGTGTTTTTTTTGGAAGAAAATACAAAATTAAATATTATAAAATGCCTTTTTTTTTTTAATCAAGGAGAAAATTCTGAAAGCGAACCTCTTTCATCCTCACGTCGAGGTCTCACGTCTAAGCGGAATATAAATCAAAATGTGTATTAGCGAGAAATAAAAGAGGATCTGCGAATTCAATTCTGAGAGAAGTAGAATTTGCAACCTAGTCAGTCCATCATAGGTATATCATCTCAGGTCATGCCAATTGATCTATGTCCCGGGGGCTAATATTACAAAATGCCTTGTCCTACAAGGATTGAAATGGGGTGGTTACAAAATATTTTCGACTTTGGGAAAAAGAAAAAAAAAAAAAGCTTAGAAAAGAATCACAAAGGTTTGCAATTCTTGCAAGTGGGCTGGGCTGACCACACTTCAAATAAATAGGAATTGTAGATCCAAAAGCTAACTTAGATGGATTTCACAAAATCAAGAAAATAAATAACAGACAGAAATAGAAAATGAGGATAACAACAAGGGCTAAATGTAATGGAGGTTGCCGCCGTGTTTGGATTATAAAGGAGGGGAGACGATGAAAGAGATGAAAAGATAAATTTATTTTATTTATTTTAAATAAAAAATAAAAAATAAATATTATTTTGACTTATATTTTAATTTATTTGAATTTAAATAGACTATTTTTTCTGATATAAAAAGAAAGAACTCTTCCTCATAATTTATTTTTCTTTTTTAACCAAATGACGTAAATCATTTACATCCATATTTACTTTGCCTCTCTTTTTTTCACCCTTTTTTTATTCTAAGCAAACATACTATAAGTTTGAGCTTAATAAGATAGTATTATATTTAAATGCAACTCAGAAAGCTAAATAAACACTCTTTTTATTAAATATTTATATTTTTATTTGAATTTAAATTCAGATAAAATATAGTATTGCAAAGCAATGCAGTACATGACCTGTTTCTTTTGGATCGAAAGAAGTTCGTAATTATTATTTTAAGTGTATACGGAATGAAATTAATCTTATAATTTTAATTAATAAAAAATTATAATAAATAAATTAATTTAAATAAATTCTAACCGTCGATAAAAGATAAATAAATATCTATGAAAGAATTCGATCTTTCGAGATTATTGTGACTTCACCGATCAATTGGGTTGGCCGAAGCCCCTATTGTATGTGTTCCTTGAATCTCATCTTCTTGGACCCTACAATGAGACAATGCTGGCGAACCCGATGGAGGCGGCCTTCAAGGAAATGATCTCGTTGGTTTGACCACTTTCATAATTATTACTTTTGTAGCTTTTATTTTCTGAAATTTTTGTATTTTTCTTTTCTGATTTGAATTTGATCTCTATTTATTTAACTAAGGCCTTGGACTTAATTATTTAAAATAATATGCTTCTAATTATTTATTTATTTTTAAATTGTTCTCAATTTTTTTTTTGCTTTTAATTTTAACTTTAAAAAAATTTAAAAATGATTTTCTAAAGCAACCTTGGAGAGGGGCTATTCATAATTATCTTGTGCTTATTGATTCTATAAAAGTAAGAACGTTTATTAATTTATAAAAACAAAATTTTTATAGCACTTTTTTTTTTAATCTTCTAAAAAAAAGTCAACCGAAAAGGGCCCTTAACCCTTGTTGGCATTGACCTATTGGTTTCTCTGAATTACATTTTGTCTTCCCTTCCATTCCTCATCCTATCTCAGTTTTATGACCAAATAAGAATAGAAAAGTGAAGTTCAATACCAACTTGCAAATGCATTTTCCACTTTATTCTCCATTCTACCGAACGCAGCCCCCCCTTTTAGAATCCAAGCACGTATGAATTCCTAGCTATCAGTTCAACTTCAAACGAACCCTTTGTAGAGAGGAGTCTGAAAGGGCTTCTAAATACGTATAAAACCATGCATGCATATTTGAAAAGTGGTCTGAAAAGAATGCATATATATGTTGGACCATCTCTATCATATTCGCTCAAGTTTTGACCATAAAATCTATCAAAACATGCATCGACCTGGGGGCAGCTTCCGAAGTCCATTCTTCCATGGTTGGATGGCCGCTTTCAGCCTTTTGTGCTTGTAGTTTTAAATTGTCGTTGTAAAGTTTCTCTTCAACACTATTTTTATTATATACTCAAAGACTAATATTAGTTAACTTAAATTATTATAACGAATGTGAATTTTTTAAGATTTGTATAGTAGCATAGGGTTTGAACCGACAGGCTTAAGTTTGGGGCCACCATTGATTTCTTTGGGAGTGTAGGGTTTTGTGCCTATTGCAATATGAAATTCGAAAATTAATAAGAAAAAATTATTTTGTAACAATTTTAAAAAAGAAATAAAAAACTCTCTCTATCTATATTTGTAGACATAAATCGTATTAATCGAATTACATAAATTTTGTATATTCTTTAATTTTTTTTCTTATTTTTTATTCTTTTATTATTATTTTTTTGTAATACCCAATAATCATCTAATGATGTCCTTTTTTCGTTACTTGGTGAAGGAAACTCACGTAGAATCTATTGTAAATAAAATATTCAACCGTTATATTATTAGTTACGTAATTAATCAGAAATAATTATAATAGTTTTAATGTAAAGTTATGAAAAAACTTCAAATCAATCCACTTATAATCCCTACCTTTACCGACGTATCAAAATCATATCAAAACATATGAAAAATTCCTAATCAATGATCCCGAATACTCGTGCAAAGTAGTCCTTAATTCAGTGTTTCTCATCTTTATGATCAAAAGGGCAAAAAACATATATGTGGTTGTGTCCTTGACCTGGGCAAGAAGAAACAAGCATGCAAGCACATAAATAGCAGCCAGCAGGAAAGCTATCTAAAACCAAGTGAAATTCACATGCCGATTCTGGGAAGCTTTAACAAAGAATTTCATTGGGACTAAAGTCATGAAAGAGGGTTGATTATTATTCACCTAATTCATCGATGGCTTCAAGAGTTTCTCAGAAACAAGTCATTATCACCTTTATGTGAATGCATTATAAATCAGATAAGAAAAGTCCTTTGCCTGGCTGTTTAAGTCTTTTGTTTTTACTAGTCAAGTTGGCTGATCTCTCACATGCATTAATTTGCCGAAGAAATATCAAGAATGAATGATTCAATGAGATCAAATTAGAATCTTTGTTTATTGCTAGTCAGCTTCGAATAGGAATTTTGTTTAACTATAATTAGTCAATATTCAAATGTTTGAAATAATATTTACTATACGACTTTCTAATACAAACGATATGTTTAGTTAGGATAAAAAAGAGAGAAAAATGAGAAAGAAAAATAAATTTGAAGATAGATGCATTATTTACCTTGTTTGATTATCAGGGAAATTAAGTAGAGAAATAAATATAGGGAGGTAGAGCTTATCCTCCATATCATATTTTCTATCGATTCAAAATTGAATATATTAGAATGTATATTGAATAAGACAAAATATAACTTTACTTTCATTGTATTTTAGATCTCAATATATTCGTAATGGAAGGCGGCAAAATATGTCCCTCCCCATGTATTTATTTTTCCTATTTAGTAAACAAGTAGAAGTCTGTCAAATACCCTTTAACGATACTCATGACTCTATAAAAAAAAAAGATAAAATAAATGTAAATATATATATTCATTCTCCTTTTTCTTCACCTTTTGTTAACGAAACATAGCATAAGCTTACAAGGTTTGGTTAATCGTTTATTAAATTTTTTCATTTGAAATAATAAAATGGAAAAATAATTCAATATCTTGACATATTTTATATTAAAAAGAAGGAGAACAAGAATCAAGAGATGAAAATGATGGATTTAATTTGCTTTCTTAAATATATTACTTAATTAAGCACGATGGAATAAAGTAATGAAGCAAATCGAACATTTGTTATTTCCTGAAAAAGAAATTTAAAAAACTGAAAAGTGTGTAAAAATATAACTATAATTAATTATTAGTTATATATAACTAACAAGAAAATTAATCCTTAAATAATGTTAATTATGAAAGACGTTTTTTCATCTTATTGTCCTAGAGTGACATAGCAATAAGGTCGTCATCAGACATTTCATCTTGATTAGGTCCAAATCACATCAGTGTTGCGTTTGGTCTTATCTTAATTATATAAACTGACAACAATATTGAATAAAATAGTCTTTGCCTTTGGAAATGGTTGGAGACCTTTAGTTATGGTATATACAGCTTATATAGTTTGAACTTTCTTAGAATCCATTTTATTATAATTTGCTAACTAAAAAATAGTGTAGAATATATGTTTCCAATGTACAAATTTTTAATATTCAGTTATACACTGTAATTAATAAAAATTTATAATAGGAGCTATTGTATCCAGAAATATGGGGTAAAATTTATCAAGAGCATGCTTTTAAATATTTATTGCGATTATAAATTCTTTTGTCAATAAAAAAATTAAGTCAATATCCTAACAAATATAAATTAATGACAAAGGAGAACAATCATTTGCATAATTAATTTGTGATGTCTGTGTTTTTAATTAACAGATTATTTATATATTAGTATTATGATCATGTGACCTTCATGCATTCTCACTGGACATGCAGGTTTCAAAAGGAAATGTATTTTTAAAGGAAAATAAAAGTCAAATCTTGACGGAGTGAGAGTTTTGTCGTTATTCTCAATATATTGTCCAGGGGATTAATGGCAGTGAGCAGTCTTTCACCGTTTTATCTGATCTTTTAGAATACTATTGTAAGTATTTAAATCCCATTCTGGCAATCTCTGTCTATTCTTTGTAGTTAAGATTTCTTTGGTTGCCATTCTTGGATACCAGAGTGAAGGTTGACGCATGGTTTCCAAGTTTCAACTCCAGCTGGGGTTGGGATAATAGCTGAGCTGACCGCTGAATCAAAATTCGAACACTTGTGTTCGTATGCAACTGAATGTATTGCACATCTTTGAAGTTTGAAGAAGATGGTTCCACGAAGTGCTGTTCTTTTAGGGATTTTTGAACTGGGCTTTTTCATGTTGTTGAGATCAGCTGAATCTGTAGTCCCACAGGAAGAAGGTAAGCAACAACTTGGTTATTTGTCTGGATATGTGATGCTTTCTTTGTTTTTGGGTTTTGAGAAAAATTAATAAAAAAAAAAAACCAAGAAAGTAGAGGAGCTGATGTTTTCTTAAAGATTATTTTTTTGAAGGATTTTGTCCTTAGGAGCTAATATGAGATTAATAATAGTGGGAATTCGATGAAGAAGGTACTATCTTTGTAGGTATGAAGAGGCTCTAACTGAATTTTGCAGTAATGAACTATTATTAGAAGTAAACTTAGCATCTGCAGTAAGGTGCGGCCTTCTATTACAAATTGGAGCTAAAGCCGCTGTTTCAGTTTTGTCAGAGTATCTCCTGCAGTGAGCAGTTGTCCACGATTGTCTTATTGGTCTTTGATTTACTTCTGACTTAAGGCATTGTTTTGCATATGCAGATGCAATGCATTCGTTTAAATGCCAATGGTCCTGTCCTGAAATTATTGATCAATAAATGTTTTGATTAATTCAAAATAGTGTTAAAATGTGCCAAAAAATTTTCGACTTTGTTGCTGCTCTGCAATGTAACGAATCTATCAAGCTAGTAGTGCAGGTAGACATCGGATGAGGTTGAATACTGATAGATTCAGCTTGAAATTTCCTGCGAAACATTCTCGAGGGAAAATTAGGTTAGGAGGTAGGGTGTGGGGTGGGGGAATTTAGAGGACTGCAGTGGAGGGAGACGCTTCCACTAAAGCACACCTTTTTAGCATACTTTTGCTAGAGGATATGTTGGAAATTTGTATAGCAAATATTAAGGCCTTAGTACTTCTTTGGATGTCCAAGTAAAAGGGATTTGTTTAAGTTCTTCTTACTTCATTATCAATACTAAAACGATCATACTTATATTTTTGTTAAAGGTGAAATTACTGCAAAGCTGCAACCTTTGACGAATCCCATCTTCCTAGCTCACCCCCAGCCCGGGTATCCAGTTTGTTTTCATGAATTTTAGGCTGATATATTCTTAAAATCAGTCAGGGTTAACAAGGTTCACTGTAGCATAGTACAATTTTGATGATGTCATGCCACTGTTGAAGAGTACCATCTTTTCAGTATGTCTATGGGTTGACTCCATCTTTTTCCAGTGTCAAGATTCTGAGGATAATGTAAATATAAGTAACTAGGAAATTTTACCATGAGTGATGTGAAGCCACTATAAAAGACAAGTGCATTATCATCAGGATATCTGTGTAGAAGTAAGTCAACTTTCTTTCATTGCTTTCTTAGTTTGATTTATGTATACATTTATTTAATTTAATGCATGTCACTGGAAGCAAAGAAAGGAAGAAGTGAGGCTGCAATAATCATTAGGATTAGAAAGTAAGGAAAATTAATGGAGTTTTCTTGCTTTTTTTCCCCCTAAGTGGAAAATGTTTCAATAAAGACCGAACTTGGACTGTAAAATCAAAGACCTAGAATAAGCCCATAGTAGGAGATGATTGTTTGATTTGGTTTAGGATATAATTGGCATCAACAAAAAGAATGTGGGTTTATTTAGTATGAGCCATGAGTTATGACTGAGAAGTCCACTCTCAATTGAGAGTTATTGGATACATCCAAGTCATAAAATGACAAATGAAAACCACGTCTCATCTGGAAGTTCCTTTGTATGTCTGTGTTGTAAGTCAAATTCTTCTTGACATCTGCAAGGCACAGGTGCGCAAGTCCTTAGTTTTATTCAGTCCTATTTAGGCTTGACATATATCTACAGATTACTCGTAAGATTATTCATAAGTCCAAGTGTTGATTGTCCTTTCTTTGAAGCAAATGAATTTCTTGCCGTTGTAAGACAGCTTTCTAAAATATCCGGTTACCTGCACTGCATTTTTTCGAACAACATTTTTAAGGTAATCTAGAAGATGAGTACAGATAACTATTTATTTGTCGAATTAGTGAATATGAGCACTGAAGGTGATCAAAGAATTTACAAACACGCCCTAAAATTTCCCGATAGTTGGCAAATTGATTATCTAACTTGTGAGCTTCTTTGTTAACTTTGGTTGTAAGTACTTTCCAGTTAAATCTTTTATGTTGTCATTAGTTTGAGGCCTGCGACTTTCTCTTCCTAACTTATATTAACTCTTAATGATGCTTTCACAGTGGATGCTCTTCAGAAAATTGTTACAACATTGGGTGCAACTTCTTGGAAGTTCAATGCTGATTCTTGTAGAATCGAAATGGTTGGTTCAAAACCTCCAAATGGAGTCAATGGTGATATTCAATGCAACTGCAGCATTACGAACACCACTGGCTGCCACATCACAAAGATGTATAGTTTTCTCATCTAATAATAGTTTAGCCTGATTCTTTAACTGGTCACTTGAGCCATTTTATCTTTGGTTGGTTATCTCCTGACTTGGAGCATATCATGTATCATGCCTGATTTTTATGCAAGCAAAACCATCTTCTTTTACTCTATATTTTTTTGGGTATTAATCAAACTGGTGGGGGTTGCCAAACTTTCACCACTGTGAGGTGGTTCTCACGGAAAATAAACGTTGTGCTATCAAGTAAACATATGAATTTTACTTTTTGTCTCTGTAAGCTTAATTTCTCAGGATATTGGAAACAACCTTATTTACAGTCAAACCAAATGCATAAGGCTCACACCACTGTTTGGAAAGCATTGTGTCAGGTTGGCCTTGCCATTGTAGTAAAGGATATTTCAATGCTGCAGCTTTTAATATGGTGCTAAAGCTTCCCACTTCATTGCTATCTTAAGTATTTGTGGCTTAAGGAACAGATTAGAGGACAATAGGGAAGAATATTTTCCACTACTACATTGGGTTGTAGTTGAATTGAAACTACCTTTTCTTCCTAACTGACTTGCATTTTATGGCCTCAATCCTTTTTGGATCTAACACTCAAACTTGAAAACTTACTGAAAGAACAAAATTATGTCCCTTTGATTTGTGAGGAGATAACTATAAAAGGTGATAAATTGTTGTTTAAGGTTTGCCTTACCTTCTAGATGTACTCGGAGTAATATATGGTGCTTATGTGTCTTATGACTAGCAACTGCTTCCAAACTTGGTGCTGATTTTTGTTTATTCATGCAGTGACCTAAAGTTTTTTAATCTTTCTGGTGTTCTGCCATCTGAGCTTGTGTATCTTCCATACATCCAGGAAATGTAAGGTCCATTTTGAGTTCCAGTATTAAAATTTTTACTAAATATAGTGGCAGTCATTGTGACTGGACACCAACATAAGCATCATTCTCAATGTAGTTAATGTATCTTTTAATTCTTCCAGTGATTTGGCTTATAATTACCTCCATGGTATGATACCCCCTCAATGGTCTTCAACACAGTTGACTTCTATGTAAGAGACTCTTTCTTTCTCTCTCTCATGCGTAAGATGAGTAAATGATATACTAACAACTCGTCGGATGTAATGAACGAACTTTATTCCAGCTCAGTATTTGCAAATCGATTATCAGGGGGAATTCCGAAAGAATTGGGGAATATTACCAGTCTCAAATACCTGTATGTCTTCAACTCTTACTTTCTCTATTTTTCATGTGGTAGCTTAAGTCTAGTAATAGGTTAAATGCTCACAGCATATTTTATTTCAGTTAGAAAAATGATAAAGACGATGGCATTGTTGCATCACCACATACCTGATGGTAAGAAGTTATCTCATTAAATACCAAAGAAAGTGCATTCAGCACGGAAAAACAAAGTGGGTGGTCATGCATAATCAGATGCATTGAATGAAGCAGCACTTTTGGTTCATATATTATCTGGCAATACATTACTGGACCCTTTGAATTAATTGCACTGTTTTAGCTACAGTGGAGCATATATTGTTTTGCATTCATCACCTAATCAGTATTGGTTCTTTTGTTCCTTGGTTCAAACATATCTTTCAGGAAAACGTCCCATGTCTTTGTGCATTCAGTGATTTTTTTTTTTTTTGGTTGCTTTAAACAGGAACCTTGAGGCAAACCAATTTTCTGGGACTGTGCCTTCCGAACTTGGGAAACTAATGAACTTGAAAAACATGTAAGATGTTTGCCACATTATTTTTGCTCCTTGAATGTAGTTTTTCAACAGTAACTATACTTTGACTAACTGTATCTGGGATATATATTTAAATCACAGGATTCTGTCCTCCAATCAATTGTCGGGCCAGTTACCAACTTCATTTTCTGGACTATTAAATCTAACGGATTTGTAAGCGTATGCAATGTGTTCTTTTGTTTACTACATAGATCCATTTTGGGGCATCCTTTTCAACACTACTCCCTTTCATGTGCAGTCGGATAAGCGACAACAACTTCAGCGGACCAATACCTGATTTTATACAGAACTGGAAACAACTTCGAAGATTGTAAGATTTTCTCTATCCACAATATAATCAGGTTGAACATTTGGCTTATGTGAAACTAGGAACTTATTGCTTCATTTATTGATAAATATTTTCTTTCTGGTAAAGAGATATTCAAGCTTCTGGTTTAGAGGGACCTATTCCATCAAGTATATCTCTTCTGAATGAGTTAACTAACGTGTGAGTATAAACTTCCACTAGTTTTTGTTCTGGTTTATAAACTATCCATCCTGTTGCTTTTCCATAAACTTTTTATCTTGAAATTTTTTCATGGTGTCTTTTCTTCATACAGGAGAATCAGTGACGTCAAGGGGTCAAGTCAGGGATTTCCTGTGCTTAGTAATATGACAGACATGGAGACACTGTATGTTGAGTTGTTTGTCTTACATGAGAATTTTTTAGATTGTACAAGTGCACCTGAGTTCTCCACATGCTATAATATGATCTATTCTTTGCTTTAGGATACTGAGAAACTGCAATATCTCTGGAGAAATTCCTGGCTACATTTGGAAAATGACATCTCTACTGATGTTGTAAGTATACACACAGTTTCATTGAGTTTCAGTTTCTTTATGACCATAAAGTAATGTGCTAGTATAACTTCACCACCTGGTCGTAAAGTTTCTCGACTACATTCAAAATGGTTGGGCATTTTATGCCAATAGAAGAATTGCAAGTCTTATCCCCTTCATTTTTTGTGGAGAATATCAACTTGGCATTTCTTCACTTGTTTTAAACATATATCAATAAGTTCATCTGTTTCCCATGTTAATGACTGCTGAATTTTGGCCTTTAGCTGTCCTGTTCAGAAGTTGCTCTAGGACTTGTTTGATAATCCAATTAAGTACTTGAAGTTAATTAATTAAGGACTTATTTCATTAGATGTGTTTAATAATGGATAATATTAAGTATTTAATTAATAAAATACGTTTGATAACATATTTTTTTAATTACTTAATTGATTAAGACGTACTAAAATTCTGTTATAAATTTTAAGTGAAATGAAAGTTACTTAAGTTTGAAGTCTGAATATGTTAAATACTTATATAATAATTAATATTATTTTATATTTAATCTAAATTGTAATAAAATATAGTATAAAAATAAATTATAATAAATTCAGACTTCAAACATCAGGTTTTAGTATTCAGACTTCAGAAGTCTTCAGTACTTAAATATTCAGATTTTAGTTTTCAGATTTCAGTTTTATCAAATGAGCCCCTAAACATTATCTTATTTTCTGCCTCTGTGTGGAGTGGTTGTTTACTTCTGGGCAAGTAGTTCTTACCAATGCAGTAATAGTGGTGTTGATTATGGGGATTCTGTGAATCTTGGAGGTGAATGGAGGTCTTTGGTCTTTGTGATTGCAGCCTCAATTATGTGAATTTTGTCCAATGTTCTTAATATTTGTGTATTCTAGTTGGGTATTTTTAAATTGTTCCTTCTTTTTTAAAATATTCATTTGGACTCATCCCTACAGTGGTGGATCCAGGGGCTGGGACAATTGCCTACTAGTTAATGGAGATAACAAACATTTTTAACTACACAGTATTAGTATTTACCAAAGTTTCACTAACTTTTAGCCTGAGAAAACATTTATCAGAGGAGAACTATTATAGCCATTGAAGTGCTTTGCATTTTATGTACTTACAGCTCCATTTCTTCCAACTCAAATTTAAAAATA
Organism: Voacanga thouarsii; assembly: GCA_026120185.1. Lineage (NCBI taxonomy): Eukaryota > Viridiplantae > Streptophyta > Magnoliopsida > Gentianales > Apocynaceae > Voacanga > Voacanga thouarsii. Next base: position 186,517 of record JANUWF010001364.1, on the reverse strand, counting down.
GACGAAATGAGAATCTGTAGTTTCTTTTATTAGGCACATCCTGAAAGAGTAATATTACAGGGAGAAAACAATTTGATGCTTTTTAGTTAGTAAACATTCAACAGCTCATATATGCTTGAAAACCCAAAGGTTGGAAATTTGAACAAACCATCTTACTTGAAAAATTGAACAGATAAGTAGTATTTAATTTAGAGGAAATGATCTAATTTTAAGGCAGAATGTGGTTAATATTTTAAAATTTGATGAAAGGGATCTTGCAAAGTGGAACTGGTTAGGTGGATGAGTAAATTAGTTGAAAATGATTAATAGCCATACTTGGATGGCCAGAATAGTTGAAATTTTGCAAGAAAAACCAAGCAGCAGTAGAAATGGTTTGAAAAGTAGAGAGGGTTGATGGGCCACTGGCATTTAGTCTAGCAGTTGAATATATACTCCTTAGAACAGGAAGTTAGGGCTCAAAATATGATCCCCCCTTCCCAATAACTAGAAACAAAACAAAAGGTGGAAAGGGGCAGAACATTGAGTTTTTCCATCAATTTTCCAGCTAAAAAGGTCATCAATAAACAAAATTTCAAAATGTTTCACTCCGTGCCTAGTTCACTTATAAGCTGCGGCTATTTGTGATATTTTCTATATCTGTTAAGCAATCTAGGAGAATGCCTTAAAGATATGTGACCATCTTCTTCTTATGCTCATGTGGAATCATATTACTAAAATCTCTCTCAATCCTCTAGTGTCTCCCTTTGCCACTAAAAATGAAAAATTAAAACGAGTATGATCTTGCTAAGCTTGTGTTTTGTTCATAACATTGACAGGGATGTCAGTTTCAACGAGTTAGTGGGATTGATTCCAGATGTGTTTAATTCAAGAACTACATTAAGATTTGTGTGAGTTGAGAAACCTTGTTACTAGTAATGTTTCAATAGATTTTTGAGAAAGAGATTAGCACATCTGGATAAGATGCTCTTGTTGTTGATACTTGTGCCTTTTCCTTGTATAGTTTTTTAACAGGCAACAAGCTAAATGGAAATCTACCTACATCAATCTTGCAGGACGGAATCAATGTGTATGTGTACCATCTGCTATGAAGCTCCCTTATAGAATATTTCATTTTCTCTTTTAAATTGTATGAATTGGGATTGTTTGCAGTCTTCTTTACTGCATAGGCTGTATAAGATGTTGAACTTGCAATCATAGTTTGTCATCCTTCACAGCCCCAAAATGCTCTTTACCTGTCTGGATTATTACAAGTATTCGTAATGATCTAGTGTCATTATATCCAGTGATCTTTCTTACAACAATTTCACGTGGCAAGGCCCTGATCAACCTGCTTGTCGACCAAATATGTATGCCATCATCAATCTTTTTCTCTTTAATTTGTTTAGTCAGATTGGAACTTTGTGGTCGGATGATTTTTCTAAATTGAAGCTTCTTTGTTATTCTTTTTGACAGGAATTTATACCTAAACTTGTTTAAGAGTTCTTCAACTAATGACCCTTTGTAAGCTTCTTTATATTATTATCTTTATTTATTGTTTCTCTAGGAACTTTGTTCCATGTCCTGGTTTTGTAGCTTCAAGATATGGATGAAATATTTATAAGCACATAAATGCATGCATAAATATATGTCTATAGTCATGTTTAAACCTATTTTGCTTTTTACTCTAACTGCCGTTATTCTTTATCTGAACAGAATGAATATTCTTCCTTGTTCAAGGGATATCACATGTCCTAAATGTAAGAAAGGTCTCTTTTCCTATGAATTATCTTTGAATTTGGCAAAAGTAGCAACTGAGGATGCCATTGGAATGAATAATTCCAAGTCACTGCTCAAATTTGTTCATGTCATCCACCTACATCTCCCCCTTTTGAAAAGAAGAAGAAACAAAAATGGAAAAAGAAGAAAAGACATAATACCCCAGACATGGAACCTTTCTATCTACCCATGCATGTGTATGAATGTGTGCGTGTGTGTGTAAATATATATATATATATATATGTATGTATGTATGTATGTATAACTTTTATTCATCTCTACAAGTCTGAAGGTTAATAACAAGAAATCTATTCCTTGCTTTTGTTTACTTGTAACTTTTACTGCTGCTTTTCATTTGTTCCTCTTATCCATGGAACTACCTTACTTCTGATTTATCATTTGAAGCATTTTAGAAGATTCTCAGATGTGTAGTTTTAACCATGCAGACAAATGTTCTTTTCATGTTAATTCTGGTGGAAATGATTTGACTATAAAGGATGGCGGCAGAGAAGTTTTATATGAAGGAGATGCAGCAGTTGATGGTGGTGCTGCAAAATATTATAAGACTGACACTAGTTATTGGGGATTTAGTAGCACTGGAGACTTCTTGGATGATGCTAATACCCAAAATACACGTTACGTTGCAAATATACCATCACCTGGCCTGTCTGAGATATACAGTACAGCTCGACTTTCTCCTCTTTCACTTACTTATTTCTATTATTGTCTGGAGAATGGGAGCTACACCGTGAATCTGCATTTTGCTGAAATACAATTTGCAAATGACAACACATACAGCAGTCTTGGGAGGCGGATATTTGACATTTATATCCAGGTGGTTCACTGAAGAATGCATATATTATTCTTATTATTATTTGTTGAAGTGATCTTAAAGTCCTCTTTTCATCTTAGGATAAACTAGTGCAAAAAGATTTTAATATAGAAGAAGAAGCTGGTGGAGTTAAGAAGCCTCTGATCAAATCATTTGATGCCATGGTAACAAATAGTAATATCTTGGAGATCCGATTTAACTGGGCCGGCAAAGGGACCAGAAGAATTCCTGATAGAGGAGTTTATGGCTCTCTTGTATCAGCTATTTCTGTAAATCCAAGTGAGTCTGTATTTAGAATCCCCCCTTTTTCTTTAAACATGTTCCCAAGGTAAGACGTGAACAGATGCAGTTCAATACTTGTTAATTTACTCAGGCATTGTTTTAGTTAGCATATGCTAGAGTTTTTCTCCTGCAGAGTTGGGCAAAAGATTCAAATTTGTTTCTTTAGGGATTTGTGTTAGTTGTAGTCAGCAGCTTTGCAGCTTATGAACTACTGCCTTGTGTCTGCAAAGCAACTTGAATATGACATTTACAAGGCATACTCCATACAACCGTCCATGTGTTGTTACCTGCAACTTTGGTAACGACATATAATATTCTGCTCTTGGTTTTTCCTGAAGTGTAGGTATAAATATAAAAAAGTATGGCCGGTCTTCCAAGTAATCTCGAATTTGTTCATGATAGTTGTCAAGCATCTTCTTGTCTCTATGTTCTTGCATAGTTCTTTAAAAAAAATATATTATTACTAATTTCCTTTTTGTTCTTAGCCTAATAGATTTGATTGGCTCTGTTACACAGATTTCAAGTCTTGTTCAAGTGGCAAAAAGAAGAATATTGTAACTGTTTCTGTGACCATTGGAGTTGTTGCAGTATGCATAGCCATTCTAATGCTTGGTGTTCTTTGGTGGAAAGGATGTCTGCCAGGAAGGAAGAAGAAAGAAAACGGTAATGCACTTCTTTTAGTTTGAGAAAAAAAAAAGAAGGGAATTTTGAAATTTACTTGCTAATTGCTATTATTGATGAACACGTTAACAATGTTTCAATTGCAATCTTAGCCAACTACAAATGGTCGAATCTATACTGCAAGGACCATTTATACTTGTGCTTAAAATGTCAAAACTGTGGCATGTAACATATTTGAGATGCTAAAGATGCAAATTTCAGCAGCCATAATTACATTTTTCTGGCACTTCAATATATGCTTATTTCCTTTTCAGAGCTTCCTCTAGAACATGTAACCAATTCTGAGTTGCTATAAGCGCAGTTTTATCTGGACATCTTTGCTATTAGCACCACCATTATATATATCTATGAACATAATCAATAAGCAAATGATGAAAGTATGATTCATAGCCTTCACGAGATTTATAGAGACTCTCCATTACCATGATTGAATATTCTTGAAGTGAAGGTTAATACTCTCAATTTTCTTTATATACCAGCTTTTGAAGGATTAGAGCTGCAAATGGTTTCCTTTACTTTGAAACAACTTAAAGCTGCAACTAACAACTTTGATAATGTAAACAAGATTGGAGAAGGTGGTTTTGGTCCTGTTTACAAGGTATGTGTCCAACTTTAGCTTGATGATGTTATATATATCTTACGGATACTAAGATGATACATATTGCAGGGTCTATTACATGATAGAACTGTAATTGCAGTCAAGCAACTATCAGCTAAATCAAGGCAAGGAAATCGAGAATTCTTGAATGAGATTGGCTTGATTTCTTGTCTGCAGCACCCAAATCTTGTTAAGCTTCATGGATGTTGTGTAGAAAGCGATCAGTTAATGCTGGTATATGAGTACATGGAAAATAACAGCCTTGCCAATGCTTTGTTTGGTAAGTCTTAGTTTCTACCATGTAATCTTAACATTCTACTTCTAGTAACCTCTCTATTATGATTCTCACTATCTGAGATTTATGAATATGTTTAGGTTCCGATAATAGTCAACTGGTGTTGGATTGGCCTACAAGGTTTAGGATATCTATTTGTGTTGCTAAAGGTTTAGCTTTTCTTCATGAGGAATCGAGACTGAAAATTGTTCACAGAGACATTAAAGCTACAAATGTGCTACTTGATGGAGACTTAAACCCGAAAATATCTGACTTTGGATTGGCCAGGCTTAATGAAGATGAGAGGACACACATTAGCACAAGAATTGCTGGAACAATGTAAGTTCACCCTGTATTCGTTCAAGGACTTCTCTGTTTACCATTTTCCTTGAGATACTAGTAAAGCTCAATATAATCGTTGCCATTCTGATGTGAAATAATTATCGTTGTTTACAATTTTGTTGTAGAGGATATATGGCGCCTGAATATGCCTTATGGGGTTACTTGACCTACAAGGCCGACGTTTATAGTTATGGCATTCTGGCCTTGGAAATTGTTAGCGGCAAGAACAACAACAGTTACATGCCAAGTAACAATTTCATTTGTATTCTAGACTGGGTACACTATTACCTCCGAGTTCCTGGATATTTTATTATCAAGGACATTTTACACTATGCACTACAAGGGCACCTGACATGTTTTATTTTGGAACAATTTTTGAGTACAGATAATTAAGTCCTTCTGAATTGAATTTCTGAACCTTATGCTGCAGGCCTGCCACTTGCAACAAAGCAATAACTTTGAGGAGCTTCTTGATCAGAGATTAAATTTTCAATTCAACAAGGAAGAAGTAGAAAGATTGGTTAAAGTAGCAATCCTGTGCACAAATGCATCTCCGTCGCTAAGGCCTACAATGTCTGAGGTGGTGAGCATGCTTGAAGGACAGATGAATATTCCAGATGTAGTTCCTGCAGCAAGTTCTTATACTGAAGATCTAAGGTTTAAAGCCATGAGAGACTTTCACCAAGAACAGCAAAACCAGACTCTCAGCAGTATAACTAAGAACTCGACCGTGACACTGACGGATGTGGGTTCATCTTCGGCATCTAATAATGATTTGTTCGAAATAAGTCTGGAAAAATCTTCCAACTGAAATTGCCATTGCATTCTTTGACTTGCATGTGTGGACTCTGCAGCTGTATTAAGCGGGAACTATCTTAAACTCGGGTAACACCAAGAAACAAAGGATTCTTTGAAACAAATCCAGGTGATGTTGGCTTGCTCTCCACCAGATGAAACTGAGCTTATATTGCCAAATTCTTTTATCAGTGTAGATGTAAATTCATTCACCAGTTTTGAAGTCTTTAGAGTGAAAGTATTGTAGAGATTTCTCTTGCTTGACAAAAATTTCACTGTCTACTTGAGAATCATTTGTACAATCTGTACCATGTTTGTATCACCTCAAATGTGCAGAAAATTTCTCCTTTGTAATATTGAAATTGTATTTATTTATTTTTACTAAACAAAATTTGATTGCCATTGTAATGTATAATTATCTTGTAATTTGATTTTCTCATTAGAGAAATAAAATTTTGAATATTTCCAATTTCAGTTCAACCAAATCCAAAAGAAAGGGAATGCTAGGGCAACAGGCTCAGTTAGAGGGAATTTTACTAGCGTTTTGTGCACACCATGTGCAGATTTGACAGTACTATCTTAACTAAAGCATCTTAACATATGATAAGTCTTAGTCCTTAGGTGAATGATTTTTGTATGGATTCCACATTTCACTTTCACCCTCCACAATCTGAAGTTGATTTCTCACTTAAAAATCAGCAATGGGAAACCAGAAAAATCAATTCATATCTTATTGACAGTGCAAGGAATTTGTCACTTTCAATAACTTAATGTCACCATTAATCATTGAAGTAAAAGGCCAACCAGAAGTCTATTGACGAGACAATAGGGTTTCCTAAAGGGGGGAGCAGATCAGAATGATAATATTCCAGAGTTCTACATCAAACCCTAATTAAATTTGATATTCTGTATGTACAAATAGAATGTGAACACCAAGACTAGCATTCCTTTGAGGGTATCAATTACTGTGATGTGCTTCCGTTTATTATATTTGTTAACTTTTAATAGAAGCCAAATATTGAGTTTTTTCTTAAAATTGGAATCAAGGATTTAAATGCTAATTTTTTGAAGTTACAAATATGCATAATATTTTAAAAAAATACGATCGTCATTTATACATTCATAATCAGTATAATAAATTTAAAAAATAGATCTAAAGTCATTTAAAAGTATGAGTTTTTTCTTCCAATTTTAAAATCATTGCACACAAGTGTCAAATTTTAATATTCCTTACCAACAAATATTAAAAAAAAAAATTTATTAGTCAAATGTTTATTTAACATCATAGTATAGTATTATTCCAAGTGCATAATATTGACATAGTCTTTGAATATTATTTCCACCGACACCAAGTGTTAGTATACAATAATTAATTATCAATTAATTCTTGGTCGGATAAGAATTCTAACACATCATTTTTCATTGACATTGTTATTTATGATAGTTCAATCTATTAATAATTCGATGTTTCGCTGGGACTCTCACCTTAAAATTCTCACCATTCTGTTGAGGGAAAAAAAAAGAAGGTTATTGCCATTTATTAAGACAAATTCAAGCAACAATGTGATTTTGCTTGATTTTTTTTCCCCAAAAAATTCAAGCATAGTACACATAAAAATATATTCATTCGTTTGTATCTATATTGTATTTTTTTTTTGTATTTATTAGAAATTAATGTTTTATATATACAACATATTCATATGATATAAATTTTTGTATAAGAATTATGTAATGACTATGTGAACATCTTTTCACATGGGATGAAAAATAGCGAAGGATGTTTGAAGGAGAATGTCTACTTTTAGTTTAATCCAAACAACAAACTGGCAAATTGACAGGGATATTTGAATCAGTAGCATTGAACTCATTGAATAGGATAACATGGTTAATCTTACATTGCATTTGATATAAAGTAACACTTCGATATTGTTCCTTTCTTAAGGCTAATTGTTGAGGGTGTCCCATAAAAATGTAAGCATTCTACTTTTGCTGTGATCTGCACCTGACTTTTTATTACGTAGGAAGGAGCTTTTCAACAGCAATCATATTTTCAGTATTTGTAAAGGATGCATCTTGACTAAACCTGCCTAAAAGAGATGCCTCCTTACTTCGTAGCTTTCTTTCTTCTTCTAGTGACCCTATGGTTATACTTTAGAATGTTATCTGCTGTGAAATTTTGAGAAAATGGCATTTGTTTCTTGATTTCGGATTATAAATCTGTCAAAATGTTTTTTCTCCTGCAGAGGATACATGGCACCTGAATATGCATTGTGGGGCTACTTGACTTATAGAGCAGATGTATGCAGCTTTGGTGTTGCATTAGAAATCGTTGCTGGAAAGAACAATATGAATTATCACCCCAGTGAGGATTATGTCTGTCTTCTTGATTAGGTAAGAAATCAGGATGTCTGCACACGAAAGTACTAATATCAATTAGGAAGGATTATATAGGTCTCTTTCCCCAGTGTATCAGACTACTGGAAGAGTCACTATCAATCTTTTTATTTTTTCCCTTTTCTTTTCAGGAGAACGATGGACTTTCTTTTCCAACCTAAAACCTTCTTATTCTTTCTTATTCCAGCCTAAAACCTTCTTATTCTTTATATGGACCTTTTTTTGTTTTAAATTTTCTTTTCTCACAATTTCCAACTTAGAAGTGTATCCTTCACTGTCTTTGGCATGCGTCAAAATGCAGCTAATCTTACTAGAGTAGAACATTCTTTAGCTATATTCTGAAGAAAGAAAAGCAACGCTTTTTTATGCAAAATAAAGAGCTCCTTGGTCTATCACTTGCTAACAGTCTATGATGCATATTTCTTGTTGATTGTTTTGCTTCATTGATGACACTTACTTTGGTTGTTATAGAAAAAAAGGGACTAAGAATATAGGGCATATGCATTTGTGGACAAAGTTAAGACTCTTATCTACAAAGCAATGGAGGGCTCAGATAACTAAAACGAAGACCCTTTTCATTCTACTGCCTGATTTTGTAGCCATTGTTGGGAAAATCAGCTAAATTTTTCCTCTAATTAGTAAAATGAACCGATTCAATAGTTCTTAAGAAAAGGTTGGAGGAGACACTGTCTCTCTTAAATTTTAGTCTCCTATTAGAACACCAAATGAACCGTACAAAATATTACAAATAAACTCGATAAATAATATTGAATACTATATTACACAACAGAAAAGAAATTACAATAATAGCAATAAATAAATGTAGAAATAAAGAAAGAACACACCTAGAATTGATAACGGAGTTCGGCCCAAATTTGCCTAATCTCCGAGCACCACTCAAGCAACTCGCTTTTATTTATAGTGGGAGAAGAGATAGTTGTTGTTGGTGTACTTTCAAAGCCAAACAAGGCATTATATTTATAAGGCACATGGTTGGTGAGAGTTTTGCCAGACAACGATGTAGGATAGAAAGAAAGCCAAGAAATCAACAAATCTCCACCTTGGTTTAATTTCTAGTCCCACCAAATATAAATCTTCTCAATCAAACAAAAAATAAAAATAGTCCTCGCGGTGCTTCCAAATTTGCGCCGTCAAGCGCCAACTCATATGTGTAGGATATTGACCAAGTTTAAACAATGTTCAAACTTGGCTCTTGTAACCACCTTGGTTAGCATATCTACGGGATTCTCCGTAGTCCGAATCTTTTGGAGAAGTATGTCTTCTTCCTCGAGAATTTTCCGCACAAAGTGATAGCGAACGTTAATGTGTTTCGTTCTTGCATGAAAGATTTGATTCTTTACTAAGTGTATAGCACTTTGACTGTCAGAATATATCTCAAGATGTTTCTGACCAACTCCCAAGTCTTTAAGCAATCCGTGAAGCCAAATTGCCTCCTTTACAACTTCTGTAATCGCTATATACTCTACCTCTGTTGTAGACAAAGCTATCGTTGCTTGCAAAGTAGACTTCCAACTAACTGGCACCTTGGCAAAAGTGAACACATAGCCACTTGTAGACCGTCGCTTATCCAAGTCACCGGCATAGTTAGAATCACAATATCCAACTATGCATTGACAAAGTGATTCATCTTGCTCAAACTCTAAACCAACATCTACAGTATCTTGAATATACCGTAGAATCCATTTCACAGCTTGCCAATTAATGACCCTTGCCCGGATCATGCATGTACCTGCTCACAACACTAACAACTTGTGAAATATCGGGTCTTGTATACACCATTGCATATATTAAGCTCCTAACTGCATTTGCATATGGGACTTTTGCCATGTACTCTTGTTCTTCATTCGTCTTTGAAGATAACTAGCTACTGAGTTTCAAATGAGGAGCAAGCGGGATACTTATAGGTTTTGAATCTTCATTCATACCAAAATGTTGTAGTACATTCTTCAAATACTGCTTCTATGTCAACCAAAGCTTGCCTCTCTGTCTATCCCTGTGTATCTCCATGCCGAGAATCTTCTTGACTTCTCCCAAATCCTTCATCTTGAACTCTTTACTCAACTGAACCTTCAGTCTGTCAATTTCATCTTGGCTCTTTGCTGCTATCAGCATATTATCAACGTATAAGAGTAAGTAGATATAGGACTTATTTTGAAGTCTGCGCAAATACACACAATGATTATATTTGCTTCTTGTGTACCTCTGACCCGTCATAAACTTGTCAAATCGTTTGTGCCACTGCCTCGGTGATTACTTTAGTTCGTACAATGATTTGTTCAGCTTGCAAACCTAATTTTCTTTATCAGCAACCTTGAACTCTTCTGGCTGAGCCATATAGATTTCCTCCTTCAAGTCACCGTGTAGGAACGCTGTCTTCACATCTAGTTGAGTTAGCTCCAAATTCAACTGTGCTACTAAGGCCAACAAAATTCTAATAGAGAAATGTCTAACAACTGGAGAAAATACCTCATTATAATCAATTCCTTCCTTCTGAGGGTAGCCTTTAGCCACCAATTTTGCCTTGTAGCGAACATTATTCTTGTCAAGAAATCCTTCTTTCTTTGCAAATACCCACTTACATCCAATTGCCTTCTTGCCCTTTGGTAGTTGTATCAGCTTCCATGTCTTATTTTTCTGTAGAGATTGTATTTCTTCTTCCATTGCGCCTTTCTATTTACCATTTTCTGAGTTTTGGACAGCTTTTGGAAAGGTGGAAGGAACATTATTAACAACTGAAAGTGCATAAGTCACCATGTCAGTAAAACGAGCAGGTTTATGGATTTCTCGTCTTGTTTTTCTAGCGGCAATTGACTTTGATTGCTGTAGGGGTTCTTGGGTCAGAACCTTTTCCACATCTGATTCTTCTTTTGTTCTGGGAGAGTCACTGGTGATGCCTTTTGCTGGGGTCACCACTGTCTGTTCAAACTCCACCTGCTTTGGCGTACACTCCACCTGCTGCGAAGTACCATCAGTCCTTTCTGGAGTTATATTTTTCAACATGGTAGATTTATCAAAGGTAACATCCCTGCTGAGAATTGTCTTCTTTGCCTCTAGACACCACAAACGGTATCCCTTAACTCCAGCATTGAAACCCATAAAGATAGCCTTATTTGCTCGTAGATCTAACTTTGATTTATTCACATGATAGTATGCAGTAGAACAAAAAATTTACAAAGAATCACAATCTGTTGCAGGTTTTCCGGACCATACCTCTAAAGGAGTCTTGCCTTCTAATGTAGACGCCAGTAAACGGTTGATGAGATGTTGAGCGTATGTCATAGCCTCAGCCTAAAATTGTCTGCCCAACCCAGCATTAGATAACATACAACGAACTTTCTCCACAAGTGTCTTATTCATGCGCTCCGATACTCCATTATGTTGTGGTGTTTTCCTAATTGTGAAGTGCCAAACTATGCCACACTCTTGGAATACCTACAGGAAAGGATCACTCTTATATTCCCCACCATTGTCTATTCAGACAACTTTGATCTTCCTTCCTGTCTGGTTTTCAACTTGAGCCTTCTACTTAAAGAAAACTCCAAGCACATCATTCTTGTTCTTCATAGTAAACACACACACTCTTCTGGAAAAATCATCAACAGAGGTGATAAAATAATACCTACCTCCAAGAGACGGGGTCTTGGCAGGTCCGCACACATCTGAGTGCACATAATCCAAAATACCCTTGGTATTATGGATAGCAGTGCCAAACTTCACTCTTCGTTGTTTTCGCAGCATACAATGCTCACAAAATTCTAATTTGCAAGTCTTCGTACCTTTTAATAATCCTTGCTTGGCAAGAATTTGCAAGAAATTTTCACTAGCATGTCCCAAACACATATGCCACAACTTTGTTGCCTCTGCATCCTTCTTGCTACTCGAAGTTGCATCCGCCACTGTCCTAGTCACTGTACGACCTTGGTAGTAGTACAAATTGTTCTTCCTCACACCTTTCAGCATCACAAGTACTCCTGAAGTAGTTTTAAGAATTCCATCTCGCAGTCTCACAATTAGGCCTTGTAATTCTAAGGCCCCCAAAGAGATGGGATTCTTCTTCAGCTTTGGTACGTACTGCACCTCCTTTAAAATTCTGATAGATCCGTCATGATTTTGCAGCTTGATTGAACCTATCCCAACTGTTTTACATGAATTATCATTACCCATGTAAACAACCCGTCATTAAGTTCCTTGAAATCAAAGAACCACTCCCGGATGGGAGACATATGATAGGTGCAACTTGAATCCAGAATCCATTCGTCTTGTTGTGATGTTGATGGTGAAACCACCAAAGAGATATCTGATTCAGCATTGTTTTTGCATTCGGCAATATTTGCATCTTGCGGAGCCTTCCCTTTCTTCTTCAACTTCGGACAGTCCTTCTTCCAGTGCCCTTTCTCATGACAGAAAGCACACTCATCTTTGGCAGCTTGCCTTCTTGATTTGGATCTTTCTCTTCTTCCTTTTGATTGGCTTTGCTGACGACCTCTTGCCACCAATACTTCATCTGCTGTAGTTGCCTGCTTTTTATTTTATCCTGCTTTCTCAATTCATGACTATACAAAGCAGAACATACAGCATCTAAAGATACATTCTCCTTCCCGTGAAGTAACGTAGTCTCCAAATGTTCAAATTCATCGGGAAGAGACGATAACAACATCAAAGCCAAATCTTCATCTTCAAATTTCACATCTAAATTTAACAGGTATACTACTAATTGATTAAACATAGTGATGTATTCATTCATAGAAGTACCTGGTCGGTAGTTAAATCAAATCAATCTTTTCTTCATAAGGAGCTTATTTTGACCACTATTTTTCAGAAATTTGCCCTCTAATGCCATCCACAATTTATATGCAGAAGTTTCGTTCTTAAAAGCAAACTTCTGCTTTCTGGATAGACACGATTGAATGGTTCTGCATGCCAGCCGATTTATGATACTCCAATCTTTATTTTTCACGTCTTCTGATCTCTTTTCTTCAATGGCTATGTCAAGACCCTACTGGAAAAGAGAGTCCAGGACCTTTCCTTGCCACATGCCGAAATGGCCAGCACCGTCAAATATCTCCACTGCCAATTTCAAACTTGACATCGAAATCCTCGACCATGATGACGAGGACGTAGATGTCCCTGAAGTAATCTTCATTGTTTCTTGATCATTCGATGACAATAAATAAATGCAAAAATAAAGAAAGAACACACCTGAAGTTGATAACGGAGTTCGGCCCAAATTTACCTAATCTTTGAGCACCACTCAAGCAGCCCGCTTTTATTTATAGTGGGAGAAGAGATCGTTGTTGTTGGTGTACTTTCAAAGCCAAACAAGGCCTTATATTTATAAGGCACATGGTTGGTGAGAGTTTTGCCAGACAACGATGTGGGATAGAAAGAAAGCAAAGAAATCAACAGCCATGTATACTTTTCTCAGTCTCATGTTTGTGCTTATGCTAGGCCTTTGTTCTTCAAAAGAGAGAAGATTTGGTGGAATTAGTGGATCCAAGGTTGGGTTCCAATTTTGACAAGGAAAGCAGTAAGAATGACAAAGTGGCTCTTCTATGCACTAATCCATCTCCAGCATTGAGGCCTACCATGTCTGCTGTGGTTGGAATGCTTGAAGGTCATATCAGCCTTCAGGAGTGTATATCTGATCCAAGCATCTATAGTGGTAGACTAAGTTCTCAAGGTCTATGAGAAAAATATGACGAGTTGTAAGTCAGCTCAAATGATCCTGAGCCAACTGCTAGTTCATTTGATACAAAAGAAAGTAGCACCTTGATAGTTGATTCCAAATAATATAGTATAGATATTATAGGTGCACAATTTCCAAGCCATAGATTTTCAGTGCTTATTTCCTTTCCTATATCTGATATTTCCTTAATTCTCTCCCCATTGAAGAGATAAATGTGGTATTTTTCTTGATTAGAGTCAACTAAACAAGTTCTATTGATCAAAATAGAAGTTCACTGAATTGCTATGATTTCACCACGAATGAACTACAATAATGATTCAATTGCGATCACCTACTGCCTGATGTATTTAACACTTCAACCTATAGTTGCTTTGTCTACAATTAAAGCAGACTAAATGTCAGTGACACAAGGGGTTAAAGAAGGTATGTAGTTGTATGGTCTTATTGATAGTTTAGTTTTGGATGTTCAAATACTTATAATTTATTGTGATAGCTAGAGTGCCTTGGACTTGGCAAAAAATCCATTTTATCATAAAAAATTAAAGCACATTGATGTCATTTTGAACTTCATTCAAGATGTTATAGAAGACAAGTTGTTCCCTTATAGAGAAGATAACTACAGTTGATAATCCACAGATATGTTGACAAGACCGTTGCCTGTAGAGAAGTTCAAGCATAGCTTAGACTTGATGAATGTTTGCATAGCATGAGGCCCTTCGGGGCATGGATGGCAGGGAAGTATTCTTGTGCTTTTGATAACTTTGAAAATTTAAGTCAAGGTGGGGAATTGTTAATTATTTTGAATTATTGTGGACTCCAAGCTTAGGCCTGATAACTTGTATTTCCTATAAATATGTAATTTATGGGATTAAAATGTGCATGAATCCTCTCTGTAACAATTTTTTAGAAAGAAATAAAAAATCTCTCTCCATATCTATATGGACGTAGGTCATATTGATCGGACCATGTAAATCCTATATATCCTTTAATTTTTCTAACTTTTAATTTCTTCAATTATTACTGTTTTATATAACACCTACGAACATTGCCACTGATGACTTCAGTTTTGCTAACAAGATTGGAGAAGGTGGATTTGGAGCTGTATATAAGGTATATCCAAATATGAAATTCTTTTTTTTAATCTTTCAGATGTCTCTTGAGGTAATTTTTTTTTTTTACCATTTTCTTTTTGTTTACTGACATTCATATTATTTTCTCTATAATCTTTTACTGATGACTTCTAAAAAAATTTCTAGGGTATACTACTAGATGGTACAGTTATAGCTGTTAAGCAGCTCCCACCAAAATCAAGACAAGGGAACTGTGAATTTGTCAACGAAGTAGGAATGATATCTGGTCTACAGCACCCAAATGTTGTGAAATTATATGGATGTTGTATTGAAGGAACTCAACTACTTTTGGTTTATGAGTAGTTGGAGAACAAGAGTCTGGCACATGCTTTGTTTGGTAAATAAGTCTCTTTACATGTTTAAGAAAAAAAAATGTGCAGGATAAGATTAAAAGAAGACAAATTTGATAGCAACGGATTATTTCCTTTATATTTCTCTATCAAAGATGATAGGTTCTGTTGGAGAGTTATATATACAAAGCTATTTGCTGCAGTTTATTCTCTCCTACAGTTTTAGAAAATTGGACTAGCCAACCAGGCAAAGTATTTGTGTTGGAATCGCAGAAGGTTTAGCATTCTTGCATGATGAATCGGCTCTAAGAATTGTTCATCGAGACATCAAAACTACCAATATTCTTCTTGATAAAGAGCTCAATCCAAAAATCTCGGACTTTGGTTTGGCGAAACTTGATAAGGAAGAAAAAAGGCACATTAGTACCGGAGTTTCTGGAACAATGTGAGCTTATTTTTTCTTTCCCTTTTCCATGCTAAAGACAAGTTTCTCTCCTGGAAGCTACTTAGGATAGAGAATGTCTCTTTTAGTTTAATCCAAACAACAAACAGGCAAATTGGCAGGGATATCAGAATCTTTTAGCATTGCATGTATTGAATATGATAACATGGTTAACCTTACATGGCATTTGATGTAAAGTAACACTTAGATATTGTTCCTTTCTTAGGGCCAATTGTTGGAGCATATCCCATATATAAAAGTGAGCTTTCTACTTTTGCTGTGACCTGCTTTTGACTTTTTATTATGTAGGAAGGAGCTTTTCAACAGCAATCGTGATTTTCATTATCTGTAAAGGATGCATATTGGCCTAAACCTACCTAAATGAGGTGCCTCGTTTACTTTTTAGCTTTCTTCTTCTAGTTATTTTAGAATGTAATCTGCTGTGATTTTTGAGAAAATGGAATATGGTTCTTGATTTCGGATTGTATTCTGATCCAAGCATCTACAGCAATGGACTAAGTTTTCAAGGTTTGCTAGAAAAATATGACAAGTTGTAATTCAGCTCAAATGATCCCAACCCAACTGCTAATTTATCTGATACAAAAGAAATAGCCCATTGATATATAGTTGATTCCTAAAGATATAGTATAAATATTACAGGTGCACCATTTCCAAGCCATAGATTTTCAGCGCTTATTATATCCTGTCCAAGATTTGAACTTTCCTTCTCTCCCTATTGAGGAGATAAAATTGGTATTTTACATGATTTAGAATCAACTAAACAAGTACTATTGATGAAAATACTATGAGAAGTTCAGTGAATTGTTATTGTTTCACCTTGAATGAACTACAAATAATGATTTTGTTGCGATCACTTGCTGACTAATGTATTAAACATAAGAATTTTGAAACAAATAAATTTCTCGCACAACTCTTTATGCTTTCCAAAAATGTTAATCTCACAGAGAAGGGGGGAAAAAAAAGAGCAGCAGTAATATAGAAAATTTACCAAACAAAGAGCATATTGGGATAGTTTTTACATTATTCATATATTGAGATGGTAGATATAGATTCTCATGAAAATACTTGCCCATGAGAGCCAAGCACAAACTAATAGATAGGTATAGCTTTTACATATCAAAACTGTCAGCAGAATAATAAGCATTTAGATGTTGGACTCATCAATTTCTTTGTTGGTGGAAAAAGACAGGGTTGAGTCTGAAGCTCCCTCAATGGATGTGCTTGCAGAATGAGAGGACTGGGAGAAAGCAAATGTGGCCTTTCTTAGAGTCAAATCATCAACAACAATGGGGGCCAAAATATTCTCGATCCTTTTCTTTTCTTCAAGAATATCTACAACATCAGACATGGTAGGTCTTTTATCAGGGTCGTGGTGTATGCACTGCATTGCAAGATATACTATTCTTTCGGCTACTTTGTCATCATACTGAGATCCCAGGCTTGAATCAAGTAGACCTATGGGATTTCTATGCAACAAACATTCATCTGCCTGCACTAGCCAATTTTCATAAGTTTCAGACACAACATTTTTGTATGTGATACGACGTTGCATATGAGGGGAGATTATAGGTTTTCTTACCTTTTCCAGAAGGTATGCTGTCTGGCCCTTTTCACTGGGAGTGGAGCTCTGCTGGCCACTAATGATTTCAAGTGTCAAAATTCCAAAGCTGTAGACGTCAACTTTGGGTGAATAATTAGGTTTCTTACACTCGGGTGCGATGTATCCCCTGCAAACATTTTTGTAATATGAGAGATGATTATTCCGTTTAATTTCAGCAAGAAACACAAATTTGAGAAGGCTAGTTCTAATCAGAGGTAAATATAGTGCAAGCTAGATCTTATTACTGTGTTCCTTTGACTTGTGTATTGGTGGGAGCAGTTTCCCTTTCCCCTTCATCAGGCGAAGAATTCTTAGTATGCCTTTCGTGAGTTTGGGAAAAACCAAAATCGGATATTTTTGCATTGAAATCCTTGTCAAGGAGTACATTTGATGGTTTAATATCTCCATGTATATGTTCCACGTTGCAGTCCGCGTGAAGATAGGCAAGACCTTTTGCCACATCAAGGCAAATTTTAACTCTTCTTTTCCAATCTAGTTTCGTTTTCACATTATCTGGACCTGAAAATAAGCTCTGAAGTTTACATATTGCAAATCGAAAAACTTAGTTCTAAAGGAGTTGGGAATCTTTCTTACCGAATAATGCTTGCGCGAGGGAATTATTTTCCATGTACTCATAGATAAGGAGGAGTTGGTTTTCTTCGACACAGCATCCCATTAGCTTAACAAAATTTAGATGATTCACCGCATAAATGGTACTAATTTCAGCGATAAACTCGCTGACTCCTTGCCTTGATTTTTCTGAACGCCGTTTCACTGCTATTTCAGTTCCGTTAGGTAGCTTACCCTGAAACCATATACAGGGAAGGCAATCCAAAACTCAAAATAAGCACATCACTGATGTCAATATAATAGAGTAAACCAAGGGTAGTGATGCATGCCAACCATGTAGACAGCTCCAAAACCACCTTCACCTATCTTGTTAGCATCATCAAAACCATTTGTAGCATCCTTTATTTCCTTGAACTTGAAGATGACTCCAGGAGGATATCCTTGTCATTCAGTCTCAACATATTAGCAACCCGAATTTAATTCAGTCCTAGTAAGATAAAGAAAGATTTTTAGCTAGTAGACAGTTCTCCAATACTACCTACCTTTTTGTCCTCTGCCCAACTTCCAACACAGACCGAACATCATCAAGGCAAAGAGCAGTACAGATCCCACCACAATTGCAGAAATAATGGCAGGTCCAAGTTTTCTATGCTTCTTAGGAACTGTTTCAAGAAATAACATCTAAACATCAGTTTTAACATTAGAGCTAGCAACTGAGAGTGTACAAATATGACCAAGACAAATGTACCTGGAGATACAGATATAGCTGATATCAAGGGACCATAGTTTGCCTCCGGGGTATAAATAGAACCCTTGCCAGACCAATATAAGTGGATCTCCAGACTGGAGTTATTCACCGAGATGTTGAATTCCTTGGTTATACTCTTACGTACACCTCCAGCTGCTTGTTCTATATTGAAATCTTGGAGTACTTGTTGGCCCTGCAGTATTCATGCCTCCATCATCTCGAATTCATCATATGATAGCCTTTATATTTACATGAATAGATACGATATAAAACCTGAATTTCCACATTGAAAACTCGTCTCTTTTTTAGACCAGAATCTTTGAATTTGGCCGTGTCCCATCCTATTTCAGCAAAATGAAGTCTAACGATATAATCATCATCTTTTAGACAAAATCCAAAATATTTCAAGGATATTGGGGATACACGTGCTGTGACGTATAAAGGAGCATCTTCCACAGAAATATTGCATGTTTCCTTTGCCAAATATTCCTTGCGTGGTGAATCAAAGAATTTTCCCATACTACTATAAGCCCAAGCACCATTGCTACTTCGGAAGAAAGTTGATGTCCCATTTGGATTCGAATCAGCTTCATAGACGATTTCACCAATTGATGTTTCATTCCCACCACAGTTAATGTACAGATGATCATCTGTAGGATATAACACCTTACAATGAGCACTATTTCAGGAAAATGAGAAGCTTATATGAACATTGAAAAGGCAAGTAAAGAAATGCCCCCACTCCATTCTCTTTGAGTACTGATCATATTCAACATATATTTGCAGATCTATAATGAAAGGAGCATGTCTATGTTCATCATCAGCTACAGGAGAAAGCACAGAAAGAATAGTGAAAAGCAGTACTCACGTTTATTGGCACAGTAGGAATCAATTTCTTGCTCCTCAACACTTGTAGCTGAGCAGCACTCAAACAAATTCCTGCAAACGTATATAAAACATAAGCAAACAAATGTAGATGATGCCTGTGTTTATGTGCTACATTAGGATGCATATATAAGTGGGAAAGCAAATTACAGTAAACTATAATTAATTCTCACTTGTCTGGAGATTTGATGCCTGATTTTGTCATATTAGAGAAATGATTTTCGGAAACATCCCTGCAAAATGTTAACCATCAAACAGGAGATCAAAACACCTAAATAATAAAGTTTCAACTTTAGTAGAATGAGGAGATGATTTTAAAATTGATAGAAATGTCAAAAACTGCATTGCTCATTCAACTGTAGGAGAATGAGGAGAGATAATATCCAACCTAAATTGATTTGGGTTTTGTATTTTTTGAGTAGCTCATATCATGATTCATTTTTTTGAATGGCCCATGTTATGACTAAATCTTGAAGTAATAAGAGATTAAATTATATTAGGAAAGTAAATCTGTTATTTATTTTCTCAAAAGTTAGCTTTTTTTTAACCTAAACAATGTTTTAATTTGTTATTCTCATCGTTAGTTGCACTCGATAGTCACACAAGGGTTTCAAATATTGGGAAAGAAAATTTTAAAATTTCGAATCTTAAAGGTAAATTCTATAATTTTAAGTATTATTTCGTTTAGGGAAGTATGGTAAGAAGTTAGAAAGTTTCCCTTTTCTTTGTTTTTAGAATTTTAAAACCTAAGTTTAATTTACTTATTAAGGCTGTGATCCTTTTGATTATTTTAGTATCGTTGTAGTTTGATATTAGAAAATTATCGTTGGTGAACATTTGGCTTGAGTTGGAGGTGTTAGTTTGGATTATTTTGAAATGTAAGTAGTTCTGATTTCTTCTGATTTTAAGAATATTGAAAATTTTATTTTTTTATATAAATTTGAGAATTGAGTTTGGTTATTTTATTCTGATTTAAACAAGAATATCATGTGTGCTAGGTATGATATTGTTTAGTTTCTCATGGGTCTAGAAGAAGGGATGAAGAAAAATGTTCTAAAATTTATGTGACTGAAATCCCTCTTAATCAATAAGAAATACAAGTTTGGCATCCCTGATGAGATAAACAGTTAGAATTGATATCACTAATCCTCTTTCTAATACGAAATTCATGAGTATTCGTTCGTTTGTTTATGTGTTAAGATTGTGCTAAGTATTTCAATTTTTATTCATAATATTTGGACCCAAAAAAAAAATGAAAAATGATGAGTTCAGAAACTTTGTTATGCCAAGTATATATATATATATATATATATATATATATATATATATATATATTAAAAATGTCCTATTAATTGATGGAACTGAATTATTTTTGAAATTCTGAACTTGTTTTTATTATTATTGAATTCTGAAATTGATTTAATAATGTGAAAAAAAAAGAAAGAAAACAAGTTTGGTTGCATGTTGCATTTTGTTCGTTCTGTTCATAATGTATAAGAAGAGGAGAGTACTGTGGTTGATTTCTGTTTTCCTCCTCCTTTCCGTTGTTTTGTTAAGGTTACTTGGGAAAAAATAATTTCACAAATTTTTTCAGTTTTTCAGGATATAAGTGGATTGAGATTTTATTGAAATAGATTGGGATAAATATGTGGGGTTAAAGGAAAAAAAAAAAAACGATAGGCTATGAGTATATAGTTTGTTTTTTTTTTTTAAGAAACGAAAATGATTTAAATTATTATTAATTTTAAATTAAAATAAAATTTTAAATTAAGATAAAAAAATAAAATTGTAATTCACCCTTAAGCTTGCCATACGCAAGCAAAATTATTGTGGCAATTTAGCTTGGTGTGGTTCCTGATGTCCCCTCACACACACAGACACACAGACATACACATTAAGCTGGGTGAGTTTAGTTGAAGTGAAAGTGGGAAAGAAAAGAGGATGTGAAGTAAAATAGGAAGGAAATGTGTGATTTACTTAGTTTGGTTGGAGTGATTGGAGGGAGAAAATATATGTGGGAGGGAATTGGATCCCTTCCACCTCATATTTTTCTTCTTCTCCATTTTGGAGGGTTTGGGAAGTAAATGAGGGTTAAAAGACCCTCTTGTCCTAGGGCATATATTTTATTACAATTCTACCATACTTTATAATTTTTTTATGAATTAGTTTTAGGAGTATAATAATAATAATTCAATAATTATTTCCTCCCTATATACCTTACAACCAAATAATAGGAGGTAAATCATATTTGCTTCCCTTCCACTCCAACCAAATAAGATGAAAATAATTACATTTACTTCCCCTGATGGAAGTAAAATATTTCACTTCTCCTCCCCTTCTCCTTCCCTTCGCGAACTAAACTCACCCTAATGCTTCGGTGGCTGAATCAATGCCCTGCCAAATTGTGGCTCAAGTTAGGACTGTTAATGTTCCCTCAAGTTAAAAAAAAAGGAACTCTGTAGGCCCATATGTTTTTAAAAAGCCCAACCTTACTTTAATTCCTTGTTGGGCAAAACTTTTATTCTATTTATTATTGAGCCATGTTCATGTTTTATTTATTTGGTCAGATTCTTATTTTATTTAAAGATTAGATTGAACTCTTGATTGGATTAGATTCTTGTTTTAATTAAGGTTGGGTCATATTCCTATTTTAACATGCAAGTAAATGAAAATAAATAAATAAAATCAGTTCTATCTAGCCATTTAGTACTACTCAATGTGTTTTATTTAAAAGTATATTATGTGTAACTTATTCATTCTTAAGAGGATGTTTAAACTACTTATTAGACTAGTGTAACTCATTTTATTTAATATTTTGCAGATATTAGTTAGGAATATGATAAGAGTTATGAAAACGTATGAGATTAGATGTATTTATAGCTTAGTTGGTTTAGCAAAGATTTATTTATTAGTTTGAGTTACATAGTGATAAGTTTCTTATTCGTTAACTAAGATTGAGTAAGATATTTTATTGTAATGATGCTTTCATATTTTATTTATAAAATTTTAATATATGTCATAAATTATATTGAGATATAATTTCTTTTTGGAGCTAATTTGTTCTAATTAAAATTACTAGACATTATTTTTGGTTTAGAGACTTGATATTTCTTTAGAGATGTCACCGTGTGATATCTCGGATATAGATTCGGGTTCTATTATGGGAATCCGGGGCGTTACAAGAGGATTTTTAAATTGGGTGAAGTGTCAAAAACTGCATTGTTCATTTAACATTTGCTGTGATTCTCATCACTTGGGAGAGCACAAAAAACTATGACAGAAAAGAACTTTAAATGGCATTCCAAATTAAGTTGAAGGAAGAGAAATTTTGCCGTAAAAGATAAATACTTACAATGATATATTAGGGCTAATTAGCATCCATTCAGGGAGTGGTCCGGTGAGCTTGTTTCCTCTTAGAAATCTGAGAAAAGCATTCTTCAAGGTTTTACATGGATAAAAGAGTACCAGTATAATACCAAATGTAGCAAACATATTCAGACCATGGTTCTGAAGCTGAATGATGATGGAAGAAAATTGTTTTGTAATGTGATATACCTTAGAATGCTGATAAAAGTTCGGTGTCTCACGGCCATGGAAACAAGTAGGGTATCGAAATTTGTTAGCATTACTACAATGTTTAATAGAAAGGTGATCACTTACATATACTGTGGGTATGGCTTTGCAGCATTTTCAAGAATTCCTCCTGACAAGCTGTTGAAACTCAAGTCCCTGTACATAGAAGGCAAAAGGAAAACGTTAAGACCAGTATTTTGTTATGAAAGGTATTCTATCCAAGTTAGTAAGAGTTAGAAGAAACAAGTAGACAGCTTGGATTACAATATTGCAAATAGAAACAAGCAAAAGGACAAGAAGTGTTGGTTGCTTTGAAGTATAAAAAATTTTGGTTTTTGTCTTCAAAACATTAAACTAACTAAATTTGCCCTTAAATTAAATGAAAGTAGCAAAATGTGTCATTCCGTCCATTTTAACTGTAAAAGGCTAACAAAATTAGGGTTTCTCCTTCCTTGTTTTCACCCAACACTATGTCAAATCAACTCTCATGGGCATCACCAAGAATGGCGAAGGCTGCCTCCTATAATCACCATTGACAATCACCCCTTCTTCTCCTCCTCTTGTAACCACCACTCTAATGCCTCTTGAAGCTTTATATCCACACAGCCACTACCACCCCTTCCAGATCTACGTTCTCTTACATCATTTTAGGGGATCAAAATCATATGGTTATAACTTAGAAGACAAAAGGCAAATGTCAACACTAGAATTTTTCTACTTAAAGGTGTCTTGAAGAGTTATAAAAATAAGTAGAGATAAAATATAAAATATATTCTACCTAAAGCATGGACATAGACTCTACTACAAAGACATAAAATATTTTCTGAAAACACATAATGTATAATTTGAAATTGAATAGTAAGCATCTCACAGATAATTAAGAAACGGCAACTGCCAGATGTAATCAGGAATCTGATCATTCAGTGAACATTTCCTCAATGTCCTGAGACAAATTTGATAACTCTTATCATAAGAACAGACAATGTAGGGGACCATGAGCAAGAATTATAGATGCCCATTTTCATTAGCATGTGAAAACTTACAAGCTCCGCAAATATATAGCATTTGATACATTTGGAAAGAAAGAACCACCTGAACTTTCGGCCAAGTCACTTATAGCACTGTGTGAGTTCATCATAAGACAAACAAATTACTGATGGAGCAAATTAAAATAATGAATGTTGCTTCAAATGATAGAATAGATGCATTTAGCAGGATTCTACTGATTACAGCTCAGTTAGACTTGATAATGTGGAAATATTTGTTGGTAAAGGCCCTTCAAAGTTGTTTCCAATCAGAAACCTACAAGACAGAAAGGTTCAAATAAATTAAGGTTTCATTAATTGCAAGAAGGGTGGCAAATAATTAGAGCTCTTATTTAATTATTGAGACTTGATTCACTTTTAAACTTTTTTAAGTTAAATTTAAATTCGAACATTAATTATTTTTTTACTTGATGTCCTTTTCTAGTTAAAATTGAACATAGACTTATTCGACTCAAGAGTACAGGAGCCAACTTGATCACATACATACATATATATATATATATATATATCATTACTATATATAATATTAAGCAATTATATGTGTACAATTCATTTAGATACATGAATTTTATACATTTTAATAAATCAAGAAAATGACAATGGATCTATTCATTTTTGCAAAAAA
Source organism: Voacanga thouarsii (assembly GCA_026120185.1). Classification (NCBI taxonomy): domain Eukaryota; kingdom Viridiplantae; phylum Streptophyta; class Magnoliopsida; order Gentianales; family Apocynaceae; genus Voacanga; species Voacanga thouarsii. The sequence goes on along the minus strand of JANUWF010001364.1, from coordinate 161,927 downwards.
AAAAAAAAAAATTAGTATTATAAAATTTTTCTTCGAGTTTAAAGTGCTAGTAAATGAGCTTAAGCACGAATTTAAGGGTTAAATTTGAAGATCTCAAAACTGTATAAAATAGCTCAAATAGAAACCATGTTTGCTAAGGTTTGGATCCATCTCAATTCATTACCAACTATAGCTTCATATAAATCCTGTTTTAGCTAGTTCAGTTAGACTTACAAAACACTTAGTCTTCGCCAATTGGCTATGAAATCTGGGACAGTTCCAGTGAAGCTATTCCCCTGAACATTTCTGTAGAAGATAAATCATGTTAAAGGTAGAATCAATTTTGAATCAATTTTGCTTTCTCATGGAAACAATGGCTTATAGATTGCAAAAACATCAACAGAAAAACACAACAATCTTTCACTTACAAATAAAACATCCGTTCCAAGTTCCTCAACTCTGAAGGTAATGCCCCAGAGAATATATTATTCGATAGTTGCCTGAAAGCACATAACAAAGTAAATAACATAATCGAATATTTTAACTTGTGCTTCAATTTTCTTTCTTGATTTTGCATAAATTTAAGTACAATATGGCATTATAAGAATTAATTTTGATTGTCTGTGATGCTTATTACCCAAAAAAAATAGTTATATTATAAAAAAGTTCTTCATATTTTTCGCTAAGCTTGGCCGTATATTTCTGAACCTTAAAGGTGTCATTTTTGGCCTTAAATTTTTCCATTTTTTTTTCCAAGCTTGGTTGGGGCTTATCAAACCCGACTCACAAGGTTTGATTATTAGTATCTCTAGTTAGAAGCACAAGCGCGATGCCTAATTTGCATAGAAAATAGTTACATAGACTTGATAATCATAGACCAATAGCGTTAAAAATAAATTAAAAAAATTGTACCTTATCAAAAGATAGAACATGCAACGCATGTCGTACATAAAAAATGGATCTATGTATTTTCCAGTTTAAATAACATACTCACATCACTACGAGATAACTGAGGTTTCCCAGATGTGGTGGAAGTTGGCCCGTGAGTAGATTATTATACAAATACCTATAGCAAAGGTACAAGAAGGATAAAGAACCAAGAAACAATCAATACAAAAACACAAATTGAATTAAGATCAGAGAGACAATCAATACAAAAACAAAAAGCATAAATATAAAGCTGTTCTTAAGTTCATACAATTCAGTAAGCCTTGAAATGTTCCCAAGTTCAATTGGAATATTTTCTGAGAATAGATTGTTGCTTATAGACCTGTATTTTAAAAAAAAGAGAAATCAAATTATAAAATGATGGAGGCTGAATCTGCAAGTAAGCACAAAATTTGTACTGGTAATCTAAACTCACAAATATCTAAGCGATGAAAGGACACCAAATTCCGGTGGAATCGTACCCTCAAACAAATTGTTACCCAAATACCTGTCAATGAAAAAGAAATAGGGGCTCAAAAGAATAATATTGCAAAAGTCTGAAATCTAGATATGCTATATACTTATCCAATTAATTTAAATCAAATTCAATATTTAAATATTCAAACTTTCAATGTTCAGACTTCACCTTTATTAAACGTGCCTTAATTAAGTATACTGAAGTTAACAAACAAATATTCCACAATAGTGATAAAAAAATTTCCTTCATTTGAAACATAGGTTGGGAGAGTACCTCAATTTGTTTTCTAAGTACATTCGTTTAGCTTATATATGATGTCTTTTCAGGAATATTATCTGCTAATTAAGCATGCTAGAATTGATTTTTAATATATTATTTTCCCCTTCAAGAATATTCTAATTTGCAACTTTGTTCTCTTCAACCTCAAATTTTCTTTATTGGAAGATATTTAACAAAACACATAATCATAATATATGAAAGAAAGTGCATAGAGACTTACAATCTTCGCAATGATTTCAGTTCACTTATGATCCGTAAGCCTCCGCTCAAGTAGTTATTGCCAAGATAACTGTGTATTATGACCAATTATAAAAAGTGTATAGTATCCAAACAAGATTCTAAACAGCACATTAGTATTAAAAGGAAATGATTTTATATATCTTTTTAACTAGTTATATCACGAGCATTTACGCATAATTTCAAAGTAAATGTCTCTAACTCTAAGTTAGAAAGCACTATAGGCCCAAAAAGGAACCAAAAAAAAAAATAAATAAATAAAAAATCATAAACCTAGTACATTAATTATATACTATTTACTTACAGGATGGTAAGTTGCGTCAAATTTGCAAGAGAAGCCGGAATTGTTCCATAAAGCTTGTTGCCGTTCAAGTTTCTGAAGAAACAATTTTAGGTAAGAAATGCATATTTATCTGTTCCATGTAACATTGTGGCAGAAGTATAATTACTAAGAACACAAGAAATACAAAAAAAGAGATATTTTATAATAAAATAACTAACAAAATAAAAAAGATTCTCATATATAAAACTGATCATGGCTGCAAAAATCTCCATGTTCATAGTGTTAATAATATTGCACCAGAGAAAAAATGGTACCTAAAACAACAAACTCCTCTGGCAAAGTATTCATTGCTTACATATCTACTAACAAGATTATAAATCTGTATTTTTGTTTTTCTTAAACTAGTTATGTGCAAGCAACATTATAAATCATATCCTCGAACGCCACTGATGTATAAGGATGAAGTTCACAAAAGAATGGACACCAAATGCTTACAAGTATGTCAGCGCAGAAAGAACCCCAATGTCATCCGGTATTGTGCCTGTTAAACTCCAATCTGACAAGTCACTAGAATTCAAAAAAACAAATTGTTACATGTTAAAATATTCGGTGATCGAGTCACATCAATTATGAATTCCAAAACTCGATCGCCAAACATATGTATACATCGACATATATAACAATCGAATAAGAAATGAAAGAACATGCATTGAAATCACTCTCATGGACGTGCGGTTGCATGTAATGACACCACGATATTGTAGAGAGTAACAATCTTCGGATGAATAATTCTGGTTGACAGTCGGCAGCGATATACTTGAAAGTCCAAGAAGAGCATTCACCACATCCACTGGAAAATTATAATTATATAAAAATATATATCGTCAGTTAGAATATTTTGAAAAATTAAAAATTAATTTTTATGTGCACTTAATTTTGTTTTTTTTAAAAAAACAATCAAAAGGTGGCATAGATTTTATTCCTCTAGAAAAAAGTAAATACAAATAAAGCTATTTGTGAACACGAAACCCTTTAGCCTTTTGCCTAGTAACTATTCCATAAGGGGGGGGGGGTTTTTCTTTCTAAGAAGGAAGTGTACTTCAAAGTCATCCCCAAAGTAATCCACAAAATAAATGTACAATTTCAAAATTGGTATTTCAACAAATCGGACATTTTTCTTTCGCTTTTTCCTTTTCCACAGACTAAGATGCATGGATATTTCACTATCAAAATATTGACATTTTTTTGCATTTGGTGTGCACTTGTTTTGACATTTTTTAAAATATTGTTTTAAAGCTTGTTTTCACTTCCCCCCCCCCTCAAAAAAATCGTATGTAAATAAATTTTATTTATCAAATATTTCTAATTTTATTATTAATCTCAATAGATCACACAATGTTAATGATTCGGTCATTTTTTTTTTATAAACTTTAAATTATAACTATATTTAAAAAAAAATCCTCATCTAAGTACACTCTAGTGGCCTAACCATCTTGAACAATTATTTACTAGGAGTACATGAACAATTATTTACTCTTCTTTTAGCAGCTATTAATAAATATGATCATCTTCTTTAAAAAAAAAAAAAGTAAATATGACCATCTAACTAACTTTATCATCTCAATTTAGCCACTGGATCGCTTAAAATTATAATTTATGATGAGTATATTTTCTAGGTTTAGATGTTTACATTGCTCTAATTTAAAATTTTTAGGTTTCAAAAAAATTTTAAGAAATTTTGAATTTTTTGAGGGATTTATATCTTTAGAGCGAAAATAATTAAATAAATTCTGTCACGTCAACTAACGGAAGTTAGTTATAGGGATGCATTTAAAATTTGTTAAAATAGAGGGATGTTATTATATTTTGGACTAACCTCAGGGAGCAAAATGTAATTAACCCAAATACCTCTTACATTTTAAAGATTTTATATTACCGAACAGGTGTCTATACCTGCATAGTAAGTTTTGTAGATGCAATAATAATTATTTAAAAAAATTGTAGATTCTGTGAAGAAATAATAAATTCTTACTATTATTACTATTATGTTGTGCGTATGAAATTTAACTTTTCTTATTATTTATAAATTCAGAAAATTATTATTTCAATACATATCTCTTTGACACCTTCATTTTCATTTATTATCCTTTTATAGAAATATGTAGTATATTAGTTTCTTTCTATATGTATGTGAGCTTTTATACACATCCATTTGGCTGGACAAGCAGGGGGAGAAGAATTTTTGGGGCCATTGACAAGATTATGGGCAACTCCTTCCTGTCCTTTTGATGTGAAGTTATGTACCTCCTGTATTTGTGCCATCCAGAGACGGAACTGGCACCCCCTTCCAAATTTTTTAAAATCTTATAATTCACCCTAAAAATTTTTTAAATTTTAAAAAGATCTTTTAAAATTTTGTATTTCACTCCTATAAAAATTTTCAAGAAATTATAGTATTATCCTCATATATATATATATATATATATATATATTTATTGACATGCCCCAAACCCCAGTCCCTGGTCCTGTCTCTAATGCCATCCAAAGGTAGCTGATGGAAATTGTGTGAGATTCACTTTTAGAAAAGAAGTTGTACTCCAAGCCACATCAGCAAGATATGGAACTGATCCTTCTTTCACTTGCGGGTATATATAAACTTTGTTGCATGGAAAAAAAAAAAATCTCTTGCATGCATAAATTTGTTCATCATCGTAAGACATCATAGTTTAAGTAACATAATATCCTAAGAATTGAAAGTCCTTGACTACCTTGTTCTTGGGGAAGAACTGGCATAGCAGGTACTTCCCCGGGACTCGGAGCAGGAGACGGACTGGGAACAAGAGATATCAATGGTTGCTGCATGGTTGTTCGAGAGCCGAGTGCCAGAAGAAGCAGCAGCAGCAGCAACAACCAAGTACCTAAAAACTTGCTAAGGGACATGACGTTTTTTTCTTGCTTCTATAGAGAGCCTTCATTGATGGATCATTTCTTCATGTTCTCCCTCTTATATAGCCATAAGCAGCTTTTGGAATTTTCAATCTCCCACTACAAATGTGCCCCAGTGGCCAGGCTCCTGCTTATTGGTGGTCGTGCAAGATTCTGCAAAGCACTTAGGACGAACCATGTGAATCATGTTAGCAGTAAGTCCCATTGATTTCGGGTCAAGGGATATTACTTCTTTAGTATCTGTGGTATGTACCTAAAAAGTTATAAATATTATTTACAATATTATACTCCTTCCTCAAAATAATGTCAATCTAATAAATTATACATAAATTAAAAAATTATTAAAATTTATATAATTATAATAAAAAAGATTATTATATCCTTAAATAAAAATAAAATTTTATTATATAAATTGGGAATATATATATATATATATATATATTTAATGAGTTAAATATTTATTAAGTAATTGAAGGGAAGATAAATTAAAAATATAAATAATAAATGTATTTATGATTTGTAAAATTAATAAATATTTTAATATAAAAAAATAAAAAATTTTAAAATACGAAAGAAGTATATTATATGATAAAATAATATACTTTTATTAAAAAATTATTAATATGATGATTCCACACACCATTATATCTCTCTTATTCTTCTTTGATAGATGACTAAATAATTATATTTTCTTTAATTATCTTTCAGAAGTATTCTAAATTATTTATTTTGTTATAAAATTAGGGTAGTGTTAGAATAAAATCTACACACTACACACTAAAAAAATTCTAACTATTCTTTGCACAAAAATTTCTCTTCAAACTTCTCTCTTTCTTTCTCTCACAATTCTTTCTCTAATCTTTCTTTCTCTAATCTTTCTTTCTATAAGAGTTGAGAGATGTTTTTCTCAACTGTATGGAATATACCTCTAAGAAGAGCAAAGAAAAAGACAGTTTTTTTTTTTTTGCAACTATATATTACAAATTAGCTAGGACAATTGGCCTAAATAGTGCTCAAACTTTTTTTTTTCTTTTGGGTGGGGGGTAATATTTCTATCTTGTAAAAATAGTCTAAGGATAATAATAGATCCAAAAAAATCAAAGATGAAAATGATATTACAAAAATATTCGAGAAATATTGAGAGTAATTGCACATTGAACTATAATTCAATATTATTAAAACGAGGAGAACCAACACATGAGTAGATAATCAGGAACTGGAGGTGAGAGTAAGTTATATAAAAGACTATATGATGAGAGGATAATTTATAAGTTTTGAAAAAAAAAAAATTAAGAAGAGGAAAGGTAAGATTTTTTTAAAAAAATAAACAATTAATTTTTTAAAAAATCTTTTAAATTTTAAGGGTGTACGCCACCCCCAATTCCCTAATTCTGTCTTTGGATAAATGGAGGACCGAGGACTAAAACCAGCAGTTGCTTAAAGTTTTGAATACTCATCTTTTACATCTACTTTTTGCTTTCTTTATTTTCTCCTCTGGAAAAGGACATAGCCTTATTCTTGCTCCCTTTCTATTCTGATTTTCAGAGTCGTGCTATAATCTGCTTCCCACAAGCCTTTATTTATTGATGGATCATTTCTTGTTTTTTTTGTTAGTGAACTAGGGTACCTACGAGCGCAGATAGGCAACTCAACTGAATTGAACAAGCACCGCCTATACCCGACCAGGGCTCTAACAATTGCAATTATCAAATATCAACAATGCCGGTAAGGCCACACAGTCCAAACGTAATGTAACTAGACAGAATTCACACTTAATAAACAAATCAATAGTATACCTGATTGACTTGCTCGCGGTTCTACCAGAATGTACCTAGCGCTGGCACTCCTGCGGACAAGGCTGCGCCGCAACGTCTGTATCTTGCTGACCGAATCACCGAGTCTAATCTTGGTTTGCCTTCAAGAAGCTATTCGCCCCACTCCGGTGCGATGGGTACAGCGACTCTTCTTGCGGGATAAGACGGTCTCAGATCACTGTTGACGCACACCAGCTGTGATCACCTCGAAAATCCCCTCAGTTCGCCGGTCCCGATAAGGCAAAATTATGGATCGTGGAGAGAGAATCGAAGCGGCGAATTTTCTTGCAAGAAGCAAAAAAACATGAAAAGGGGTTCTCCCTAATGGCGGCTCTGTTCCCCCTTTTAATGTCGCCTTAGGAAAATTAAAACCCAATTCGGATTAGGAAGTCCTAATTCCTTTACCAGATTTTATGTTTCCTATTCCTTTTCAAGTTAGAGTTAATTAATTGGGCCAAATAAAAGTAGAAGATCGTGAAAACATGGCCCAAGCCCAACTTTAACAATATTTAATTATGGATTCCCACCATGAAAATGGCTTCTACCACAATCAAAACAATCTCTAACATGTCAAGAACAATTCCCATTAATTGTTTTAGGCTAACTAATCATGAGTTAAAAAATTATTAACTCCCAAAGTTGCCATTTTCAACAATCCCCCACAAATCCATAGTTAAAGACTATTCAGGATTTACATAATCTGCTTTCGATAATGGTACCTTCCGGTTTGAACCACTACCTAAGTTATCCAACTTATGCCCCCACAGGAACAGATGGACTTAAGCCTTGAATCTGAACCTTGAATGTGACGGCGTCCATTGGTAACAACAAACTATCGGCTATGGAGATAATCTTTAGGGTTGACACGTTATGGCCATGTGTCCTGATCCTGTCTCATGAGTGTATTCAGAGAAAACCCAATTCCCTTTAGTTGCGGCCACACAACAACACTCACATAGTTGGCGATCTCCAAGGATGGACTGCTAGCATCCTGTCTAAAAGACTTGATCCCATTCAGAGTCAAAACTCTTACTTATTGCAGTAAACGCACCACAGGCTTTCAGGGAAATGACCTAGATACAAAAGTATCAGAATTGGTGCTAGATTCACTCAAACGACTTATTTATACCACATTGAAGCGCCTTGCGGGATCTCCACTTGGTCGGTTGGGTTGCCACTGTAGGTGAATCATTTACGGGTTATCGGTCCCATTCCCAACCTGGATTTAAGGAACAATGATGTTTCAAGTCCCTTAATTAGGGAGTCTGCAATGTTATATTTGGATCCAACAAAGTCAACGAGACACCACCCTTTCGGACACTAACTCCCTTATAGACTTAAGTCTAACTTGGATGTGTCTCTTAGTCTTTTGATTATACTTGGTACTCTTTATCTTTGCAATTGTGGTTTGACTGTCACAATGCACGAGATATAGCGATAACGGACTTGCCGATCATTGGCAAAGAGGACAATAGTCCATACGGCCATTCGACTTCCGTTCCGATAGTATCCAAGGCACATAACTCGGCCTCAAAAGTTGACCGAGTTATCATAGTCTGTTTACAAGACTTCTAGGCGATTGCACCACCACCTAATGTAAACACATATCCGAGTGCATCCATTGCTACCGAGTTCTTGGCTATCCGACTTGCATCACTATACCCTTCAAGTACAGCAGGGAATTTCCCATAATGCAGCCCAAGGGACATCTGTTCCCTTCAAGTACCTTAGTACTCTATCCAAGGCCTCCCAATGAGTCCGATTTGGACAACTTGTATATCTTGCCGACTTAGATACGAGAAAATGAAATATCTGGTCTTGAGCCATTCGCAAGATATTGCAAGCTACCAATAATTTGAGAATATCTTAATTGAGACACGGGAACTCCACTTTCATTTTTGAACAAAGCTACAGAAGGGTCACTTGGAGTTTTAGTAATTCTACAATTTTGATACCCACATTTCTCAAGAACACTCTCAACATAGTGAGTTTGAGAAATGGTTATCCCCTCAGTTGAGCGAATCAACTTTAGGCCAAGAATCACATTTGCTACTCCCATATCCTTCATTTCAAACTTACTTTTCAAAAATGATTTAGTCTCATTAATTATCTCAATATTGGACCCAAATAGCAAAATGTCATCCACATACAGGCATAGAACAATACAAGTATTACCTTTAACCTTACAGTAAACACACTTGTCATTCTCATTTATGTTGAAGCCAAATGATAAAATTGTTTTATCAAATTTTTCATGCCATTGTTTGGGTGCTTGTTTTAGACCATATAGGGATTTAATAAGTTTACAAACTTTCCGTTCATTTTCTTTGGCCACAAATCCCTCAGGTTGATCCATATATATCTCTTCTTCAAGATCACCATGAAGAAAAGCTGTCTTCACATCCATTTGGTGGATGGTGAGACAATATATGGAAGCCAATGCAATTAGCACTCGGATTGTAGTCAAACGAGCAACGGGAGAGTATGTATCAAAATAGTCTATTCCCTCTTTCTGTCTAAACCCTTTGGCAACTAATCTGGCTTTATACTTATCTATGGTCCCATCTGGTTTAAGTTTCTTCTTAAATATCCATTTACATCAAATTGTACTGCACCCAGGAGGGAGATCTACCAATTCCCATGTCCCATTGGAGACAATGGAATCCATCTCACTCTTGACAGCTCCTTTCCAATGCCACCGCTACGAGGAAGCCATAGGCGCTTGAAAAGTCAAAGGTTCGTCCTCAACATTGTAAGTGACAAAGTCACTTCCAAAGTCCTTGACAGCCTTAGCTCTCTTACTCTTTCTAGGTTCTTCCAATTCCTCAATTTGAGTATTGGGACTATTTGGACTTGCCCCCACATCTTTCATCCTTTCCACATGATCAGGAATGGAATCAGACATTAAGGCTGAATCTAAAGTAGAAACATCTTGAGGCAAACCAGTTTTCATGGGAAACACATTCTCAAAGAATGTAGCATCACGGTATTGAATGATAGTGTTACAATCTATACCAGGTATTTCGGACTTAATTACCAAAAACCTCATGGCATAGCTTGTTTCCACATAACCAATAAAGATGGAATCAATAGTCTTTGGTCCTAGCTTCTTCCTTTTATGTTCAGGGATTAGAACTTTTGCAAGACAACCCCACACACGGAAGTATTTTAAGTTAGGTTTCCTCCCTTTCCAAATTTCAAATGGAGTTACCTCTTTATGTTTATGAGGGACTCTGTTCAGAATATGGCAAGCCGTATTCAAAGCCTCACCCCACATATACTTAGGCAATCCAGAATTTAAAAGTAAACTGTTGATCATATCTTTAAACGTTCTATTTTTCCGTTCAGCAATCCCATTAGACTGGGGAGAATAAGGGGTGTCTCCTCATGAATTATGCCATTGCTTTGGCAATATTCAACAAATGGATTAGACCCATACTCTCCACCTCTATCGGATCTTAACCTTTTAAGTTTCTTGCCGGTTTGAGTTTCGACTTCATTTTTAAATATGAGAAACTTTTCAAGTGCTTCATCTTTATGTTTAAGTAAATAAACATAGCAATATTTACTGCAATCGTCAATAAAAGTAATGAAATATTTCTTATGATCCCTAGTCAATAAGCCATTGAATTCACAAATGTACTGTGTGAACTAAATCAAGTATTTCGAATCCCTTTCAATTGAATGATAGGGTTTCCTGGTTGTTTTAGCTTCCACACACACTTGACATTTATTTTTCTTATCAATTGAATGTTTAGGGATCAAATCTAAATTCATCATTCTTTTAACAGAATCTAAATTTAAATGTCCAAGTCTACTATGCCAAACATCGAGTGGATTCAATAATGTGCACCATAGGATAAACAGAATTCTCAATAGAAGAAGCTTTATTCAAATCAGAAGTAAAAGGTTCAACTCTTAATTTAAATAAACCATCTGACAAATAACCTTTGCCAACAAAAGAATTGTAGTGCATAATCACTACTTTATTACATTTGAAAGTAAGTTCATAACCCTCTCTAACTAAACATGAACCACTAAGAATATTCCTACGAACTGTTGGAACATGTTGCACCCTATGAAGAGAAAGAATACGCCCTGAAGGAAACTTCAAGTCCACGCGTCCAATCCCCAACACATTGGCTGCAGTTGAGTTCCCCATCTTCATAGTTTTTCCTTTAATAGGCTGGTAAGATACAAAAAGTAATTTATCAGCACAAACGTGCATATTTGCTCCAGTATCAACCAGCCATTCAAGTGGCTCATAAATAGTAAAGACTTACGGGTTAACGAAACATACCTTTCATCATCATTGGAAGTAGTGATGCCAGTCTCAGCCTCAATGGTACAAACCTCAGTAAGGTGAGTACTCAAATCGGCCTCCACTTGACTAGTATCCTCTACCACCACATTGACTTGTGCTTCAGAATTTGATCCTTGTTTGACTTTGGGCTTTTTAGACGGACAGTCCTTAACCCAATGCCCAACCTGACCACAATTCCAGCAAGGTTTGTTTGCTTTCGATTTCTTCTTGGCCTTGCCTTTTGTCTTGTTTATGTTTTTAGAGTTTGATTTAACCCCCACATTCCTCTGATTATTGCTCTTCTTCCCAGTAGTCACAATATGGACATTAGACTCCATAGGTACAATATGACTATTCTTTTTATGTTGCTCCTCAATGGATATTGATTTCATCAGATCGTTTAGAGAAATCTTCTCCGTCTTGTGTTTGAGGGACATACCAAAGTCCTTCCAAGACTTAGGAAATTTCTCTATCACTGACATCACTTGAAACTTCTCAGGAAGTTCCATATCTGATTCATGAAGAGAATGAATAATCAATTGCAACTCTTGAGTCTGTTCAGTCACAGACTTACCCTCAACCATCTGAAACTTTAGGAATTTGGAGACATAATACCTTTCTAGACCTTGATCCTCGGTATTATATTTCCTATCCAATTCATCCCATAGCATCTTTGTTGTGTATGACTCGAAACGAGTAGACATCAAAGAGAGCATTTGTCAATGTCGACGATGTTGCTCCTCTGCCTACATTATTCCGTTCATCCCATGCGACAATCTCGGCTACTCTAGAATGCCTTTCGGTTGGTATAGGCATGTCTACCTGCACTCGCGATAATAAGCCCCTCATGGTCAACCAAATTTTCATGCATTGTTGCCAACGCTTGAAATTCGTCCTGGACCAAACTTATCCAAGCAAACCATTCAAGTCAACCAAAGGCTTATACGCAGCAGATGCAGTACCTGACGAATTGGCCATTGCACACACACAGATAATTACAGAATAGCTTCTTGAAGATTGTTAGTGAACTAGGGTACCTACGAGCACAGATAGGCAACTCAACTGAATTGAACAAGCACCGCCTATACCCGACCAGGGCTCTAACAATTGCAATTATCAAATATCAACAATGCGGCAAGGCCACACGATCCAAACGTAATGTAACTAGACAGAATTCACACTTAATAAACAAATCAATAGTATACCCGATTGACTTGCTCGCGGTTCTACCGAGAATGTACCTAGCGCCGGCACTCCTCCGGACAAGCTGCGCCGCAACGTACTGTACTGCTGACCGAATCACCAGTCTAATACTGGTTTGCCTTCAAGAAGCTATTCGCCCCACTCCGGTGCGATGGGTACAGCGACTCTTTTTGCAGGATAAGACGGTCTCAGATCACTGTTGACGCACACCAACTGTGATCACCTCGAAAATTCCCTCAGTTCGCCGGTCCCGATAAGGCAAAATTATGGATCGTGGAGAGAGAATCGAAGCGGCGAATTTTCTTGCAAGAAGCAAAAAAAACATGAAAAGGAGTTTTCCCTAATGGCGGCTCTGTTCCCCCTTTTAATGTCGCCTTAGGAAAATTAAAACCCAATTCGAATTAGGAAGTCCTAATTCTTTTACCAGATTTTATATTTCATATTCCTTTTCAAGTTAGAGTTAATTAATTGGGCCAAATAAAAGTAGAAGATCGTGAAAACATGGCCCAAGCCCAACTTTAACAATATTTAATTATGGATTCCCACCATGAAAATAGCTTCTACCACAATCAAAACAATCTCTAACATGTCAAGAACAATTCCCATTAATTGTTTTAGGCTAACTAATCATGAGTTAAAAAATTATTAACTCCCAAAGTTGTCATTTTCAACATTTTCCCCGTAGTAATATCGTCAATCATTTCCATGCACTTCATAATTTTCGAAGGCATCTTGAGAAAAGTACCTTTATTCTGGGCCCTTCACCCGCATGGTGCTTCAGAAAACCACAAATGGAATAATTGTCCTCGTATGAATCATGCCAGCAAAGATTATACCAAAGTGGGAAGTTTGGGCTAACATTACAATAGTCATTCAATATGACAAAGATGAAGACAATAATTTTGTGGCATCAGGGGATTCTCACCATGAAAATAGCTTTTACCATAATCAAAACAATCTCTAATATGTCAAGAACAATTCCCATTAATTGTTTTAGGCTAACTAATCATGAGTTAAAAAATTATTAACTCACAAAATTACCATTTTCAACATTTTCCCCGTAGTAATATCGTCAATCATGTCCATGCACTTCATAATTTTCGAAGGCATCTTGAGAAAAGTACCTTTATTCTGGGCCCTTCACCCGCATGGTGCTTCAGAAAACCACAAATGGAATAATTGTCCTCGTATGAATCATGCCAGCAAAGATTATACCAAAGTGGGAAGTTTGGGCTAACATTACAATAGTTATTCAATATGACAAAGATGAAGACAATAATTTTGTGGCATCAGGGGAACACCAATGGAAAGAGTTTCATCACTGGTCTAAAAGGACGTTTCTGAGTCCCTAGAAAAGCCATGGGCAACGAGGTTCGTGTTACTACACTAAGTCTTTTTTTATTATTAATTTTGGTCAAGGAGGTCAATTCTTGGTGGATGATTAATCACACATATTTCTTTTTAGTGTAAGTGGAATTTTTTTTAGACCTCGTCTTCCTTTTGAACTAAGAGCTTATTTGAATTGAGAAAAAGGAAATAATATGAGTAGAGTATGATAGAAAGAAAAGAGAAGAAGAGTAGAGAAGAGAGATAGAATTAGAAAGTTAGGTTTAAAAGAGCAAATTATATGACGGAATATGTTAGAGGATAATTTTATAATTTTTGAAAAATCTTTAAAGTAAAAAGTAAATCATTAATTATTTCTAATATTTTTTTAGGCGTCAAGAAAAAAGAAATGAAATATTAAATATAATATTTAGAAAACGGATGGCAAGAAAAATAAAAAAATATACGCTTTGGGTTTATATATTTTTTACTAATTTTTATAATACCATTAAATATTTTATTGATTAAGGATATTTTAAATTATTCAATAAAATTTACTAGATGTGACATCTTTTCATTTCATTTCTATCCATTTTTGGACATAAAGAATATTAAAATTTTTATATTAAATCTACTCTCTTTACTCTCTACTCATTCCTTTCATTTCCTTCTTAAAAAACTAATCGAAATACCTAAAAATCTAAACCCTTTATTTCCTCTGCCACTATTTTCTTCAATCTAAACAAGCTATTATCTTTGTGCATTAATTTTAAACTAGCAATGAATGCTTCTTTCATATAAATTTGAATATGTTATTTTGATTTGGCTTAAATAATTATAATAATATTTTATTATAAATAAGTTATTATCTTCTTTTTATTAATTTAAAATATTAATAGTACAATTAGTAAAATTAGTATTCATTAGAGATAAGAGACCAGTTATAAAAATTTAAAAAGAAAATATATTTATTTTAAAATTTTATTTTTATATTACAAAATAAGAATAACAAAAAAAAAAAAAAAAAGGGGACGGGGTGGGTGGCAGTGGAATAGGTTACCATTTTGCATGCTTCTCGTTTGCGCTTTCTCAGACAAGTTGATTTCTCCTGTCTACGATTTTGTGCAATCATTCAAATTTACGCAGGTCCCATGACGCAACATCTTTGACGTCACACCTCTCAAACAGATATGACTTTGATTTACTATAAATTTCCATCTTTTTGACTCTTCCATTCATCCATTATCTTCTTTTCCTTTTCTTAAACAATTTATTTCTTTTCATTTATTATTATTATTATTATTATTATTATTATTATTATTATTATTATTATTATTATTATTATTATTATTATTATTATTATTATTTCCTTTTCTTTTCCAATAGCAACAGAACAGAATAGGTGGAAGCGGAAGCACATAGAAGTAAAATTAAACGAGACAATATATGTCTTATGCCTTTTAGTTATGAACTTTTTAATGTGTGTGATGTGTTTACGGGTTTTTTGTAATATAAAATGAAATTTGTTATTTAGAATTATAACAAAATCTAAATTGTGGAAAAGAAAACCCCAATTTGTTACATTTTTGTAATATAAAAGGGTTGGGGATTGTTTTACAAAAAATTATAGTTTGGCATGAATTTCGTCGTTGCAAACCCAAGATTTCACACACCTCTTACTAATGTTTTTTTGGCCCAAGACTAGATTACTTGAGGACTAACTAATTACCTATTATAGCATGTAATTCCATGTAGGCAAGAACAAACAAAAACTTATCAAATGAGACATTAAATTTGAGCAGCCACCATAAGGACAACAAAATCTGGGGATCATCAAAATCCTCAATACTCACTGCATTTGTTTTTCATTTGTTAAGGAGACACTTTTAGTGATTTCTCTCCTGTATGATCACGAAAAAGAATAAAGAAATCATATGATCTAAACATAGAATATCTACAAGATAAACAATTCATAGTTTTAAATTAAAATTTTATTCTGTTTAAGAATCTTTTGCAAAGTGCTTACTTTTTAATTTTTTTAATTTTTAAAATAAAATTCCCAACTTTTGGGTGGTTAAATTTAAAAAAAAAAAAAAGCAGACGCTTCTAACAAATGTACACAGTATAGTACAATTTTCTGAGATATTTTAGATGGTGAAAAAGAAGAATTACGAATAGGGGTGGGGCACACGCATTCTGAGCATTTTCAATTTGCATATTCTAAAACAATTTTGAAAGAGCTGGCAAAGCTCCTGGCAATCAATTCACTACCGGAAAAATCTCATTTTGCGACGAATTTTTTGCGACGGCTTCAATACCGTCGCTAATAGCGACCATTTTGCGACGATTTTCAATCAACTCGCGAGTTGACCAACACCGTCGCAAAACCGTGGCAATTTGTGACGGTTTTGCGACGGCCAAAATATTCGTCGCAATTCGTAGCAAAATCGTCACTATTTGCGAGGGTTTTGAGACGGCTAAAGTGCCAACGCAAATTGCGAGGGTTTTGCGACAGCCAGTTATTTAAAAAAATATATTTTTTAAAAATTTTTTAATGTCCATCGCATAACCCTCGCAAATTGCGAGGGTTTTGCGACGAACAATTGTTTTTTAAAAAAATATTTTAAAAAAAATATTTTTAAAAAATTTAAATGTCCATCGCAAAACTCTCGTAATTTGCGAGGGTTTTGCGACGGCCCTCACAAATTGCAAGAGCTTTGCAACGACAAATTATTTTTAAAAAATATATTTTTTTAAAAAAATTTGAACGTCCATCGCAAAACCCTTGCAATTTGCGAGGGTTTTGCGACGGCCAATAAACCATCGCAAATTGCGAGAGTTTTGCGACGACTAATTATTTTTTAAAAAATTTAAATGTCCATCGCAAAGTCTTCGTAATTTGCAAGGGTTTTGCGACGGCCCTTAAGTCCTCGCAAATTGCGAGGGTTTTGCGACGACCAATTATTTTTTAAAAAAATATTTTAAAAAAATTTAAATGTCCATCGCAAAATCCTTGCAATTTGCGAGGGTTTTGCGACGGCCAATTATTTTTAAAATATATTATATGATAAAATAATATACTTTTATTAAAAAATTATTAATATGATGATTCCACACACCATTATATCTCTCTTATTCTTCTTTGATAGATGACTAAATAATTATATTTTCTTTAATTATCTTTCAGAAGTATTCTAAATTATTTATTTTGTTATAAAATTAGGGTAGTGTTAGAATAAAATCTACACACTACACACTAAAAAAATTCTAACTATTCTTTGCACAAAAATTTCTCTTCAAACTTCTCTCTTTCTTTCTCTCACAATTCTTTCTCTAATCTTTCTTTCACTAATCTTTCTTTCACAAAATGATGGTGTATTACAAGTTTAGAGAATAACTCTATTTATAGAGCTCTAATTAGTGGAATACATCATGGCATACATCATCTTCAACTAATCTCAATTAGTGGTGTCTCCACTAAATGGTGGACATCCATAAAAATCTTCTAATAATTCACATAAATCCATAATTAGTGGAGCCTCCACTAATTAATGGAGATTCCAATAATTCATAACACTCTCCCTTGGATGTCCATCCATTACATAAAGAATATGCCTCGTTAAAACCTTACTAGATAAAAACCCAGTGGGAAAAAATCTAGTGAAGGAAAAAGAGTACACTATTCTATATGTTTGTTTATTACTCCCCCTGATGAGATGATTCCTTTAAATCTTTAAATCGACGCATACCGATTTTATATCTCAGCTTCTCAAATGTTGCAATCGGTAAAGTCTTCGTGAAAATATCTGCGAGGTTGTCACATGACCGAATTTGTAGCACATCAATTTCACATTTCTTCTGGAGTTCATGAGTAAAGAAGAATTTTGGTGAAATATGTTTTGTCCGATCTCCTTTAATATATCCTCCTCGTAATTAAGCTATGCAAGCTGCATTGTCTTCATAAAGAGGAGTTGGAATATCTTTGATTGATAATAATCCACAACTTTCTCGGATATAATGAATCATGGATCTTAGCCATACACATTCTCGACTTGCTTCATGAATGGCTATAATTTCAGCATGATTTGAAGAAGTAGCTGCTATAGATTGTTTAGTAGAACGCCATGATATAGCAGTATTTCCACATGTAAATAGATAGCCCGTTTGAGAACGTGCTTTATGTGGATCAGATAAATAACCAGCATCTGCATAACCTATCAATGTTGGACTGGTTTTATTTGAATAAAATAATCCGAGATCAATTGTACCTTGGAGATATCGAAGGACTTGTTTAATTCCATTCCAATGTTGTCGTGTTGGTGAAGAACTAAATCTTGCTAATAAATTGACAGCAAAAGCAATATCAAGTCGTGTATTATTAGCAAGATACATCAATGCACCAATTGCACTGAGATATGGTACTTCAGGACCAAGGAGTTCTTCATCATTTTCTTGAGGTCGGAAAGGATCTTTATCCACATTTAATGATCGGACGATCATTGGAATACTCAATGGATGTGCTTTATCCATGTAAAATCTTTTTAGCACTTTTGTTGTATATGTTGATTGATGAATAAATGTTCCACTCTCCAGATGTTCAATTTGTAAACCAAGGCAAAATTTGGTTTTACCAAAATCCTTGATTTCGAATTCTCTTTTTAAATAATCAATTGTTTCTTGGAGCTCTTCAGGAGTTCCAATAAGATTAATATCATCAACATATATAGCTAATATCACAAATTTAGAACCAGATTTCTTAATAAAAACATATGGACATACCTGGTCATTTTTAAATCCCGCTTTCAATAAATATTCACTAAGACGTGTGAACCACATGCGCCCAGATTGTTTCAGGCCATATAATGATTTCTGCAACTTGATGGAGTAATTTTCACGAGGATAATGTTTATATGATTTAGGCATATGAAATCCTTCTGGGATTTTCATGTAAACATTATTTTCTAAATTTCCATACAAGTAATCAGTGACAACATCTAATAGGCGCATATCTATCTTTTCATTTACTGCCAAACTGATAAGATATCGGAGTGTAATAGCATCAACAACAGGAGAATAAGTTTCATCATAATCAATACCTGGTCTTTGTGAAAAACCTTGGGCTACTAATCGCGCTTTATATATAACGATTTCACTCTTTTCATTGCGCTTTCGCACAAATATCCATTTGTAGCCAACAGGTTTTACACCTTCTGGTGTTCGGACTGCAGGTCCGAAGACTTCACGTTTTGTCAGTGCATTTAACTCCGATTGAATCGCATCTTTCCATTGCAGCCAATCTTTTCTATGTCGACATTCAACAATCGATATTGGTTCGGGATCATCATTATCCTGTGTAACATCAAGAGATATATTGTATGCAAATATATTATCAATAACAGTTTCTATCCGATTCCAACTTCTACCGGAAGTGGTATAATTGATAGAAATTTCACTGTTACTTTCATCAACTTCTGGTTCTTTGTCATAGTTCTCTCTTGGTCTTTATCATTCTTTTCTTCAATATGATCTTCGGATCATTTAATCCTCTTTTCTTTCGAGGATTTTTATCTTTAGAACCAAGAGGTCGGCCACGCTTACGGCGTGTTTTTGACTCAGCAGCTATAGGTATAATATTTTGTTCTGCTGGAACTTCAATTCGAATAGAAGCATTTATAGCTAGAATATGCGATTTTGTAACTCTTCTGGAGTCAACAAAAGTGTCTGGCATTTGATTTGCAATGCTTTGCAAATGAATTATCTTTTGAACTTCAAGTTTACATGCGCTTGTGCGCGGATCAAGATAATTTAATGATGTTGTCCAAGCAAGATCCTTTTTATGCTGTTTTGGTTCTCCCCCTAATTTAGGGAATAATGATTCATCAAAATGACAATCAACAAATCTTGCTGTGAATACATCTCTGTCGGGGGTTCAACATACACGATAATAGAGGGAGAATCATATCCAACGTAGATCCCCTTTCTTCTTTGAGGACCCATCTTTGTACGTTGGTTTGGTGCAATTGGAACATATACAGCACACCCAAAAATTCTTAAATGAGCTATATTTGGCTCGAAACCAAAAGCCAATTGTAAGGGAGAAAATTTGTGATAACTTGTTGGCCTTAGGCATACAAGTGCTGCAGCATACAAAATAGCTGTCCCCAAACAGTTGTCGGGAGATTTGTTCTCATTAATAACGGTCTAGCAATTAATTGTAACCGTTTAATGAATGATTCATCTAGACCATTCTGAGTATGAACATGAGCTACTGGATGCTCAATAGTAATGCCAATTGACAGGCAATAAGCATCAAAAGCTTGGGAGGAATATTCTCCAGCATTATCTAGACGGATCATTTTGATCGGATAATCTGGAAATTGCGCTCTTAAGCGAATTATTTGGACAAGCAATCTCGCGAACGCCAGGTTGCGAGTTGATAATAAACTAACATGCGACCATCGGGTCGATGCATCAATTAAAATTATAAAGTATCTGAATTGCCCACATGGTGGATTAATTGGTCCACATATATCACCATGAATTCTTTCTAAAAATACTGGAGACTCAAACTCTACTTTTGTTGGAGATAGTTTAATAATCAATTTCCCTTGAGAACATGCAGCACATGAAAATTTATCAGATGTCAAAATCCTTTGACTTTTCAAAGGATGACCATGCGTATTTTCAATTATTCTTTGCATCATAATAGCTCCTGGATGACCCAAACGGTCATGCCAAATGATAAATGTAACGAGGATCGGTAAATTTCTGATTTCTTGAATGATGCATTTCAATTGCATGGATTTTTGTGCTATATAGGCCGGAAGAAAGAGATGGTAGCTTTTCTAATAAAGATTTCTTACTCGACATTATTTGAGTAATACAGAGATACTCAAAACTATTTTCTTCCATTGTTTCAATGTGATATCCATTTTGGTGAATATCTTTAAAGCTTAATAAATTTCTTCGAGATTTTGAAGAAAATAACGCTTTAGGAATAACAACATTTATTCCTCCGGGTAATACAATATTAGCTCTTCCAGAGCCTTCAATCAACTTTACACTACCACCTATAGTATTAACATTTGTTTCTCCCATCTGCAGGTAAGAGAAATATTTTTTATCTTTCAATATGGTGTGTGTTGTACCACTATCAATTAGGCATATATCTTCAATGCCATTTGTGTATCCGGTAAGCGGAATAATAGCCATCTGGGCATAACAAAACATTTATAAATGTAAATACTCAAACAATAAAAACCTTAAACGATAAGTACTATTACAATGCCAAAAATATAAAATATAAAAGAAACATATTAAAAGTAAACTTTTAATTATTTTGAACACTTCCATCACCAATCAAATGCTCAATTACAAAAGAGCAACTATAAGCATGTATCCTCAAGTTTATATAAACACTAGTGATATGAATAAAATATGTGATGCTTATTATTAATAGAAATATCTTTTTCCCTTACTATCTTTTCTGTTCCACTTGGTGGCGGTATTTCTCGTGATAAGGGAAATATCGAGTGTGTCCATGACCATAACCACGGCCACTTGCCACAACTACGAATATAACGATGGCTTCTGCTGGAGCCAACAACATTCACTTAGGAAGTCTTTGTTGAGCCAGTTCATCTGGCTTCATGATTTCTCAATAATAACTCATGTTAAAGCTGTCAATTTTGGATACCCTTTTTCTCGATATTGTTATTGTAGAACATGAAAAGTGGAGAATGTCTTCTCCAATATAACTTCATCAATAACTTTTTCTCCGTAAAATTTTTAACTAAGATGTAGTTTTATACATCACGGAGTTCACGGTTTTACAATCTTGCAACTTCAGGTGCAACCATTCATACCATGCAGTGAGTAGTACGACCATCTTCAGGTGGTCAAATCTTTCTTTTTATCCACATGACATATGGATCTCCCTTTTTTTTAGCATTTAGATGCATTTCTGTATGACATATAAATTTTTTTCAGAAATATCAAGGGCTACAAATTCGAGTTTAGCGAGATTAGCCATAGAGATCAATAAATGCGTACCTGTCTTCTGGTTTTGGTAACGGCAGAAACTCGTGCTTAGTCTTCTGGCTTTTGTACCGGTAGAGACTCGGGCTGATAACGTGTTATAAAATTAGGGTAGTGTTAGAATAAAATCTACACACTACACACTAAGAAAATTCTAACTATTCTTTGCACAAAAATTTCTCTTCAAACTTCTCTCTTTCTTTCTCTCACAATTCTTTCTCTAATCTTTCTTTCACTAATCTTTCTTTCACAAAATGATGGTGTATTACAAGCTTAGAGAATAGCTCTATTTATAGAGCTCTAATTAGTGGAATACATCATGGCATACATCATCTTCAACTAATCTCAATTAGTGGTGTCTCCACTAAATGGTGGACATCCATAAAAATCTTCTAATAATTCACATAAATTCATAATTAGTAGAGCCTCCACTAATTAATGGAGATTCCAATAATTCATAATATATTTATAGTAAATGGATTTTTTATAAAGAATTAGTAGTTGGTTTAGCTTTGTGAAGTGGTTGTAGGGCAGGCCCTAATAATGTCTACTCCTTTTTACTACTTTTTTTTTTCTCCATAATTTTCTTCTCTTTACGTAGAAATTGCCATAATCTTATCCGATTTAAAGCTGCTTTTCCGAGTGCCTTCCACTACCTCGGGAAACGACACAGAGAATAATTGGTATGCCTGATTGGTGTAAACTAAAATTTGCAAAATTGAATGGTGAATTCTCTTGTTAATGCATGCATTAATAGTGCATTATGACATCAATATGTGTAAACATTACAGTTTTCGACTTATAAATTATATTTTGTGGATGATAGAGTCATATTCATTTTTTGAACTGTTTTTAACGATGGAATTTTTCAGCAAGAAAATTATAGTGAATTTTTATTTTTATATACTTTCCTGTTGTATTTATTTGTCACATTTAAGAAAAGTACAAATTAATAAATTTTTAAAATTTATAGATTTTTAAAGGAAAATGATTAAATTAAGCTTTTTAATTCTCTAAAAAAAACTTGTAAAACAATTAATATTAAACTTTAGTTGGATGATATTGACAAGGGTAGAATTGAAAAAAAATAATAAATTTCTTTAAAAATTTTTAATGTGACATGTAATTTAAAAAAAAAAACTTCAAATTACAAATCTTAACTATAAACATTCAGGATCATGAACAACATGCATACTTTACACGGTTATTTTCAGCAAGAAAGGATTTCCGCAAGAGCAAGAACATGGTTCACAATAAAAGGTAAAAAAGTTTAATCAAGGAAAAGGATTTGTATTCGATTCTATCAAATCGAACCCCAAATAAAGAATCTCTCAATAAATGTTTATATCTATCGATACAACCACTAGAGTTGAGAGATGTTTTTCTCAACTGTATGGAATATACCTCTAAGAAGAGCAAAGAAAAAGACAGTTTTTTTTTTTTTTTGCAACTATATATTACAAATTAGCTAGGACAATTGGCCTAAATAGTGCTCAAACTTTTTTTTTTTGGGTGGGGGGGTACTATTTCTATCTTGTAAAAATAGTCTAAGGATAATAATAGATCCAAAAAAAATCAAAGATGAAAATGATATTACAAAAATATTCGAGAAATATTGAGAGTAATTGCACATTGAACTATAATTCAATATTATTAAAACGAGGAGAACCAACACATGAGTAGATAATCAGGAATTGGAGGTGAGAGTAAGTTATATAAAAGACTATATGATGAGAGGATAATTTATAAGTTTTGAAAAAAAAAATTAAGAAGAGGAAAGGTAAGATTTTTTAAAAAAATAAACAATTAATTTTTTAAAAAATCTTTTAAATTTTAAGGGTGTACGCCACCCCCAATTCCCTAATTCTGTCTTTGGATAAATGGAGGACCGAGGACTAAAACCAGCAGTTGCTTAAAGTTTTGAATACTCATCTTTTACATCTACTTTTTGCTTTCTTTATTTTCTCCTCTGGAAAAGGACATAGCCTTATTCTTGCTCCCTTTCTATTCTGATTTTCAGAGTCGTGCTATAATCTGCTTCCCACAAGCCTTTATTTATTGATGGATCATTTCTTGTTTTTTCCCCCGTAGTAATATCGTCAATCATTTCCATGCACTTCATAATTTTCAAAGGCATCTTGAGAAAAGTACCTTTATTCTGGGCCCTTTACCCCCATGGTGCTTCCTTTTTAACTCAGAAAACCACAAATGGAATAATTGTCCTCGTATGATTCATGCCAGCAAAGATTATACCAAAGTGGGAAGTTTGGGCTAACATTACAATAGTTATTCAATATGACAAAGATGAAGACAATAATTTTGTGGCATCAGGGGAACACCAATGGAAAGAGTTTCATCACTGGTCTAAAAGGACGTTTCTGAGTCCCTAGAAAAGCCATGGGCAACGAGGTTCGTGTTACTACACTAAGTCTTTTTTTATTATTAATTTTGGTCAAGGAGGTCAATTCTTGGTGGATGATTAATCACACATATTTCTTTTTAGTGTAAGTGGAATTTTTTTTAGACCTCGTCTTCCTTTTGAACTAAGAGCTTATTTGAATTGAGAAAAAGGAAATAATATGAGTAGAGTATGATAGAAAGAAAAGAGAAGAAGAGTAGAGAAGAGAGATAGAATCAGAAAGTTAGGTTTAAAAGAGCAAATTATATGACGGAATATGTTAGAGGATAATTTTATAATTTTTGAAAAATCTTTAAAGTAAAAAGTAAATTATTAATTATTTCTAATATTTTTTTAGGCGTAAAGAAAAAAGAAATGAAATATTAAATATAATATTTAGAGAATGGATGGCAAGAAAAATAAAAAAATATACGCTTTGGGTTTATATATTTTTTACTAATTTTTATAATACCATTAAATATTTTATTGATTAAGGATATTTTAAATTATTCAATAAAATTTACTAGATGTGACATCTTTTCATTTCATTTCTATCCATTTTTGGACATAAAGAATATTAAAATTTTTATATTAAATCTACTCTCTTAACTCTCTACTCATTCCTTTCATTTCCTTCTTAAAAAACTAATCGAAATACCTAAAAATCTAAACCCTTTATTTCCTCTGCCACTATTTTCTTCAATCTAAACAAGCTATTATCTTTGTGCATTAATTTTAAACTAGCAATGAATGCTTCTTTCATATAAATTTGAATATGTTATTTTGATTTGGCTTAAATAATTATAATAATATTTTATTATAAATAAGTTATTATCTTCTTTTTATTAATTTAAAATATTAATAGTACAATTAGTAAAATTAGTATTCATTAGAGATAAGAGACCAGTTATAAAAATTTAAAAAGAAAATATATTTATTTTAAAATTTTATTTTTATATTACAAAATAAGAATAAAAAAAAATAAAAAAAAGGGGCCGGGTGGTGGCAGTGGAATAGGTTACCATTTTGCATGCTTCTCGTTTTCGCTTTCTCAGACAAGTTGATTTCTCCTGTCTTCGATTTTGTGCAATCATTCAAATTTACGCAGGTCCCATGACGCAACATCTTTGACGTCACACCTCTCAAACAGATATGACTTTGATTTACTGTAAATTTCTATCTTTTTGACTCTTCCATTCATCCATTATCTTCTTTTCCTTTTCTTAAACAATTTATTTCTTTTCATTTATTATTATTATTATTATTTCTTTTTCTTTTCCAATAGCAACAGAACAGAATAGGTGGAAGCGGAAGCACATAGAAGTAAAATTAAACGAGACAATATATGTCTTATGCCTTTTAGTTATGAACTTTTTAGTGTGTGTGATGTGTTTACTGGGTTTTTTGTAATATAAAATGAAGTTTGTTATTTAGAATTATAACAAAATCTAAATTGTGGAAAAGAAATTCCCAATTTGTTACATTTTTGTAATATAAAAGGGTTGGGGATTGTTTTACAAAAAATTATAGTTTGGCATGAATTTCGTCGTTGCAAACCCAAGATTTCACACACCTCTTACTAATGTTTTTTTTATATAAATTTTTTATTAATAAAGACTCACAGTCGCTATTCAAAAATATGCACAGGACTCGTGTCTCATGAGAAATTATAACTCAACACATTAATATAGAAATTTCAACACCAACTATTTTGACCAACTCAATGGACGAGTGTAAGAGCTGATTATTACTATTATTATAGTTTGAGATAAGAGCAAGATCAATCAAAGTTCTCAATGATTAATAATGGATTTTGAGTTTAATTCGTATTTTTATTTCCTGATGTATTATAAAATGAATAATTAAGAAAAAAATGGCAGTTGCAAAGGAGAAATAAATAACTTGACTTCCTGCATCGCTTGCATTATTGCATTCATCAAAGCAAGAATTCAACCGACCTTCAACAACTACAGTGTAAATACCTTTCCAAGACACACTGAAGATGCCAACACAAGCAAAGGAATCCAAAGAAAATGTTTTACAAACTTCGATTTCTCATACAAATTGCATAGCTCTAATCCAACAGTCGGAAAAGACCATATAATAATACAATAAATACTTGTGAAGATCTGTTATGGTAACAACAAAAGCAAAGAAAACGTTTTACAAGAAAAAAAAAAAAAATAGAGCAACAAACAGGAACTCGATAAATACCGATGAAATCAAGTAAGGTTTTCGAAATTGATTGCCAAGTGAACAACATAACTTATACATAAGGATGTGCATCTGCATCACCTCCGTAAGCACTGGCTGGTCCTTCATCCTCAGTTTTCCAGTATGTGATGTGGTTGGAGATGGGAAAAAGGAAATGAGGTATTCCCTCAGTCAAAAAGTTAGATCATTAGGTGACAAGAATATAAAATATTGGCACAACCAATTCTTTTGTCTTGGGGAGGCAGGGACAAAATGGAAGAAATTCTGGCCCAAGACTAGATTACTTGAGGACTAACTAATTACCAATTATAGCATGTAATTCCATGTAGGCAAGAACAAACAAAAACTTATCAAATGAGACATTTAATTTGAGCAGCCACCATAAGGACAACAAAATCTGGGGATCATCAAAATCCTCAATACTCACTGCATTTGTTTTTCATTTGTTAAGGAGACACTTTTAGTGTTCTCTCCTGTATGATCACGAAAAAGAATAAAGAAATCATATGATCTAAACATAGAATATCTACACGATAAACAATTCATAGTTTTAAATTAAAATTTTATTCTGTTTAAGAATCTTTTGCAAAGTGCTTACTTTTTAATTTTTTTAATTTTTAAAATAAAATTCCCAACTTTTGGGTGGTTAAATTTAAAAAAAAAAAAAAAGCAGACGCTTCTAACAAATGTACACAGTATAGTACAATTTTCTGAGATATTTTAGATGGTGAAAAAGAAGAATTACGAATAGGGGTGGGGCACACGCATTCTGAGCATTTTCAATTTGCATATTCTAAAACAATTTTGAAAGAGATGGCAAAGCTCCTGGCAATCAATTCACTACAAGAAAAATCTCATTTTGCGACGAATTTTTTACGACGGCTTCAATACCGTCACTAATAGCAACTATTTTGCAACGATTTTCAATTAACTCGCGAGTTGACCAACACCGTCGCAAAACCGTGGCAATTTGTGACGGTTTTGCGACGGCCAAAATATTCGTCGCAATTCGTAGCAAAATCATCGCTATTTGCGAGGGTTTTGAGACGGCTAAAGTGCCCTCGCAAATTGCGAGGGTTTTACGACAACCAGTTATTTAAAAAAATATATTTTTAAAAAAATTTTTAATGTCCATTGCATAACCCTCGCAAATTGCGAGGGTTTTGGGACGAACAATTGTTTTTTAAAAAAATATTTTTAAAAAATTTAAATGTCCATCGCAAAACTCTCGTAATTTGCGAGGGTTTTGCGACGGCCCTCACAAATTGCAAGAGCTTTGCAACGACAAATTATTTTTAAAAAATATATATTTTTAAAAAAATTTGAACGTCCATCGCAAAACCCTTGCAATTTGCGAGGGTTTTGCGACGACCAATAAACCATCGCAAATTGCGAGAGTTTTGCGACGACTAATTATTTTTTAAAAAAATATTTTTAAAAAATTTAAATGTCCATCGCAAAGTCTTCGCAATTTGCGAGGGTTTTGCGACGGCCCTTAAGCCCTCGCAAATTGCGAGGGTTTTGCGACGGCCAATAAACCCTCGCAATTTGCGAGGGTTTTGCGACGACCAATTATTTTTTAAAAAAATATTTTAAAAAAATTTAAATGTTCATCGCAAAATCCTCGCAATTTGCGAGGTTTTGCGATGACCCTTAAGCCCTCGCAAATTGCGAGGGTTTTGCGACGGCCAATTATTTTTAAAAATATATTTTTTAAAAATTTTTTGAACGTCTATCGCAAAACCCTTGCAATTTGCGAGGGTTTTACGACGGCCAATAAACCCTCGCAAATTGCGAGGGTTTTGCAACGAAAAATTATTTTTTTAAATAAATATTTTTAAAAAATTTAAATGTCCATCGCAAAGTTCTCGCAATTTGCGAGGGTTTTGCGACGGCCATTTATTTTTTAAAAAAAATATTTTTACAAAAATTTTTGAATGTTCATCGCAAAAGCCTCGCAATTTGCGAGGGTTTTGCGACGGTTGATTATTTTTAATTAAAAAATATATAAATAAAAAAATTTGAAAAACTCAAAACCCTAATTCGTTTCGTCACTAATTGCGACGAATTTGCGAGGGTTTTGCGACAAAATAGGGTTTTAATCAATATTTTTTAAAATTTTAAAATTTTTCTTTATGTATTTGTGTGGTAGTGTATTTTGACAAATTTACTAAAATATTTTTAATAACATGTCTCAATTAGTGCATTTTATTATAATTTTGTATATGTAATTATGTTATGTTATACACATAATGTATTACATAAGTAAATATATATAGTTAATTATGTTATGTTATATACTTACTCTAATATATAAGTATATGTATACAATGTATATAAGTATCTATTTAGTTTAATATATATATTATAACATGTAGTTATGTATATACATATATCTAATTTTTTGATCTATCACTTTGATTAAGTAGTGTATAAAGTAAAATATATAAAGAAAAATAATTCAAATACTGTTATTATTGTTAATATCGCTAAAAAAATGGTGAAATTTATAATGTAGAGATCAGTTTGTAATGTTCTTCGTCCACTACATGTTAATATATATTATACTATATAGCTATGTATATACATATGTCTAATTTTTTTATCTATCTATTTGGTTAAGTGGTGTATAAAGTAAAATATATAAAGAAAAATAATTCAAATACTATTATTATTGTTGAGATCAGTAAAAAAAATAGTAATAATTATAATATAGAGATTAGTTTGTAATATATATAGTTAATTCTATTATATTGTATACTTACTCTAATATATAAGTATATGTATATGCTTATGTAGTATACAATATATATAAGTATCTCTCTGGTTAAATATATATATATATATATATATTATAACATGTATGTATGTATATATATATATATATATATATATGTCTAATTTTTTTATATATCACTTTGATTAAGTGATGTATAAAGTAAAATATATAAAGAAAAATAATTCAAATACTGTTATTATTGTTTAAGTCACTAAAAAATTGATGAATATATAAGTATATGGATATGCTTATATAGTATACAATATATATAAATATCTCTTTGATTTAATATATATATTATAACATGTATGTATATATAAAGAAAAATAATTTAAATGCTATTATTATTATTGAGATTACTAAAAAAAAAATAATAATTATAATATAGAGATTGATTTATAAATATTATTCGTATCAATTTATAAGAAATTAACGAAATTTAATTTTTTCGTCACAAATTGTGACGAAATAACTAAAATTTAAAAAAAAATTAAAATTTCTTAAAAGTTTTCACTCCCTCATTTTTATTTTTCCCTCATTCTTCCTCACACTCTTCTTCTTCTTCTACTACTACCCATTACCCCCGCAGCCCCTTCCCCCACTCCTGTAGCTCCCGCTGGTCCCCCCCCCCCCCGATCTCCCCCGTCCGACTTCCGCCGCCCCCATCCCCCGTCCCCTTCTCCCTCTCCCCCGCAACCCCCCACCCCCGTAGCCCCTCCCCCCCCCCGATCTCCCCCGTCCAACTCCCGCCGCCCTCCCCTTCCCCCACAACCCCCACCCCCGCAGCCCCCTCACGACCCCCCCGCGCGACCACCCCCTTCACCTATCTCCCCCGCAACCACCCCCTCCCCTTCCCTCCCATGTCGTCTCCTCGTAACCCCGCAGCCCCTTCGCCCGCCCCCCTATAGCTCCCGCCGAGCCCCAAGAAAAAGTTTTGTTGGAAGACTTTTGATTTTGTTCATCTGTTGTTCTTGGTGAGTACAAATATTGAATTTGCAGTATTTTTTTAGGTTTATATTCTAAAAACATTAAAGAGTGATTTTTAATAGAATTTGTAAAGAGTGATTTTTTACTTGCATAATGTGCAGTGGGAAATAACAATTTTGACAGTAATGATGATTATCCATTTTTGGACTGTCATGATTAAAGATCATAATTGGAAGTTAGAAGGGAAAAGAGAAGTAAGGAAGAGGAAAAATTGCTACATAATGATGCTAGTGATAGCTTCACAGTTGCGATTTGTTGTTCCATGCTGCCTTCACGTGTTACCCTCAAGTTGGGATACTCCATTATTTTTCATTTTTTTCCTTGTGGGTTTGGTTTGGGAGGTGGTGGGGTGGGGGTGGGGTTTGGTGTTGGTAGGGTTGTGGTTGCATGGCTTCCTATTACCTAAAAGTGGATGAATATCTAAATTGAAGGCTGTAATTCTTAAGTAGCTCAGTTTTAATGTGTACTTAGCATTTGGTGTGATTTGCAAGGCTAGTCTACTAATAGAGTTTTGGTTTTCATTGTCTATCCGATTGTCTTCGAAGCCATTAGATATTTCCTCATTTTGTGCAGCATAAACATAACATTTTTGCTTATCTCGTGGATACTGGCACCTTCTACGTGGTAGGATGTTTGCAAATTTGTAAGTATACTTAACTTTAAGCATTCTTCTATCTAAAATCTTCTGATGGTATGAACTAAAATCTTTATCATCATACTACAAATCTGAACTGTTGTCATTATTTTTTTCATTTTATCTAAATTTGTTTAATGGTTTTCCTTGAAGGAAGGCTTTGAATTGATGAGAAAAGGGAAAATCGTTGGACGTAAAAGGATTCAAAAAGTGAATCCTTTGAGTTGCAATTTTGTTTGGATGCATTATGGAGCCGAGATAATATGATTAGAATATAAACCTAAAAGATGTACTTCTCAATGACCTTCTCAAAGACTTTTGTTTTGGCTAATCACCTATTCACTAATGATAGCTTTGTGGTACATTTCTCATTCTTTTCTTTTCTTTTACTCATTGTATAACATGAATACAAGTGAAACAAATTCTGCATGCTTGAACATGTGGTTGCTGCTTGTTGATGCTGGAGCCACTAAATTTGTTCTGTTTTGTTGTATTTTTTGCATTTACGTTATCATCTTTTTTCTCTTTTTTTAACTTATAAGAATGGATCCCCATGAGTGATGGGTTATCATTCCTCGTGAGTGATGGGTGATCATTCCCCATGGGTAATGGGTGATTACCCTTTTATTGTTGTGACAGTTAATGTTTTTTTTTTTCAAATGTTGTTGATTTTGTGGTGGCTTTGTGCCTAGAAACGTCCAGTATACAGGGGAAACTATGCCGATTTTTTTTTTTTTTGGCATCTTGATACTCCAAATAAGTTGATTACCCTCTGCCATCGCCATGTCCATCCCTCCAAGTTAACTGTGTTTGCTGTTCTTCTTACCATACTGAGTTTTGGTTCTAGACTGGCTCATATGCAGTTTATGTTGAGTATAGGTTGGTAAGGGTTGTTGAATATTGTTCTGGCTCTCTTCTTTTCTTCTAAACTATTACTTGAGATTTTGTCAGAGGCTTGTTGGCATCCATATGAGTTTTGTTTCTCACAAGGTGATATTTTGTATAATTTCTCAAAGGATATATTTCTCCCTTGTATATGGATGGATAAAGGAAAAAAGAAGCTATTAGTTTTCTTCTTATTAGCTAACTTATTGTTCAATGCAGTGCAAGACAAAGATCATTTTTATATGTATTTATGGCTTTTTGTTGAGTTGAATTATTTGAAGATGCATAGTTTTGGCAGTTGTTGGTGTAATTGGAATTGTTTGATGCTTCATGGTTAGTTTGTTTTTCCTATAGGCTGGAAACAAGGATTTTAAAGTACAATATATCTTCTAAGTATGCTTAAGGACAAAGATAATGAGCATTTTCTCTCTTTCTTTGCCTCCTCCTTCTTCATCTTTTGTGTTACTATTTTAGGCTAATTTTTGGTGGCTGAAATTTACACATGAGCACGCAAAAATACTGATAAGAATGACTATAACTACAAATATATCTTTTGGTAGAGTTTAAAGGAGAATGCACAAAGTACTAAGAGTGGTTCTACTATTAATTTCATCCAAAACCATGCAAAAGCTTTATCAGTCTTATATTAGGCACTTGAAAGTTTGTTTTCATCTTTTTCGTGCATACCTTCATTCATTTGCAAAATACTATATCAGAATCTTCAAAATAGAAAACTTACCCTTGGGAAGAACCTTAGTTAGGGGTTCTGATACACTAAGGTTAATCAATAAAGACCTAAAAGCAAACTCCAAGTCAGCTTCTACCACATTTGAACTATATGAATTGTTCAGATTAACCTTAAAGACAAATATCTCAAAGACTGTTGAAAATTTATATTGTTCAGATTGACTTCTACTACTACTCTTTGATTAATTAGACTGCGAAAAATTTATGTCAGTGCAATTTGCATGCATTAGATAACTTCATTTTGTCTATTTCAAATAAATACGTGAGACCAGTTTAACTTGTATATAACTTGTCCATTCTCCTGTTCTCAGATATTGGTTTGATGGTGATTGTATGCTGAGTTCATTCCTCACAATCCTAACAGAGGTTAGGCTTTATCCTTTTTTCTTATGTGTACTTTTGACATGAGTGGCATCACCTAACATATGTAGGTTTTGAACTGGAGGTTTATGTTTTAAAATAAAATGGTTTCCTTAGTTAATTAAGTAAATGATTTTAACCCCTGTTTTAGAGTAAAAGTAGAATTTTGTGTTGAATGTTGGAAAATGAATTTACTCATAGAAATGGTTGTAATTGCTGCAATTTTTCTTATGTGACCCCCTCACAATTTATATAGTTAATGGTGAGAGATTCCTTAAATCTATTACATCATTACTATCTCATGTCAAATTTTAAATTTTTTTTATTACAGAATTTCAATCCTTATTATTATTTGTTTTACATTTCAAAATCTTTTAATATTTTTTATTTTAAATTTCATCACATGCAAGATGTACGTGATTTCATGAGGCAACAGCAGTCTACATTTGGTGGTTGGATGGCAGCTATGTCGGACAAGATGGGTATTCCTGCACCATCTATGCCATCCATAGAGGAGATATAAGCGCACATAGCGGCTGCTAATGCTGATGATGAAGATCCAAATGCTGACGATAGATTTGATCCAGCTGATGAGCACCCGGGCCTACGTAAGGGCTCTCATTCCCCTCCTCCACCCCCTTCTGCAGCTGCTCCTTCATTAGTTACATAGACTTTGTTATATTTATTTTTATACTCTTTATATACTATTATTTATTTTTGTGAATTATTTTACTTTTTAGATACTTATTATGTATTTATATTATATTACATTTTAGTATTTTGATTATATTTATTCGAGCTTATTTTTAATTTTTTATAATATTTTTTTGGATTATGAACATAGTTTTGGCATTTATTTATATAGTGTTTTAGGACTGATTTATAAGGAATTAATAATTTAAAATAAATAAAATAATAGAAAAATAAAAAATAATCGAAAAATCCTCGCAATTTGCGACGATTTAGCGAGGGTTAGAAAATTTCATTGCAAATTTCGACGCTGTAATTGGGTAAAAAATTATTTTCTTTGAGAGGGTCCAAAAAGACCCTCGCAAAACCGTCGCAATTTGCGAGGGTCTACTTGGGCCCTCGCAAAAACCCTCGCAATTTGTGAGGGTTTTGCGAGGGCCATGACATGGGGTTAATTCTCCCCTCGCAAAACCGTCGCAATTTGCGAGGGTTTTGCGAGGGCCAAAGTCGACCCTCGCAAAACCGTCGCAAATTGGGGGTTAATTCTCCCCATGAATTGGGGAGAATTAACCCCAATTCATGGCCCTCGCAAAACCTTCGCAATTTGTGAGGGTTTTGCGAGAGGAATAATAACCGCATAGTCTTGACCCTTGCAAAACCGTTGCAATTCATGGCCCTCGCAAAACCGTCGCAATTTGCGATGATTTTGCAAGGGCAACGACTTAGGGGCCCTCGCAAAATCCTCGCAAGTTGCGAGAATTGCGAGGGCCATGTCCCTCGCAAATAGCGATGGTTTTGCGAGGGCCTTTGCCCTTGCAATTAGCGACGCTCTGTAAAGACCCTCGCAAAACCATCGCAATTTGCGAGGATTTTGCTACGGTTCAATGTTTTTCGTCGTAAAACGGTCGCAAATTTGCTTCTTTTGGCAAAGTTTGACTAAAAATATTCGTCGCAAAACCCTTGCAAAACCGTCGCAAATTGCGACGGTCAAAAACCGTCACAAAACTCGATTTTTCCTGTAGTGATTCATGGGCAAATTCAAATACAAAAGGCATTACTTATAAATTATATGTTCCGGATCATAAACTCAGATTCATTTTTCGAACTGTTTTTAAGGATGGAAATTTTCAGCAGCAAAATTATAGTGAACTAATTTTTATTTTATATATTCTTCTGTTGTATTTACTTGTCACGTTTGAAAAAAATATAAATTAAAATAAAATTTTAAAATTTATGATTTTTTAAAAAATGATTAAATTAAGCTTTTTAATTCTCTAAAATAACATGTAAAACAATTAACATTAAGTTTTAGTTGGATGATATATACTGTTGTCTTCATACATTCTGTCCAAAATTGTGCTTGAATATCCTTTGCATGCAGCATACTTCTGCAAGTCACTTCATTTTAGCTCCACTTCATTTGATTGTTTGTAGACCAAGTTATTAAGACTCTTACCTGCAAAATAATAGAAAGCTCAGACAGCTAAAATGAAGTCCCTTTTCATTCTACTGCCTAATTTTGTAGCCATGTGTACTTTTCTCACATTCTCATTTTTGTGCTTATGCTAGGCCCTTGTTTTTCAAACGAGAGAGGAGATTTGGGCGAGTTAGTGGATCCAAAGGTTGGGTTCAAATTTTGAGAAGGAAGAAGTAGTAAGAATGACAAAAAGTGGCTCTTTTATGCACTATTCTATCTTCAGCATTGAGGCCTACCATGTCTGCTGTGGTTGGAAGGCCTGAAGGTCATATAAGCCTTTAGGAGTATATATATCTTTGATCCAAGCATCTAAAGTGATGGACTAGGTTTTCTAGGTCTGTGAGAAAAATATGACGAGTTGCAATTCAACTCAAATGATCCTGAGCTAAATGCTAGTTCATTTGATACAAAAGAAATTAGCACCTTGATAGTTGATTCCCAATGATATAGTATAAATATTATAGGTGCACCGCTTCTAAGCCATAGATTTTCAGTTCTTATATCCTTTCCAAGATCTGATATTTCCTTCTCTCCCTATTGAAGAGATAACAGTGGTATTTTTGCCAACTGCCACTACAAAAAAAAAAAAAAAAAAGTTTTCTTGACAAAAAAATTTCCTAACTAAAGCCCAAAATTTCCTAGCTAAAGTCCTTCCATGACAAAACTAACTTCCTCGCCACTTTCTCACTGAAACGCCTTCGCCAAAGCCTCTTGGCAACAATTTTTTTCATTTTGTCGCCAAAGAGAGCCTTTTTGATTTCTTAGCTAAAGCTAAGATTTTTTCCTAGGAAAAATTTCCTAACTAAAGGTAAAAAAATTTTGACACCACAGGTTTAGTTTTGTTGCTGATGATGATTTTTAGTGGCAAAAAAGTTTTGTTGCTAAAATTTTGTTGCTACAAATATAATATTATTTAAAAAATTAAATATGATGGTGAGAAAATATATTACCTTTTGTAACAAAAAAAATTTCTTGCAGAATCGAACCCTAGTCCGCTGAGAGTGTTATGCACGCACTCAACCACTAGGTCAAATTTCATATTTGGTCATATCTTTTTTTTTATTTAAACTATTCTGTAAAATTCTATTTTAATTTTTTTTAAAAATTAATATTATAACAAAATATAATAATCATATTAAGTTTACTATGAAAACAAATTATTCATAATATAAGTTTTTTGTATATTTATATAATATTAAAAGTCTATATTCAGTTAATTATTTTATCATTTTTAATAAATTATGTCATCGATTTTATTAAATAATTATACATACATACATACATACATACATATATATATATATATATCAATTAGAAAAAAAAACTCATACATTATATTTTTTACAAATATTTTCAACAAAAATATATGTATATATACACACACACACATATGTACATACACATATATATATACATCCCATATATATACAAAAATATATACACACATATGTACAACACATACATAATATATTAATAATTATATATGTATATACTATATATATATAATAAAATATAAATAATATATAAATTTAGTACTATCAATACATACTATTCAATAATATGCGATAATTTTGATATCTATGTACAACTGGATAAATTTAAATATAATAGATTTATTTGTTACCTATTTTATATATATATATATGCATATATACTTATATATACCCACATATATATTAGGGAATAATTGAAAAAAATTTTGGAGGTCATATTATAAAATTTTAAAAATTTAATGACCAATATAAAATTTTTTATGATCATATAATAAATATCTAAAAATTTAGGGACTAAATTGTAAAATTTTGACGGGTCATTTTATAAATATTAAAAATCAAGGACCAATTTAAAATTTTTAAGGATTATTTTGAAAAAATAAAAAATTAAGGTACCAATATATATTAAAATATTCATATATTCATATATATATATATATATATATATATATATATATTCATATTCATAAATTCATAAATATGTATACACACTTATTCATGAATTCATATATACATATAATATATATATATATATATATTCATAAATTCATAAATATGTATACACACTTATTCATAAATTCATATATATATATATATATATATATATTATATGTATATATGAATTTATGAATAAGTATGTGTATACATATATACATATATATATATATATATATATATTATGTATGTATATATACATGCATACATATTCATATATATATATATATATATATATATTCATACAAATATATAAACATACAAATATACATATTTATTTATATTTTTATTTGTTTATATATATATATATATATATATATATATATATAGATACATATATATGAATATGTTTATATATGAATATATGAATATCTGAATATGTTTATATATATGAATATCTTCATATATAAACATATTCATATATATGTATCTATATGTATAGATACACATATATATATATACACACACAAATATAAGAATATCAAATTAACGATCCGACCATTAGATTTAATAAAATTATTAAAAAAATGTTGAAAACTGGTGTATATAATACATATAATCGGATATGTTTTGCCACAGAATCTAGTATAATTTCTGTAAAAATGCTGAAAACCTAACACATTTAGAAATATAGGCATATCAAATTAACGATCCAATTGTTAGATTTGATAAAATCACTAAAAAAATATTGTGACCAAATTTAAAGGTTATCGGATGTGTTTTACCACAGAATATAACATAATATCAATAAAAATGCTCGAAACCTAATATATTTAGAAAGATGAGTATATAAAATTAACGATCTAACGATTAGATTTGATAAAATCACTACAAAAAATATTATGACCAAATTTAAAGGTAATCGAATATGTTTTGCCACAGAATCTAGTTTAATCTCTATAAAAATGCTAAAAACCTAATACATGTAAGAAGATAGACATATCAAATTAACGATCCAACTGTTATATTTGATAAAATCACTAAATAAAGTATTGTCATTAAATTTAAAGGTAATAGGATATATTTTACATCAGAATCTAGTATAATCTCAATAAAAATGCTTGAAACCTAACACATTTAGAAAGATTGACATCTCAAATTAATAGATTTGATAAAATTATTAAAAAATATATTATGACAAAATTTAAAGGTAACCAGATATGTTTTAGCCATAGAATCTAGCTTAATCTCTGTAACAATGTTGAAAACTTAATAGATTTAAAAAGATAGACATATCAAATTAACGATTCAACTATTAGATTTGATAAAATCACTAAACAAAGTATTGTGACTAAATTTAAAGGTAATCGGATATGTTTCATAAAATTACTAAAAAAATATATTACGATAAAATTTAAAGGTAATCAGATATATTTTGCAATAAAATCTAACTTAATTCCTGTAAAAATGCTAAAAACCTAACAGATTTAGAAAGGTAGTCATATCAAATTAATGATCCTACTGTTAGATTTGATTAAATCACTAAAAAAAGTATTTTGAAAAAAAATTAAAGGTAATTGGATATGTTTTGCCACAGAATCTAGCTTAATCTCTGTAAAAATACTGAATACCTAACGCATTTAGAAAGATAGGCATATCAAATTAATGATCCAACTATTAGATTTGATAAAATTACTAAAAAATGTATTGTGACCAAATTTAAAGGTAATTGGATATGTTTTTCCACAAAAATCTAGTATAATATCTATAAAAATACTCAAAACCTAACTTATTTAGAAAGATATGCATATCAAATTAATGATCCAACCGTTAGATTTGATAAAATCACTAAGAAAAGTATTATGACCAAATTTAAAGATAATCAGATATATTTTACCACTCAATCTAGCATAATCTCATTAAAAATGTTTGAAACCTAACACATTAAAAAAGATAAGTGTATCAAATTAACAATCCAACCATTAGATTTGATAAAACTATTAGGAATGTAATTATGACCAAATTTAAAGGTAATCGGATATGTTTTGCCATAGAATCTAGTTTAATCTTTGTAAAAATACCGAAGAAAGATAGGCATATCAATTAACAATCCAACTGTTCGATTTGATAAAATCACTAGAAAAAGTATTGTGATCAAATTTATAAGTAATTGGATATATTTTCTATAGAATCTAACATAATCTCTATAAAAATATTGAAAACCTAAAACATTTAGAAATATAGGCATATCGAATTAATGATCCAACTATTAGATTTGATAAAGTCAATAAAAAAAGGTATTGTAACCAAATTTAAAGGTAATTGGATGTGTTTTACTACATAATCTAGCACAATCTCAATAAAAATACTCGTAACCTAACATATTTGGAAAGATAGGCATATCAAATTAACGATCTAATCGTTATATTTGTTAAAATTACTAAACAAAAATTATGACCAAATTTGAAGGTAATCAGATATATTTTGCTACATAATCTTGCATAATCATTATATAAATACCCAAAACCTAACGAATTTACAAAGATAAGAATATCAAATTAATGATCCAACCATTATATTTATAGAATTTGCTAAAAATATATTATGACCAAATTTGAAGGTAATCGAACATGTTTTGCTATATAATCTGGCTTAATTTCTATAAATCAACCCAAAATCTAATGCATCTATAAATATTTAAAAATTTAGAGAATAATTTGTAATTTTTTTGGATTATATTTTAAATATTAATGACCAATTTATAATTTTTTGGTTATCATTTTATAATTTTACAAAATTTAAGATGTAATTTTGTAAAATTTTGGGTCATGTTTTATATATTTAAAAATTTAGTGTCCAATTCATAAAATTTTTAGGGTAATATTATAAATATTTTAAAATTTAGAGACCAATTTATAAATTTTTGAGGTCATTTTATAATCATACAAAATTTAATGACCAATTTATAATAATTTTAGGACTATGTTGTAAATATTTAAAAATTTAAGAACAAGTATTAACTAAGAAATACAAATTTTGTTGTTAAAAGTATAGTTAATAATAATAAAAGTTAATATTTTTAGTTAAGAAATAAATTTTCGTCTCTGATGATGCATTATTAGAGAGAAAAATTTAGTTAGGAAATGAATTTTCATCGCTGATGATACATCATTAGCAAGGGAACTTAAATTTTTCTCGCTAATACACTTATTTTCCTAGTTCAAGCCATCAATTTTAGTTAGGAAACAAAAATTTTGTTACCGAAGGCCTTAATTAGTAGCGACAAAAAGTTTTTGTCATTGAAGGAAAATTTTCCTCGCTAAATGGTACTTTTAGCCACAAAACTTTACTTAGGAAAAAAATTTTATCGCCAATACGTCATTTTCTTGTAATGTGCTAGTTCATCTGATACAAAAAAAAAAAAAAGTAGCACCTTGATAGTTGATTCGCAATGATATATATAACATAAATATTATAGGTGCACCGTTTCCAAGCCATAGATTTTCAGCTCTTATATCCTTTCCAAGATTTGATATTTCCTTCTCCCCCTATTGAAGAGATAAACGTGGTATTTTTCATGATTAGAATAAGCTAAACAAGTGCTATTGATTAAAATACTTTGAGAAGTTCAGTGCATTGCTAAGATTTCACCATGAATGAACTACAATAACGATTCAGTTGCGATCACCTACTAATTAATGTGTTTAACATGAGGGTAAGAACCTTTGAAATAACTAAATTTCTAGCACAAACCTTTTTTGTTTTCCCAAAATGTTAATCTTATGTAGAGGGGGAAAAAGAGCAGCAGTAATATAGACATTTACCAAACAAGAAGCATATTGGGATAGTTTTTACATTATTCACATATTGAAATAGTAAATACAGATTCTCATACAAATATTTGCACACGAGACCCAAGCACAAGCTGATAGATAGTTATAGATTTTACATATCAAAACTCTCAGCAGAATAATAAGCATTTAGATGCTTGACTCATCAATTTCTTTGCTAGTGGAAAGAGATAGGGTTGATTCTGAAGCTACCTCAATCGATGTGCTAGCAGAATGAGAGGACTGGGAGAAAGTAAACGTGGACTTTCCCAGACTCAAATCATCAACAGCAACAGGGACCAAAATATTTTCGATCTTTTTCTTTCCTTCAAGGATTTTTACAACATCAGACATAGTAGGCCTTTGATCAGGGTCATGGTTTATACATTGCATTGCAAGATATATTATTTTTTTGGCTACTTTGTCATCATACTGAGATCCCAAGCTTGAATCAAGGAGACCTGTGGGATTTCTGTGCCGCAGACATTCATATGCCTGTACTAACCAATTTTCACAAGTTACAGACACAAAATATTTTGTATATGATACGATGTTGCATATGAGGGGAGATTATGAATTGTCTTACCTTCTCCAGCAGGTATACTGTCTGGCCCCTTGCACTGGGAGTAGAGCTCTGTTGGCCACTGATGATTTCAAGTGTCAAAATTCCAAAGCTGTAGACGTCAACTTTAGGTGAATACTTGGCTTTCATACACTCTGGTGCTATGTATCCCCTGCAAATATTCTTGTAATATGAGAGATGATTATTCTGTTTAATTTCAGCAAGAAACACAAATTGGAGAAGGCTAGTTCTAATCAGAGGTAAATATAGTAGAAGCTAGATCTTATTACTGTGTTCCTTTGATTTGTGTGTTGGTGGGAGTAGTTTCCCCTTCATCAGGCCGAGCATTCTTAATTCGCCTTTCATGAGTTCGGGCAAAACCAAAATCAGATATCTTGGCGTTGAAATCCTTGTCAAGGAGTACATTTGATGGTTTAATATCTCCATGTATAAGTTTCAGGTTGCAGTCCTCGTGAAGATAAGCAAGACCTTTTGCCACATCAAGGCAAATTTTAACTCTTCTTTTCCAATCTAATTTCGCTTTCACATCATCTGGACCTGAAAATAAGCTGTGAAGGTTACGTGTTGCAAATCGAAAAACTTAGTTCTAAAAGAGCGAGGAATCTTCCTTACCGAATAATGCATCTGCGAGGGACCTATTTTCCATGTACTCATAGACAAGAAGGAGTTGGTGTTCTTCGATACAACATCCCTTTAGCTTAACAAGATTTGGATGATTCAGTGGATAAATGGTGCCCATTTCAGTGATAAACTCACTAACTCCTTGTCTTGATTTTTCTGAATGTTGTTTAACTGCTATTTCATCTCCATTAGGTAGCTTACCCTGAAACCATATAGGGGAAAGGCAATCTAAAACTTAAAACAAGCACGTCACTAATGCCAATATAACAGAGTAAAACAAGGGTAAGCATGCCAACCTTGTAGACAGCTCCAAAACCTCCTCGACCAATCTTGTTAGTAGGAGCAAAACCATTAGTAGCATCCTTTATTTGCTTGAACTTGAAGACGCCTCCAGGATATAGCTCTAGTCCTTTTCATTCAGTCTCAATAAATTAGCAATCCAAGTTTAATTCGGTCCTAGTAAAACAAAGAAAGGTTTTTAGCTAATAGACAGTTCTCGAATTCTACCTACCTTTTTGTCCTTTGCCAAGCCAGCCCAACTTCCAACACAGACCTAATATCATCAAGGCAAACAGCAGCACAGATCCCACCACAACTACAGAAATAATGGCAGGACCAAGTTTTCCGTGCTTCTTAGGAACTGTTTCAAGAAAAAACTTCTAAACATGAGTTTTAACATTACAGCTAGCAACTGATAGTGTACAAATATGACCAAGACAAATGTACCAGGATATACAGATATAGCTGATATCAAAGGACCATAGTTTGCCTTCGGGGTATAAATTGAGCCCTTGCCAGACCAATATAAGTGGATCTGCAGCCTGGAATTATTTATAGATATATTGAATTCCTTAGTTATACTCTTACGTACACCTCCAGCTTCTTGTTCTATATTGAAATCTTGGAGTACTTGTTGGCCCTGCAGTAACCCACCCTTCTTCATCTCCAATTCATCATATGATAGCCCTTTATATTTACATGAATATTTACGTTACAATACCTGAATTTCCACATTGAAAACTCGCCTCTTTTTGAGACCAGAATCTTTGAATTTGGCCGTGTCCCATCCTATTTCAGCAAAATGAAGTCTAACTATATAATCATCATCTTTTAGACAAAATCCATAATATTTCAAGGATATTGGGGATACACGTGCTGTGATGTATAAAGGAGCATCTTCCACAGAAATATTGCATGTTTCCTTTGCCAAATATTCCTTGCGTGATGAATCAAAGAATTTTCCCATACTACTATAAGCCCAAGCACCATTGCTGCTTTGGAAGAAAGTTGACGTCCCATTTGGATTCGAATCAGCTTCATAGACGATTCCACTAATTGATGTTTCATTCCCACCACAGTTAATGTACAGATGATCATCTGTAAAGGATATAACACCTTGCAATGAGCACTATTTCAAGAAAATGAGAAGCTTATATGAACATGGAAAAGGCAAGTAAAGAAATGCCCCCGCTCCATTCTCCCTT
The DNA here is from genome assembly GCA_026120185.1 of Voacanga thouarsii. Lineage (NCBI taxonomy): Eukaryota > Viridiplantae > Streptophyta > Magnoliopsida > Gentianales > Apocynaceae > Voacanga > Voacanga thouarsii. Next base: position 118,498 of record JANUWF010001364.1, on the reverse strand, counting down.
GTACACATGATATTCAACATGTTTGCAGATCTATAATGAAAGGAGCATATGTATGGCCATCATCAGATACCGGAGAAAGCATAGACAGAAATAGTGAAAAGCAGTACACTCACGTTTATTGGCACAATAGTAATCAATTTCTTGGCCCTTATATCTGGGAAAGAGAAATTAGGAAGAGAGCACCAGCAGTTAATACAAAAGACAAACATACCAAGAAAATAAGGAATCCCAAACTTACATATCCCTTGTATCTGAGCAGCACTCAAACAAATTCCTGCAGAAGTATATAAAACATAAGCAAACAAATATAAATGATTCCTGTGTTTATGTGCCACACTGGTATATATGCATATATAAGTGGGAAAACAAATTTTAGTAAACTATAATTATTCTTACTTGTTTGGAGATTTGGTGCCTGATTTTGTCGTATTGGAGAAATGATTTTCGGAAACATCCCTGCAAAATGTTGTACCGTCAAACTGGAAATCAAAACCTTAAGTAATAATGTTTCAACCTTAGGAGAATGAGGACAGTATTTTAAGATTGATAGGAATGTCCGAACTGCATTGTTCATTTCACATTTGTTATGACTTTCACCACTTGGAAAAGCACAAAAACCTATGATAGGAAAGAACTTTAAATGGTGTTCCAAATTAAGTTTAAGTAAGAGAACAATTTAGTTGTAAAGATAAATACTTACAGTGATATATTCGGATTAATTAGCATCCATTCAGGGAATGGTCCGGTGAGCTTGTTTCCTCTAAGAAATCTGAAAAGCATTCTTCAAGTTTTTACATGGACAAAATAGTACCACTATAACATCATATGTAGCGCAAATACATCCAGACCATAGTGCTCAGGCTGAATTATGATGGGAGAAAACTTGTTTCATATTGTGATATGCCTTAGAATGCTGATAAAGTTCGATGTCTCACGACCACGGAAACAAGTAGGGTGTCAAAATTTGTTATCTTTACTACAATGTTTAATAGAATGGTCGCTTACATATACATAGGGTTTGGCTTTTTTTTAGCATTTTCAGGAATGTCTCCTGACAAGCTGTTGAAACTCAAGTCCCTGTAGGCAAAAGGCAAACGTTAAGACTGGTATTTTGTTATGAAAGGTATTCTATCCAAAGTAGTAAGAGTTAGAAAAAACAAGTAGAGAGCTAGCATTACAATATTGCAGATAGAAATACGCAAAAAGGCAAAAGGTGTTGGTTGCTTTGAACTATTAAAAATTTTAGTTTTTGACTTCTAACTATTAAACTAATTAAATTTGTCCTTAAACTATATATATGAATGCAAGAAAATATGTCATTCCATCCATTTTAACTAGAAAAGGCTAACGAAATTAGAGTTTTACGGATATTTTAGTCATTTTTCCTTCTTTGTTTTCACCCAAAACAATGACAAATCAACTCTCATGGGCAACACCAAGGAAAGGCTGCCTCTTATATATAGTCCCCACTGACAATCACCCCTTCTTCTCCTCCTTGTAACCACCACTCTAGAAGTTTTATATCCACGAAACTAGTACCACCCCCTTCCAGATCTATGTTCTCTTATATCATTTTAGGGGATCAAAATCATATGGTTATAACTTAGAAGACAAAGAGCAAATGTTAAGACTAGAATTTTTCTACCTAAAGTCGTCTTAAAGAGTTAGAAAAAAGTAGAGAGAAAATATATATTCTACCTAAAGCATGGACACAGACTTAACTACAAACACATAAAATATTTTCTAGAAACACATTATATATAACTTGAAACTGAATAGTTAGTATCTTACAGATATGTAAGAAGCGGCAACTGCCAGATATAATCAGGAATTTTACCACTCAGTGAACATTTCCTCAATGTCCTGAGACAAATTTGATAACTCTTATTATAAGAACAGACAATGTAGAGAACCATGAGCATGAATTATAGATGCACATTTTCATTAGCATGTGAAAACTTACAAGCTCCGCAGATATATAGCATTTGACATATTTGGAAAGAAAGAACCACCCGGACTTTCGGCCAAGCCACTTATGGCACTGTATAAGTTCATCATAAGACAAACAAATTACTGATGGAGCAAACTAAAAGGATGAATATTGCTTCAAATGATAAGAATAGATGTATTTAGGATCCAATTATTACAGCTCAGTTAGGCGTGATAATGCGGAAATATTTGTTGGCAAAGGTCCTTCAAAGTTGTTTCCAATCAGAAACCTACAAAACAAAAGCTTCAAATGAAGGTTTCATTAATTGCAAGAATAGCAGTAAACAAATAGAATTGTTATTGAATTATTTAGACTCGATTTACTTTCTAAAATTTCAAGCTCAAATTCAAATTCATGTTACTTGATTACCTTTTTAGTCAAATTTGAACGTATAGATGTTTTGGACTCAAGAGTACTGAAGCCAACTTGATTACACACACACATATATGTGTGTGTGCGTGCGCGTGCGCGTGTAGAGAAACAACCTTTTTGTAAAAGATGTAAGGGGAAGGTTGCGTACATTATGTGGTTCCTCCCCTACCTTGGCCTTATGCACTTGGATAATATTAAATTTATATATACTAATGATATATATATATATATATATATAAACATATATAAATATAAACATATATATACATGTATATATATATATATGTGTACATGTATATGTGTGTCTACATATATAAACTTATTTGTATATTTGTATATATGTGTACATATATATGTTTATATATATATCACTAGGGCATATCACTAGTATATATATAAACACACACACATATATATATGTGTGTGTGTGTGTAATTCATTTAGAAACATGAAAATTTATAAGCATTTTCATAAATCAAGAAAATGACGATGGATCCTTTTATTTTGCAAAAAGAATCAAATAGTACTATACATTTGCCTTCAAGTTTAAAGTGCTAGCAAACTGCTAGCTCTAGCACGAATCTAAGGGTTGAATCTGAAGATCTCAAGATTGTATACGAAAGCTCAAATAGAAACCATTCTTGCCAAGGTTTGGACCCATCTCAATTCATTACCAACTATATCTGAAAATAAAGCCAGTTTTAGCTAGTTTAATTAGACTTACAAAACACTTAGTCTTCGCCAATTGGCTATGAAATCTGGGACAGCTCCAGTGAAGCTATTCCCCTGAATATTGCTGTAGAAGAGAAGTCATTTTAAAGGTGGAATCAATTTCGCTTTTTCGTGGAAAAAAAAAATGGAGTATAGATTGCAACAACATCAACATAAATATACAACAATCTTTCACTTACAAATAAAACATCCATTCCAAGTTCCTTAACTCTGAAGGTAATGCACCAGAGAAATTATTATTCATTAGATACCTGACAACACACAACAATTTAAATAACATCAATCGAATATTTTAACAATATTGAGTGTTAGAGTTATAATAAGGAGATGCAATGATATTATGTTGCCACAAGAACATTATAATGAGAAACTTCTTAAGAAGTTTGATAGTTATAATGTGGCATCTGTGAGCACTTCTTATGACATTAACTATCAATTAAAGAAAAACCGTAGTCATCCTGTGGCACAATTAAACTATACTCAAATTATTGGGAGTTTAATTAATGCAGTTAATAAATTTTACGAGATCAGGAATTGCATATGCTATCTATAGATTGAATACATATATTCATAATCCAAATCATGAGCATTGGTCTACTTCAGTAAGACTAATGAAGTATTTGAGAGGAATCATAAACTATGATATCATATATGGAGGTTATTCCACTGTACTAGAAGGCTATAATGATGCAAATTAGAAGGCTATAATGATGCAAATTAGATCTCAAACACGAATGAGCTGAGATTTACTAGTGGCTTCATATTCATTTTCAATGGGAGGTGTAATTGCGTGGAAGTCATCCTTATAAACAATTTTTGCAAGATCTTTTATAGAGTCAGAGTTTGTAACTCTAGAATTAGCTATAATTGAGGTTAATTGGTTAAGGAATTTCTTATCTGATATTCTTTTTAGTGTGAAACCTATGCCCTCAATATCTATGCATTGTGATTCTCAAGTAGCAATACAAACTGCTAATAATAACTCATACAATAGAAAAATCGATACACGAGGTTGAGAAATGATGTCATAAAACAACTACTAAGAGATAGAATAATTTTCATTCATTTCGTAAGCTTAAAAGTGAATTTGGTTGATCCTCTGACCAAACCTTTGAGAATAAAGTTAATTTTGGAAACATCTACAGGAATGAGACTAAAGTCAATTAAGTAGTCAATTGTTTGTAAAAACCCAACATATGTAATTAGAGATCCCATGAAATAGGCTCATATGGCTAACAACAAGTCAAAGTTGACTTTGAAGACACTAATGTTAAGTCCCTCCTATGGTGTGTGAATAGTTCTTATAACTGCAATCTGCCAAGTGAAGTTGGGCTAAACTCTTAATGGATTCATGTCCCTTATAGGTGGTTTAGGTAAGTAGTGTACACTTAATGAATTCAACTATGTGAGTGTAGAATTGTACCATTCCTATGAAATGATTATTGGCTAAATCTCTGAAGCATTCATAAATAACTAGGCATGCACATGTTGCAAAATGGCAATGGATGACAAAATTGTGGGGGTAAAGATTGAATAATAAAATCTCTAACTTACAATAAGAAGTTATTGGTTCATAGAAACTCTAAGCTTCACTGATAGCTCTGTAGGTTATATTTTATTAATTTATTTTTGGTTTATAGTCCAAAAGATACCAAACTTAAAACTTTTAATCGTAAATATAATCCAATATTTTCTTATTCTCTCTCCCTCTCTCTCTTTTTTAATCAAATCCTATTGAAATATATAGGGGGATTGTTGGAATATTTCAAAAGGAATAGCAGCAGAGTTTGACCAAATCTTCAGCTGTCCACGTTCTGCTACTGCAACTTCTTTGACTGAGTACTACTCCATGATAGCAGCTCTTATTCTTATCTGCAACTACCTTAATTATTCTCTGATTTTTCTTCTTAGACGTTGCATGGGTTCTCTCTATAAATAAAGAGTTTCTTCCATGCAAATGTGCATTGTGTAAAATAAACCTTACTTATTCTTCTTCTGTTCTGGTATCCTCTCGATAGTTGGGTTATTTTTATTTGTTTATTTTGTTATTCATGTATTCTATTGAGTTGGAAGAGCTTGTTTTATCATAGTGAACCTGTCGAAATAGTCCTTTAAGACAATGTTACTATAACTCAAGCCTTTATATACACTTTTTCCATTATCCTTAAATTTTTTCAATATATGCTACAATGAGCATCAAGATACTCATCTAATCTACTATGGTTCTCTTGAAGAGGTGGATGAAAATATAGTAAGTCTGAAGGCATTGGAGTTGATGACTTAAATGTTGAAGGGGATAACTTCAGAGTAATTCAATGGGTTAATGACAGCCCTGAACACCTGAAGTCGTCAGGCAATCTTTGGCGTCAATTTCTCTCTTGTTTACTGACTTTAATTTTGTGGTTTAACTTGTGTATAAATTTAAGTACAATATAGTAAAATACATGTTCACTATATGCAAATATATAAATACATTATTATATTATATGAAAGTATAATGTAGTATATAAATATATATTCCCACCCATTGATATATAATTGCATTGTATTTTCTATTATAAGAATTGTTTTATTGTTTGTGATGCTTATTACCCAAAAAAATAGTTATATTTTTAAAAAGTTCTTCATGCGGGTCAAACTAAACCACATCTCACAGATTTCCGGCCAAACTTGGTTGTATATATCTCTGAACCTTAACGAAGCCGTGCTAAGGCCTAAATTTTTCCTCTTTTTTTTTTTTTTTAATTTTTAAAGCTTGGTTTGGGCTTATCAAACCTGACTCACAAGGCTTGATTAGTAACTCTGGGCAGAAGCACAAGTGCAATGCCTAAGTTGCATAAAAAATAGTTACATATATAGACCTGATAATCATAGACTCTATGTGTTAAAAATAAGTTAAAAAAACTTGTACTTTCTCAAAATATAAAACATGCAATATGTATCGTACATAGGAAATGGGTCTAAGTATTTTTTTCAATTTGTATGCATACTCACATCTCTTCAAGATTACTGAGGTTTCCCAGATGTGGTGGAAGTGGCCCCGTAAGTAGATTATTATACAAATACCTACAATAAATATATAAGAAGGATGAAAAACCAAGAAACAATCAATTAAAAAACACAAATTGAATTAAGAACCAAGAGACAATCCATACAAAAACAAAAGGCATAAATATAAAATTGCTCTTAAGGTCATACAATTCGGTAACGCTTGAAATGTTCCCAAGTTCAATTGGAATATTTCCTGATAATAGATTGTTGCTTATAGACCTGCGTTTAAAAAAAAAAAAAGTGGAAATAAAAATATAAAATATTGGAGTCTGAATCTGCAAGGAAGCACAAAAGTTGTACTGGTAATCTAATTTTACAAGTATGTCAGCTCAGAAAGATCTCCAATTTTATCTGGTATTCTGCCTGTTAAAATCCAATTTGACAAATCACTGAAATCCAAAAAAAAAAAAAAAAAAAATTGTTACAAGTTAAACCATTCAGAGAGTCACGTCAATTATCTTGAGTTGTATATTATGTTATGAGGATAGCAAAAATTAAGCTATACTGACCTTTTGCCAACTTCAAGATGAAAGAATTGAAAACAATCTAGTAAGTAAAGAAAGAACGTACATTGCAATCACACTGCAATTTATGGAATTGCAGTTGCATCTAATGGCACCGCGAAACTGTAGAGATTCACAATCTGTGGATGAGTAACTCAGGTTGACAGTGGGCGTCGATATCCTTGAAAGTCCAAGAAGCTTATTCACAACCTTCACTGAAAAAATTATTTTGATGAAAAGATAGTCGTATGTAAATAAATTTTATTTATAAAAATTTCTAATTTTATTATTAATCTTAATAAATCACACGATGTTGATTTTTGAGTCAATAAATATTTTTATAAAATTTAAATTATACGTATATATTTTTAAAAAAAAATCCCAATCTAATGGCACCCTAGTGGCCTCACCATCTTGTTGTAGGAGTAAATGAACTATTATTTACTCTTCTTTTAACAACTATAAATAAATATGATCATCTTAACCGGTTAATTAAATAATAATTTTTTGAAACCAAAGGAGTGAGTGACATTGAGAAAACCTATTATTTTATCCCAAGCTATGAAAGGAGGATGTGAAAGATACAATATCCTTCTTCCTTAAGGACAATTATATAAATAAAAAAATATCATTTTTGTCGCTTTTATTTTTATTTGAACTAATTTAACAATCTATATATTTCATTATCGTATCATACTTTTATTCTTGCAAGTTAATTAAGATAAATTACTTCTCTAGGTCTCAAAAATTCCATCGCATTAATTAACGGAAGATAGTTATAGGGATGTATTTATAATTTGTTAAAATTTAGGGATGTCATTGTAATTTATACAAACTTGAAGGGGCAAAATGTAATTAACTCTTGATGTTATTCCCAAAAAATACCAAATAGGTGCATCTACCTGAATAGTACTATATTTTGTAGATTCTGTAACCACTAATTTAACAAAAATTATAAATTCTATGAAGAAATGATACATTTTATTAAAATTATTTTTATTATCTAGCGAGCGTGAAATTTAACTTTTCTTATAAGTTATTATAAATTTAGAAAATTAATATTTTGATACAAATCTCTTTGACACCTTACCATTTTTCTTCATTTACCATTTATCTTTTTATGGAAATTTGTCGCATACTACTCTTTCTCTCTCCACCAAATTGACACTAGTATGAGATTTTATTACAATGTAAAAATTGTAATATAATAAAATATAGAGATATGTAGATCATATAATATTTTATGTCAAATCTAAATATATAAAAATAATACATAGTAAAATATTTATTTTAAAAAAATATATTAATTCTTTTAAAATAATCTAAAATAATAATTAGATTTTAGTCGGACGGAAAGCTGGACAAGTAGGGCCAGAAGAATTTTTGGGGCCATTGCCAAGATTAGGGGGTAAGTCCTTTGTCTTTTTGAGGTGCAGTTATATATGTACCTCCTGTATATTTTTTTGCCATCCAAAGATAGTTGATGGCAACTGTGGGAGATTCAGTTTTAGCAAAAGAAGGTACTCCAACTCACATCAGCAAGATATAGAACTCATCCTTCATTCACTGTCGTGTGCATAAACTTTCTTGCATGCATAAAGTTTTTCATCATCTTAAGACATCATAATTTAAATAACATAATACTAAGAATTCAAAGTCCTTGACTACCTTCTTCTTGGGGAAGAACTGGCATTGCAGGTACTTGCCCGGGACTCGGAGAAGGAGAAGGAGAAGGACTTGGAGGAAGAGATATCAATGGTTGCTCCATGGTTGTTCGAGAGCCGAGTGCCAGAAGCAGCAGCAGCAGCAACAACCAAGTACCGAAAAACTTGCTGAGGGACATGACGTTTTTTTCTTGCTTCTATAAAGAGCCTTCATTGATGGACCATTTCTTCATGTTCTCCCTCTTATATAGCCATAAGCAGCTTTTGGAATTTTCAATCTTCCAGTATAAATGTGCACAAGTGGCCAGGCTCATGCTTATTGGTGGTCGTAAAAGATTCTGCAAAGCACTTAAGAAGCCACGAAACCATGTGAACCATGTTAGCAGGAAGTCCCATTGATTTCGGGTCACCGATGGAATTTACTATTTTTTTCCCTCTATAATTTTCTTCTCTTTACATAGAAATTGCCATAATCTTATCCGATTTAAAGCTGCTTTTCCGAGTGCCTTCCACTACCTCGGGAAACGACACAGAGAATAATTGGTATGCCTGATTGATGTAAACTAAGATTTGCAAAATTAAATGGTGAAATTCTCTTGTTAATGCATGCATAATAGTGCATTATGACATCAATATGTGTAAACATTACAATTTTCGACTTATAAATTATATGTTGCGGATGATAGAGTCATATTCATTTTTTGAACTGTTTTTAAGGATGGAATTTGTCAGCAAGAAAATTATAGTGAATCTTTATTTTCATATACTTTTCTGTTGTATTTGTCACATTTGAAAAAAAAAATACAAATTAATATTTTTTTAAAAAAAATTATAGATTTTTAAAGGAAAATGATTAAATTAAGCTTTTTAATTCTCTAAAATAACATAACAATTAATATTAAGTTTTAGTTGGATGATATTGACAAGGGTAGAATTGAAAAAAATAATAAATTTCTTTGAAAATTTTAATATGACATGTAATTTGAAAAAAAAAACTTCAAATTACAAATCTTAACTATAAACATTCAGGATCATGAACAACATGCATAATTTACGCGGTTTATTTTTAGCAACAAAGGATTTCCGCAAGAGCAAGAACATGGTTCACAAGAAAAGGTAAAAAAGTTTAACCAAGGAAAAGGATTTGTATTCGATTCTATCAAATCAAACCCCAAATGAAGAATTTCTCAATAAATGTCTATATATATATATATATATATATATATATATATATATATATGTATATATATATATTAACCTCTATGGAATATACCTCTAAGAAGTGCAAAGAAAAAGATTTTTTTTTTTTTTTGCAACTATATATTACAAATTAGCTAGGACAATTGGCCTAAATAGTGCTCAAACTTTTTTTTGGAGGGGGGGGGTACTATGTCCTGTAAAAATAGTCTAAGGATAATAATAGATCCAAAAAAATCAAAGATGAAAAATAATATTACAAAAATATTCGAGAAATATTGAGAATAATTACTCATTGAACTATAATTCAATATTATTAAAACGAAGAGAACCAACACATTGTTGAAAATGGCAACTTTGGGAGTTAATAATTTTTAACTCATGATTAGTTAGCCTAAAACAATTAATGGGAATTGTTCTTGACATGTTAGAGATTGTTTTGATTGTGGTAGAAGCCATTTTCATGGTGGGAATCCATAATTAAATGTTGTTAAAGTTGGGCTTGGGCCATATTTTCACGATCCTCTATTTTTATTTGGCCCAATTAATTAACTCTAACTTGAAAAGGAATAGGAAATATAAAATCTGGTAAAGGAATTAGGACTTCCTAATCCGAATTGGGTTTTAATTTTCCTAAGGCGACATTAAAAGGGGGAACAGAGCCGCCATTAGGGTGAACCTCTTTTCGTGTTTTTTTGCTTCTTGCAAGAAAATTCGCCGCTTCGGTTCTCTCTCCGCGATCCATAATTTTTGCCTTATCGGGACCGGCGAACTGAGGGGATTTTCGAGGTGATCACAGTTGGTGTGCGTCAACAGTGATCTGAGACCGTCTTATCCTGCAAGAAGAGTCGTTGTACCCATCGCACTGGAGTGAGGCGAATAGCTTCTTAAAGGCAAACCAGTATTAGACTGGTGATTCGGTCAGCAGTACAGTACGTTGCGGCGCAACTTGTCCAGAGGAGTGCCAGCGCTAGGTACGTTCTGGTAGAACCGCGAGCAAGTCAATCAAGTATACTATTGATTTGTTTATTAAGTGTGAATTCTGTCTAGTTACATTATGTTTGGACTGTGTGGCCTTGCCGGCATAGTTGATATTTGATAATTGCAATTGTTAGAGCCCTGGTCGGGTATAGGCGGTGCTTGTTCAATTCAGTTGAGTTGTCTGTCTGTGCTCGTAAGTACCCTGGTTAACTAATAGTCTTCAAGAAGCTATTCTGCAATTATCTGTGTGTGTGCAATAGCCAATTCGTCAGGTACTGCATCTACTGCGTATAAGCCTTTGGTTGACTTGAATGGTTTGCCGAACAAGTTTGATCCAGGGCAGAATTTCAAGCGTTGGCAACAACGCATGAAAATTTGGTTGACCATGAGGGGCTTATTATCAGCGGTGCAGGTAGACAGGCCTATACCAACTGAAAGGCATTCTAGAGTAGCTGAGATTGCTGCGTGGGATGAATGGAATAATGTAGGCAGAGGGGCAATACTGTCAGCATTGACAAATGCTCTCTTTGATGTCTACTGTTCTGAGTCATACACAGCAAAGAATGCTATGGGATGAACTGGATAGGAAATATAATGCTGAGGATCAAGGTCTGGAAAGGTATTATGTCTCCAAATTCCCGAAGTTTCGTATGGTTGAGGGTAAGTCTCGTGATCGAACAGTACTCAAGAGTTGCAATTGATTATTCATTCTCTTCATGAATCGGATATGGAACTTCCCGAGAAGTTTCAAGTGATGTCGTTGATAGAGAAATTTCCTAAGTCTTGGGAGGACTTTGGTATGTCCCTCAAACACAAGACGGAGAAGATTTCTCTAAACGATCTCGATGAAATCAATATCCATTGAGGAGCAACATAGAAAGAATAGTCATATTGTACCTATGGAGTCTAATGTCCATATTGTGACTACTGGGAAGAAGAGCAATAATCAGAGGAATGTGGGGGTTAACTCAAACTCTAAAAACATAAATAAGACAAAAGGCAAGGCCAAGAAGAAATCGAAAGCAAACAAACCTTGCCGGAATTGTGGTCGAGTTGGACATTGGGTTAAGGACTCGTCCGTCTAAAAAGCCCAAAGTCAAACAAGGATCAAATTCTCAAGCACAAGTCAATGTAGTGGTAGAGGATACTAGTCAAGCGGAGGCTGATTTGAGTACTCACCTTACCGAGGTTTGTACCATTGAGGCTGAGACTGGCATCACTACTTCCAATGATGATGAAAGGTATGTTTCTGTTAACCCAGAAGTCTTTACTATTTATGAGCCACTTGAATGGCTGGTTGATACTGGAGCAAATGTGCACGTTTGTGCTGATAAATTACTTTTTGTATCTTACCAGCTCTATTAAAGGAAAAACTCGTGAAGATGGGGAACTCAACTGCAGCCAATGTGTTGGGGATTGGACGCATGGACTTGAAGTTTCCTTCAGGGCGTATTCTTTCTCTTCATAGGGTGCAACATGTTCCAACAGTTCGTAGGAATATTCTTAGTGGTTCATGTTTAGTTAGAGAGGGTTATGAACTTACTTTCAAATGTAATAAAGTAGTGATTATGCACTACAATTCTTTTGTTGGCAAAGGTTATTTGTCAGATGGTTTATTTAAATTAAGAGTTGAACATTTTACTTCGATTTGAATAAAGCTTCTTCTATTGAGAATTCTCGTTTATCCTATGGTGCACATTATTGAATCCACTGATGTTTGGCATAGTAGACTTGGACATTTAAATTTAGATTCTGTTAAAAGAATGATGAATTTAGACTTGATCCCTAAACATTCAATTGATAAGAAAAATAAATGTCAAGTGTGTGTGGAAGCTAAAACAACCAGGAAACCCTATCATTCAATTGAAAGGGATTCGTAAATACTTGATTTAGTTCACACAGTACATTTGTGAATTCAATGGCTTATTGACTAGGGATCATAAGAAATATTTCATTACTTTTATTGACGATTGCAAGTAAATATTGCTATGTTTATTTACTTAAACATAAAGATGAAGCACTTGAAAAGTTTCTCATATTTAAAAATGAAGCCGAAACTCAAACCGGCAAGAAACTTAAAAGGTTAAGATCTCGATAGAGGTGGAGAGTATGGGTCTAATCCATTTGTTGAATATTGCCAAAGCAATGGCATAATTCATGAGGAGACACCCCTTATTCTCCCCAGTCTAATGGGATTGCCGAACGGAAAAATAGAACGTTTAAAGATATGATCAACAGCTTACTTTTAAATTCTGGATTGCCTAAGTATATGTGGGGTGAGGCTTTGAATACGGCTTGCCATATTCTCGAACGTAGTCCCTCATAAACATAAAGAGGTAACTCCATTTGAAATCTGGAAAGGTAGGAAACCTAACTTAAAATACTTCCGTGTGTGGGGTTGTCTTGCAAAAGTTCTAATCCCCGAACATAAAAGGAAGAAGTTAGGACCAAAGACTCGTTGATTCCATCTTTATTGGTTATGTGGAAACAAGCTATGCCATGAGGTTTTTGGTAATTAAGTCCGAAATACCTGGTATAGATTGTAACACTATCATTCAATACCGTGATGCTACATTCTTTGAGAATGTGTTTCCCATGAAAACCGGTTTGCCTCAAGATGTTTCTACTTTAGATTCAAACCTTAACGTCCGATTCCATTCCCGATCATGTGGAAAGGATGAAAGATGTGGGGGCAAGTCCAAATAGTCCCAATACTCAAATTGAGGAATTGGAAGAACCTAGAAGGAGTAAGAGAGCTAAGGTCTGTCAAGGACTTTGGAAGTGACTTTGTCACTTACAATGTTGAGGACGAACCTTTGACTTTTCAAGCAGCCTATGGCTTCCTCGTAGCTGTGGCATTGGAAAGGAGCCGTCAAGAGTGAGATGGATTCCATTGTCTCCAATGGGACATGGGAATTGGTAGATCTCCCTCCCGGGTGCAAGTACAATTGGATGTAAATGGATATTTAAGAAGAAACTTAAACCAGATGGGACCATAGATAAGTATAAAGCCGATTAGTTGCCAAAGGGTTTAGACAGAAAGAGGGAATAGACTATTTTGATACATACTCTCCTGTTGCTCGTTTGACTACAATCCGAGTGCTAATTGCATTGGCTTCCATATATTGTCTCACCACCCACCAAATGGATGTGAAGACAACTTTTCTTCATGGTGATCTTGAAGAAGAGATATATATGGATCAACCTGAGGGATTTGTGGCCAAAGGAAATGAACGGAAAGTTTGTAAACTTATTAAATCCCTATATGGTCTAAAACAAGCACCCAAACAATGGCATGAAAAATTTGATAAAACAATTTTATCATTTGGCTTCAACATAAATGAGAATGACAAGTGTGTTTACTGTAAGGTTAAAGGTAATACTTGTATTGTTCTATGCCTGTATGTGGATGACATTTTGCTATTTGGGTCCAATATTGAGATAATTAATGAGACTAAATCATTTTTGAAAAGTAAGTTTGAAATGAAGGATATGGGAGTAGCAAATGTGATTCTTGGCCTAAAGTTGATTCGCTCAACTGAGGGGATAACCATTTCTCAAACTCACTATGTTGAGAGTGTTCTTGAGAAATATGGGTATCAAAATTGTAGAATTGCTAAAACTCCAAGTGACCCTTCTGTAGCTTTGTTCAAAAATGAAAGTGGAGTTCCCGTGTCTCAATTAAGATATTCTCAAATTATTGGTAGCTTGCAATATCTTGCGAATGGCTCAAGACCAGATATTTCATTTTCTGTATCTAAGCTGGCAAGATATACAAGTTGTCCAAATCGGACTCATTGGGAGGCCTTGGATAGAGTACTAAGGTACTTGAAGGGAACAGTGTCCCTTGGGCTGCATTATGGGAAATTCCTTGCTGTACTTGAAGGGTATAGTGATGCAAGCTGGATAGCCAAGAACTCTGGTAGCAATGGATGCACTGGATATGTGTTTACATTAGGTGGTGGTGCAGTCGCCTGGAAGTCTTGTAAACAGACTATGATAACTCGGTCAACTTTTGAGGCTGAGTTATGTGCCTTGGATACTACTGGAACGGAAGCTGAATGGCTGTATGGACTATTGTCCTCTTTGCCAATGATCAACAAGTCCGTTACTGCTATATCTCGTGCATTGTGACAGTCAAACCACAATTGCAAAGATAAAGAGTACCAAGTATAATCAAAAGACTAAGAGACACATCCAAGTTAGACTTAAGTCTATAAGGGAGTTAGTGTCTGAAAGGGTGGTGTCTGTTGACTTTGTTGGATCCAAATATAACATTGCGACTCCCTAACTAAGGGACTTGAAACATCATTGTTCCTTAAATCCAAGTTGGGAATGGGACCGATAACCCGTAAATGATTCACCTACAAGTGGCAACCCAACCGACCAAGTGGAGATCCCGCAAGGCGCTTCAATGTGGTATAAACAAGTCGTTTGAGTGAATCTGGCACCAATTCCGATACTTTTGTATCTAGGTCCTTTCCCCGAAAGCCTCGTGGTGCGTTTATCGCAATAAGTAAGAGTTTTGACTCGAATGGGATCAAGTCTTTTAGACAGATGCTAGCAGTCCATCCTTGGAGATCGCCAACTATGTGAGTGTTGTTGTGTGGCCGCAACTAAAGGGAATTGGGTTTTCTCTCGAATACACTCATGAGACAGATCAGGACACATGGCCATAACGTGTCAACCCTAAAGATTATCTCCATAGCCGATAGTCTCATTGTTACCAATGGACGCCGTCACATTCAAGGTTCGGATTCAAGGCTTAAGTCCATCTCGTTCTCGTGGGGGCATAAGTTGGATAACTTAGGTAGTGGTTCAAACCGGAAGGTTCCATTATCGAAAGCAGATTATGTGAATCCTGAATAGTCTTTAACTATGGATTTGTGGGAGATTGTTGAAAATGGCAACTTTGGGAGTTAATAATTTTTAACTCATGATTAGTTAGCCTAAAACAATTAATGGGAATTGTTCTTGACATGTTAGAGATTGTTTTGATTGTGGTAGAAGCCATTTTCATGGTGGGAATCCATAATTAAATGTTGTTAAAGTTGGGCTTGGGCCATATTTTCACGATCCTCTATTTTTATTTGGCCCAATTAATTAACTCTAACTTGAAAAGGAATAGGAAATATAAAATTTGGTAAAGGAATTAGGACTTCCTAATCCGAATTGGGTTTTAATTTTCCTAAGGCGACATTAAAAGGGGGAACAGAGCCGCCATTAGGGTGAACCTCTTTTCGTACTTTTTTGCTTCTTGCAAGAAAATTCGCCGCTTCGGTTCTCTCTCCGCGATCCATAATTTTTGCCTTATCAGGACCGGCGAACTGAGGGGATTTTCGAGGTGATCACAGTTGGTGTGCGTCAACAGTGATCTGAGACCGTCTTATCCTGCAAGAAGAGTCGCTGTACCCATCGTACCGGAGTGGGGCGAATAGCTTCTTGAAGGCAAACCAGTATTAGACTGGTGATTCGGTCAGCAGTACGTTGCGGCGCAACTTGTCCAGAGGAGTGCCAGCGCTGGGTACGTTCTGGTAGAACCGTGAGCAAGTCAATCGGGTATACTATTGATTTGTTTATTAAGTGTGAATTCTGTCTAGTTACATTACGTTTGGACTGTGTGGCCTTGCCGGCATTGTTGATATTTGATAATTGCAATTGTTAGAGCCCTGGTCGGGTATAGGCGGTGCTTGTTCAATTCAGTTGAGTTGCTTGTCTGTGCTCGTAGGTACCCTGGTTAATTAACACACATGAGTAGATAATTAGGAATTGGAGGTGAGAGCAAGTTATATAAAAGACTATATGATGAGAGGATAATTTATTAGTTTTGAAAAAAAAAATTTAAGAAGACGAAAGGTAAAAATAAATAAATAAATAAACAATTAATTTTTTAAAAAATATTTAAATTTTAAGGGTGTACGCCACCCCCAATTCCGTAATTCTGTCTTCGTATAAATGGAGGACCCCGGACTAAAACCAGCAGTTGCTTAAAGTTTTGAATACTCATCTTTTACATCTACTTTTTGCTTTCTTTATTTTCTCCTCTGGAAAAGGACATAGCCTTATTCTTGCTTCCTTTCTGTTCTGCTTTTCAGAGTCCTGCTGTCTGCTTCCCAGAAGCCTTTATTTATTGATGGATCATTTCTTGTTTTTTTTTTTCTTTTCTTAGTAATATCGTCAATCAATTCCATGCACTTCATAATTTTCGAAGGCATCTGGAGAAAAGAACCTTTATTCTGGGCCCTTTACCCTCATGGTGCTTCCTTTTTAACTCAGAAAACCACAAATGGAATAATTGTCCTCGTATGATTCATGCCAGTACAGATTATACCAAAGTGGGAATTTGGAAATTCTGGTATTAGTGCATTAAAAGAAGATTAAGGTTACACTGGTTTTCCAGTTTTTGGTTTTTTTTTTGGGAGGGGGGGGGGGGGGTGAAGGAATTAGTTTTAAGTTTATTTTGACGTTTAAATGGACTGAATATAAATAAATTTTATTTATAAAATATTAATAGAATTATTTACTTTAAATAATTAGATTTAATTCGTAAAACAAGAATTAATAAAATGGGAGAAATCTAATTATTAATAAAATGAGAATTAATCTCGATTTTCTTAGTAAATCTAATTATAATTAGTTTTTAATTGAGATCTATAATTTGGGATAAAATTATATTTTGAAAATTAATATATTTTCTAAAATATTGATTTTAGATGATATATTATTATTTAATTTCTAAAATATGATTTTAATAATTAATAAATTTTTTAAAATATTAATTTTAGATTTTGTCCTAATTAAATTTTTAAAAATTTAATTTATATTGTTGTATTTTAAATAGGT
The DNA here is from genome assembly GCA_026120185.1 of Voacanga thouarsii. Lineage (NCBI taxonomy): Eukaryota > Viridiplantae > Streptophyta > Magnoliopsida > Gentianales > Apocynaceae > Voacanga > Voacanga thouarsii. The sequence goes on along the minus strand of JANUWF010001364.1, from coordinate 101,165 downwards.
TACAGTTTGAAAATTTATATTGTTATATTTTGTTCTTAATTTATATTGTTGTATTTTAAATTTTAAATTTTAAATTTCTTGAAAATAATTGAAAATAAAAAAACAAAGGAAATTGAAAAGTAAAAAAAAAAAAAATTCATCATGGGCCATGATCACCCACGCATCATCCTCATGCAAAATGGGCATGGGGCAAGTAATAGCTATCTTTGGTATTGCTTGAGTTGGTATCAGAGCCTATAGCTATATTATTGTATTGAGGGGAGAAGAAAATCGAGATCGGATAAACGTAAACTAAATTGATTGTATATATTATGATTAGTCGATTTTGAAAAAAAATGACCCGTAACAGTCATTTGATAATAGCGAAGTATCCCATCGATAAAGGTGTTGGGGATATGCCCTAAAGTCAATTTGTACTTATACTATTGTCATTATGTTTTATATAATAATACGAGGCTTTCCTTTCCATGAATAGTGAGTTTTGTTTTGTTGGTCATCAAGTACGTGACTTGATAGTTAAACCCTACAATGAATACAATGACTATTCTAAAATTGTCCCTGATCGATTATTATTATTGGAATAATAATAAATTAAGATTAGTATGTTTGTGACTTGATGACTATGTTTTACTGGCCATGGATATTTGTGATATCGAGTCAAGACATAAATAAATGTTAGAGAACATTGTATTGGACATGACCCACTGTGAGAGTACTTCATGGAATATATCATAAGTACTTTCTAACCATAATAATATTGAAAGTCCTTCGACCTAAATTCATCATAGTTTCCTACTTGATAAATTTTATATTTTGACATTGTCTAAAGTTGTCTTTAACCAGATAATAAATTAGACTACTGTTGGATATATAATAAATCAATGAGAGGAATATGATTGATTGCGAAGGAATTTGTCCCTCTCAATTATGGGAGAGATGTCCATGGGCCCCTTGATAAGTTAGACTGTTAAAAATGCATGGCCGTGCTCAAATATATTAATTTAAGATATTGATATCATTTGTTTGAACAGTCTACTATGAAATCAAAAAATAATTGATTAAGCTTAATAAGGATGACATGCTCCGTGCCTTATACTTAATATGGATATCGTGTGACAAAATGATTAAATATAAAATTATGGTTTGGTTCAAAGAGATCACCGATCTTCATTTAACTTGGATAGTTATAATGTTTTGTTAGAAACCGCTTATAACTTGTGGGCCATTTAAATATGATTTAGGCACACTGCCGATGTTAAATGAACCTATAGGGTCACACAATAAGCAAACTTGTTAGGTTATTTTTCTGGTAACCAGGTTCGATGAATTTGGAAATATGTCTAAGTTAATCGTACTTAGAAAATTTACCATATACAATGAATTTGGAAATATGTCCACATTCGATATATCTGGATGATATCCAGATTATAAGAATTTGACTCGGTAAATTAATTAGTTAAATTACCGAGATAATGGCAGAATCTTATCATATCAGTTTTAATTTAATTTGAATTTAAATTAGAATATGATAATATATTATTAGGGTTGGACTCTAAGAGGTTCGAGGGTTTTTAAGAAAACCCTAGCCATCTTTTCAATAGTCCAATTTGTCGATTGAGAACATTCGTGCCATTCTCTACCAGAAAAGAAAAAAAAAACCTCTCAAATCCTTAGGCACTAGTACTCCCCGGGAATCGAGTGAGTTCGTGGTGTCTATCCGATAGAGAACGTTCGCATACTGCAGCGTCTGATGATTGTTTGGGTTGAACGTACAACAACGCAACTAGAATCGAAGGATTTCGATTACAGCAATCAGAGGTAATTCTTAAACCTTAGATCTTCTTAATCGTTTACTTGGGTCCTCGAGAAGGATTCGTGGATGTTTTTCGCGTTTAGAAGTCCACAAATTCTAGCAAAAGGTACCTTCATTACCCATTCTATTGCCGATGAATTGATTAGTTTTTACCGGATTTAGTAAAAAATCCGTGGAATGGGTCACCATTTTGCATGTCGCTTGCGCTTGCTCAGACAAGTTGATTTCTCCTGTCTGCGATTTTGTGCAATCATTCAAATTAACGCAGTTCCAATGACGCAAAAATCTTAGACGTCACACCTCTGAGACAGATATGACTTTGATTACTATAAATTTCCTTCTTTTTGACTCTTCCATTCATCCATTATCTTCTTTTCCTTTTCTTAAGTAATTAATTTCTTTTCATTTATTAATATTTCTTTTTCTTTTCCAATAGCAACAGAAAAGAATAGAGGAAGGGGAAGCACATAGAAGTAAAATTAAAAGAGACAATACATGTCTTATGCTTTTTAATGTGTGTGATGTGTTTACTAGGTTTTTTGTAATATAAACTGAAATTTGTCATTTAGAATTATAAAAATATTCACAATTATACTTGAATTATTGATATACATAAAAAATAAAATTCTTCACATTACCCAACTCTTTGCTAGCTCTATACTTCAAACTGTGGATTTGGATTAACTCCTTGCATTTTTTCTACTAACTATAGTTTGGCATGAATTTCATCCTTGTAATCCCAAGGTTTCACACACCTCTTACGAGTGTAAGAGTTGATTACTAGTATTATTATAGTTTGAGATAACAACAAAATTAATCAAATTTCTCAATGACTAATGTTGAATTTTGAGTTTATTCGTATTTCTATTTCCTGTTGTATTATAAAATGAATAATTAAGCAAAAATGACAGTTGCAAAGGAGTAATAAATAACTTGACTTCCTGCATCGCTTGCATTATTGCACCCATCAAAGAAAGAATTCAACCGACCTTCAACAACTAGAGTGTAAATACCTTTCCAAGAAACACTGAAGATGCCAACACAAGCAAAGGAATCCAAAGAAAATGTTTTACAAACTTTGATTTCTCATACAAATTGCATAGCTCTAATCTAACAGTCAGAAAAGACCATATAAAAAATAAATACTTGTGAAGATCTGTTATGGCAACAACAAAAACAAAGAAAATGTTTGACCCAAAAAAAAAATAAAAAATTTGAGCAACGAACAATAACTCGATAAATGCCGATGAAATCAAATAAGGTTTTCGAAATTGATTGCCAAGTGAACAACTTAACTTAGATCAGATTGATGGTGAAAGATACATAAGCATGTGCATCTACATCACCTCCGTAAGCCCAGTTTTCCAGTATGTGATGTGGTTGGAGATGCGAAAAAAGAAATGAGGTATTCCATCAGTCAAAAAGTTAGATCATTAGGGGACGAGAATATAAAATATTGGCACAACCAATCCTGTTGTCTTGGGGCGGCAAGAACAAAATGGAAGAAAATCGGTGAAGAAATTGTGGCCCAGGACTAGATTACTTGAGGACTAACTAATTACCAATTATAGCATGGAATTCCATGTAGGCGAGAACAAACAAAAACTTATCAAATGAGACATTTAATTAGAGCAGCCACCATAAGGACAACAAAATCTGGGGATCATCAAAATCCTCAATATTCATTGCATGTTGTAAATATGTTGAATTAGTGGAAGCTCCACTAATTATGAATCTTTATGAATGTTCATCATTTAGTGGAGATATCACTAATTAAGATTAGTAGAAGATGATGTATTCCATTAATTAAAAACTTTATAAATAGAGCTATTCTCTAAGCTTGAAATGCACCAATATTTTGTGAAAGAATTGTTAGAGAAAATTATGAGAAAAAGAAAGAGAGTGTTATGCATATCTTAAAATTATTGGAAACTCCATTAATTAGTGGAGGCTCCAATAATTATGAATTTATGTGAATAATTAGAGAAAATTTTTATGGATGTCCACCATTTAGTGGAGATACCACTAATTAAGATTAGTGGAAGATGATGTATGTCATGATGTAATCCACTAATTAGAGCTCTATAAATAGAGTTATTCTTTAAGCTTGTAAGACACTATTATTTTGTGAAAGAAATATTAGTGAAAGAAAGATTAGAGAAAATTGTGAGAGAAAAGAAAGAGAGAAATTCTTGTGCAAAGAATAGTTAGAGTTTTATTAGTGTGTAGTGTGTAGATTTTATTCTAATACTATCCAAATTTTATAACACGTTATCAGCACGAGTCTCTACCGTTATCAAAGCCAGAAGATAGGTACGCATTTATTGATCTCTATAGCTAATCTCGCTAAACTCGAATTTGTAGCCCTTGATATTTCTGGAAAAAATTATATTTCATACAGAAATGCATCTAAATGCTAAAAAAAAGAGATCCATATATCATGTGGATAAAAAGAAAGATTTGACCACCTGAAGATGGTCGTACTACCAACTGCACGGTATAAATGATTGCACATGAAGTTGCAAGATTTTAAAAACCGTGAATGAATATAGCTCCGCGATGTATAAAATTACATCTAGTTAAAATTATGCGGAGAAAAAGTTACTGATGAAGATATATTGGAGAAGACCTTCTCCACCTTTCATGCCTCGAATATTGTCCTGCAGCAACAATATCGAGAAAAATAGTATATACAGATTTAATTACTACCATCCTCATTGCAAAGAAAAATAATGAGTTATTATTGAGAAATCATGAAGCCAGACCAACTAGCTCAACAGTACTCCCAGAAGTGAATGCTGTTAGCTCTAGTAGAAGCCAGCGTTATAGTCGTAGTTGTGGCAGTAGCCGTGGTTATGGTCATGGACACACTCGATATTTCCCTTATCACAGAGAAATACTGGCCACTTAAAGGGGAACAAAAAAAGATAATAAGGGAAAAAGATATTTCCATTAATAATAAGCATCACATCTTTTATTCATATCACTAGTGTTCATATGAACTTGAGGATACATGCTTATAGTTGCTCTTTTGTAATTGAGCTAACAAATTTAAGATGAATGTTTGTAATTGTTCTTTTTCAATATTTACATTAGAGGAAGACAAACAATTAGTAATTATGGACTTCAGCTCCTCTTTTTCGGCATCCTCCTTCTTTTCTTTCCCTTTTGAGTCAACATTTAGACTAGCAGCAGAATTAGCCGTGAAGTTACTGTGAAATGAGTCTTGGAATTTTATGATCCCCTTAAGTTTATTATACTTAAGTTTCTCATTATATTTGGCCTTGAAACATGCTTGTCTCCATTTCTGTGTTTGGTCCTCCAACTGCGTATTCGGATTTTCTTCCACCAACTGTTTTTTACATTCCAGTATTTCAATGGCTTCTTTCAACTTCTTCTTAGCCATATGTCCTCATTCTTCTTTCTTTTGCATCTCTTGTAAATCGAAGTGATATCATCGGTTATTTACTTATAAATCTTTCATAGTTTCATACTTGCAAAGTATAAGTGTGTGTGAGAGAGAACCTGAACATTTTGGATTAGGGTCTCCAAACTTATCAACTTCCTATGAGGCCATCAATGAATTCCTAACTTCCTACATCTTTTCTTAAGACGGATTATGCCAATATTCAATTCTTTGACTGCGCTCTTGATTGGCAGGTAAAAGTACTACGAAATGGTTTCTCTTGATAGTGTTTGGAAGTTATGGCCCTTCTTCTCTCTCTGCCTCTTATTCTCTATAGCAATTTCGTCTGAAATAATATCTTGAACTTTGATATTATGCATTTTCATGAGTACTTACTCTGACTTTGTTGCCAAGACCACTCATTATTTCTCCTAGAAAAAGAAAATAATATCAGTAAAGGTAATACCATTCAAAATCCATGTTTAAATGTATAATAACCTAGAATCATATTCTGGCTTTGTTCAAAATCCATTAGAGAGTAGAAATGATCATGTACAAGTATATCCTCATTCAAAGGAATAGCATTAAGAGGAACAACATCAAAAACAGTCTCTGGGCGGATCAAATTGGTCCAAAGCAGTATGTTCACTGATTTACATAAATAAAAAAAAAACAAACCAAAAGAGAATTTAATTTCATTATCCAGCACAAAAAAAAAAAAAAAATGGAAACCCTCAAAGGTATCTCACTTGAAATTAGGAGGAACCGATTGGTTTGGAAAGGAAAACATATCAAAATCTTCTGCATTAGAATTAAGAGGAAATGGTTGGCTTGGACAGGCAAATACATCAAAATCTGCTGCAGAAACAAAGTCAAAATTTGACTATGTCTCAAATGAATTACGAGCTTCCATATCTGCTTTGTAGTTTTTGTTTTTGATGTCTACTAATGACTGATGATGAAATATATATCGATACATATATATATATATATATATATATCTGTATGAGAAAGAAGAAGAGGTAGATGGTAGGAGGAGAAGAAAAGACAAGAGAAGAAGAGGAACAGTCAGTACCGGGAAGAGTAAAATAAACAAAAAAAAAGGAGATATTTTTCTTGATATTTCCTGCTTGTCATCATTTTCTTATATTTCGTTTCTTATTCTCTTGTGTAATCATTATTCTCTTGTTATCATTTTCTTATATTTCTTTTTCTTTTCTATTATTCTCTTGTGAAATCATTATTTCCTAAATTAGGGGGAGAACAGAAACAGTACAAGAAAGATTGTGATTGGACAACATCATTAAATTATCTTGATCCGCATACAAGTGCGTGTGAACTTAAAGTTCAAAAGATAATTCATTTGTAAAGCATTGCAAATAAAATGCCAGACACTTTTGTTGACTCTAGAAGAGTAACAAAATCGCATATGCTAGCTATAAATGCTCATATTCTAATTGAAATTCCAGCAGAACAAAAGATTTTACATATAGTTGCTAAGCCAAAAGTATGCCAGAAGCATGGCCGACCTCTTGGTTCTAAAGATAAAAATCCTCGAAAGAAGAGAGGATTAATGATCTAGATGATCATATTAAAGCAAAGAATGATAAAGACCAAGAGAAAACTTATGATAAAGAACCATACATAGATGAAAGTAACACTGAAATTTCTATCCATTATACCACTTCCGGTAGAAGTTGGAATTTGATAGAAACAATTATTGATCATATGTTTGCATATAATATCTCTTGATGTTATACAGGATAATGATGATCCTGAACCAATATCAGTTGATGAATGTCGGTATAGAAAAGATTGGCTGCAATAGAAAGATGTGATTCAATCGTAGTTGTGGCAGTGACCGTGGTTATGGTCATGTACACACTCGATATTTCCCTTATCACAGAGAAATACTGGCCACCTGAAGTGGAATAGAAAAGATAATAAGGGAAAATGATATTTTCAGTAATACAAGGATATTTCCATTAATAATAAGCATCTTCCACTAATCTTAATTAGTGGTGTCTCTACTAAATGATGGACATCCACTAATCTTAATTAGTGGAGCTTCCACTAATTCAACATATTTACAACACTCTCCAATTATGGTAGATGCCTCTGCCATCATCCCTACCAAGCTCCACAGCTGTCTCGGTTATTTTTGGTAAATGGCATACTCTATCCCACATACCATCTCCAGAAGCGCGCTGTACAGGGTGTGCTGTCTCGCGACCTTTATCTTTCCTGAAAGACCTAGCATCTCTCCTGTATGGATGATCTAAAGGCAAGAAGCGTCGGTGGCAGTCAAACCAGGAATGTTTACCTCCATTTTACAAGTGAAATGATTTTATCTGCTCCATGCAATACGGACATGCTAATCTACCAGCTGTGCTCCAACCACTTAGCATTCCATATGCCGGGAAGTCGTTTATTGTCCAAAGAAGTGCTGCTCGTAGACAGAAGTTATGTTTCTTTGAAATATCATATGTAGAGACTCCACTAATCCACATCATCCTTAATTCATCTACCAAAGGTTGTAGATAGACATCAATTTTATGCTTCGGATTTCTAGGGCCCGGGACAATGACGGTCAAAAACATAAATGGATCCCTCATGCACATCGACAGAGGTAAATTATATGGAGTAACAATAACACGCCAACAAGAGTACTGTTTACCCGATATTCCAAATGGTGAAAATCCATCTGTGCATAACCCAAGACGCACATTACGAACTTCAGCTGCAAATTCAGGATGACTACGATCGAAGTGTTTCCAAGCTTCACCATCGCATGGATGGCTCATAACGTCCTCTTCCGGTTGACTCTCTGCATGCCATCTCATGTGCTCCGCTGTTGTGGAGGATGCAAATAGTCTCTGCAGTCTGGGTGTTAATGGGAAGTAATACATTTTCTTGAAAGGAACGTCTTTCTATTGTTTGTCCTTTCCTACTTTCCTTTTTGTCAGATATCTGCCATGGCCACAGAATTTGCAGTCCCTCCTAGCGCTGTCGTCCTTCCAGTAGAGCATGCATCCATTTGGGCAGACATCTATCTTCTGAACAGGTAGCCCTAGACCAGATACCAACTTCTTTGTTTGATAGAAGTCATCCGGGAGCTTATTACTACTTGGTAATATCTCCTTCATCAATTGCATCATCTGATTAAAGCATTTCTCCGACACGTTGTTCTCCGATTTAATATTCAAAAGCCGAGAAACAACTAATAACGTACTGTGATTCTTGCATCCATCCCATAGCGGAGTTTCTGAAGCTCCCAGCATGTCATAAAATTTCTGCGCATCCGGGTTTGGTGGTTCCTCAATATTCTCCGATGATGAAGGTCCACTTGGAAATTGATGTCCAATTGCATCAATCACCATATCTCGATACAGATTATTAGAGCTTGACTCGACTGCAGGAGTACAAGTGCCGGTTATTGATGTAGATGGCGACGGATTAATACCCTCACCATGACTAGTCCATCTTCGGTAATTAGCAACAAACCTAAATCTGCACAAGTGCAGCTCCACTTCATCTGGGGAAAGGTATGCCTTGTTTTTACACTTTCCACACGGACACCTTATAACTGAGGCTGGACCAGTTGACAAACAATATGCGATGAATCGCTTGACCCCTTGATCAAACTCAGATGTAATTCCTTTAATCCCCTGTACGTGTTTTCTATACATCCAACCATGATCATCCATCTACATTTAGGCCATAACAATGTAGCTTATTAGCACGTGTATAATTCGAATGAAGAACGATGGTAGATTGTGATGGTCGAGGACCCTAGTTTACTCGCTATGAATTATGGAGATAAAGAAAGAAAGGAAAAGAAAATAAAGAAAGAAGAAAATGTGGCTCATCATGCATAGACCAACTTCACAGTGAAAAGAACATATGGTTTTACACTAGGTAAGAATCAATAAGAATATCTTGGCATGCCACCTCAATTTGTGATTTAAAAAAAAAATTTGACAGAGTTTCTCCTATAAGTTGAACGTTTTCCAGGCGCAAGGCCACCACAATTCACACAACATTCATTGTAAAAAATTATTGAATAATAAAGTATTCTACACAAGACCACAAAGAAGATAAAGTATTCTACACAAGACCACAATTATTCGAGAAGCAATAATTTAATTCTCATAATTCATCAAAATTATAATATTTGGAGCCATTACTTAAAAAACTTATGCCATGATTTGTGAAAAAAAATTCATGCATCACTTATAGAAAGGCCAAGTCCAAAGCATTACCACATGGTCTATACACTCCGTTGCCTACCCTTAATGTACTATGGTTAAACATTTCTATGGAATTCATTCTAGGTTTACCAAGAACCAAGGGGGGAAAAGAGGTTTTGGAAGACTTAGACATGGTAGGTTTTATTGAAGAAAGCATGGAAACAATCTAAGAAAAATTAAGCATGAAAAAATGGTTGTTTTGCCCATCAGGAATGTTGTGATTTTTAAAAAAAAATTGACAGAGTTTCCCTATAAGTTGAACGTTTTCCAGGCACAAGGCCACCACAATTCACACAACATTCATTGTAAAAAATTGACAGAGTTTCCCTTCATTGTAAACAATTCACAAAACACAAATAACCTCAAAACATTTAATATACAATACTAAATTTAGGGGTAATCACCCATTACCCATAGGGAGTGATCACCCATCACTCACGGGGAATGATCACCCATCACTCACGGGGAATGTGTGTTGATTGCAGGGCTATAAATAACATAACGGTAAGAACATATGGAAATACACTAGGTAAGAATCAATAAGAATCTGTTGGCATGCCACCTCAATTTTTAAAAAAATTTGACAGAGTTTCCCTTATAACTTGAACGTTTTCCAGGCGCAAGGCCACCACAGTTCACACAACATTCATTGTAAAAAATTCACAAAATACAAATAAGCTCAAAATATTTAATCAACAACACCAAATTTGAGGGTAATCACCCATTACCCATAGGGAGTGATCACCCATCACTCACAGGGAGTGATCACCTATCACTCACGGGATTCTAAAGATGATATTGGAGGATTTTTTTACCTAAGAATAGCTCGTCTGTCCAAAACAATCAATGAAGAACTGTATGCCTAACCTGTGCGTAACAATATGTAGGAGAGTTAGATTAAAAATTTCAGCAAAATTCAATAGAAATAGAGTATAATAAAATACTCTTAAGATATAATAGAATTAAATAGAAAAAGAGTATAATAAAATCCCCAAATTATATTTTTGGTACTGAGATCAAAACTACACAAATCCAGTATAAACAACATACAAGCTTGTCTCTCAAGCATCAATTAACAAGCTGATCTCCTTCAATTCACCTCCAATCAATGTAGGAGCTTGGCCTTGTTTGTTAATTAATAAGTCAGGGTCAAATCTCTGTCAAGAACAATTTTAACCCAATTTCATTTTTAACCCAAAACCCATAGCCAGGATCTATGGATCATGTTGACCCATCAAATTGTCTTTCATCTTAGCCATTGAATTTAAGGCAATTTCAAACAAGATCATTGCAACCCTTGGATCAAAACAAAGTGACATTTAGAAAACCAGTTAGGAGTTCAAATCCTACTCTAGATATCAGATTCTTAATTTTTTTAGCTTTACATGATTATGAATAAAAAAAAAAAAAAGGAACGCGAAGATCTAATCAAGAAAATGAAAGTATGAAAATTAAGCAGAATATTGAATTAGCAATGCTCAAGGTGTCAAATTATGTTAACAGACTTTTGATTTTTTATCTTTTAATGGAGGATGTGCTTCGTGTTTTTTGTTGAATCCGACGTGATGCAAATCAAACATCAATCGAAGCACTAGAGACAGCATATGTAGCCATAGTACGAAATATTTACTGAAAATATATTCAGCCTCTATACCACCAACACTTGGTAAAACTATTTTTTGATATCACAGACCCAAATCACGATTTCAAGCAGCAAGTCAGCACCAACAAGGGGAAAGAGAGGGGGGGGACGCTAAACTAAACTAAACTAGAGAGACGGGAAAAAAGCCAGCCAAACTATAGAAAGATCCAATGAATGAGGAAACTAGCATCTTTAGTCTAGGTAAATTAAGCAGATGAATGAAATCCCATTCTAATGCTCTAAAATGCTCTTAATACCTTAAAACGTGTACATCTACACCATTCCCAAACTTCATAATCATAGAAAATTATGAAGTACAACTCAGAAATCCAGCAACAAAAGAAATATGAGTAAACCAAATAATATCACACACCATGGAAATAGAACAGTCTTTCCAAAACACCTGGTTTTCTTGCACACAAGACACCAAGAGAGATGCAGATACTGTTCCAAAAAAAAATCATAATTAAGAACAAGGAGGCGCTGATCCTTTTCACAAATCATAGTAGTAGCAAATAATAACATAGCAAAAAGCAGTATGATGTAATAAAAATTTGTAGAGAAAGACGCAGAATAGAATGTCATGCAACCAGCAATGCAGAGCAGTTACATTTTTTAATATCAGGTTTCTACAGACAGGAGACAATGGAGTAGGAACTGTAAATACTAGTCCAAAAGTTTCCCCCTTCAAAACTTTTAAGCTGACCCCAATTGCAAAAACAGGGGAAGCAGTATCTCTTCAGGAGGACACCAATAACATGCAATAGAATGCACAGGAAGATGACCCCTCAACTTGATATTTAGTTTTCACATACCCACAACCCACACTAAATAATGGAGACAAAGAATGTTTTTCTCTCTTCAATAAAAAAAGAAAAACATTTTTTATTTATGTTTTAAGCATGAAAAGAATGGCATCTTGGTGGAAATTAAACAGACAAATATGTTGGATCCGAAAGCCTCTGTTGAGAGTTTGACTTGAAGCCGTTCTCATGGCAAGTCAAAGGCCTATGAGGCAGAAGCATAGGTTTTTGCAGTTTCCACAAGAATTGTTTGCTAATCTTGTACACGAAACCTTGAAAAGGATTGGAGCTGTTCTCCCACAATATATATATATATATATATATATATATATATATATATATATATATATGTATGTATATAACCTTTTCACATCAGATTTCCAGGCAAGGTTCGTCTCCAGTATAAATAAAACTAAATATCTTTTAATATTCACATAACAATATGCTATATTAGTAATAATTGTAATTAATGGTTAAAATTAAAAAAGAATTTAAACTGGGTAAGGTAGTTATTAAAAATAAAATTTAAAGGAGGATCAGATGATTAAGAAACTGTTTGTGTACAGTGACATGGAATTCGACCGGGCCTCTTCAAATCCTTGGGAAACTGATTACCAGGCTATAGTGAGGAAGTTTGGAGGGAGAGGCTATGGAAATTGTGTGCCGGAGATTGTTTTTGGAATTTGAGAGACTCAATGGCAACCCCTATTCCAGGAAATCAAGAAGGAGTCGCACCTGGTGAGTGGATTCTCAAAAAATTTGATGACTTTGTTCTTGGAGGATACTCGAAAAATTGGGTCCAATGAACTGTCATGGAGGCTGCAATTTCTAGGGAGGAGTACAAGAAGCTCGCAGTTCTTGGTCGATCTAATCTGCTTGTAAAATACCTTTCCCGAGCCTCCATTCTTGGATGTGAACTTTTGATTCTCAAAGATTACAATATTGCTTATCTAATGAATCGAGATTGTTTTCTAGCAAGGAAGAATTGTGTTTTCTATTCATAATTTTGCTGATCTATAATTCATACTATTTAACAAACCCTTTTTCTAGAAAAGAAGAATTGGATTCTCTATTCATAGTATTACCCAACCAACCATATCCATATGTTAAACTTTCCATATACTCGGCACAACGAAAATTTTCTCTTTACATGTCGTACGGCCCCCAAAAGAACAACATACAACATTGTTCCTTGCATTTGTTTTCTCGCCTGCACCTCAAAGGAACTACACACTACACTTGTTCCTTGCATCTCTTCTAGCTTGCATATACAATTTTGCTACCAAATTTTGATCATCAATTTTCACCTTTGTTTTAACCCTAAATCACCCATTTTTTCATGCTAAAAACTTCCTCAAACATTAATATATCATGCAGGCTCAAATTCACATAAAGTCCATGGTATAAGTCCTAGTTGTGAACATTCAAAAATGCATCAAATAAGACCACGAAAATGCATCAAATAATGTCACACAGGAGAATAGAAGAAAAGCTGCAAAAGAAAACAGGGAGATAACGTCGGACAAACATAAGGCAAGAGTGTAGTCACCAAATCTGGCACCAATTGCATAAGGAGGATAAATAGTTCAAGAAATTTTTGGGGTTATTCAAGCAATTGCATATCAATGTTCCATTGATTGAAGTACTATCCCAATCAACAAATCTAAGCTAAATTTCAACATATTAACATTGATATGCAACCGATACCCTTTTTGTCCTGAGCTTTATCCGCGAGCTGCCGGTAGAAGTCCACAGCTTGATGAAGGTTGCCGGCAACAGTCGTCCACAACGGCGCAAGGCGGCAGTCGTCCACAGCTCGATGAAGGTCGCTGGTGGTTCGATGGTGGGGGGAAATAATGCTTTGGTCAGATAGTCTTTCGGTGGTAGGAAAGGCAATGAGGAGGTAAGGTCGCGGGCGGGATTGGAAGGGATAGCCGGAGAAGACAGAGAAAAGAGGAAAGAACGAAATGAAAGGGAAGACAGAACATATCTAATAGTCGTCGGGCTTTGCGAGGGATATTTCCATCGCTAATCCCTCTCTATTAGAGAAGGATTTGCGACGGCATTAAAAAAAATAAATACAATCCCTCACTAATCACTCGCAAATTAGCGTGTGAGTAGCGAGGGATTATTCAACGACGGATTAGCGACGGTCAACCTCAATGGATTTTTAGTGCCTTTCTGATCCCTCGCTAATTGCATTTTATTAGAAAGGGATTAGCGAGGGATTTTTTGAATTTCATATTCCGCTCAAAATTTTTTTTCAAGTTATAAGTTTATATCCCTCGCTAATCCCTCTCAAATCCGTCACTGTTATTATCCGTCGCTATTTAGAGAGGGATTAGCGATGGATATGACATTTTCCTTACTTTTTTCAATACTCTACTAGGAAAACATATTTATTTCTGTCAACACTTAGCTACTTCCTACTTAGCTACGGATTAAGAGCATGAAATCTTTCGCCAGTAAACAATTCTAAATAATCATCATGGTGTTTGTTTAGGTTTAATTAATATCGATCCTGTTACGCTTACTAATATATGAAAAGTTTAATTAGTATTGACATTTTTTTATATCCCAAAATTGTATTTATTACCCTAATCAAATGTAATAAAACGTAATATATAGAACTTTGGTTGTACACGTAAACTCTCATAGTAATTAAATGTGTGTTCATATTTGCATAATTATACATCGACCATATATGATTGATGCATCAAATATATATATATATATACATATAAAGTGATAAAATGTATTATATATATACTACACATGACAAATTTGTACAGAGGTATAATTTGTGCATATCTTTTAATTATAATCTATACTTCGTAATTTGTCGATGGTAATTACACGTATATTGAATGCAAATACATTGGTTATAATTCAACAAATAATAAAGAATTAAGTATTTGTAAGGATATTACATAAAAAAATTTACTACACACAAAAGTATCGTGAGGAAAAAATTTGAAAATTCACAAAATAGGGAATCCCTTGGAAATTAGCGAGGGATTAGTGATGGAATATTCAGCGATGGATTAGTGAGGGATTCCGCAATCCCTCACCAATAACACTCTAATCCGACGCAAATTAGGCAATGAATTGTGCCGGATTTATCTGTCGCTATTCCTTCGCAAATTAGCGAGGGATAAGTTGAAAATTCGAGGCTAAAAATTTACGACGGATATTAAGTAAAAATAAAATATCCGTCGCAAATCCCTATCTAATTAGCGACGGATTAGAATGGGAATTTTTATCCCTCGCTAATTTGAAAGGATAATTGGATAACGCTGATCCGTCGCAAATTAGAGAGGGATTAGCGACGGAAAGTCAATCTGTGTGCCGAACTCATTTTCCCCTCGCTAATCCCTCGTAGATTTAGCGAGGGATAAATCCCTCGCTAATTTCTCTCGCTAATTCCTGCCTTTCTTGTAGTGATTGTGATGACAATGTAGAAGCATCTGATGAAGATGATGTGACAGAAGTAGCTGATGTGGAGGCTGATGTGAAGGTTTTAACACCCCCCCCTCAATCCAGGATGTGCATCAGCAGAACTATAAAGATTGATGATAGGCAAGGCAGACAGATTCTGCAAAAATTGTGTTGGAGACAAGGCCTTAGTGAAGATATCAGCAAGTTGTGCTGATGAACGAACTGGAAGTGGTTTGATGAGACTAGTGACATACTTCTCACGAACAAAATGACAATCAAGCTCTAGATGCTTAGTTCTTTCATGAAAAATGCTATTCTCTGTAATTTGTATAGCTCCTTTATTATCACAGAACAAAGGAATTGGCAGTGTAGGTGGGAACTGAAGTTCTGCAAGTAGATATGTTAGCCATTGAACTTCACATGTAACCTATCTCATAGTTCTATATTCAGCTTCTATAGAACTAAGAGACACTGTAGTTTGTTTCTTTGACTTCCATGAAATCAAGGAATCTCCAAGAAAAACACAAAAACCAGTAACAGATTTCCTTGTCTCTTTGCATTCTCCCCAATCTGAATCACTATATGCTGTCAATTTGTTGTTTAAAATGGCTGGAAAAAATAAACCTTGGTCAAGAGCAGTTTTAAGATATCTCAAAATCCTATATGCTGCCAATAAATGTCCCTTAGTAGGTTTATCCAAAAACTGAGAAAGCTGTTGCACCCCATAGCATATGTTGGTCGTGTGGCAGTTAGATACAAAAGTTTTCCAATAATCTGTCTAAAAAGATGATTTGAAGGCAATGCTTGAGACCCAACATGCCCCTTTCCACTGTAATCCATAGGTGTAGATATAGGTTTGCTGCCTAGAAAACCAAAATGTGCTAACATCTCTAATGTATATTTTCTTTGGCACAAAGTAATTCCCTTTTCTATCCTGGCTATTTCCATTCCCAGAAAATATCTCAAAAGTCCAAGATCTTTAATAGTGAACTCTTGATCCAATTGTTGCTTAACTCTGTCAATCTCAAAAAGATCATTTCCTGCCAAGATCAAATCATCCACATATACAAGGAGGATAGTGATATTGTGATGATGCCTTTTAATGAATAGACTAGGATCACTAGCAGCATTTGTATATCCTTGAAGCAATAAGAAAGTACTCAATTTCTAATGTCATTGCCTACTTGCCTTCTTGAGGCCATATAAGGACTTTTGAAGTTTGCAAACTAAGTTAGGTTGAGGAGACTCAAAACCAGGTGGCAGCACCATGTATACTTCTTCAACCAATTCACCATGCAAGAAGGCATTATTAATATCCAGTTGATGTAAAAACTAACCTTGTTGTGCTACTAATGCAAGAACAAGTCTAACTGTAGTTATTCTGACAACTGGAGAAAATGTTTCTAGAAAATCTATGCCTGCCTGCTGTGTGTAACCTTTGGCTACTAACCGAACCTTATACCTCTCAATAGTTCTATCTGCTTTATGCTTGATCTTAAACACCCATTTGCAGCCAATGGTTGTTTTATTTGGAGGTAATTGCACCAAGGTCCAAGTCTGATTTTTCTCAAGTGCTAAAATCTCTGCCTTCATAGCTATCTTCCACTCCTCCAACTGCATAGCCTCATGAAAATTATCAGGTTCCTTATGTAAAGTCATGTTCATTACATAGGATTTATATTCAGGGCTAAGATGGTGAAGTGTATACATAGAATGGATAGAATGAGAAGTAGAACATGAAGGTAGAGCACTACAAACATAGTCATTAAGATAGGCAGGTTTATATTTTTCTCTACTAGATTTCCTTATAATAGGTTTATGATCAGGATGAGAAGGATGATCAGTTTGTGAAAGTAGATCCCTAGAATCATTTCCATTCACATGAGAGGAACTGAGGGATGGAATTTTCATAGTAGAATGATTAGGAAACAGAAAAGGATTTCTGATATGATCAGAAGAAGATGTAGAATTTGAAGGATCTTTGTCTGAAAGGAAAAATGAATTCATGGAATGTCACATCTTTGGAGACAGAAATTTTGTTAGACTGCAGATCGAGCAAAATATAACCCTTGCTAGAATGTGATAAACCAAGATACACTGATGGTTTACCTTTTGGATCAAACTTTGAATGACTTGGTTCAAGATTGGTAGCAAAACAAAGACATCCAAAGACCTTAAGTTGTTCATATTTGGGAACTCTAGAATATAACATTTCATAGGGACTTTTGTTGTCAAGCAGAGGAGTAGGGGTGAGATTTATAAGGTATGCAGCATATTGGATACAAAAACCCCAGTATCCAATAGAAACATTAGACTGATATTTCAGAGCCCTTCCCACATTTAGCAGGTGTTGATGCTTTCTTTCTACTATACCATTCTGCTGAGGAGTATAAGGGCAAGATTTTTTGTAGATTATCCCTCTAGATTGATAGAATGTAGGCATGAGAAACTCAGCTCCATTATCTGTTCTAATGATCTTGACTCTTTTACTAAACTGAGTTTCAACATACACACAGAAATCACAGATAAGCTTTTGAGTTTCAGTTTTAGACTTCATCAGAAAAATCCAAGTAAATTGAGTATGATCATCAACAATTGTTAAGAAATATTTCTGAGCATGAACAGTACTATGTCTATAGGGACCCCAAATATCAATGTGAATCAAATCAAATGGAGAAGTAGAATTTGAAATACTAACAGGAAAGCTAAGTCTGTGCTGTTTAGCAACATGACAGATAGTACAAATATCTTCTTCTGCAGTCATTTCAATAGAAGTAGAATGTTGAAGTTCTTTGAGAATTCTATGAGGTACATGACCAAGTCTATAATGCCATAGCATTGATTTAGGAAAGGCTAAAGAACAAAGAGCAGAAGAGATTGAAGATGCTGCTAGTTTTGACAGATAGTACAAGCCATGATGGAGTTTAGCTAATCCAATCATCTTCAGCTTGGTAGTATCCTGGATTAAACAACAACCAGTTTGAAAAATTACTTTGTAATTTTGCTATTCAACTAGTTTAGAAGTTGAAACAAGATTGAAATGAAAACTAAGAACAAGAAGAACATTAGACAATGATAAATGTTCATTTAGTCTAATAGTCCCTTTATGAGTAACTGGTACTGTTTGACTATTAGGTAAGCCGATATGCATATTTGTTACAGAACAATAGGTATCAAAGAGTTGAAGAGAATTGCAAATATGGTCAGAAGCCCCTGAATCTAAAATCCAATGTAATGAAGCTGTCTTGAGTAAGGTACCTGAACCTTGTTCATTGAACTTAGCAGTGAGAGCAGTAGGTTGACTGGCCACTAAATCACTATGATTAGCATTTGAGTCTGCACCTTTCTACTGCAACAAATCAACTAGTTGCTGGTATTGAAGTGCTGTTAATCCAGACAAACCTTCTGTTGTCCCTCCACTGTCTTGTGACTTCAATTGAGCATTTCCTATCTCTACACAGTTAACTGAGCTACCTTGTTGAATATTCATATTCCTTCTTCCTTTATACCCTACTGGATATCCATGTTTCTTATAACATTTTTCTATGGTATGACCGTTCAAACCACAATAAGTACAATGCAATGGCTTCTTATTAAACCTTCTAAACTGTCCTCCCACAGTATTTGCATATTGAGCATAATGCATATGTCCTCCTGATATCTGAATTCCAGATATAGAGGCTTCATTCACAGATTTATACATATTGACACTGCTTGCTCCCAAACCAGAATTAAGACCATTCCCTACTACCATAACTGGATGATCCAACGATTGAAAAGAATTTCCAGAATGTGAACTACCTGTGCCTTGTTCAGTTTTAATTGCTATAGAAAAGACTTGATTTATACCCGGTAAAGGTCTCATCAGCAAAACTTGAGATTTCAATGTACTGTAATTATCATTCAGACCTTTTATAAACTGGATCACACAATCTCCTTCAATGTATCGTCTAACATTGCCACATTCATTGCATGTACAGCATGGTATAGGTCTTAAATCCAGCATTTCATCCCACAAGGACTTCAGATTAGTAAAGTATTGAGTTATAGTACAACTACCTTGTCTTAGATTGTGTATTTCCTCAATGAGGTCTGACAAACGCAGCATATCTCCCTGATTAAATCTCTCATTGAGTTCCTTCCATATTTCTGCAACAGTTTGATTATACACTACTGACTTAGCAATTTCTGGTGTGCATGACTTCATTAACCAAGCCATTACCAGATTATTGCACTGCTTCCATGGCTCATACATCCTGTCGCTTGGAATTGGTGTAGGAACAAATGGATCTATAAAATGTTCTTTGTGTTTGCATGAGAGTGCTATGCACATCGATCTACTACAGGTTTGATAATTATTTGCATCAAGTAAAGGAGTTACCAAAACCATAGAAGGACAATCACTCGGGTGAATATAATATGGATTTGGTGCAACATATTCTGCAATTGGAGGAACTTGATTTTCCATGCTTGCAAACGAAGAAGAACAATGAAGAAACACAAAACAAACTGGAGCTCAGTGCATTCAAATCAAAAGGTGCTCTGATACCATGAAGAAATGCAGAACGTGCAAAGAGGGAAAACTTTCATATTGCTCATCAAAAAGTGATTTACAATCTATACAAAAAAGCTATTTATACACCTAACTAATCTGCAACTAACTAAGCTCACTCACCATCCTAATTTCACTAATCTAACTATAATTACAATGAATTACAACTAACAAAAGTCATGTGCTGCTGCTGATGCGGTGAAAACATGTGATGCAGCTGAAGAGCACGTGTTGCTGCTGATGTGGTGAAGACATTGGATGATGATTGTGATGACAATGTAGAAGCATATGATGAAGATGATATGGCAGAAGTAGCTGATGTAGAGACTGGTGTGAAGGTTTTAACACAAATGTGCACAAGTAGCCAGGCTCATGCTTATTGGTGGTCGTACAAGATTCTGCAAAGCACTTAAGAAGCCACGAACCATGTGAATCATGTTAGCAGGAGGTCCTATTGATTTCAGGTCAAGGATGTCACTTCCTTAGGATCTGTGCTATGTACGTAAAAAGTTAGTTATAATTATTATGTATTATACGATAAAATAATATTATTTTATTAAAAAATTATTAACCTGATGATTCCACACCCCATTATATCTCTCTCATTCTTCTTTTATGGATGACTAGATAATTATATTTTCTTTATTTATCTTTCAGAAGTATTCTAAATTATTTATTTATAGTAAATGGATTTTTTATAAAGTATTAGTAGCTGGTTTAGCTTTGTGAAGTGGTTGTAGGGCAGGCCCTAATAATGTCTACTCCTTTTTACTACTTTTTTTTTCTCCATAATTTTCTTCTCTTTACGTAGAAATTGCCATAATCTTATCCGATTTAAAGCTGCTTTTCCGAGTGCCTTCCACTACCTCGGGAAACGACACAGAGAATAATTGGTATGCCTGATTGGTGTAAACTAAAATTTGCAAAATTGAATGGTGAAATTCTCTTGTTAATGCATGCATTAATAGTGCATTATGACATCAATATGTGTAAACATTACAATTTTCGACTTATAAATTATATGTTGTGGATGATAGAGTCATATTCATTTTTTGAACTGTTTTTAAGGATGGAATATTTCAGCAAGTGTTATGATATATTGTGAATTAGTGGAAGCTCCACTAATTATAGATTTTTATGGATACCCATCATTTAGTGGAGACATTACTAATTAAGATTAGTAGAAGATAATGTATTCCATGATGTATTATGGAAGATGATGTATTCCATGATGTATTATGGATGATGATGTATTCCATGATGTATTATAGAAGATGATATATTCCATGATGTATTATAGAAGATGATGTATGCCATGATGTATTCCACTTATGAGAGCTCTATAAATAGAGCTATTCTCTAAGCTTGGAATACACCATCATTTTGTGAAAGAAAGATTAGAGAAAGAATTGTGAGAGAAAGAAAGAGAGAAGTTTGAAAAGAAATTCTTGTGCAAAGAATAGTTAGAATTTTCTTAGTGTGTAGTGTGTAGATTTTATTCTAACACTACCCAAATTTTATAACACGTTATCAGCACAAGTCTCTACCGTTATCAAAGCCAGAAGACAGGTACGCATTTATTGATTTCTATGGCTAACCTCTCTAAACTCGAATTTGTAACCCTTGATATTTCTGGAAAAAATTATATGTCATACAGAAATGCATCTAAATGCTAAAAAAAAGAAATCCATATGTCATGTGGATAAAAAGAAAGATTTGATCACCTGAAGATGGTCGTACTACCAACTGCACGGTATAAATGATTGCACCTGAAGTTGCAAGATTTTAAAAATCATGAATGAATATAGCTCCACGATGTATAAAATTACATCTTAGTTAAAATTATGCGGAGAAAAAGTTACTGATGAAGATATATTGGAGAAGACCTTCTTCACCTTTCATGCCTCGAATATTGTCCTACAGCAACAATATCGAGAACCTCATTGTAAAGAAAAATAATGAGTTATTATTGAGAAATCATGAAGCCAGACCAACTGGCTCAACAATACTCCCAGAAGTGAATGCTGTTGGCTCTAGTAGAAGCTAGCGTTATAGTCGTAGTTGTGGCAGTGGCCGTAGTTATGGTCATGGACACACTCGATATTTCCCTTATCACAGAGAAATACTGGCCACTTGAAGTGGAACAAAAAAAAAGATAAGAAGGGAAAAAGATATTTCCATTAATAATAAGTATCACATCTTTTATTCATATCACTAGTGTTCATATGAACTTGAGGATACATGCTTATAGTTGCTCTTTTGTAATTGAGTTGACAAATTTAAGATGAAGGTTTGTAATTGTTCTTTTTCAATATTTACATGAGAGGAAGACAAACAATTAGTAATTATAGACTTCAACTCCTCTTTTTCGGCATCCTCCTCCTTTTCTTTCCCTTTTGAGCCAACATTTAGACTAGCAGCAGAATTAGCCGTGGAGTTACTGTGAAATGATTCTTGGGATTTTATGATCCCCTTAAGTTTATTATACTTAAGTTTCTCATTATATTTGGCCTTGAAGCATGCTTGTCTCCATTTCTGTGTTTGGTCCTCCAACTGCGTATCAGGATTTTTTTCCACCAACTACTTTTTACATTCCAGTATTTCAATGGCTTCTTTTAACTTCTTCTTAGCCATATGTCCTCATTCTTCTTTATTTTGCATCTCCTGTAAATCGAAGTGATATCATTGGTTATTTACTTATAAATCTTTCATAGTTTCATACTTGCAAAGTATAAGTGTGTGTGAGAGAGAATCTGAACATTCTGGATTAGGGTCTCCAAACTTATCAGCTTCCTGTGAGGCCATCGACGAATTCCTAACTCCCTACATCTTTTCTTAAGACGGGTTATACCAATATTCAGTTCTTTGGCCGCACTTTTGATTGGCAGGTAAAAGTACTGCGAAATGGTTTCTTTTGATAGTGTCTGGGAGTTATTGCCCTTCTTCTCTCTCTGCCTCTTAATCCTTTTATTCTCTATAGGAATTTCGTCTGAAATAATATTTTTAACTTCGATATTATGCATGTCATGAGTTCTTACTCCGACTTCATTATCAATACCACTCATTATTTCTCCTAAAAAAAACAATATTAGTAAAGATAATACCATTCAAAATTCATGTTTGAATATATGATAACCTGGAATCATATTTTGGCTTTGTTCAAAATCCATTAAGGAATAGAAAGGATCATACACAAGCATATCCTCATTCAGAGGAATAGCATCAAGAGGAATAACATCAAAAGTAGTCTCTTGCATGGGCAGATCAAATTGATCCCAAGCAATATGTTCACTGATTTACAACAAAACAAACCAAAAAATAGTTTAATTTCATTATCAAGCAAGCACACTAAAAAAAAAAGGGGAAGCCCTTAAATGGATCTCACCTAAAATTAGGAGGAAGCGGTTGGCTTGGAAAGGATAACATATTAAAATCTTCTGCGTTAGAATTAGGAGAAAGCAGTTGGCTTGGAAAGGACAACATATTAAAATCTTCTGCATTAGAATTAGGAGGAAGCGGTTGGCTTGAAAAAGAAAATACATCAAAATCTGCTGCAAAAACCAAGTCAAAATTTGACCACGTCTCAAATGAATTACGAGCTTCCATATCTGCTTTGTGGTTTTTGTTTTTTATGTTTACTAATGACTGATGACTGAAATATATATCGATACATATATATATATATATATATATATATATCTGTATGAGGAAGAAGAAGAGGTAGATGGTAGGTAGAGGGTCGGAGGAGAAGAAAAGACAAGAGAGGAAGAGGAACAGTCAGTACCGAGAAGAGTAAAATAAACAAAAAAAAAAGGGAGATATTTTTCTTGGCATTTCCTACTTGTCATCATTTTCTTATATTTCTTTTCTTATTCTCTTATGAAATCATTATTCCCTAAATTACGGGGAGAACAAAAACAGTACAAGAAAGATCGTGGTTGGACAACATCATTAAATTATCTTGATCCGCATACAAGTGCGTGTGAACTTGAAGTTCAAAAGATAATTCATTTGTAAAGCATTGCAAATCAAATGCCAGACGCTTTTGTTGACTCTAGAAGAGTAACAAAATCGCATATGCCAGCTATAAATGCTCCTATTCTAATTGAAGTTCTAGCAGAACAAAAGATTTTACATATAGTTGCTGAGCCAAAAGCATGCCAGAAGCAGGCCGACCTCTTGGTTCTAAAGATAAAAATCCTCGAAAGAAGAGAGGATTAATGATCAAGATGATCATATTAAAGTAAAGAATGATAAAGACCAAGAGAAAACTTATGACAAAGAACCAGACATAGATGAAAGTAACACTGAAATTTCTATCCATTATACCACTTCCGATAGAAGTTGGAATCGGATAGAAATAATTATTGATCATATGTTTGCATACAATATCTCTTGATGTTATACAGGATAATGATGATCTTGAACCAATATCAGTTGATGAATATCGGCATAGAAAAGATTGGCTGCAATAGAAAGATGCGATTCAATCGGAGTTAAATGCACTGACACAACATGAAGTCTTCGGACCTGCAGTCCGAACACCAGAAGGTGTAAAACCTGTTGGCTACAAATGGATATTTGTACGAAAGCACAATGAAAAGAATGAAATCGTACGATATAAAGTACGGTTAGTAGCCCAAGGTTTTTCACAAAGACCAGGTATTGATTATGATGAAACTTATTCTCATGTTGTTGATACTATTACACTCTGATATCTTATCAGTTTGACAGTACATGAAAAGATAGATATGCGCCTATTAGATGTTGTCACTGCTTACTTGTATGAAAATTTAGAAAATGATGTTTACATGAAAATCCCCAAAGGATTTCATATGCCTGAAGCATATAAATATTATTCTCGTGAAAATTACTCCATCAAGTTGCAGAATTCATTATATGGCCTGAAGCAATCTGGGCGCATGTGGTTCACTCGTCTTAGTGAATATTTATTGAAAGCGGGATTTAAAAATGACTAGGTATGTCCATGCGTTTTTATTAAGAAATCTGGTTCTAAATTTGTGATATTAGCTATATATGTTGATGATTTTAATCTTATTGGAACTTTTGAAGAGCTCCAAGAAATAATTGATTATTCGACATCAAGGATGGTCGTAAAATTATACTTTGCCTTGGTTTACAAATTGAACATTTGGCAAGTAGAACATTTATTCAACACATACAGCAAAAGTTCTAAAAAGATTTGACATGGACAAAGCACATCCATTGAGTATTCCAATTATCGTCCGGTCTTTTCTGACCTCAAGAAGATGTTGAAGAATTTCTTGGTCCTGAAGTACCATATCTCAGTGCAATTGGTGCATTGATGTATCTTACTAATAATACACGACTTGATATTGCCTTTGCTGTCAATTTATTAGCAAGATTTAGTTCTTCACCAACATGACGACATTGGAATGGAATTAAACAAGTCATTCGATATCTCCAAGCAGCTACTTCTTCAAATCATGTTAAAATTATAGCCATTCATGAAGCAAGTCGAGAATGTATATGGCTAAGATCCATGATTTATTATATCCGAGAAAGTTGTAGATTATCATATATCAGAGATATTCCAACTCCTCTTTATGAAGATAATGCAGCTAGCATAAGCATAATTACGAGGAGGATATATTAAAGGAGATCGGACACAACATAGGTCACCAAACTCCAGAAGAAATGTGAAATTGATGTGCTACAAATTCAATCATGTGACAACCTCGCAGATATTTTCACGAAGATTTTACTGACTGCAACATTTGAGAAGTTGAGATATAAAATCGGTATGCGTCGGTTTAAAGATTTAAAGGAATTATCTCATCAAGGGGAGTAATAAACAGACATATAGAATAGTGTACTCTTTTTCCTTCACTAGATTTTTTTTTCCCACTGGGTTTTTATCTAGTAAGATTTTAACGAATTCTTTATGTAATGGATGGACATCTAAGGGGGAGTGTTATGATATATTGTGAATTAATAGAAGCTCCACTAATTATAGATTTTTATGGATGCCGATCATTTAGTGGAGACACTACTAATTAAGATTAGTAGAAGATGATGTATTCCATGATGTATTATGGAAGATGATGTATTCCATAATGTATTATGGATGATGATGTATTCCATGATGTATTATAGAAGATGATGTATGCCATGATGTATTATAGAAGATGATGTATGCCATGATGTATTCCACTTATGAGAGCTCTATAAATAGAGTTATTCTCTAAGTTTAGAATACACCATCATTTTGTGAAAGAAAGATTAGAGAAAGAATTGTGAGAGAAAGAAAGAGAGAAGTTTGAAAAGAAATTCTTGTGCAAAGAATAGTTAGAATTTTCTTAATGTGTAGTGTGTAGATTTTATTCTAACACTACCCAAATTTTATAACAGCAAGAAAATTATAGTGAATCTTTATTTTCATATACTTTTCTATTGTATTTATTTGTCACATTTGAAAAGAAATACAAATTAATATTTTTTAAAATTTATGGATTTTTAAAGGAAAATGATTAAATTAAGCTTTTTAATTCTCTAAAATGGCAAAAAAATAATTAATATTAAGTTTTAGTTGGATGATATTGACAAGGGTAGAATTGAAAAAAATAATAAATTTCTTTGCAAATTTTTAATGTGACATGTAATTAAAAAAAAAACCTTCAAATTTTACAAAGAAATTTAATCGGAGAGATTTTATGTGTATCTTTGACATGAAATTGCTCCAAACAAAGTGTAATATGAGTATTTCCTTCTCTGTTTCTCAACTCTACTCTGTAAAATTTCTCAAAGAGGAAAAAAGAAAACAGTAATAAAAAAGGGCAAAAATCAGGCTGTCATTTCCATTTTTCTCTGGTGAGCCTTAGAAGTTTTGGAAAATTTGAACTTCTAAAATTTGAATTTTTTCCCCAAAAAATACAAAAATAATTCGAGTGTTGTTCTTTTGTTTATATTCTTCATTAACCCAAGCAAGTCAAATGCCTTTTGCGCAACTATTTGGAACAGGGATGGAGACAGCCAAAATTTATTTATTTTTTACTTTAATAAAATAATTTTAAAAAAACTTTCATTATACATCCTTTAATATATCTTTTTATATAATTTTCTCTCCTTCAACCTCAAATTCCTGATTCTGCTCCTGATTTGGAAGGCATTTTAATGGGGAGTAATTTCATTTTATGAACCAACCAAATATGACAACCAGTAAGCTAATTCATTTGATATGAAAGAAAGCAGCCCCTTCTCAACAAGATACCACGATCTCTGCATAAATAACAAAAAGCATAGTTTGCACAAGGTAATTCACATATTTCCAGATACAGATTCACACACACACACACACACACATATATAATTTGCAACAGTACTTGGACAATCACAAACTGATAGGTTTATATAGTTTTTACATGAACTTAAGCTCTTAGAGGCTGGGCTCATCAATTTCTTTGTTGCTGGAAAGAGGCGCAGTTGAATCTGAAGCTCCCGTAACGGATGTGCTTCCAGAATAGGAGGACTGGGAGAAGGGAACAGCGGCACTGTCCTTCATCAAATCACCGACAGGAACAGGGATATAAGCATTTTCAATCGCAGTTTGCTTTCCTTCAAGAACTTTAACAACTTCAGACATGGGAGGTCTTCCGACAGGATCATGGTTTATACACTGCATTGCTAAATAAAATATCGTTTTTGCTTCTTTGGCATCGTAATCAGGTCCCAAGCTCGGATCGATTAGACCTGATGGATTTTTTTGTTGTAGACATTCAAAAGCCTGTACTAGCCAATTTTCACTAGTTATTCCCCACAAATCGTTTTTTATACTGTTGATTAGAATTTGAATTTTTTTTACCTTGTCCAGAAGGTACTCTGTCGGACCTCTTGCACTAGGATTGGAGCTCTGCTGGCCGCTGATGATTGCAAGTGTCAAAATTCCAAAGCTGTAGACATCAGCCTTTTTTGAATACTCGGTTTGCATACACTCGGGTGCTCTGTATCCCCTGCAAACATTCTTTTAATATGAGAGATGATCTTTCCATTTATCTTCAGCAGGAAACACAAATGAGAAAACCAGTAAATTGTAATCAGCGGTAATATAGTAGAAAGTAGAAACTATCTGATTACTGTGTTCCTTTGACTCGTGTGGTGTCGGGCCGGGCACAACCGAAATCGGAGATCTTTGCATTGAAATCCTTATCAAGGTATACACTTGATGGTTTAATATCCCCATGTATTAGTTTCATTTTGCACTCATCATGAAGATAAAGTAGACCTTTTGCCACATCAAGGCAAATTTTAACTCTTTTTTTCCAATCTAGCTTCGCTTTGACATCATGTGGGCCTGAAATAAGCTGACAAGATTAGATTACATGTTGCAAACCGAAAGAAAGTGTTCTGAAGGAGTTGAGAATCTTCTTTACCGAATAATGCATGCTCGAGGGAGTTATTTTCCATGTACTCATAGACAAGGAGGAGTTGGTCTTCTTCGGCACAGTATCCCATTAGCATAACAAGATTTGGATGTTTCAGCGCATAAATGGTTTCCATTTCATTTCTAAACTCACGAACTCCTTGTTTGGATTTTCTTGAAAGCTGTTTCACTGCTATTTGAA
The DNA here is from genome assembly GCA_026120185.1 of Voacanga thouarsii. Taxonomy (NCBI): domain Eukaryota; kingdom Viridiplantae; phylum Streptophyta; class Magnoliopsida; order Gentianales; family Apocynaceae; genus Voacanga; species Voacanga thouarsii. The sequence continues at coordinate 72,658 of JANUWF010001364.1, read as the reverse complement.
TAGTCCCATTTGGTTTTGGTAGGGTACCCTGAATCCATATGGGGGAAGGCAATATATAGCTCAAAATAAGCACGTCAATTACATCAATAAAACAGAGTAAACTAAGGCTAATGAGATCCAATAAAGAAAATGAAATGCTAAAAAAGGAATGCTCTGATAGTGATCCCAACCATGTAGAGAGCTCCAAAACCACCTTTACCAATCTTGTTAGCATCAGCAAAATCCTGAGTAGCAGCCTTTATTTGCTTAAAGTTGAAGTCCCCCCCAGGATATAGCTCGACAACTTGCGATCAAGGTCAACGTATTAGCAATCAAAATTTGATGGAGTCATAGAAATCCCAAGAAAAGTTTTAAGATACTAGATTCTATCTGTCTCAATTCAGCTCTGTGATTCTACTTACCATTTCGTTGTTTACCAAGCCAGCCCAACTTCCAGCAAAGGCCGATGATCATCAACACAAGAAGCAGCCCAGATCCCGAGATCGTCGTAATAATGCCAGGAGAGAATATTTTCCTATGCTTTTTCGGAACTGTTTCAAGAAACAAATCTAGACATCAGTCAAAAAATTCGAGCTAGCAACTTGAAATGTGAAAGTATAATCCATAACAATGTACCGGGAGATATTGATATAGCTGATATTAGTGGACCATAGTATGATGTTGGGAAAAAAGTAGAGCCTTTGCCACTCCAGTATAAGTGAATCTCTAGCCTCGAGTTAGTCACTGGGATATAAAATTCCTTAGTTATACTCTTACGTACACCTTCGGCTTCTTGTTCTATATTGAAATCTGTGAGTACTTTTTGGTCCTGCAATAATCATCTCCTTAGCATCTCCAATTCATTAGATTATAGTAGTCCAATTACATGAATAGATACAATAAAGTACCTGGATTTCTACATCAAAAACTCGCCTTTTCTTGAGAGGAGGACCAGAATCTCTGACTTTGTTTAAATCCCATCCTATTTCGGCAAAATGAAGTCTTACTGAATAATTATCGGGTTTTAGACAAAATCCATAATATTTTAAGGATATTGGAGCTACACGTGCTGCCGTGTATAAAGGAGCATCTTCCACAGAAATATTGCATGTTTCCGATACAATATATTGTTGGGCAACATCATAAAGCCCCATGCTACTATAACCCCAAGCTCTGTTCCTACTTAGAAAGAAGGTTGATGTCCCATTTGGATTCACGTCGGCTTCATAACGGCTTCCATTGATTAATGTTTCATTCCCACCACAATTAATGTACAATTGATCATCTGTAAAGGATAACAACTCAGCAATGTAATCAACCCGGCAATGACGATTCTTCTATACAAAAACTTTTACATATGAATATGGAGAAGTCAGGTAAAGTTCTCCTTGAATCCACATTATAAAAGGAAAGAGCATAAAAGGAATATATAGCCAAGTATACTCACATCTTGGTGTGTCACTGTCACAGTAGTAATGAACTTGTTGCCACTTTTTAGTCCTGAGAAGAGAAATAATTAGTAAGATAGCTTCTTCTGGCTTGCATTACACCATTTATATTTAGAAAAATGAGAAATCCAAACGTACTCATCACTTATATTTAAGCAGCACTCGAACAAGTTCCTGAAAAGGATATAAAACACAATCAAACAACTCTTCGTAAACATTCATATGATCATAGATGGAACCAAAACTTGATATTAGCAGCACAAATCATATAAAAAGTTATATTAAAAAATAATATTATAACTTTTAAAAATTCTTGGAGGGGTGAAAAAGAGTAAAAATCTAAAAAGACATTTCCTAAAATAATAATAATAGTTAGGAATACAAACTATGGTCAGTTGATTCTTACGTGTCTTCAGTTATGTTGCCTGATATTGATTTATTGGTGAAATGATTTTCCGAAACATCCCTGCAAAATATTGAACCACCAAATGAGAAATCAACCTAAGTAATAAATTTTCAACTATTAAGTAATATCTCATAAACTTTAGTAGGGAGGGATAATATCTTATCATCATTTGAACATCTTCAGGTGCCTACTTTTGTTTCATATGTTTTGTTATTCTCACCTATATACTGTAACACTAAAAAAATAAATATAAGATTATTTTTAAGGACTTGCGACATACCAACATTCACTCTACAATATTTTACAGACATGCATAAATATTGAAGTGTCACTAGTTGATTAAAAATGCTTTAAAACAAATACTTACAATGATATACTCGAATCTAACATCCATCCAGGGATTGATCCAGTAAGATTGTTTCTTCTAAGAAATCTGAAAAACATCCTTCAAGATTTTACACTGATAAAAATATAATACCAAAAATTAGGCTACATACATCTTAAATCATGGTGCTCAAAATGAAGTATATAATAGGAGAAAATATGTATTGAAAGCTAATATGCCTTGTTCCAAAGTTTAAACAATTAGAGTTCATGTTGAAGGTAAAATATGCATATTTTATACATATACAATATTAATGAACTATCTAAATATACATATGATTGGGATTTAGTACAAAAATAGCAATTGTATTTTAGTTTTCAGCAAAAATATGCTATAATGTGTGCTGGATAGAAAGTGTAAGAGATCAAAGAAGAATAATTTCAATCGAAAGTACGTGTGTATATATATATATATATATATATATATATATATATATAATATAGGAGATTTGATTATTGAGAATAATTTTAATTAAAAAATACTTACATGTATGATGGGGCAATAATTTGTTGTTCAGAAAATATTTCAGCTGGAATCTCTCCGATGAAATTGTTGAAACTCAAATCCCTATATATTCAAAAAGAAAATGCAGAAGTTAGGACTAGAATTTTTGCCTTGGAACCAAGTAATCCAGACAAAGTAGTATTCCAACACCAGGGAGAAGAGAACAAGAAGAAAGATCAAAAAATTCATGGCGGACCTATACATTCACTCCACTGGAGGCATAGGACCCCATTGAGTTTGGAAAAATTCTGTAGGGGTATGATGCGTATTTGAGTCACGGCACACGACCCAACTCAAATAGAAAAATTCCAGTAGGACATAGATAATTGCAACTATATCCTAATTTAATTAAGTGTGACCCAATCTTCAAAAAAAAAAAAAAAAAACTAATGTGAAGACCAATTTATTAATTTAAAGAAAATAAATAAAATTGTGAGATTTGATACTTTTTAACAAGAGCATGGCACTTTAAAAATGATATTCGGTTAGGATTATATTTAAAATAACAATAAATGTTGAATTTTTTTTTATATTCTTGGTATATTATGTAATTGAAATTTTAGGACTTGAATATAGAAAATTTGGAGTTTTTATTGAAATAATATAATTGAAATTTACTATTTAAAATTTTTTAAATACTCAATCCTTGTCAAACTATCAGCTCTAATCCTACTTGTTAGAATTGGTGCCAACCCCAAAAAACTGAAGAGAATCTAAGGTCCAAGTGCAAAACAAACATTATGAATCCTTCCCACTTATATATCAATCACTTTGCCTTCTTTATAATCTAAGATTGTTTAAATAACACGACTTATACTTAAAATATCAATAATATGTATAGATACAAAAAGATAACAACTAACAACAATGATGAGTCGTATGTCATAAATAATTTTCAAAGTAAAGATTTTATATGAGTAAAATCTGATATTGAATAGTTAAGTATCTCACACGTATTTGAGAGATATTAAATCCTTCCAGATATAGTCAGGAATTGCACCAGTCAGTGAACAACTCCTTAATGTCCTGAAACACAATAATCATAATTCCTATTGGAGGGTATGCAAGCAAGAAATACAGATGCACATTTCATCGTCAGCATAAGAAAACTTACAAGTGGAATAGATTCTTAGCTTTTGAAACGTTTGGAAACAAAGAACCGTTTGGAATTTCAGCAGGCAAGTTATCTACAGCTCTGCGTGCAAGTTCATCATGATAAGACAATCAGTTGCTTCAATAATAAGAACAAATGCAATTAGCTGGTACAACAATTACATGACGGTTAGACTTGTCAATGCTGAAATATTTTTTGGTAAAGGCGCTCCAAAATTGTTTCCAAGCAGCCCCCTACAGAACAGCGGAAAAGATCTGGTATCAGTAATTAAACCATGGTGTCATTGATGGCCCCGAGAATGCCAAACCAATATATAGAGCTCTTATCGAATTATTTAGGTTCATATATTCAAGTTTGAAGAATTATTTAGGTTCATATATTCAAGTTTGAAAATTTGAGAATTATTATTATTATTATTATTTTTATTATTATTATTATTATTATTATTATTATTATTATTTTTTTTTATTATTATTATTATTATTATTATTATTATTATTATTATTATTATTATTATTATTATTATTATTATTATTATTATTATTATTATTTCTGGTCAAATTTGAGCGAATTGGAGCCAGCCTGCTTGATTACATAATACTTATACAATAATAGAGACTATTAATATAACTCATTTAGATATACACGAACTTTAGAAGCCTTTTCATAAATGAAGAAATGACAGTAAAATAATTAAAATATAAGCATTTACATTTTGAAAATAGAAAATAGAACTTGAGCTTAGCAAAAAGTATTATCCATCGAGTTCAAGTTCAAATTTAAGAAAATAGAAAGCAGAACTCATGCCAAGGTTTCCCAATTTGCAATCCTACTTGCACATAAAGCTAGTTTTAATTCAGTAGGACTTACAGCGATAATAGTCTTTGCCAATTGCCTATGGATTCTGGGATACGTCCACTGATGTTATTCCCTAGAATATTGCTGTACAAGAAAATTCAGGTTTAAAGGATTAGAATCTGTCACAGCAACATTAACTTAAAATTAATACAGCAATCTTTCACTTACAAACGCAATAGCTTTCCCAATTTCCCAAACTCTGAAGGTATTGGACCAGAGAAATTATTGTTCCTTAGAAACCTGAAAAGACACAGAAAAAACAAATGATACAGGTTTTTATGAGATTTGTAAGGGAAACTCCTAGGCAATTCTGACAGACTGCCCAAAATCTTAGTTCAAGTGTTTATTTGTATACATACATATATTGAAGAGAACTGAGGTTCCCCAAATATGGTGTAAGCTCCCCTGTGAGTCGATTATTGTCCGAGTACCTATAACGAAAATATAAATTGAATGAAGAATCAAGACAGAATTCATATGAAAATAAAAAGCAACCATGAGTTGTGCTTTAAGGCCTTACAATCCAAGAAGGCTTGAAATATTCCCTAGCTCCACTGGGATTTCTCCCCATAATAGATTGTCGGATACAGACCTATACAAAGCAGAAAAGTAGAAAGTAAAGTTCAACAAAATATCGAATTTGAATCTATTAATAAGTATAAAAATTATACAAGTTATGTGAACTCACAAATATTGAAGCTTCGGAAGCTGGCTACCAAATTCATGTGGAATTGGCCCATCAAAAAAATTGTTTTGTAAATTCCTATAAGTGAAAAAATAAATAAACACGTATTATATAATATTGAAAAATACCCAGAAATAAAATAAGGATTAGTTCAGTTATTGAAATTAACAAACAAGTTTTCGACTACTGAGATGTTCCATTATCCAAAACACAAGTGGGAAAAAAACCTCAATTGTTTCTTTTCTTTTTAAGAAAAAATTGCTTATCAACATTCATTGTTAATATTTATTATTATTATTTATTTATTTTTGGTTCTCTTCCACCTCATGAAAATATTTTTCTTTATGGGAAGACCTCTAAGAAATCACACAATGAAAAGCATATAGGACTTACAAGATTCGCAAAGACCTCATTTCACTTATGATTTTTAAAGATCCATCCAAGTTGTTATAACCAAGATACCTGTCAATTATAACCATCCAATAATAAGCCTGTAATATATTCTCAATAAAAATTCTAAAAAGTATTTGAGGGGAATGGAAAGAGCCGATATCTCGTCTGGAGAATTAGAAGAGAGCTGGATCTCCTTTGTGACGAGAGAGTCTTAATGTGAATGGTAGCAGAAGAATCAGTGAACAAAAAGGCAAAGGAATGACGTCCCCATCCGGAATCCGGCGGCTGGGGAGCCGCCATGAGAATGCAGAAGCAAGCAGAAGTTGAGTCAGTATAGGGGAGGGAATAGAGAGAATCTCTCAGTCAGTCTTGGCTAATAGATTAAGTAAGAAATCAGCTCATATCTCTAACTAAAAGAGTATATTATTATGGAAAAAGAAATGACTTTACCATTTTATGATAAGCAATTATGCATGCATTGAAAGCACAGGGAAGACTTCGAATTCTCTTCAGTATCCTTTGTAATATTTCTATTCTTTTTAATTATTTTTTTTCAATATTTCTGTTCTTCTCTTCCCTCCTTTTCCTTTCTCGTCATAACTTTCCTCCTCTTCTCTCCTCTTTCTTCTCTAACACCGCCACCCAATCTGTCCCCAGAACAGGGACAGAAAGAAGAGAAGTACATGCTCTTTAAAGATTTGTGAGTTTCGAAATATTTCTGTGATCTTTTTTTTTTTGGTGGTGAATTTACAAACTAAAATGCACCCGAGATTCATCAATGGAAGGGGAAATTCACTTCCGGCCCTACTATCCAATCTTGTCCGTTCAAAACCCACAAATATCTGGTGCATTTCGGACAATCTTAGCGGTAATCATTGGTGCATTGCAGACAATAATGTGTCGCATTGTAGCAGAATATATATAATATTTGCAGCGAAGAAATGTATGTTGTCTCAACCTTAAAGCATTAGGTTAACAATGTTAGTTTAGTAATTATGTTTTAATAATTAAAAACTAAAAAGAAAAATAATTAACTAGATTTTTTGTAATTGAAAACAAAAAAGAAAAATCATTAAAAAGAGAAAAAAACTTCATAATAGAAATATTATAGATAATGTCACATAAAATGTTACAAGAAATAAGAGGTGCGAATCGAATTATATTAGAATATCTCATTTTAATATTCTATATTACATACTTTTTTCATCTTAAATTAAATATTTCCATCTCTCTCTATATATACACACACATATATAAGCACCATAGAGTAGTGATTAAAGAACAAAAAGGAATGTAAAAGAAAAACAAAAATATATACAATAATGTAAATTAATTGTATATCTACTTACAGACTTCGAAGTTGCGACAACTTTGAAAAAGTTGAGGGGAGTGATCCATCAAGTATGTTTGAATTCAAGTCTCTGAAAAAATGAAAAAAGAAAAAAAAAAGGTCCAAGATTAGAAATAATACACATTTATCCATTCCTTGTCACATTGCAAAACAAGTTGAATCACTAAGAAGCCAAGAAATAGAAGGCCTGAAAATGCTCACAAGGATACCAGTTGAGAAAGATTTCCAATTTCACCAGGTATTTGACCAATCAAACCATAATTTGAGAAATCACTAGAATCCAAAGGACAAATTATTACAAGTTGAAACACTACTCTCTTCATGATTCTATATAATGATCAAGATAAAGAAGTTAAAAATGTTTTAGTAAGGGAAGTAACATACATATGAATCACGTTGCAATATGTACCAGTGCAGTTGCATCTAACTCCAGCAAACCGTACATGTTTTTCACAATCAGTTGCCGAAAATTTCCCAAGGGAATTAGGCCCGGAAGTAGTTGCAAGTGCAAGTAGAGTATTAATGGCATCCACTGAGAATTGATGTAGTCCAAAAATATATATGCAGTTAGTCAGAAGAGATAGCTCAAAGACATCTCCCTTACCCGTATCTTACACTATATATGGTCTGCAAACTTGGAGGGTAAGGTGGAGGGCAAGGAGAAGGAAGAGGGAAAGGACACATCTACTTCTACTATATTAGGGTGAAAGGAAAGTACATTTATAAATTTGCCTTATTTATTATACCTTTCACTTCGTACTGTTTTGGAGTCGAAATCTACTTCTCTATATTTACTTCTTTTCCTAATTCTCTTCCTAAATAACTAAGGTAAATTATAATTTTTTTTTATCCCCTAATTTCAGAAAAAAAAATTTAAGTTTTTCTATTTTTCCTTAAGAAAATTAAAATTTTTTTTTTAAAATTTCCCTTTAAATTTTACATTTCACCCCTAAATTTTTTTTAGATATAATATTATTATTCTTTATTATATTCTTTCATATAGTTCCCCTCCTAATCCTGAGTCTCTAGTTCTTTCCCTACCTAAATTTACCATTCATTTGTATTATTTTTATTGAATGAGTCTCTTAGTTACTGCCTAATATTTGTGCGAAATAAAAAAAAGTAAATAGCAAAGAAGTTGGTACTCCGGCTGCTTACACTACCAAAGTAAAGCTGATAAACTTTCTTGCATGCATCGTAAAACATCATAATTCAAACAAAATAATATTGTAAACTACTGAGAATTGAAAGTCCTTGATTACCTTCGTACTGGGGAACCTGTGGCTTTGTAGGAGCAGGCGCAGGAGCAGGAGTAGTAGCAATAGTAGGACGAGGAGGAGGACTAGGACCATATGCCCTTCCTTGCTGCATGGTTTTTCGACAGCAGAATGCCAGAAGTTGCAGCAAAGAAGCTAAAAACTTGATGAGGGACATAATGTTTTTTCTTCCTTCTGTAAAAGCGCTTTGGTAGATGGATCATTTCCTCTTTTCTCTCCCACTTATTTATAATCAAACTTCTACCGAGCATATGCACTGCATAATTCAAAAAGCAGCTGGGATCAATAAGATCATTTATATATTTTTTAAAAAGTTAATTATGTTATATTTATTTATATTTTATAATATTAAAAGTTATTCTTAATAAATCTTATATTATAATATTAATTATATTATTATATTTATTTATTTAATATTATAATATTCAACCATTTTATTAGTTTTTTAATTATTATTTTTATAAGTTTTAAAATAAAAATATAAAATAAACAAACACAAATAATTCAAACTCCAATATTAATCAAAATTTTTAAATTCAAATTCGAATAAAATTAAATATTATTAAATACTAATAATTAAACGAATTTAAATATAAATATAAATTAAATTAATAAACGAATAAATTCAAATACTATTCGATTCTAATTAAATTCAAATTAAAAAATATGATACTGTTTCTTTCGGTTTCCATTATAGTTCTACCGAGGACTACAACAAGTAGTTGCTGTAAGTTTTGAGTAATCATTTTTTACTTCTGCTTTTTCTTTCTTTATTTTCTTCTCTGGAAGGGGACTTTGCCTTATTCTTGTACATTACGCCCTTTCTATTCTGCTTTTCAGAGTCATGCTATGATATGCTTCCCAAAAGCCTTTGTTGATGGGTCTTTGTGCTGGCCTGCTTCCCAAGATCGTCCATTCCATGCACTTCATAATTTTTAAAAGTTATCTTGAGAGAAGTACCTACAGTGCCTCTTTCTCAATAAATGTCTACGTGTCTATCGATACAACCACTAGAGTCGGGAGATATTTATCTCAATATAATGAAACACTTCTTCCATTTCAAATTATCTATTTATTTTAATCAATTATAGAAAGATTAAAAAAATAAAATTTTGTTATGAAAATATTGAATAATTATTCTTTTTTTTTTCATTCTATCCATTTATCTTAAAGATAATGTGACTGTTCGTTTTTCTAAGGTTATTAAATTCATTTTTTAATTTTTCAAATTTTGTATCGAAACTTTTATAAACATGGGTTATATGTAAACAAACGAACAATCAATGAAATCGTATCTATGCCTTTGATGCTTATTACTATTGAACATCCAGTAGCTCATGTTCATACTCAAAATGGTCCAGCTGAATCATTCATTAAACGGTTACAATTAATTACTAGACAGTTATTAATGAGAACAAATCTCCCAACAACGGCTTGGAGACATGTTATTTTGCATGCTGCAGCACTTGTGCGCATAAGGCTAACAAGTTGTCACAAATTTTCTCCCTTACAATTGGCTTTTGGTTCCGAGCTAAATATTGATCATTTGAGAATTTTTGGGTGTGCTGTGTATGTACCGATAGTGCTAAATCAATGTACCAAAATGGGTCCTCAAAGAAGGTTGGGGATTTATGTTGGATATGTTTCTCCCTCTATAATTAGATACGTTGAACCATTGACAAGTGATGTATTCACAACAAGATTTGTTGATTTCATTTTGATGAAACTTTATTTCCTAAATTATGGGGAGAACATAAACCAACATGGACAAAGCACATCTATTAAGTTCTCCAATGGTCGTGAGGTCGTTAGATATAAATAAATATCGTTTTTGACCTCGAGAAGATAATGAAGAACTACTTGGTCTTGAAGTACCATATCTCAGTGCAATTGGCGTATTGATGTACCTTGCTAATAATATTAGACATGATATAGTATTTTCTGTGATCAGTTCTTCCCCAATACGATGACATTGGAATGGGATTAAATATGTCATAAGATATCTCTAAGGAACAATAGATCTTGGATTATTTTATTCAAATAGAACCAGTCCAATGTTGATTGGATATGCTGATACTGGTTATCTATCCGATCCACATAAAGTACGTTCTCAAACTGGTTATTTATTTACATGTGATGGTACTGCTATATGATGGCACTCTACAAAACAATCTATAACAATTACTTCTTCTAATCATGCTGAAATTATAGCTATTCACGAGGCAAGCCGAAAATGTGTGTGGTTGAGATCAATGATCCATTATATTCGAGAAAATTGTGGATTACCTTCTGAAAAGGAAATTCCAATACCTCTTTATAAAGATAATGCAGCTTGTATAGCTCAATTAAGAGGTGGATATATTAAAGGAGATAGGATAAAACATATTTCACCAAAATTTTTCTTCACTCACGAACTTCAGAAGAGAGGTGAAATAGATGTGCAACAATTCGATCACGTGATAATCTGGTAGATTTATTCACTAAGACATTACCGACTGCTTCATTTGAAAAATTAGTACATAAAATTGGGATGCGTCGATTGAAAGATATAAAATCATCTTGAAGATGTTATTAAGAGCGGGAATATGTATATTGTACTTTTTTTTTCTCCCTAATTAAGATTTTTTTCTCGGTCAATCAATTCCTTGCAGTTCATAATTTTCAAAGGCGTCTTGAGAAAAACACCTTTATTCTGGGCCCTTTGCCCCCGTGGTGCTTGCTTTTTACCCCAGAAAACCACAAATGGAATGATTGCCCTTGTATGATTAATGCTAGCAAAGACTACCAAAGTGGGAATTTGGAAATTCTGCTATTAGTGCATTAAAAGAAGATTAAGGTTACACTTGTTTCCCAGTTTTTTAGGGGAAAAAAAAATAGTTTGAAGTTTATTTTGACGTTTAAATGGATTGAATATAAATAAATTTTATTTATAAAATATTAATAGTATTATTTACTTTAAATAAATTGGAATGTAAATTTTTAGATATATAAAATTTCAAATCAAAATTATATTTTATTTGTCTATTTCATTCTCAATTACTCGACTTGGTTGTAAAATTTTCCAAAACCATAGAAAAAAACAAAGAAGAGAGACTGATTTTTTGGCTAACATTACAACAGTCATCCAATATGACAAAGATGAAGACGACAATTTTGTGGGATCAGGGCAGCACCAAAGGAAACAGTTTCAGCGCTGGTCTAAAAAGACACTTCTGGGTCCCTAGAAATGCCTTGGGCAACGAGCTTCACGTTACTACACTAAGTCTTTTTTTATTATTAGTTTTGGTTAACGAGGTCAATTCTTGGTGGATTGATTAATCAAACTTCTTTAGTGAAAGTGATTTTTTTTTTTTTTTTTTTTGAAGTTTAGATCTCGTCTTCCTCCTCAACAAAGAACTTATTTGAATTGAGTAAAAGGAAATAATATGAGTAGAGTATGATAGAAAGAAAAGAGAAGAAGAGTAGAGAAGGGAGATAGAATTAGAAAGTTAAGTTTAAACGAGTAAATTATATGAAAGAATATGTTATAGCATAATTTTATAATTTTTGAAAATTTTTTGAGGAAAAAAGTAAATTTTAAAAGATATTTTTCAAAAAATTTTAATTTTACTAAGACAAAAATATTTTTAAAAGTTTTCAAGGGGTGGACACCCTGCCCCTATCTTTATCTCTGAGAGAGAAAATAATTAATTATTTCTAATCTTTGGTTAGATATAAAAAAAAAGAAATGAAATGTTAAATATAATATTTAGAGAATGGAAGGCAAGAAAAATTAAAAAAAATGATACATTTTGGGTTTTTTTTCTTACTAATTTATATAATACTATTGAATATTTTATTGATTAAGGGTATTTTAAATTGTATAATAAAGTTTACTAGATGTGACATCTTTTCATTTCATTTTTATCCATTTTTAGACATAAAGAACATTAAAAATTTTATATTAAATCTATTCTCTTAAATCTCTTCTCATTCTCTTCGGTGTCTTTTTTAAAAAACTAATCGACATACTTAAAAACTTAAACTCTTCATTTTCTCTATCAATCCAAACAATTTATAAAACTAAAGCACTCTTGGACTATTATCTTTGTGCATTAATTTTAACCTAGTAATGAATGCTTCTTTCATAGAATATCTTATTTTGATTTGACCTAAATAATTATAATAATATTTTATTATAAATAAATTATTATTTTCTTTTTATTAATTTAAAATATTAATAGTAAATTAGTACGATTAGTAAAATTAGTATTCATTAGAGATAGGAGACTATTTATAAAAATTTAAAAAGAAAATATATTTATTTTAAAAAAATTATTTTCATATTACAAAATAAGAATAAATAAATAAATAAATAAAGGTTGGAAGGAATAGGTTACCATTTTGCATGCTTCTCGTTTGCTCTTCAGACAAGTTGATTCTCCTATCTACGATTTTGTACAATCATTCAAATTTACGCAAGCCATGATGCAACATCTTTGACGTCACACCTCTTAGACGGATATGACTTTGATTTACTAAAATTTTCCTTCTTTTTTACTCTTCCATTCATCCATTATCTTCTTTTCATTTTCTTAAATAATTTATTTCTTTTCATTTATTATTATTATTATTTCTTTTTCTTTTCCAATAGCAACAGAACAGAATAGGAGGAAGGGGAAGCACATAGAAGTAAAATTAAAAGAGACAATTTATGTCTTATGTTTTTTAGTTATGAACTTTTTAATGTGTGTGATGTGTTTATTGGTTTTTTTGTAATAAAAAATGAAATTTGTTATATAATCATAACAAAATGTAAACTGTGGAAAAGAAATCCCCAATTTGTTACATTTTTGTAATATAAAAGAGTTGGGGATTGTTATTTAGCATAAAGCATGAACAATCCCCAACTCTTTGCTAGCCTTATGCTTCAAATTGCGGACTTGGGATTAACTCCTTGATTGTTTTCCACTAACTTTAGTTTGGCATGAATTTCATCATTGTAATCCCAAGATTTCACACACCTCTTACGATATATATATATATATATATATATATATATATATATATATATATATATATAATAAAAGCTTGCAACCGCTAACTTAAAGTGTGCACAGAACTCATATCCCATGAGAAATTTGAATTAAGGGCGTTAATATAGAAATTCTAACACCAACCAATTTGGCTAACTCAAAAGACGAGTGTGAGAGTTTATTATTATTATTATAGTTTGAGATAAAAGTAAAATCAATCAAAGTTTCTCAATGACTAATGATGGATTTTGAGTTTAATTTGTATTTTCATTTCATGATGTGTTATAAAAATGAATAATTAAGCAAAAAATGACAGTTGCAAAGGAGTAATAAATAGCTTGACTTCATGCATCCTGCATTGCTTGCATTATTGCATTCATCAAAGCAAGAATTCTCAGTTGAAAAAAATATATAAATTTACATAAATTTTTTAAATTTATGGATTTTTAAAAAATGATTAAATTAAGCTTTTTAATTATCTAAAATAACATGCAAAACAATTAATATTAAGTTTTAGTTGGATGCTATATACTTCTGTCTTCATACATTATGTCCAAAACCGTGCTTGAATATCCTTGGCATGCAAGCATACTTCTTCAAGTCACTCGTGAGGTGTCAAATTTTTTTTCTACAACTTCATTCTGCTTGTGGAGTGTTCAAACATATCAATTATCATCAAGTCCTGTTTTATTTCAAAAACTTTGTGAATTCTTCTAAAATGTATTCTCCACTATTGTCTGCGCGAAGTTACTTTATTTCACAGCCGATCTCACTTTCCGCTTTCTCCTTGAATACCCTAAACTTCATTAAGGCTTTGGACTTTTCTTTCATAAAGTCAATCCAAATATATCGAGAATAGTAATTGATAAAAATTATTATGTAGTAATAACCACTTACCAATGGCTGTTTTACTACACCAAAGACATTTGATGAACCAGCCCCAAAGGTGCCTTGGCTCTAAACTTTGACTCCTCATATGGTAGTTGATGTGTTTAACCATATTGGCAGCCAACACAAACTATGTTCGTCTCGGACCTCCAATTGTGGTAGACCCTTCAACATTAACTTCTTCATCATCACCTTTAGTTTGGTATACCTTACATGTCCCAATCGAGCATGCCATAAATTTGGTGTGTCGTTCTTTTTAGTCTTATCTATATACGCTGTCTCTACTGACATGACATATATAAACTCTAATTTTCATACTTTCATAATTAGTTCTCCTTTGAGCTTTAGTTGACAATATTCCTACATCTCATTTGGCCGAATACCACATAATTCCTTGTTGAAGTTAAGCTCGTTATACGAATAATATGTTCTTTTTCATCCCCGACATGTGCAACATATTATTTAGCTGCACCTCTGTAGAGCTGAACCATGGTACTACTATAGCTTTGTTAATATGTATAATTGGCATCTTCGAGTTATTGGTGGTTACCACAATATGTCCACTTCTATATTTTTCTATGTTGTAGAACTATTCATTATCTCTTGTCATTGGTTAGAGCATCAAGAATCAATTATCCAGTCATTTTTGTAGTTGATAAGTCTATCACTTGATGCAATTAGTACCAGATCTTTTTCATTTTCTTAACTTAAGCTCGATAGTGTCTCCTTCTCTTTTATTGAAAAAGATGCTGGAAAATCCCATTCAATTTCATTTTCTTGAGTCTGACTGGATGTGGCAGCATTTCCTGTGACTTCTTTGTACCAGCAATCTTGAGCAAAATGGAATTTCTTTCCGTAATTGTAACATTCTAGTTTCTTTGTCTACTCCTCATGTTGTTATTTTGTTATGGTTGAGCTCCCCTTGTTCTCCAGATGCCATTTTTGCCAGAAGCCGTGTCTCTTATTATTCTTGTCTTATTTAAATGGTTTTATGGTGCTATTCCCCTGCTATGAAGAGCCTTCTCTTCATCATTTGTTAATGCTCTGTAGGATGGTCTTATTAAGGCTTTTTCATTTGCCAGCATGCTTTCTAATACATTGAGTGTTGGTGGTTCGGGTCGTCCTTATGTTGCTTCTATAAAAGAGGTGAATTCTCGTTGTAACCCCCAAATTGTGATTTCCCTCATATTCATCTCATCAATAGGATGAATAGGATCTAATTTTGAAATTTTTTCACTTAAAGTTCCCACTTTGGTAAAATATTAACTTATCATCTTATTATCCTGTGAGATTCCCAATAGCTCATTTTCAAATTGTTGCACCTTGGCTTCATTGGTCTTGGAAAATCTTCCCGCCAGAATATCTTAGGCTTCCTTTGGTGTCTTTGTGTTTTTAATCAAGTTCCAAAATTGTTTCTCATCTGTTAAGGCTACAATAGATAAAGCCTTACCAGCATTCATGTTCCATTTTTTGTATTCTCTAATCTTTTCCTATGGTGGTGGTATTATTTGTCTTTCATCTACGAGCTTCCACAAGCCTTGTCCTCTGAAATAGAACTTCAGACACACGCTCCAATTACTGTAGTTGTCTTTCGTTAATTTTTCAATATTGTTGAGGTTGTGGAGGCTTGCAAGTAGCTGATTTTTATGCAACTTGCAGCTATATGTTCTGGAGTTTTCTCCTATAGTGGTGGAAGTAAGGCATGCAGTCATTGCCTTCTCAACATATGCAGTTGTAGACAAAGTTATTAAGACTCTTACCTGCAAAATAATAGAAAGCTTAGACAGCTAAAATGAAGTCCCTTTTCATTCTCGTCGCCTAATTTTGTAGACATGTGTACTTTTCCCACATTCTCAATTTTGTGCTTATGCTAATCCCTTGTTTTTCAAAAGAGAGAGGAGATTTGGGGGAGTTAGTGGATCCAAGGTTGGGTTCAAATTTTTTGAAGGAAGTAGTAAGAATGACACAAATGATTCTTTGCACTAATCCATCTTCGACATTGAGGCCTATCATGTTTGTTGTGGTTGGAATGCCTGAAGGTTGTATAAGCCTTTAGGAGTATATCTCTGATCCAAGCATCTAAAGTGATGGACTAGGTTTTCTAGGTCTGTGAGAAAAATATGATGAGTTGCTATTCAGCTCAAAGAAATTATTAATACCTTGATAGTCGATTCCCAATGATATAGTATATTACCTCCATTTCACAATATAAGTCATTTTAGACTTATATACAAGAATTAAAGGTCCTAAATTTCACACAATTTTGAAACTAAACTTCCAAAAACACCATAATTAAGTCTTTATCTACTTTGGTAATTGATGAGAGTTGGGTCATAATTAGTGGAAAGAGAGAGATTGAATGGAGGGGTAGAGGTGGAAAAAAGAAATAATTTTTTATAAAACTTTGCAAAACAACCTATATTATGAAAAAACTTTTCAAGTTTAAAATGACTTATATTGTGAAACGAAAGTAATGAATATTATATGTGCGCTGCTTCCAAGCCATAGATTTTCAATTCTTACATCCTTTCCAAGATATGATATTTCCTTCTCTCCCTATTGAAGAGATAAATGTGGTATTTTTGCCAACTTGCTAGTTTATCTGATACAAAAGAAAGTAGCACCTTGATAGTTGATTCCCAATGATATAGTATAAATATTATAGGTGCACCGTTTCCAAGCCATTGCACTACAAGAAAAATATCAAATTAGCGACGAATTTTTGCGACGGCCTCTAGGCCGTCGCTAATTTGAGACAGAACAACAACGGAAGCAAAAATTTTGAAAATAAATTTATTTTTTAAAATTTCCGTCTCTAATCCATTCGTAATTTCGACGGATTAGCGACGGAAATCTAGCCGTCGCAAATCCGTAGAAAAATCCATCGCAAATTTGCGACGGCCATTCAAAATTTAAAAATAAATAAATTTTTTTAAAATTAAAAAAAAATCCGTCACAAATTCATCAAAAATTTGTGACGGATTTGCGACGGCCATCCAAATTTAAAAATAAATTAATTTTTTTAAAATTTAAAAAAAATCCGTCGCAAAAATCCGTCCCAAATTTGCGACGGGCATCCAAATTTAAAAAATAAATTTAATTTTTTTAAAATAAAAAAATCCGTCGCAAATTTGTGACGGATTTACGACGGCCATCCAAATTTAAAAATAAATTAATTTTTTTTAAATTTTAAAAAAATCCGTTGCAAATTCATCGCAAATTTGCGACGGCCATCCAAATTTAAAAATAAATACATATAAATATACACATATTAATATATACAGATATATATATATATTAATATAACATTTTTAATATTCATATAAAATATGTTAATATACTTTTTTAATTTAAAAATAAATAAATATATATATATATATATATACATATATACATATTTATTTATGTTAGTATGTGTGTGTCTATATATATATACATATATATTTATACATATGTCTATATATAATACTTTTTAAATATATTAATATATATATACATACATATTTATATATACATATATATAATGTATATATATACATACATTATGTGTGTATAATGTATGTATATACATATACATACATTTACTATTAAATATACATACATTAATAACAATAGATGCATATATGTCATATTCTTACATATATATACATACATATGTATACTTAATAATTTCATATGTATATTATATATATAAATATTTCAATTTACAAATATCTTTTTGCGTATTCTATTATTTCAACACACACACATACTATATCATATGTATATATATATATATATATATATATATATATATAATCAAACATTATTTTTTTTGGGTGAATTTTTTAGATTAGTGACTGGATTTGCGACGGCCATCCAAAATTAAAAAATAAATATATTTTTTTAAAATTAAAAAAATCCGTCACAAATTTGCAACGGCCATCCAAATTTAAAAATAAATTAATTTTTTTTAAATTTAAAAAAATTCCGTCGCAAATTTGCGACGGCCATCCAAATTTAAAAAATAATTTTTTAAAAAAAAATAAAAAAAAATCCGTCTCAATTTGCGATGGCCATCGAAATTTAAAAAATAAATTTATTTTTTTAAAATTAAAAAAATCCGTGGCAAAATTGCAACTGATTTGCGACGGAAAATTCTATCGTCCCAGATCCGTCGCAAAACCCTTACAAATCCATCACTAATTCACAAAAAAATTATTATATAATTAATATATAGCATTATATATTACAAGAACTTCAATAGTTTAGTGGTGGAGCGTGTGTTCTCCCACAATAAAGACGCGGGTTCGAGCCCTAAGTCCGACATAATCTCATAATATTCTTAGCGGGTCGGGTTCTCAGCGGTCGGGTTGAGTCGATGAACGAGCAGAGCCGAGTAGCTAATTAATTAATTTATTAAATAAAAATTTTTCGCTACCGCAAATTAAATTAATTAATTTTTTTAAAAAATTTCCATCTCAAATCCATCGCTAAATTATTTTAATTTTTGTAAATAAAAAAAATTTTCACCGTCGCAAATCTGTCGCAAAATTAATTAATTTCGCTACCGCAAATTAATTATTATTTTTTGCTACCGAAAATTAAATTAATTAATTTTTTTAAAAAAATTTCCGTCACTAAAATATTTTAATTTTTGTAAATAAAATTTTTTTGATTGTCGCAAATTGCGATGCCCTTTTAGCGACGGATTACGCGACGGACGTAATCCGTCGCTAAACGTGATTTGCGACGGATTTGGCCGTCGCTTATTTGATTTTTTCTTGTAGTGTAGATTTCCAGTTCTTATATCCTTTCCATGACCTGATATTTCCTTCTCCCCCTATTGAAGAGATAAATGTGGTATTTTTCTTGATTAGAGTAACCTAAATAAACAAGTGCTATTGATGAAAATACTTTGAGAAGTTCAGTGAATTGCTATGATTTCACCATGAATGAACTACAATAATGATTTAATTGCGAACACCTGCTGATTGGTGTATTTAACATAAGGGTAAGAACATCTGCATGAAGTAACTAAATTTCCAGCACGAACCCGTTTTCCCAAAATGTTAATCTTACATAGAGGGGGGAAAAGAGCAGCAATAATATAGAAATTTACCAAACAAAAAGCATATTGGGATATTTTTTACATTATGCATATATTGAAATAGTAAATACAGATTCTCATACAAATATTTGCACACGGGACCCAAGCACAAGCTGATAAATGGTTATAGATTTTACATATCAAAACTCTCAGTAGAATAATAAGCATTTAGATGCATGACTCATCAATTTCTTTGCTGGTGGAAAGAGACACGGTCGAGTCTGAAGCTCCCTCAATGGATGTGCTAGCAGAATGAGAGGACTGGGAGAAAGCAAATGTGGACTTTCCCAGACTCAAATCATCAACAGCAACAGGGACCAAAATATTCTCGATCTTTTTCTTTCCTTCAAGAATTTTTACAACATCAGACATGGTAGGTCTTTGATCAGTGTCATGGTTTATACACTGCATTGCAAGATATATTATTGTTTTGGCTACTTTGTCATCAATATATGTGAATGTATTATGTGCACTAATAAACTTTTTAGTGAAATAATAATTTTACTGTACATTTTTCTTTTGGTAAAATCGTAATTATTATGTATGAAATTGTACGTATTGTGCATAATTTATTGCGAAATTTGAATTGCAAATTACGCAGTCCGAATCTTTATCTCTGCTTCCTTTACCTCAGAAAACCATATATGGAATAGTTTCTTTCATGGATTTTTTAATTCATGCCAAAAATAATAATTTGTGCTTTTTTTTGCCAAGGAAATTTTGCAAGAATAGTGGTCAGAAGTAGGAACTTTTCCTGTTAATAAGAAACACGAGGAGTCAATTGTTTGTTCACTTTTATTAATCAAATCTTAAATATAAACATTCAAAATCATGAATAACATGCCTAATTTACACGGTTATTTTTCAACAAGAAAGGATTTTCGCAAGAGCAAGAACATGTTCCACAAGAAAAGGTAAAAAAGTTTAACCAAGGGAAAGGAGATTTATTCGATTCTATCAAATCAAACCCCAAATAAAGAATCTCTCAATAAATGTCTATATCTGTCGTATGGAATATATATCTATGAAGGGCAAAGAAAAAGACAGATCTGCAAAAATAGTCCAGGAATAATAATGGATCAAAAAAATCAAAGATGAAGACGGCATTATAAAAAAGTTTGGGGATTATTTAGAATAATTGCTCATTGAACTATAAATCACTAGCATAGATGAGTAGAGAATCAGGAACGTAGACTTGAGAGAAATTACTATGAAAAACTATATGAGAGAACAATTTATAAGTTCTAAAGAAAAAAAAAAAATTGAAGGCAAAAGGTAAACTTCAAAAAATTTCTAAATTTTTAAGAGTGTATGCTACCTCTAATTGCCAAGTTTGGTTTTTAGTAGGGTTGTCAATGGATCGAGTGTACTCGAACTCGATCATATCAAAACTCATTTATATTAAGTCTGTTATAATTGTTTTATTACTCAATTCAAACCGAACTCTTTTAACCTATATAATTCAGTCTAGATATAAAATTATAATATCCATTTTCATTTATCTAATTAATTTAAATATTATATAAAAATATATTATATTATTATATTTTTCAGATCGATATACCCTGATTCGGATAGATATTCAGATCAAATCAAATTAGTTGATATATTACTAAGGGAATCCAAATAAAAAACAAGATGATCTGAACCCGAAATGACCCATTTACAGCACTATTTGGATAAGTGCAGGACCGAGGACTAAAAACAGTAGTTGCTTTGAGTACTCATTGCTTATACTTTTTCGTTCTTTATTTCCTTCTCTGGAAAGAAAAGGACATTGCCTAATCTTGCTCCCTGTCTATTCTGCTTTTCAGAGTCCTGCTATAATCTGCTTCTGAAAAGCCTTTGTTGACGGATCACTTCTTGTTGTTTTCCCAGTAATATCGTCCATTCCATGCACTTCATAATTTTCAGAAGGCATCTTGAGAAAAGTACCTTTATTTTGGGCCCTTTACACCTGTGCTTCCATTTCACCTCAGAAAACCACAAATGGAATAATTGCCCTCGTATGCTTCATGCCAGCAAAGATAATGCCAAAGTAGGAATTTGGAAATTCTCTTATTATTGCATTAAAATAAGATTACACTTGTTTCCAGTTATTTGGAGGAAAAAATGCTTTAAAATTTATTTTGACATTTAAATAGACTCAATATAAATAAATTTTATTTGTAAAAATATTGATAATATTATTATTTATTTTAAATAAATTGTAATATTAATCTCTAGATATATAAATTTTTTATAAGATTTCAAATTTATACCTTGTCTATTTCATTCTCAATTACTCCACTTCACTGTAGAATTTCTCAAAGAAGTGAAAAAAAGGAGAAGAATGATTTGTTTTGGCTAACATTACAACTGTCATTCACTATGACACAGATATTTTGTGGGATCAGCAAAGCACCATAGGAAACAGTCTCATCTTATTACTAAGTCTTTTTTTATTATTAATTTTGGTCAATTCTTGGTAGATGATTAATTTAACATCATTTCCTCTTTTCTTTTTAAAAAAATAAAGTAATAAATTACAACTATTTCATTTCAGTGAACGACAATATTTTTTGGTTAAGAACTCATCCTCCTCCTCAGCTAAGGGCCTATTTGAATTACTAAAAAAAAAAAAAAGGAAAAGATATGATAACAAGATATGAAAAGATATATAACAAGATATGTTAAAAAAAATTAAATAATTTAAAAAAATTGAAGACAAAAATAAAATTTAAAAAATTTTAAAGTGAAAACAAATTGTCAGACAAGTTGATTGACTACTCTCCTCCTGTCACGTCCCGTGCCCGCGGACCCGGGAGCGCGACTATAGGCTTGGCAGCACCCACGGTCAACTACTTGGCCGCTGTCCTCACTGGGCCAAAATGGATATCCCAAGTTGACAATGGATACTTAGGCCCATTCTTATATACCATTCATACTTCTCATCTCAATCTCATGTGGGATTGAGGTATCACATTCACCATTCCTTTAGGCTCAAGCGTCCTTGCTGAGCCCATACTTTAGAGGCCAAATCTAGGACCAACCAGGCGGTATAGGATTCTAGAGGTGGCTCCCACCGCGCACGGTGTATCACTTAGTTCCTATATCGGGGGCTGGTTACCTTCTCTGATACCAAATGTCACGCCCCGTGCTCGAGGACCCGGAAGCGCGACTATGGGCCTGGCAGCACCTACGGTCAACTACTTGGCCGCCGTCCTCGTTGGGTTACAATGGATATCCCAAGTTGATAATTGGTACTTATGCCCATTCTTATATACCATTCATACTTCTCATCCAAATCCAATGTGAGATTGGGGCATCACATTCACCCCTCTTTTTTTTTTCATTCAGCGTGCAGACGTACAACAGGAAGAAACCATAGTTTTGATGAGGGTTGCTTTTCGTGCAACCCTCTGACACGAAAAGAATTTTTTTTTTTTTCAAAACACTATAATAGCATGAAATCATGCTTTGGCCACACACACTCAACCTCTGACATGACACACAACATTGCAATCCCCCCTCCCCCCCCTTTTTTTTTTCTTCCTTTTTTCCCCCTCTATATTCCTTTCATCAACCCAGAAATAATCATGAATACAGAACATATTAGAAACATTTGTTCACACAAACTCATACAACTATTACCTTCTTCTAACCGAATTAATTTATTCGATTAGGAAAATCCAAAAGGCTTAACCCGGCCTTAGCGGTCCAAAAAGATTGATACATTCGTCTTGCATAAATCCAAAAAGACGAATTCAATCTTAACATTATTTGAAAAAGGTTTAGCCCACCTTTGAAGCATCATATTCAAATAAACATAAACAGATCCATCATGTATCAAATTCATCAAATATATTCATACGGAACCATGTATCCATATAATACAAACATCAAAATACACACCATACATTAGCCAATCATTAAAACTTATACTTTAAGAAAATATCATACTTTATTCGGGAATTTATAACCAAAAATAATATTTTTATCATATTATTTGTACCGAGAAAATCGAAGAGATTCATCCTCGAGAGGGTAGAATGTAAGACCCGCATTTTTTAGGAAGTCTTTATTTATGGAGATATTTTAAAATTTGTTAAGGTAGAATTCTATTAGGTTAATATTTTAAGTAAGTAGGGACCTAATTAAAATTATTTAAAAGTTAAGGAAACCCTACGATTTATTAAATAGGAAAACTTATAGAAAACATCGTTGTTTTCCAATAGCCGTCATCAGACACAGAAAGAGGGAGAGAGTTCAACTAGGGGTTGAAGGAGAAGAACACCGTAGGTCGTACAGCTTTTCAAGCGTCGAAATTAAGTGGTAAGTAGGAATGAATCTCTTCGGTTTTCTTGTTTGAATATTAGAATAAAACGTTATTTTTGGTTAAAAATTCCTGAATAAAGTATGATATTTTTTCAAAGTATAAGTTTTAATGATTGGTTAATATATGGTGTGTATTTCGGTGTTTGTATTATATAAGATACATGGTTTCGTATGAATATAATTGATGAATTTGGTTCGATGGATCCGTTTATGTTCATTTGAATATGATGCCTCAAAGGTGGGCTAAACCTTTAATTGGGGTTCCATCATAGGGCCAATATACTTGCATGTTGGGTATGTGTGACTAGTTAGTTAAGACAGACTTATACAAGATAGTTTCTGCACTATATCACCCCTTGTGGTTGTCCGAATGGTCTAAATTATCCAGGGCCCCGGGAAACATGACTTGGATGTTTGCTTTAGGGTAACTCCCTTGAAAGCGGAAACACTCCAGAAGTCGTGGATTATTGGACTAGAAGCCTAAGGATGGTAGATGTCATTTAGGGGGGTGTTAGTACACTTCTTCCTCTCTAAATATACGGCGATGTGTAGAGGGGTATCTTAGTCATTACACCTGTAGGTCGGAGACTTTGCGAATGCAGCATTGTCCTTGGG
The DNA here is from genome assembly GCA_026120185.1 of Voacanga thouarsii. Taxonomy (NCBI): domain Eukaryota; kingdom Viridiplantae; phylum Streptophyta; class Magnoliopsida; order Gentianales; family Apocynaceae; genus Voacanga; species Voacanga thouarsii. Next base: position 48,334 of record JANUWF010001364.1, on the reverse strand, counting down.
GTCAATATTTCCTTATGGTGATATTAGGAAATATTTAAAATACAAGATACAACTATTTATATAGCAGGGGTATTTTGGTCATTTTAACAGCCAAGGCGATGTGTCTTTTTGGTCCTCGGGATAGCTCGTAAGTCCTAACTATTTTTGGGTTGAGGAATTGGTCTCAGTTGAAGAGGATTTTATTTTATTTTGTTTTGTTTTATTTTATTCAGGAAGTCTAATTTATTATTGGACTGGAATAAAATAAATAAATAAATAAAATAGAAGTTGAGAGAAATTAATTATCTAGTTTATTTGGTTAATTAATTATTCAAGGCCTAGGTCCAGTATGAATAATTAAGAAATTAACCTGGGCTTAAACTAGGGGAAATAATTAATGTTTAACTATTTATTGGGTTATTTATATAGGCCCAAGAAATAAATAATTAAAGATTAATTATTATGGTTCATTTGGGCTCATTAATTATTTATTTGGTTACTTATGTAAGCCCAGAAAATAAATAATTAATATTTATTATTTTGGGCCTTTTTGGGTCCAAGAAAAATAATAAATATTTATCTGGCCCAATAGCTTGGACCTTAGGATTTTTTTCCAGATATGGTTAAGAGGAGTTTAAGGTTAGACCAAACTGTTTTCTCAGGATAACATCCGGGTGTTTTGAAATCCCGGGAGATGTTTATCAGAGATTGAGAGACCTAGTTTAGGCAAAATATAAACAACTCTTTGAAAAGAAAAAAACCCTAATTTTCTTTCCCAAGCCACAAGACTCACGTGGGCTCTCTCTCTGCTCTCTCTCACGTTTTCTTCTTCTTGGTTTCTCCTTGGACTTTGCTAACCAATAGCAGGTAAACCAAGGAGAATTGAGACCCTTCCTCTTCACCATAGTGTTCACCGACTAGAGGTTAGGCTGAGGAATGTCCCGAGAGCTGGAGAGCTAAGCGTTAATGCAAACAAGGCGGAGTAGAAGGCTAGCGGGTGTTCAACCGGAAGCTCCTTCAAGTGGACAAAGCGAGGCGATTCCAGTCGTTCAATCCGCTCTTACTCAACCTAGAAGGGTTAAGGAGCGCAAATGTATGATCTTCACACTTCCGCATGGCCTTTATGGCTCGCGTTTTAATTTTTCTCCAATTTTTTTTTCGTACGGTGCATGCTCCCCTGTTTCTGTGTTTCCCGTCAAAGTGGTATTAGAGCCATTGGTTTTGATCAATATAGGGAGCATGGTAGTTAATAAAATGGAGAAGATGATTATACCTGTGATCCTTCGCTGTTTTGGTATGGGATAGGTGGATTTGTAAGCTTCACAGTGGAAGTATAGGATCTCTGTAAATTTTTTGGCTTTGGTGTTTTAATCGTGTAAACCCAATTTTAATGGGTATAGGCGGTTGTGTTTATGTTGTGGATGAGTTTTTATGAGTAAAAATGTCCAAAGAAGCCAAAGAAGACAGAAAAAAACAAAGGAAAAATCTTCTGTGTGAAAAATGAAGAAGAAGAAAACTGTTCATAAGCCGCCGCGTCCAAGCCGAGCCGTCGAGCCGAGCCACTGCTGTTGGTGAGAGAAGCCGGTCGCTGATGAGCCGCAGAAGCCGAGCCACTTCCTTTGATTTGAGCCGAATTCAATTGCAAAATTTGCAATTGAATTTCATTTGGCTTTCGGGTTCGCGCGCGGGTCAGAGGAGATCTAACCGGGGCAGATCGCGGGTTGAATCGCGGGTCGGCAGCAGAGGAGAACCGGGCGCGGGTTGCGGGCGCGGGCGAAGTCCACGGGTCGTGGCTGGCGTGCGATCTGGTGCGGGGCGGTGCATTGCGGCTGCGGTGGACCGCAGGCCATTCTGGCGCGAATCCTGTGCGGCCGGTGCAGTGGACCGCCAACCAATTTTGGCAAATATTTTTTTATTTTTTTTCCTTTTTTGTTTTAGGTCCCATACCAGGCGAAGTTAATATTTTTGCAATATTTATATTCTTGGAATATATTTGCATGAAAAATATTAGTAAGGGATTTTAGGATTAAACAAGATCATTAATTAATTAATTAATTAATGTGTTTAATTCTATTATTTGGGCACTTAGGTTTAAAAAATAGAAAAGCATGAAAACGTTTATTGTTTTCTAGCATGCTATTTTTTTATGTACCTATGTGTGTTTTTTCTCAAAGACTAAAGTCTTTGGGAACCTTTTGTTTTGGCAAGGAAAAATATTTTTCTTTAAAAACTAAATGGTTATTTTAATTGGTACAAAATTAATCCTTAAATATTTTCTCAAAGGATTTAATCCTTGACATAGAAAATATATTGGATTTAGATATTTTTGTAAATTAAAATGGAGAGCCATTTTGTTTTGTTTTGGACTAGAAAAATGATTTTGTCAAATAAACTTGAGACCAAAGTCTCTAGAAAGTTTTAATTGGAAAATTTTTGAAATCATTAAGTTTTAACTTATATAAAATTAGTCCATGGAGGAAATCTCTCAAAGGATATAAGCCTTGACATAGAGATTTTATTGGACTTAGATATTTTATTTTTGAGTTAAGAAAAACTTAATGGAAATTTCAAAAGGATATTTTCCGTAAAACCTTTATTTTAAAAGACTAAGTGGGAGAGGGGTTCCAACGGCCCCACGGCTTCCATCACGGTCCTCATTAGAGATCGTGGATCCCCTCGCGTCACCCCGGGAGTGAACCCGTATAGGATGGGGATACCACAAGGATCTAGATCTAATGGAAGGATGTAATTAATAACCCGGGGCACGTACTATGATCGGCCAGCCCACGTTGGAGGTTATAGTGCGAGGTATGTCCATAGGAAATGAGAGGAAACGGCCATCCCACGATGGAGTTATTCTCTAGACCATTACCTAGAAGGGAAATTAATTTGTGGTGGTTAATACACTTAGCTTAGGAAACCGTTAATCTTCCCAAGAAGCTATGTCAGCTTTTCCTAAGAGCCAAATTATTTTCGTGCACAAATTTCATTTTGTTTTCACAAACTAATTTCTTTCTTTTATTTTCGATTTTCGTAAATGGTGGGAGGTTCTTTTAGTCCATTGGCCGTTATTCTCAGGGAGAATAAGTTAACGGGTCCAAACTATGTGGATCGGAAAAGGAACCCGGACATAATACTCACAAATCGAGGAGTATAAGTATGTCCTTTACGAAACCTCGCCTCGTTATCTGGGAAGGTTCCACCGCCGAAGAGCGAGAGGCCGAAAAGGCATGGAAGAAAGCCGACGAAATGGCACGTTGCTATATGTTAGCTTCCATGTCTAATGTGCTCCAGTCAAAACACGAGCACATGGCTTCGCATATGACATAAGTCAATCGTTGGCAACTATGTTCGCGGACAAGAGCCGGCCCGCAAGGCAGGAGGCTCTTCGAACAATTGTAAACACTAAGATGGCCGAGGGAGCATCGGTCCGAGAGCATATGCTCAAGATGATTGCTGCTTTCGAGGAGGCAGAAATCTTAGGGGTCGTCATTGACCCCGAGAGCCAAGTGGACATGGTTCTCGAATCTCTACCGAGCTCTTTCACTCGCCTCAAGTTAAACTATAACATGAACAAGTTGAACATGAGTTTGATCGAACCGATGAAGGAGCTCCGGATGGCGGAGAAGGTCATGAAGCCGTAGTCTAAGGCCATGATTGCTAAGGCCTCTTCTTCAAGAACCGGGCCTAAGCCCGTAAAGTTCAAGAGGAAGAAGGGGAATGCAAGCAGCCTCACCCAAGAACCAGCCCAAGGACAAACCAAAGGGCAAGTGCTTCAAGTGTGGAAAGAAGGGACACTGGAAAAAGAGTGTCCAGTATCTTCGAGCCAAGAAAACCCCACAGGTAATGTTTACTATCTAGAGTCCATATCAATGGTAGGATCAACTTCCACTTGGATTGTTGATTCAGAGCCACCGATCATATCTCGTAACTCCTTGCGTGGGTTTAGGAAGATAAGAAGACTCAAGAAGGGTGAACATGGGCTTCGAGTGGGTAATGGAGCACAAGTCTGGGCCCTTGCAATGGGAGAGCTGGATCTTATTTTTTATTGTAATAAGATAGTGGTTTTAAAAGACATTTTATATGTACCTAGTTTTCGTCGAATTTGATTTCAGGTTGCAAAACTTATTAATCAAGGATATTCTCAGTATCTTTCCATTCTCGGTATTTCTATCAGTAGAGATGGAGAAATTTTATGTACTCGGGCACATGTATGGAAATTTGTTCTTTTTAAACCCTATTAACAAACAATCAAATAACGCTCGATCTCGAACCTTTAACTAAGAAGAGAAAGACCAATATTAATGATTCATACCTTTGGCACCTGAGGTTGGGTCATATTAACTCAACCAGGATTCAGAGGCTAATCCATGATAGGCCTTTGGGCTCATTGAGATTGGAAAGTTGGCCTCAGTGTGAATCCTGCCTGATGGGAAAAATGACCAAAAGGTCTTTTACACCAAAGGCGGATAAAGCCAAGGAGGTGTTGAGTCTTGTTCACACTGATGTGTGCGGTCCATTGTCTACACCAGCTAGGGGAGGTTTTGAGTACTTTATCACGTTCACGGATGATTGTACGAGGTATGGTTACATTTACCTGATGAGACGTAAGTCTAACTCTTTTGACAAGTTCAAATAGTTTAAGGCTGAAGTGGAGTGTCGGACATGTAAATTAATCAAAACCTTACGATCGGATCGTGGTGGAGAGTACCTCCTAGGTGAATTCAAGGACTACATGGTACATCATGGGATAGTATCCCAGCTCTCTGCGCCAGGAACCCCCCAGCAGAACGGAGTAGCTGAGAGAAGGAACAGGACGTTGATGGAAATGGTCCGAAGCATGATGTCTCATGCTACTCTTCCAGTATCCTTCTGGGGATATGCCCTGGAAACAACGGCATATATTCTGAACTTGGTGCCTTCCAAGTCAGTACCTAGGACTCCCTATGAGATGTGGACTGGGCGTAAGCCAAGTCTGAATCATCTCAAGATTTGGGGGTGTCCAGCTTATGTACTGATCAAGGGAGACAAGTTGGAACCAAGATCAGAATTATGCTATTTTGTTGGGTATCCAAAAGGGACAAAAGGAGGCTACTTTTATCATCCTAAGGAGCAGAAGGTACTAGTCAGTACCAATGCTAGATACTTGGAAGATGATCAAAGTACTTCCACTAAAGGTTCAACGAGGTTGGAACTACAGGAGAAGTTATCTATGGAATCAACTTCTACTGACCCAATTTTGGAACAAGAAGAGGCACAGCCTCAAGAGCCTGTACAAATGGAGCCTCGTCGTAGTGGGAGAGTGTCTAGGGTTCCGGATAGATGGACTGGAGAAGCCTTTGAGCTGGTTTCCGACCATTAGAAACAAGACCCCACTAGATATGAGGAGGCTATTGCTGATGCCGATGCAAATCTGTGGCATGAAGCAATGAAAGCCGAGATTGAGTCTATGTACCTCAATCGGGTTTGGGATCTTGTAGCTTTACCTGAAGGGATAAAACCCATTGGGTGCAAGTGGGTATACAAGAGGAAGAGAGGAGCGGATGGGAAGGTGGAAACCTTCAAAACTAGGCTTGTGGCGAAAGGGTATACTCAGAAAGAGGGTATCGACTATGAGGAAACCTTTTCCCCGGTAGCCATGCTTAAATCCATTCGCATCCTCCTTGCCATCGCTCGTCACTATGACTACGAGATATGGCAAATGGATGTCAAGACAGAGCATTCTTGAATGGCCATCTTAGCGAAGACATCTATATGTCCCAACCGGAAGGCTTCATTGCTGAAGGCCAGGAACACATGGTTTGCAAGCTTAAGAAGTCCATTTATGGACTTAAGCAGGCATCAAGAGCATGGAACATTCGTTTTGATGAGACTGTAAAGTCTTATGGTTTTATTCAAAACGAAGATGAACCATGCGTGTACAGGAAATTTGAAAGCATTAATGTGGTTTTTCTTGTCCTGTATGTGGATGACATTCTACTCATTAGAAATGATGAAGGGACATTGTCATCTACAAAGGTTTGGCTGTCTAGTCAATTCAGTATGAAGGACTTGGGAGAAGCCAGCTACATTCTCGGGATTAGGCTTCTTAGAAATAGGAAGTAGAGAATGTTAGGATTATCCCAAGCGACATACATTGACAAGATGCTGGTCAAGTACAGCATAGACTCATGCAAGGGAGCTCTAATCCCTTGCAGACATGGGTTGTCATTTTCTTCGAATGACTGTTCTAAGTCTCAAGAAGAAAAGGACAGAATGAGTAGGATTCCCTACGCTTCGGCTGTGGGAAGTCTCATGTACGCTATGCTGTGTACTAGGCTAGATATCTGCTTTGCCGTGGGCTTAGTTAGCAGATATCAATCAAACCCAGGGGAGGTTCATTGGCAAGCTGTAAAGTATATTCTCAAGTACCTCAAGGGAACGAGAGATTATATGCTGGTTTACAGGGTTGATGATTTGGTTCCTGCAGGATACACAGACTCAGACTTCCAGGCGGATAAGGATGAGAGAAAATCCACTAGTGGATATGTCTTCACCTTGTCTGGAGGAACAATTTCATGGAGGAGTATCAAGCAATCTTGTATTGCTGACTCAACCATGGAAGCTGAGTATGTGGCAGCTTTGGAGGCGTCCAAGGAAGCAGTCTGGCTCCGGAAGTTTCTTTCAGAACTTGGAGTCGTACCACATATGGATAGGCCGGTTGTGATGTATTGCGACAACACTGGAGCCGTGTCACAATCTAAGGAGCCTCGGAACCACAAGAAGGGGAAACACATCGAGAGGAAGTACCACCTGATCCGGGATTTCATCCAGAGACGGGAAGTCGTAGTGGAGCATATTACCTCAGAAAACAATCTAGCAGACCCATTCACCAAGCCTTTGGCTGAGAGAGTCTTCAAGAGACACTTAGACGCCATAGGGGTGGGCACCTATGGACTTACCTAGTCTTAGAGTGCAAGTGGGAGATTGTTGGATTGTATGCCCTCTTAGACTAGGTTTCTGATGTAAAATCGAATTATTTAATAAAAGAATTTATTTTCAGAAATTGTTTGTGAATTTACTTTTTGTTTGTGCACGATTTTCATTTGGAACAGACCCATTGTGTCTAAATAAGTGATCCATGTGAATGGTGGTCTTTCACAGTAAGGTATGGATCACGGGTTATTTAACACATAAACATTTATTCTTAACCTATTGATGAGATTGGGAACCTCATCTTGTTTAGGTTATTATGTTATGAATTTCAAATGGGGAATGGCTTACCTTTAGCCAGTGGATAGTCCATTCACTTCATGACATAAGCGTATTTCGAATACGTAGAACAGGACCTGTAGTAGTGGTTTCTTAAAGTACTATATGGTAGAAACCTAGACTACTACCGCTACAGCGTGGATAGTACTCTACGACTTGAGTATGAGTTGGTGGTCTAGCGAAGCTGGAAGCATATACTTTGATTTGTTGTAGTTGAGGTTCTATCATAGGGCCAATATACTTGCATGTTGGGTATGTGTGACTAGTTAGTTAAGACAGACTTATACAAGATAGTTTCTGCACTATATCGCCCCTTGTGGTTGTCCGAATGGTCTAAATTATCCAGGGCCCTGGGAAACATGACTTGGATGTTTGCTTTAGGGTAGCTCCCTTGGAAAGCGGAAACACTCTAGGAAGTCGTGGATCATTGGACTAGAAGCCTAAGGATTGTAGATGTCATTTAGGGGGGTGTTAGTACACTTCTTCCTCTCTAAATGTACGGCGATGTGTAGAGGGGTATCTTAGTCATTACACTTGTAGGTCGGAGACTTTGCGAATGCAGCATTGTCCTTGGGGTCAATATTTCCTTATGGTGATATTAGGAAATATTTAAAATGCAAGATATAGCTATTATATAGCAGGGGTATTTTGGTCATTTTAGCAGCCAAGGCAATGTGTCTTTTTGGTCCTCGGGATAGCCCGTAAGTCCTAACTATTTTTGGGTTGAGGAATTGGTCTCAGTTGAAGAGGATTTTATTTTATTTTGTTTTATTTTATTTTATTCAGGAAGTCTAATTTATTATTGGACTGGAATAAAATAAATAAATAAATAAATAAAATAGAATTTGAGAGAAATTAATTATCTAGTTTATTTGGTTAATTAATTATTCAGGGCCTAGGTCCAGTATGAATAATTAAGAAATTAACCTGGGCTTAAACTAGGGGAAATAATTAATGTTTAACTATTTATTGGGTTATTTATATAGGCCCAAGAAATAAATAATTAAAGATTAATTATTATGGTTCATTTGGGCTCATTAATTATTTATTGGGTTACTTATGTAAGCCCAGAAAATAAATAAATAATATTTATTATTTTGGGCCTTTTTGGGTCCAAGAAAAATAATAAATATTTATCTGACCCAATAGCTTGGACCTTAGGGTTTTTTCCAGATATGGTTAAGAGGAGTTTAAGTTTAGGCCAAACTGTTTTCTCAGGATCCGGGTGTTTTGAAATCCCGGGGAGATGTTTATCAGAGATTGAGAGACCTAATTTAGGCAAAATATAAACAACTATTTGAAAAGAAAAAAACCCTAATTTTCTTTCCCAAGCCACAAGACTCACGTGGGCTCTCTCTCTGCTCTCTCTCACGTTTTCTTCTTCTTGGTTTCTCCTTGGACTTTGCTAACCAATAGCAGGTAAACTAAGGAGAATTGAGACCCTTCCTCTTCACCATAGTGTTCACCGACTAGAGGTTAGGCTGAGGAATATCCCGAGAGCTGGAGAGCTAAGCATTAATGCAAACAAGGCGGAGTAGAAGGCTAGCGGGTGTTCAACCGGAAGCTCCTTCAAGTGGACAAAGTGAGGCGATTCTAGTCGTTCAATCCGCCCTTACTCAACCTAGAAGGGTTAATGAGCGTAAATGTATGATCTTCACACTTTCGCATGGCCTTTATGGCTCGCGTTTTAATTTTTCTCTAATTTTTTTTTCGTACGGTGCATGCTCCCCTGTTTCTGCTCCTAAATATTACACATAACATTACACTAATTAATGGAGATTCCAATAATTCATAACAGAAGGATTATATTTAGGTCTTTTTCCCCGGTGTATCACACTACTAGAAGAGTCACTATCAATTTTCTTTTTTCCTTTTTGGAGAACGATAGACTTTCTTTACCAACCTAAAACCTTCTTATTTTTTGCATTGTGTCCAGAAAGAAAATTCATATGAGCCATTTTTTCCAATTTTCTTTTCTCACAATATCCAACTTAGGGGTATATCCTTCACAGTCTTTGGCATGCATCAAAATGCAGCAAATCTTACTGGAGTAAGAACTTTGTTCAGCAGGAGAAACTCTCAAGTTATATTCTGAAGAAAATGAAAGCAACACCTTTTTATGGAAAATAAAAAGCTCCTTGGTCTGTCTATCAAGGGCTCAAGTAGCTAAAACAAAGTCCCTTTTCATTCTACTGCCTAATTTTGTAGCCATGTGTACTACAACTCAGTTCCATGTATGGGCATATGCCAGGCCCTTGTTCTTCAAAAGAGGGAGATTTGGGGGAGTTAGTGGATCCGAGGTTGGGTTCCAATTTTGACAAGGAAGAAGCAGTAAGAAAGATAAAAATGGCTCCTCTATGCTCTAATCCATCCCCAGATTGAGCCCTATCATGTGTGCTGTGGTTGGAACGCTTGAAGGTTATAACAGCCTTCATGAGTGGAGTGTATATCTGATCCAAGCATCTACAGTGATGGATTAAGTTTTTAAGGTCTGTGAGAAAAATAGGACGAGTTGCAAATCAGCTCAAATGATCCTGAGCCAACTGGTAGTCCATCCGACACCTTGATAGTTGATTCCAAATGATGTAGTATAAATATACAGGTGCACCATTTCCAAGCCATATATTTTCCGTGCTTATATCCTTTCCAAGATCTGATATTTCCTTCTCTCCCTATTAAAGAGATAAATGTGGTATTTTCCATGATTAGGATCAACTAAACAAGTGCTATTGATCAAAACAGAAGTTCAGTGAATTGCTGTGATTTCACCATGTATGAACTACTATAATGATTCAATTGCAATCAATTGTTGACTGATATATTTAATATAAGGGTAAGAACTTTTGAAGCAACTAAATTTCCAGCACAAACCTTTGATGTTTCCCCAAAAATATTAATCTCACACAGAGGGGGAAAAAAGAGTAGCAATAACATAGAAGTCTACCAAACAAAAAGCATTTTGGGATAGTTTTTACATTATTCACATATTGAAATAGATATAGATTCTCATACAAATAGTTGCATACGGGAGCAATAACAAGCATTTAGATGCTCGACTCATCAATTTCTTTGCTAGTGGAAAGAGACAGGGTCAAGTCTGAAGCTCCCTCAACGGATGTGCTAGCAGAATGAGAGGACTGGGAGAAAGCAAATGCAGCCTTACCAAGAGTCAAATCATCAACAGCAATAGGGGCCAAAATATTCTCCATCCTTTTCTTTCCTTCAAGAATTTTTACAATATCAGACATGGTAGGTCTTTTATTAGGGTCGTGGTTTATACACTCCATTGCAAGATATATTATTCTTTTGGCTACTTTGTCGTCATAAGATCCCAGGCTTGAATCAAGTAGACCTGTGGGATTTCTATACCGTAGACATTCATCTGCATGCACTAGCCAATTTCCCCAAGTTACAGACACAAAACATTTTTGTACATGATACGATGTTATATATGAGGGATGATTATGAATTTTCTTACCTTCTCCAGAAGGTATGCTGTCTGTCCCTTTTCACTGGGAGTGGAGATCTGATGGCCACTGATGATTTCAAGTGTCAAGATTCCATAGCTGTAGACATCAACTTTAGGTGAATACTCTGTGGTCATACACTCATGTGCTATGTATCCCCTGCAAACATTCTTGTAATATGAGAATTGATCATTCCGTTTAATTTCAGCAAGAAACACAAATTTGAGAAGGATAGTTCTAATCAGAAGTAAATACAGTGAAAGTTAAATCTCGTTACGGTGTTCCTTTGACTTTTGTGTTGGTGGGAGTAGTTTCCCCTTCATCAGGCCGAGCATTCTTAGGACACCTTTCGTGAGGTCGAGCAAAACCAAAATCAGATATCTTCGCATTGAAATCCTTGCCAAGGAGTACATTTGATGGTTTAATATCTCCGTGTATAATTTCCAGGTTGCATTCCTCGTGAACATGGGCAAGACCTTTTGCCACATGAAGGCAAATTTGCTCTCTTTTTTTCCAATCTAGTTTCGCTTTCACATCTGGACCTGAAATTAAGCTGTAAAGGTTACATGTAGCAACTCGAAAAACTTAGTTCTAAAAGGAGTTGGGAGTCTTCCTTACCGAATAATGCATCTGCGAGGGACTTATTTTCCATGTACTCATAGACAAGGAGAAGTTGGTGTTCGAAACAGCATCCTATTAGCTTAACAAGATTTGGATGATCCAGAGCAAAAAGGGTACCCATTTCAGCGATAAACTCACTGACCCCTTGTCTTGATTTTGTTGAGCTCCGTTTCACTGCTATTTCAGTCCCGTTAGATAGCTTACCCTGAAACCATATACGAGGAAGGCAATCCAAAACTCAAGAAAAGAACGTCACTAATGTCAATACAACAGAGTAAACCAAGGGTAATGCATGCCAACCTTGTAGACAGCTCCAAAACCACCTTCACCAATCTTGTTAGCATCAGCAAAACCATTAGTAGCATCCTTTATTTCCTTGAACTTGAAGATGCCCCAAGATATCTGTCGGAATTTTAAACAGAATGAGAGAGACTAAAATGATCAAAGGATCAAAAAGAGCAAGAAAGAACAGCACAGTTTGCTGTGTAAAGTCTCTGCACTTTATTTTCTCTGAGAATGTATTTAAATACAGCAAAAATAGTAATTGAAGGAATGAGAAAAACAAGACATTACATGGAACACATTTCCATGATCAACATCTAAAAACAAGGCACTACTTGAAACACATTTCCATGATCAACAACTTCCTAAAAATCAGCAAATCATCTGAAACAATCAAACAACTAAAAAAATATATGTAAAATTCAAGCTTGGACAATGTTGCAGCAGCTAAAGCACAACTTCAACAATATCCTTGTCATTCAGTCTCAACATATTAGCAATCAAAATTTAATGGAGTCATAGAAAGCTAGAGAAAGAAAAGTTTTAAGCTACAAGATTCTATCTGTCTCAATTCAACTCTAAGATTCTACCTACCATCTTGTCGTTTACCAAGCCAGCCCAACTTCCAGCAAAGGCCAATGATTATCACGGTAACAAGCAGCCCAGATCCTGAAATTGCAGAAATAATACAAGGAGAGAGTTTCCTATGCTTTTTAATTTTAGGAACTGTTTCAAGCAACAACATCTAAACATCAGTCATAAAATTCGAGCTAGCAACTCATAATGTGCAAGTATAATCAATACTAATATACCGGGAGATACTGATATAGCTGATATTAGAGGACCATAGGTTGATGTCGGAAAAAAAGTAGAGCCTTTGCCAGTCCAGTATAAGTGAATCTCAAGCCTAGAGTCAGTCACTGAGATATTAAATTCCTCGGTTACACTCTTATGTACCCCTCCAGCTTCTTGTTCTATATTGAAATCTGTGAGTACCTTTTGGCCCTGCAATAGTCATCTCCCTCAACATCTCCAATTCATTAGATGATAGCAGTCCAATTACGTGAATAGATACAATAAAGTACCTGGATATCCACATTAAAAACTCGCCTTTTCTTGAGATTAGGATCAGAATCTTTGACCTTACTTGAATCCCATCCTATTTCAGCAAAATGAAGTCTTACTGTATAATTATCGGGTTTTAGACAAAATCCATAATATTTTAAGGACCTTGGGGCTAGGCGTGCTGTCGTGTATAATGGAGCATCTTCCACAGAAATATTGCATGTTTCCAATGCAATATATTGTTGGCCAGTAGGATTATAATAACGTCCCATACTACTGTAACCCCATGCTCTATTACTGCTTAGGAAGAAGGTTGATGTCCCATTGGGATACACATCGATTTCATAGCGGCTTCCATTTATATATGTTTCATTCCCACCACAATTAATGTACAACTGATCATCTGTAAAGGACAAAAACTTAGCAATGTAATCAACCCTGCAATAACGATTCTTTTTAACAAAATTTGGAACTTTTATATATGAACATGGAAAAGTCAAGCACAGTTTTTCCAGATGAATCCATATTATCATTAACATATTTATAGATGTATTATGAAGAAGCATGTATTGCATTATAGTTTACAGGAAAGAGCATAAAAGATACTCACATTTTGCTGTGTCATTGTCACAATAGTAATGAACTTGTTGCCACTTTTCAGACCTGAGAACAGAAATAATTAGGAAGATAGCATCTCCTGACTTGCATCAGTTACATTTAAGAAAAATAAGAAATCCCGAATGTACTCATTAGTTATATTTGAGCAGCACTCGAACAAATTCCTGAAAAGGATGTAGAGTATAATCAAACAACTCTTTATAAGGATGCATATGATCAGAGATAGAATTAGTAACTGGCGTTAGTAGGACAAGCTATATAAAATGATAAGTTATAAAATAATGTTATTCTAAACAAAAATCTTAGAGAAGGAAAGAAAGATAAAATGTTAGTGGACATTGTTAAAAAAATTAATTTTTCTTTAAGTGAAACATAGAATGCTAAAATTTTTTGGAGAGGGTAGATACCACAGAGGAATGCATGTATTTATGTGCCACACACAAGAATGCATACTTTGGACAAATAATTCTTACTTGTTTGCAATTATGTTGCCTGATATTGATGTACTGGTAAAATAATTTTCAGAAACATCCCTGCAAAATATTGAACCATCAAATGAGATATCAACCTAAATAATAATTTTTCAACTACTAGGTTGTATTGCATAAGCTTTAGTAGGGAAGGATAATATCTGATAATCATTTGAACATCTTAGATGTCTACTTTTGTTGCATATTTTTTGTGATTCTCGCTCATAGAATGCAACACAGACAAAATAATTATAAGATTATTTTTAAGGGTCTTGTGACACTCCAACATTTACTCTACAATAATGTGCACGCATGCATAAATATTAAAGTGTCAATAGTCCATTAAAAATGATTAAAAATAAATACTTACAATGATACTCTCGAATCTAGCATCCATTCAGGGATTGATCCAGTAAGATTGTTTCTTCTAAGAAATCTGAAAAACATCTTTCAAGGTTTTACGTTGATGAAAATATAATACCAAAATACTAGGCTACATTTAGACCATGGAGCTCAAAATGAATTATATGATAGGAGAAAATATGTGTTGAAAGGTAATATGCCTTGTTCCAAAAAATAAACAATTAGAGTTCACGTTGTATATTTTATGTATAAAATATGTATATTTTATACATATACGGAGAGTTACGTTGAAATTAAAATATGTATATTTTATACATATACAAGGAATTCACGTAGATGTTAAAATATGTTTTATACATATACAATATTAATTAACTGTCTAAATATACATTTAACTGGGGTTTAGTACCAAAATAGCAATTCTATTTTAGTTTTTTAGCAAAATATGCTATGAAGTGTGGAGGAGAGAAAGAGCGAGAGATCAAAGAAGATTAATTTTAACTGAAAGTACTCACACACACGCATACCTGCACATGCACATGTATATGTGTATGTAAAGATGTGTGTGTATATATGCATATATATGTATATGTATATGTATATGTATATGTATATATATATATATTTATGTATGTATATATAGTACATGGGATTTGATTGTTGAGAACAATTTTAATTGAAAGGTACTTACATATACGACGGTGCAGCAACTTGTTGTCCAAATATTTCAACTGGAATCTCTCCAGTGAAATTATTGAAACTTAAATCCCTGTAATTCCAAAAGAAAATGGACAATTTAGGACTAGAATTTTTATTTTGGAACAAAGTAATCCACATAAAGTAGTATTCCAACAGTAGGGGGAAAAAAAGCCGGGAGGGGCGAGGGAAGGAACCGATACTAATGGAAAAGCTCTCTTCACTCCACTAAGGACATAGGACCCCATGAGTTTCGAAAATTCTCAAGAGTATTAAGCAGTGGCAAAGCCGCATGTATTTGAGTGGCGGCATATGACATGACTCAAATAGAAAAATTCTTATAAGACACATATAGCTAGTGTTGTCTAAATGATTTATCCATATCTTAATTTAAAAGTGACCCCAATCCTCAAGAAAATCTAATGTGAAGAACAATTTATAAGTTCTTTTGTACTTTAATTTATAATAAATAGAAATATAAAAAAGAAAATAAATAAAATTGCGAGATTTGATACATTATGATGAAGTATTTCTTTCAAATAAGAAATAGATTTCTCATAAAGAAGTATTTTCATCTCAACCAAATAATGATATATACAAAATTGTTCGAAACAAAATAAATAAGGATAAACTTAGGAAATCTTTTAGCAAATCTTGGTTTATGGTGTAAAATTTAAAGTTATTATGCAAATAACATAGAAACTATATGAAGAGCATACTTGTAGAAAGATCATCAACTCTGTCACTATGATTTTTTTCAAGAGAAAATTTAGAAACAAGTGTCTTCACTATACTCAGAGTCATGATTTTGTTACAGACAATACTATTTCGTAGAAGAAAAAGATGCTATGGATACTTTGCATTTTTTTGCCGTCATGTTGCTTAATGCGTGTTCTGTTTACAGATTTAGGCTGATCTCTAAGGTTTATGAATTTTAGTATATAAGAACTACTCATTATAATTAGATTTGCGATATTTGTAAAGATAGAAGGTATCTTAGGAGCTCTAAGCATCTAGCCTTTTAGTGTTTGATTAAAGAGACAAACAAAGAAATGTATGTGTTAAAACTAAAGTAGTATGCTTTGTGGAAAGAGTTTGAATAAAGAGATAGTCAAGGAATTTGAGAGCAAAAAATGTATGTGTTAAAGCCAGAGCAATGTGATACCGAAAATTCCACATGAGAAAGTGAGATAAGCATAGCTGCATAAGTAGTATATAAGTATGGATTTAAATATCAATTATTAATTTAAAATATTTATTTTGACATAATAACCATGATGGTCAAATAATTGTCCAATCGCATAAAATACCGTGCACACATATCATTATTCGGTGTGTGATTGAACAATCATATTCGCCTTCTTTTCTGGCCCATTCTCTAGACAAGTAGGACTCTAGAGATAATTAGGACTCTTGGCTTTATAGCCCTAGCATCCTCAAAGAGCCCAAATTGATAAATAAAGTTAGAGACCAACTAGGCAAATCCTTGGGCCCAAATTGTAAGTAGAGATTCAGACTGAGGCTTGTTTTGGTTTGCAAAGAGGGGAAGGATATGCAAGAATAAATAGCATATTTTATTTTTACTAAGGAAAGTAAATGTATTTATTTTCATTCTATTTAGTTGGAGTGAAAATAGAAAATAAATGCGATTTTTGTCTAAATCAGGGAAAGATTTGCTGATGTAGAGGGGAACTACTTCCTTTCTGTATTTACTTTCCACTCTCTTTACATTCCAACCAAACGATTTACCTTCTGATTTACTCTCTCTCATTTTCCTTTCCATTTTCACTCCAACCAAACTAGGCCTAGGGTAGATAAGACTTTTAAACCCGAATTGACACATAATACTCAAGATCAATTAGGCACATAGGACTTTTAGACTCAACTATCTTGCCCCATGCTGGCGAAATTGAGAATATGATTAATAGGCTTGACAATACTTTTATTACTATCTTATGTAGGATTAGAGTATTGCAGAGAGCAGTATATCATATCACACTTGAGTCTAAGTACCAGAACCTAACAAGAACAATCCAAAACTTGGGAATCTAAATAAGACTCAAATACGAAACAAATTCATAGCATCGGACATCATATCTTACCCTAAAACCTTTAAGATATTAGGTTTACAAGTTCTTCCTACTTATATGTTACTTACTTGGCCTACTTATTATTTTGGGATTTTTTAATCACTATTAAAATCTCAACAAATCTTCCCCTCAAGTGTAAATCTTTCCCACATTGATTTTGGGCTAACTCCTTTGCAATGGAAGCCTATGTATTGAGTATTCTAGTAGCTAGTAAAAACACACTAAAAACTCCATTAGGTTCAAATTCGAGTGAGGCTGCTCACTTAGACCGGAGTGTGCACCTACCATTATTTCAAAAACTACATGGGTGTCACACATGTCTATTCTTTAATTAGAGCTACTTCTAACTAAGACCACTTGAGCTTTGGCTAGTCATCATTCAAGAGTCCAACTAATCATCTTTCCATATAAGGGCAACAATCTTAGAAGCATTAACCACTGAGTTAATACTCGACCCTTGTAGAACCATGATACTTGTTAGAATCAGAGCATTCCAAAAATTAAGGAGAATTTGAGTAAGGCCCAAGTGGAAAACAAACTCATTCCCAATTATTTGTCAGTCATTTGATCTTTCTGCTAATGTAGGATTTTCTAAAAATCATATAATATTCTCAATAATATGCACAGGCACAAAAAGATAATGCATACCAACGTGGAGAGAGAATAGCAACTAATATCAGTGGAAATACACGTATGAGGCGTATGGCATAAATACTTTTCAAAATAACATTATGATAAAAAAAATTTTAAAACTAAGCAGTTAAGTATCTCACACATAATTAAGATATATTAACTCCTTCCAGAGATAGTCAGGAATTGCACCAGTCAATAAACAATTCCACAATTCCCTGAGACACATTGTTCAAAATTTTTGTTGTAAGACCTGCAAAGTATGAATTACAAATGCACATTTTCATCCTTAGCATATGAAAACTTACAAGTTGACTAGATTGGTAGCTCTTGAAAGGTTTGGAAACAAAGAACCACTTGGATTTGTAGCAGGTAAGTTACTTGCACCACTGCATGTAAGTTCATCATGATAAGACAACCAGAATACCGAGTGGAGTAAAAAAAAAAAAAAAAGTCATGAATGTTGCTTCAAATATTAAGAATAAATGCATTTAGCAGGTACAGCAATTACAGGTCAGTTAGGCGTGTCAATGCTGAAATATTTGCTGGCAAAGGCCCTTCAAAATTATTTCCAATCAGCCACCTATAGAAGAACAGCAGGTCTGGTATGAGTAATTAAACCAAGGTTTCATTTGCATTGAGGAAGCCAAACCAGCAAAGCTCTTATTGAATTATTTAGGCTCAATTCAAGTTTGAAATTTTGAGTTTAAATTCAATTTTGAGTATTGCTTTTACTTTCTTTTTTTTTCGTGCCAAATATGTGTGAGCTGGAGCCAGCAACTTCAACATATATATATATATAATATATATATATAAAATATAATATATATATATATATCTATATATATCTCAAATAGAACTCATGCTTGCATGCCAAGATTCAGCTTCTAGTCAATTCATTTGCAGCCCAAGTTGCATATGCATATATAGCATATAAAGCTAGTTTTAGCCATTTCAGTTAGACTTACAACACTTGTAGGCTTTGCAAATTGCCTATGGATTCTGGGATACGTCCACTGATGTTATTCCCTAGAATAACGCTATAGAAGAAAAGTCAAGTTAAAGGTTAGAATCTTTCACAACAGCATTAATAACTTAAAATCAACATAGCAATCTTCCACTTACAGACGCAACAAGTTTCCCAATTTCCCAAACTCTGGAGGTATTGGACCTGAGAAATTATTGTTGCTTAAATACCTGTAAAGGCATAAGAAAACAAATGATACAAGTTTTTGTGAGATTTGTAAGAGATATTACAAATTTTAAAAGGTTGTCTAAAAGCCTAATTTGTATACACTCTTACATTTGTTGAAGAGAACTGAGGTTTCCCAAATATGGTGTAAGCTTCCCTGTGAATCGATTATTGTCCAAGTACCTATAACAAAAATATAAAATGAATGAAGAATCTAGAGAAAATTCATAAGAAAATATAAAGCAACCACGAGTTGGGCTTAAGGCCTTACAACCGAAGAAGGCTTGATATGTTCCCTAGTTCAATTGGGATTTCTCCTGATAATAAATTATCATATATTGACCTAAACAACGTAGGGAAGAAAAAATGAGAGTGTAATAAAATATTGAGTTCAATTCAGTGGTAAGTACAAAATTATTGCAAGCTACTTGAACTCACAACTGTTGAAGGTGCAGAAGCTGGGTACCGAATTCAGGTGGAATCGGCCCATCAAAAAAATTACTATGCAAATTCCTTGAAGTAAAAAAAAAGTAAACACGCGTTATATAACATTTTTAAAAAATCCAAAAATAAAATAGTAATACAGTTCAGTTACAAAAATTAACAAACAAGTTTTCGAAAATTGATGTTCCACTATCCAAAACACAAGTGGGAGAATACTTCAATTTTTTTTAAAAGAAAAAATTGCTTATCAATATTAATTTTTATTATTGTCATTTATTTGCGACATTTTTGGTTTTCTTCCACATCATGGAAATATTTTTTCTTTTACGGGAAGACATCTAAGAAATCATAGAGCAAAACAAAGTGCAACGGAACTTACAAGGTTTGCAAAGATCTCATTCCACTTACGATCTTTAAAGATCCTTCCAAATTGTTATGGTCAAGATATCTGTCAATTGTAACTACCCAATATAGTAAGTATGTAACATATTCTTAACAAGAATTCTAGTTAAAGAGCATATTATTATGGAAAAACAAATTATCTACCATTTTAGTTATGACCATGCTTGCATTAAAACTCATTTCAATTCTCTTTGACATCCTCTCTAGTAATTTCTATTAGAGTCTTCTTCTCTTTTTAATTATTTCTCTTTTCAATGTTTAATTATTAAAAACCTAACTACTAAACCATATTAAATAATAGAAATTAATCGAATAAAGAACAATTATTATAAAGAGAAGAAGACTTTATCATAGAAATGTTATAGAGAATGTCAAATAAAATGCAACAAAGATTTGAAGCAAGGGTCAAACTATATAGAATATCTCATCTTAATAGTTTATATTGCATACTCTTTTCATCCTTAATTAAATATTTTCATATATATATATATATATATATATATATATATATATATAAAAGCACCCTAGAGTAGTGATTAAAGAACAAAAAGGAATGTTAAAAAACATAAATATAATATATTATTGTATATCTACTTACAATCCTACAAGTTGTGACAAGTTTGAAAATGTTGAAGGAAGTGATCCATAAAGCATATTTGAATTCAAATCCCTGAAAAAAAATGAAATAGAAAAATAAAAAGTTCAAGGTTAGAATTAATATTGCACATATATCTATTCCCTATTACATCGAAAAACAAGTAAAATCACTAAGAAGCCAAGAAACAGAAGGCCTGCAAATGCTTACAATGATACCAGTTGAGCAAGATATCCAATTTCAGCAGGAATTTGACCTGTTAAACCTCGATTTGAGAAATCACTGACGTCCAAAGCACAACTTGTTAGAAGTTGAAACACTACTCATTAGTCAGTAGTGTGAAGATAAAGAAGTGAAAATGTTTTAGTGAGTGAAATAACATACATATTGGTCACTCTGCAATATGTATCATTGCAGGGGTAGCATCGAACTCCAGCAAATTGTAGACTATATCTACAACCAGTTTCCGAAAAGTTCACAGGGGCATTAAGTCCGGAAATACTTGAAAGTGCAAGCAGAGTATTGACGGCATCCACTGAAAATTGATGTTGCCCAAAAATATATGTGGTCGGTTAGAAGAGATGGCTCAAAGACAACTTCCTTACTAGTATTTTACGCTATATTTGGTTCGTAGACGCACAGGGTGAGTAAAAGGAAGGGTGGAAGGGCACATTTACTATTGCTAGAATGGAGTGAACGGGAAGTACATTTGCAAATATGTCTTATTCAATTTACCTTCTAATTCGTACTATTTTTTGTGAATAGGAATCTGTTTCCTCCACATTTTTTCCCTTTCCTAATTCTCCTCCTTAACAGACAAGGTCAATTATGAATTTTTTTTTATCCATTAAATTTACCATTCATTTGTATTCTTTTTATGGTATGACCACCTTATATTTGTGCCAACTAAAAACAGGTAATAGCAAAGAAGTTGGTACTCCAGCTGCTCACACCACCAAGGTAGAGCTTATAAACTTTCTTGCATGCATTGTAAAACATCATCATTCAAACAACATAATATCGTAAACTACTGAGAATTGAAAGTTCTTGATTACCTTCGTACTGGGGAACAAGTGACCCTGCTGGAGGAGGAGGCGGCGTAAGAGGAGTAGGAGGAGCAGTAGCAGGAGTGGCAGCAGTAAGAGGAGGAGAAGGACTAGGACCATATGCCCTTCCTTGCTCCACGGTTGTTCGACAGCAGAATGCCAGAAGCAGTAGGAAAGAAGCTAAGAACTTGGTGAGGGACATGATGTTTTATTCTTCCTTCTCTAAAAGCGTTTTGGTTGATGGATCATTTCTTCTTTTCTCCCGAACTTATTTATAAGCAAACTTCTATTGAGCATATGGACACTTCATAATTCAAAAAGCAGCTGGGATCAATAATTCAACATGTATCATGGGAGTTCCATCCCTATCAAATGACGGAGGGTTGTAATCTCCACAAATAGAATGGCTTCTCTTGTGCACCAAAATTTTTAAAAATTAGAAAAAAAGAGAGAAGCTAAATAGCTCTATTTTGAACACGGGGCCACAAACACAGCTAGTGCGGTGGTTAAAAAGAATCAATATCTGTGAATGTATTATGTGTACTAATAAACTTTTTAGTGAAATAATAATTTTACTGTACATTTTTTTGGGGTAAAATCATAATTATTATGTATGAAATTGTACATATTGTGCATAATTTATTGCGAAATTTGAATTGCAAATTACGCAGTCCGAATCTTTATCTCTGCTTCCTTTACCTCAGAAAACCATATATAGAATAGCTTCTATTCTCGATTTTTTAATTCATGCCAAAAATAATAATTTGTGTTTTTTTTTTTTTTGCCAAGGAAATTTTGCAAGAATACTGGTCAGAAGTAGGAACTTTTCCTGTTAATAAGAAAAGAGAGGAGTCAATTGTTTGTTCACTTTTATTAATCAAATCTTAACTATAATCAGATCATGAACAACATGCATAATTTACACGGTTATTTCATCAAGAAAGGATTTCCGCAAGAGCAAGAACATGTTTCACAAGAAAAGTTAAAAAAGTTTAACCAAGGAAAAGGAATTTTATTCGATTCTATCAAATCAAACCCCAAATAAAGAATCTCTCAATAAATGTATATATCTATCTATACAATCAGTAGAGCTGAGAGATATTTTTCTCAACCGTATGGAATATATCTCTAAGAAGAGCAAAGAAAAAACAGATTTTTTTTTTTTTTTTGCAACTATATTTTACAAATGAGCTAGGACAATTGGCCTAAATAGTGCTCAAACTTTTTTTTTTGGGGGGTGCTATTTCTTTCTTGTAAAAATAGTCCAAGGATAATAATAGATCCAAAAAAAATCAAAGATGAAAAATATATTACAAAAATATTCGAGAAATATTTAAAGTAACTGCTCATTGAACTATAATCCACTAACATTAAAATGAAGAGAACCAACACATGAGTAAAGAATCAGGAACTAGAGGTGAGAGCAAGTTATATAAAAGATTATATGATGAGAGAGTAATTTATTAGTTTTGAAAAAAAAAATTAAAATGACGAAAGGTAAAATAAAAAATAAAAATAAACAATTAATTTTTTAAAAAATATTTTAAATTTTAAGGGTGTACGCCACCCCCAATTCCCTAATTCTGTCTTTGGATAAATGGAGGACCGAGGACTAAAACCAGCAGTTGCTTAAAGTTTTGAATACTCTGCTTTTACATCTACTTTTTGCTTTCTTTATTTTCTCCTCTGGAAAAGGACATAGCCTTATTCTTTCTCCCTTTCTATTCTGCTTTTCAGAGTCGTGCTATATCTGCTTCCCAGAAGCCTTTATTTATTGATGGATCATTTCTTGTTTTTTTTTTTCTGTTCTTAGTAATATCGTCAATCAATTCCATGCACTTCATAATTTTCGAAGGCATCTGGAGAAAAGTACCTTTATTCTGGGCCCTTTACCCCCATGGTGCTTCCTTTTTAACTCAGAAAACCACAAATGGAATAATTGTCCTCGTATGATTCATGCCAGCAAAGATTATGCCAAAGTGGGAATTTGGAAATTCTGCTATTAGTGTATTAAAAGAAGATTAAGGTTACACTTGTTTCCCAGTTTTTGGGTTTTTTTTTTTTTTTTGGGGTGGGGGGTTGAAGGAATTAGTTTTAAGTTTATTTTTACGTTTAAATGGACTGAGTATAAATAAAATTTATTTATAAAATATTAATAGAATTATTTACGTTAAATACATTGGAATGTTAATTTTTAGATATATAAAATTTCAAATCAAATTTATATTATATTTGTCTATTTCATTCTCAGTTACTCGACTTTAATGTCAAACTAGGTTGATGTCTCATACGTTACACGGGTTGTTATGTTATTAAAATTTAATATATTAATATTAAATATATTATTAATTAACTTAATTAATGATTTAATTAATTAAAATTTTAAAATAAAGTTAGATAATATTCAAAGAATCACACATTTCAATGATTAATATTATATATATATATATAATATTTAAAGAATCACAAATTTCAATATATTAATTTAGATAATATTCAAAGAATTACACATTTTAATGTATTAATATTAAATACATATATTTTATTAATTAAGATTTTAAATGAATTTAAATATAATTTTTCTTTTTCTTTTAAAAAAATTATTTAGCCACATATCACTTTATAATACTTCTACGTGTCATAATCAGTATGCTTCATTTTCGGCTTTTATATATATATTCCAAAAACAAAGGAGAGAGACTGATTTTTTTGGCTAACATAACAACAGCCATTCAATATGACAAAGATCGATGAAGACCCCAATTTTGTGGGAACAGGGGAGCACCAAAAGGAACAGTTTCAGCGCTGGTCTAAAAAGACGCTTTTGAGTCCCTAGAAATGCCTTGGGCAACGAGGTTCACGTTACTACACTAAGTCTTTTTTTATTATTAATTTTGGTAAGAAGGTCAATTGTGGATGACTAATCAAACTTTTTTAGTGAAAGTGGATTTTTTTTTTTTTTTTTGAAGTTTAGACCTCTTCTTCCTCCTCAACAAAGAGCTTATTTGAATTGAGTAAAAGGAAATAATATGAGTAGAGTATGATAGAAAGAAAAGAGAAGAAGAGTAGAGAAGGGGGATAGAATTAGAAAGCTAAATTTAAAAGAGTAAATTATATGAAAAAATATGTTATAGGATAATTTTATAATTTTTGAAAAATCTTTGAAGAAAAAAGTAAAATTTAATTTTACTAAGATAAAAATATTTTAAAAGTTTTCAAGGGGTGAACACCCTGCCCCTATCTTCATCTTTGAGAGAGGAAATAATTAATTATTTCTAATATTTGGTTAAATATAAAGAAAAAAGAAATGAAATGTTAAATATAATATTTAGAGAATGGAAGGCAAGAAAACTTAAAAAAAAAATGATATATGCTTCAAATTGCTTCAAATTGCGGACTTGGATTAACTCCTTGCTTGTTTTCCACTAACTTTAGTTTGGCATGAATTTCATCATTGTAATCCCAAGATTTCACACACCTCTTATGATATATATATATTTTTAATAAAAGCTTGCAACCGCTAATTTAAAGTGTGCACAGGACTCATATCCCATGAGAAATTTGAACTAAGGACGTTAATATAGAAATTCTAACACCAACCAATTTGACCAACTCAAAAGACGAGTGTGAGAGTTGATTATTATTATTATTATAGTTTAAGATAAAAGTAAGATCAATCAAAGTTTCTCAATGACTAATGATGGATTTTGAGTTTAATTCGTATTTCCATTTCATGATGTATTATAAGAATGAATAATTAAGCAAAAAATGACAGTTGCAAAGGAGTAATAAATAGCTTGACTTCCTGCATCCTGCCTCGCTTGCATTATTGCATTCATCAAAGCAAGAATTCTCAGTTGAAAAAAATATATAAATATACATAAATTTTTTAAATTTATGGATTTTTAAAAAATGATTAAATTAAGATTTTTAATTATCTAAAATAACATGTAAAACAATTAATATTAAGTTTTAGTTGGATGATATATACTTCTGTCTTCATACATTATGCCCAAAATCGTTCTTGAATATCCTTGGCATGCAGCATACTTCTGCAAGTCACTGTGAGGTGTCAATTTTTTTTTTCTACAACTTCATTTTGCTGTGGAGTGTTCAAACATGTCAATTGTCATCAAGTCCTATTTTATTTCAAAAACTTTCTGAATTCTTCTAAAATGTATTCTCTAGTATTGTCTGCGCGAAGTTACTTTATTTCACAGCCAATCTCACTTTCTGCTTTCTCCTTGAATACCCCAAACTTCATTAAGGCTTTGGACTTTTCTTTCGTAAAGTCAATCTAAATATATCGAGAATAGTCATTGATAAAAATTATTATGTAGTGATAACCACTTACCGATGGCTGTTTTACTACACCAACGACATCTGATGAACCAGTTCCATAGGTGCCTTGGCTCTAAACTTTGACTCCTCATATGGTAGTTGATGTGTTTTACCATACTGGCAGCCAGCACAAACTACGTTGTCTCGGACCTCCAATTGTGATAGACCCTTCAACATTAACTTCTTCATCATCTCCTTTAGTTTGGTATACCTCACATGTCCCAATCGAGCATGCCATAAATCTGGCATGTCGTTCTTTTTAGTCTTATCTATATATGCTGTCTCTACTGACATGACATATATAAACTCTAATTTTCATACTTTCATAATTAGCTCTCCTTCGAGTTTTAGTTGACAATATTCCTACATCTCATTTAAGTGAATACCACAGAATTCCTTGTTGAAGTTACCTGTTATACGAATAATATGTTCTTTTTCATCCCTGACATGTGCAACATATTATTTAGCTGCACCTCTGTAGAGCTGAACCATGGTACTACTATAGCTTTGTCAATATGTATAATTGGCATCTTCGAGTTATTGGTGGTTACCACAATATGTCCACTTCTATATTTTCTATGTTGTAGAACTACTCATTATCTCTTGTCATATGGTTAGAGTATCAAGAATCAATTATCTAGTCATTTTTGTAGTTGATAAGTCTATCACTTACCACAATTAGTACCAGATATTTTTCATTTTCTTAACTTAAGCTCGATAGTGTTTCCTTCTCTTTTATTGCAAAAGATGCTTGAAAATCCCATTCAATTTCATTTTCTTGAGTCTGACTGGATGTGGCTGCATTTCCTTTGACTTCTTTGTACCCGCAATCTTGAGCAAAATGGCCGACTCCTCATGTTGTTATTTTGTTATGGTTGACCTCCTCTTGTTCTCCAGATGCCATTTTTGCCAAAAGCCATGTCTCTTATTGTTCTTGTCTTATTTAAATGGTTTTATGGTATTTTTCTGTTCTTCGAATGCTCTTCTCCTGCTATGAAGCGCCTGCTCTTCATCATTTGTTAATGCTCTGTAGGATGGTCTCATTAAGGCTTTTTCATTTGCCAGAATGCTTTCTAATACATTGAGTGTTGGTGGTTCGGGTCATCCTTATGTTGCTGCTATAATCGAGGTGAATTCTCGTTGTAACCCCCAAATTATGATTTCCCTCACACTCATCTCATCAATAGGATGAATAGGATCTAATTTTGAAATTTTTTCACTTAAAGTTCTCACTTTGGTAAAATATTAACTTACTGTCCTATTATCCTGTGAGATTCCCAATAGCTCATTTTCAAACTGTTGCACCTTAGCTTCATTAGTCTTGGAAAATTTTCCCACCAGAATATCACAGGCTTCCTTTGGTGTCTTTGTATTTTTAATCAAGCTCAAAAATTATTTCTCATCTGTTAAGGCTACAATAGATAAAGCCTTACCAGCATTCATGTCCCATTTGTTGTATTCTCTAATCTTTTCCTATGGTGGTGGTATTATTTGTCTTTCATCTACGAGCTTCCACAAGCCTTGTCCTCTGAAATAGAACTTCAGACACACGCTCCAATCACTGTAGTTGTCTTTCGTTAATTTTTCAATATTGTTGAGGTTGTGGAGGCTTGCAAGTAGCTGATTTTTATGCAACTTGCTGCTATATGTTCTGGAGTTTTCTCCTATAGTGGTGGAAGTAAGGCATGAAGTCATTACCTTCTCAACATATGCAGTTGTAGACAAAGTTATTAAGACTCTTACCTGAAAAATAATAGAAAGCTTAGACAGCTAAAATGAAGTCCCTTTTCATTCTGCTGCCTAATTTTGTAGACATGTGTACTTTTCCTACATTCTCAATTTTGTGCTTATGCTAAGCCCTTGTTTTTCAAAAGAGAGAGGAGATTTGGGGGAGTTAGTGGATCCAAGGTTTGGTTCAAATTTTGAGAAGGAAGTAGTAAGAATGACAAAAATGACTCTTTGCACTAATCCATCTTCAGCATTGAGGCCTACCATGTTTGTTGTGGTTGGAATGCCTGAAGGTTGTATAAGCCTTTAGGAGTATATCTCTGATCCAAGCATCTAAAGTGATGGAGTAGGTTTTCTAGGTCTGTGAGAAAAATATGATGAGTTGCAATTCAGCTCAAAGAAATTATTAGCACCTTGATAGTCGATTCCCAATGATATAGTATATTACCTCCATTTCACAATATAAGTCATTTTAGACTTATATACAAGAATTAAAGATTCTAAATTTCACACAATTTTGAAACTAAACTTCCAAAAACACCATAATTAAGTCTTTATCTACTTTGGTAATTGATGAAAGTTGGGTCATAATTAGTGGAAAGAGAGAGATTGAAGGGAGGGGTAGAGGTGGAAAAAAGTAATATATTTTTATAAAACTTTGCAAAACAACCTATATTATGAAAAAAAAAATTCAAGTTCAAAATGGCTTATATTGTGAAACGAAAGTAGTAAATATTATAGGTGTGCTGCTTCCAAGCCATAGATTTTTAGTTCTTACATCCTTTCCAAGATCTGATACTTCCTTCTCTCCCTATTGAAGAGATAAATGTGGTATTTTTGCCAACTGCTAGTTTATCAGATACAAAAGAAAGTAGCACCTTGATAGTTGATTCCCAGTGATATAGTATAAATATTATAGGTGCACTATTTCCAAGCCATAGATTTTCAGTTCTTATATCCTTTCCATGATCTGATATTTCCTTCTCCCCCTATTGAAGAGATAAATGTGGTATTTTTCACGATTAGAGTAAGCTAAATAAACAAGTGCTATTGATCAAAATACTATGAGAAGTTCAGTGAATTGCTATGATTTCACCATGAATGAACTACAATAATGATTTAGTTGCGAACACCTGCTGATTGATGTATTTAACATAAGGGTAAGAACATCTGAAGTAACTAAATTTCCAGCACGAACCCGTTTTCCCAAAATGTTAATCTTACATAGAGGGGGAAAAGAGCAGCAATAATATAGAAATTTACCAAACAAAAAGCATATTGGGATATTTTTTACATTATGCATATATTGAAATAGTAGAAACAGATTCTCATACAAATATTTGCACACGGGACCTAAGCACAAGCTGATAAATAGTTATAGATTTTACATATCAAAACTCTCAGTAGAATAATAAGCATTTAGATGCTTGACTCCTACTTTCTCGGATCTTGGTGACAACCCTAGCATGGCGGCTGAGCCGCTTCCTCTCCCGTCGGTCTCTGCTGCATGGGGGCGCAAATCCTTTGCTGATCTCTTTAACAACACCGGTGATGTCTGTCCTTCTATCAAGCAGCCTTCCTCTTACAAGGGATTTCCTGCAATTTTCTTCTCCAACGAAGAGATCTCCTCTCTTACTGCTCCTTATCGTTTTGCGCTGGTGGGAAAGTTTGCCCAAGGTAGACCATCTATGGAAGATCTTCAAAAGGAGATAAAGACAATTAGCTTGCTGGGGGAGGTTCTCTTGGGATCATTAGACGCCAAGCATGTGTTGATCCATCCAGCACTGGAGGAAGACTACCGCGGCTCTGGATGAAGAATCTCTGGTTCCTTAAGGGTTTCCCAATGCGCGTTTTGAAATGGACTAAGGACTTTAGAGTTACATCCGATCCATCCATTGTTCCTATATGGGTCTCTTTTGAACATCTGCCAATTCATTTATTTAAAAAGAGTGTGCTCTTCACCATTCATCTACCATCGGACGTCCTCTGAAGCTTGATAAAGCCACAGTGAATCTCACGAGACCCAGTGTTGCAAGAATCTGTATCGCAGTTGATTTGCTTAAAGTAAACCCCACCTCCATTTTGTTGGGAAATAAACTGAAAGAGCGCAAAATACTAGGCTCCACCCCAAGTCACAATTATATCCAAGATCAAAAACTATTTCCCATGTGCCAATAAAAAAATAGGAACTAACCAAAGATACCACCTAAGTAACGCCAGCAGGTAAAAGAAAGCACCAAAGTAAAAATACGAGACACCAAGATTTTTAACATGGAAAACCCAAGATGGGAAAAACTACGGGACCTAGTCCAGTAAAACTTTCACTATCAACAATAATGGGCAATACAAAGTCTTCTCTAGATAACTCTAGAGGCACACCAATAATATATCAATATCTTCTCCCAAAGCTACAACTAAACAAGAATTGAGTTTGGAAGGATGTTACCAAAATCGAAATCTAAACCGTTAGATTTGTAGTTCTTGTTGAGAGGATCATGTAGAACTAAATTTCGTCTCAATCGGACTCCGAATGACCATCCAAATTGAGGATAAAAGCTTGAAGAAACTCTTGCAATTTTCTTCCTTGCTGTCCACCTCTCTCTCAACGAAATTACACTAGAAAATTGCCGTCATCTATGCTTGTTGATTTTTGTTAGGTTATTACTTTGTTTGTGGGCTTTTATTTGTTTTGTTTTATTTGTCCACCAAATGGGCTGGACCTATTAAGCCCAACAATCTCCCCCTCCAGCTCATTTGGGAAATACAACCAAACCTGCTTCTTGTCTGCAAAATAAGAATTTCTCCCTGGGCAACACCTTAGTCAGCATATCAAAACCATTATCATCCGTGCGCACCTTCTCAAGCATTAGAAGCTTGGAATCCAAAACTTCTCTAATCCAATGATATCTCACATCAATATGTTTGGATCGAGAGTGAAACGTAGAATTCTTACACAGATGAATAGCACTCGACTCGTCACAATGAAGATTATACTTTTCTTGTTTCAAGCCCAATTCCTCGAAGAAACCTCTCGCAACCAAAGAATTTCTTTACAAGCTTCAGTAGCCGCGATATACTCGCTTCGTACTAGAAAGAGCAATACATTTTTGCAACTTACTTTGCCACGATATTGCTCCCCTCGCAAAAGTCATCAAGTAACCGGATGTAGATCTTCTCTTATCAAGATCACCTCCCATGTCCGAATCGTAGTATCCATCAAGTATGATATTGCCATTTCCAAAGCACAAACATAATTTGGAAGTTCCCTTGAGATACCTGAGAATCCACTTGACTGCATTCCAATGCTCTTTACCAGGATTAGAGAGATATCGACTAACTACTCCAACCGCATGAGCTATATCTGGTCTTGTGCAAACCATAGCATACATCAGACTACCAACTGCCGAAGCATAAGGAACTTTCTTCATGTCTTCTTTGTCTTTCTCACTTTTCGGACACTGCTCAATGTTTAACTTGAAGTGGCCTGCAAATGGAGTAGAAGCTTCCTTAGCATTGCTCATGTTGAACCCGTCAAGTACTTTCTCAATATACTTTTCTTGAGATAACCAAAGCTTTCCATTTTGCCTATCTCGAGTGATTTTCATCCCCAAAATTTGTTTAGCTGGACCCAAATCTTTCATTGCAAAAGATTTGCCTAACTCATTTTTCAACCTGTCAATCTTCACGGCATCGTGACTAACAATTAACATATCATCCACATACAATAAGAGGATAATAAAATCGCCATCTGAGAAGTTCTTCACATATACACAATGGTCTCGATGTGGTTCTCGTGGTATTTTTGATCCGTCATAAAGGAGTCAAATTTCTTATACCACCGTCTCGTGCCTCGTTTCAAACCATATAAGCTTTTCCCGAGACGACATACCGATTCTCCTTACCACTTTCTCGTAAACCCCTCCGGCTGCTCCATATAAATTTCCTCTTCTAAGTCACCATGTAGAAAGGCTGTCTTCACATCAAGTTGCTCAATCTCAAGATTCAAACTTGCAAGCAATTCCAAGAACAACTCGAATAGATGTCATCTTTACCACGGGAGAAAAGATTTCTTCAAAATCTATACCTTTCTTTTGATCGAACCCCTTCACAACCAATCTTGCCTTGTACTTAGGTTGTGAGCTATTCTCCCGAGTCTTTAACCCGTAGACCCACTTGTTCTTTAGTGTTCTCTTGCCTCGTAGGCAATTTCACCAAGTCATAGGTATGATTTTCTTGTAAAGATACCATCTCCTCTTGCATAGCTTGCAACCATTCTTCTTTCTTCTCATGCTCCAAAGCTTCACTATATGATTCTCGCTCTCCTCCATCACCAACAATACATATTCATTAGGATTATACCTAGTGGAGGGTCTTCTTTCCCCGATAGATCTCCCGGGTTCATCTTGTGACTGTGGCCGTGGTACTTCTTGTTCAATCTCACCAACATCATTGTTATCCTCAGCCTCCCCTTGATTTGAATCACCCGTTTCTCGGAACCGGCACATCGTAACTAGTTGGTGTAGGAACCGGATCTCGAATTAGAAGGCATGTCATCGTAGAATCTTGATTTTGGTTTAGGCTTATCATGTTTTACAATATCTTCAATGGTTTGATCTTCAAGAAAAACAACATCTCTACTTCGATCAATTTCTTCTCCACCGGATCATACAACCTATAACCAAACTCGCATGCGCATATCCCAAGAAAATACACCGCTTGGATTTTACATCAAGCTTTGATCTCTCATCTTTGGGAATGTGAACAAATGCACGACAACCAAAGACTCTCAAGTGGTTGAGGGATACTTCTTTACCTCGTCCATACTCTCTCTCGGAATATCACCATCCAAAGGAACTGACGGAGAAAGATTAATCGAGTCAACTACAGCTTCTCATTGCTTCACCCTAAAAGGATTTTGATAGCTTGGCATTGGAAAGCATACATCCGATCCGCTCAATGATAGTTCTCGTTCATCCTTTCTGCTATTCCATTCTCCCGTGGTGTTTTTGGTACTGTCTTCTCTAGCCTCGATCCCATGAGACTTACAGTAGCTTTCAAATGGTCCTCTATACTCACCACCATTATCGGCTCGAACACACTTTAATTGTTTACCAGCCTCCCTTTCGACCTTGCTATGAAAGTCTTTAAACACACCCAAGACTTGGTCTTTAGACTTCAAAGCAAAGACACCAGACTTTTCTAGAGAAATCATCAATAAAAGTAACAAAATAAATTGCACCACTAAGAGACCTATCTTTCATATAGCAGTACATCGCTGTGCACCAACTCTAATGGATTTAGCTTTCTAGATGAAGGAAGTCTTTGAAAGGCAACTCTATGTTGTTTTCCATAAATACAATCAACACATGATTTAAGAGAAGTACCTGTTACATTAGGGAGGAGTTGTCTGCGAACAAGTGTTTGAATTCCCTTCTCACTAATGTGCCCAAGTCGCCCGTGCCAAAGATCAATAGAAGAATCTTGAATTACATTCACCTCTCCTCTTCCCAACTTGGCTTGCATCAAGTAAAGAGTATTTTGCTTCCTTCCTCTCGGCAACGATTAGGTTCCCTTTGCCGAGTTTCCATTTGCCTCCACCTTGAGAACTATAGTAGCCTTCATCATCAAGCTTTCCAATGGAAACAAGATTAAGACGAATATCAGGAACATGTCCGGCATTCCTCAAGACTAACCGACATCCCAGTATCTCGTATCTAAACAAATATCACCCTTGCCAACAACTTTGCAAGAAACTTCGTTTCCCATCCTAACAAAGCCAAAGTCTCCTTCGGTGTAGGTTGAGAAGAAATGTCTCGTGTGGGGTAACATGATATGATGCACTCGAATCAATTATCCAATCACCGTCTTGATCGGTAATATTGATATGACCATCGTTGCAAAATACCAACATATCATCATCGACCGCCACTACCGCTCGTAGTATCTTCTTCGTCTCTCACCTTCCCATTACCCTTTTTCTCAAGAAGTTCTCGTTTCAAGACTCTCGCAGTGCTTCTTGTAGTGCCCTTTCTTTTTACAATGATAGCACTCAACATTTTTCAGTGACTCATGTCTCGCTTCTTGGATCTGTCATTCCTATTATAAGGACCTCTACTCTTGCTTCTCCCCTTCCTTCTTTCTTTTGCATAGTCGGTGCTTGGGACTCATTAAAAGTGCCTTGTTCCTTTCTCCCGATCTCCTCATCCAACACTCGCCTCTTTAGCCATAGCCATGGTTAGAACACCATTTGGAGCTGAATTGCTAACTGGATACCACCATTGTTTCCCAACTATCTCGGTAGTGAACCGAAAAACAGGAAAGCCTCGTACCTCATCATCCAAGTTCAGCTTCAATGAAGTCGCTCGGTTTATCAACCCCTGAAAGGTACTCAAATGCTCACTCATATCAGCACCATCTTTGTATCTCAACCGAGTAATATTTCTCAAACAAGAAGATTTATTCATTCCAGTTTTCCATTCAAACATTTGTTCAAGTTTTTCCCATAACACATCAACTCTAGTCTCTTGAGAAAAGTGTTGAAATATACTCTGACCAATCCACTTCCTAATATTACCCACTGTTTTTCTGTGCATGCTAACCTATTTTTCATCACTCATATCAGATGGTTTACCTTTATCTCCTAGAACAGGTTCAAACAAATCTCTACAATACAAATAGTCTTCCATTCTAGGCTTCCAGTCTGAATAGTTTGATGTATTCAATTTTATCATGCACCCACTATTTGAATCATCCATTTTTAATTAGCACAAATTAGCTAACTGATCAACCAGGGCTCTGATACCAATTTGTTGGGAAATAAACCGAAAGAGCGCAAAATACCAGGCTCCACCCAAGTCAAAATTATATCCAAGATCAAAATCTATTTCCCATGTGCTAATAAAAAAAATAGGAATTAACCAAAGATACCACCTAAGTAACGCCAGCAGGTAAAAAAAAGCACCAAAGTAAAAATACGAGACACCAAGATTTTTAACGTGGAAAATTCAAGATGGAAAAAACCACGGGACCTAGTTCAGTAAAACTTCCACTATCAACAATAATAGGCAATACAAAGTCTTCTCTAGATAACACTAGAGGCACACCAATAATATATCAATATCTTCTCCCAAAGCTACAACTAAACAAGAATTGAGTTTGGAAAGATGTTACCAAAACCGAAATCTAAACCGTTAGATTTGTAGTTCTTGTTGAGAGGATCACGTAGAACCAAATTTCATCTCAATCGGACTCCGAATGACCATCTAAATTGAGGATAAAAGCTTGAAGAAACTCTTACAATTTTCTTCCTTGCTGTTCGCCTCTCTCTCAATGAAATTACACCAGAAAATTGCCGTCATCTATGCTTGTTGATTTTTGTTAGGTTATTACTTTGTTTGTGGGCTTTTATTTGTTTTGTTTTATTTGTCCACCAAATGGGCTGGACATATTAAGCGCAACACATTTGGATAGGAGAAGGCGACTCTGGGTTTTTCCAACCCATAGCATACGAGAACATGCCACTCTACTGCACTCTCTGCTCTAGACTTGGTCATGATGCTTCCTACTGTAGGGTTAAAGGGCAAGCTCCTCTTCAGTCTGCTCCGCCACCAGTTAAGGAGCACTGGATCCCTAAGCTTAAATCAGTCTCACTAGATCTTCCTGCAAAAATCCCAGAAACTCTAGCAGGCCAGGAGCAATCTGCAATGTAAAAAATCCTAGAAACTTTGCAACACAAACTGCCCATGGATTCTGACAAGTTCCCCGCGGCTTGAGTAACTTGGATCAATCTGCAGGAAAAGCAGAACCTAGCATGATACACACACTTTGCCAATCCAAAATCATAATAGTCCCGTATATGGTTTTAGGTATCCTTCAACACATGGAAAGGCCACTGTCGGGGTTGAGAGGTACAGGGAAAGTGATGAATTGGGGCAGCAGCAGATAGCTCCTCAACACTTAAACTCTAATGTTTCACAGCCTAATGACACTGATAGGGCACTGCTGTCATCCCAGTTACTGTCGTCCCCCAAAAATAGTCATCTGGGAGGGATTTTAGATGACCTGTATTGCTCATATTCAAACAAGCGGGTATCTGAGATTCTGGACTCTAGTGAAGATGAGATGCAAGTTGTCCGCAGAGAATGTAATTCAGACACTGAGATTCCTTCTCTCAGAGCTGATTTCTTATTATTCCTTCAGGCAGTGGTAGACGGGCGTAAACAACCTCGCAGACAGCCAAGAAAGAAGTAGGAGATTCCCTCTTCAGACGTTCGCCAGATGCCTCCCAGGAAGAGATGACCCCCTTTAAAATATGCCTGTTTGCCTGCTTATGCTAGCTCAAAATGAATACTTTCATCTGGAATATTCGGAGCATTGCTAATGCCTTCGCTTGTAGACGTCTGAAAAAACTCCTTCGTTTTCACAAGATAGATTTCTTCGCGATTTTGGAAACAATAGTGTCTATGGACAGGCTGCAATGGTATGTTCATAAGCTAGGTTTTCATTGCAGGTTCTCTAACCTTAATGGTAAAATATGGATTTTTTGGAGGGATCACATTCACCTATCTGTTCTAGAAGATAATTGTCAATTTGTGCATTTGCATGTTTCCGTGTTTGGTATAACCAGTACTTGTTCCATTATCTATGCTGCATGTACCAGGATTAGGAGGATTGAATTATAGGCATCACTTCGACGCATCTCTGAGGTGTCGGCTGATACTCCTTGGTTATTGGGGGAAGATTTTAATGTGATTACTGATGTGAGTGAATATTTGGGTTCCTATTCTCTAAACCTTGCTGCAATTACTGATTTTGTAGACTTTATTGATGATTGTCAACTGCATAGCCCACCTTTCTCAGGAAGCAAGTATACTTGGTGCAGGATGGGGGAGCGCCCTTATTTCGAAAGATTGGATCGAGTCCTTATTAGCAACAAATGGAGGGAGGTATTTCATGCCACCAAAGTCTAGCATCTTACAAGGAGTGGGTTTGACCATTCACCTCTTCTGGTTTCCATCCAGGCCCTGGCCCCTAGCTCCTCTCCTAGATCTTTTAAATTTCTAAAGATGTGGACTAATCACTCACAGTTTATAGAGATTGTTAAAACAGCTTGGACTATCGATCTTCACGGGGATGGAATGCAAATTCTATTGGGAAAACAGAAGGTAGTGAAATAAGCTCTATGAAAATGGAACCGTGAGCATTTTGGAAACATTGCTGACAATATCTCCAAGGCTGAGGATGAGGTACCTCAGGCTGAACTTGCCTATGAATCAAGTCATTCCCAGACTATGCAAATTTCCCTCCAAGAGAGTAAAGCTAAATTAGCCTTTCATTTAAAGAATGAGGAGGATTATTAGAGGGAAAAATCCAGAATTAAATGGATCAAAGAGGGGGACGTAGGCATTGCTTTCTTCCATCATTTATGTAACAATAAGAGGCAGAAATTATGTATTACTCATATACAAGATGAGGTAGGAGCTTCGCTTAGTGATATGGGATCGATTAAGGTTGAAGTAGTGCAATATTTCTCAAAGCTCTTGGCACCCTTGGAGACAAACAACCTGGACACTTCTTCTTGGATGTACAACTGCCTTCCTTCTATAATTTTGGATCAAGAAAATATGTCTCTTTCAGTTTTGCCATCAATGGAGGAAGTTAAAGAGGTTGTTTTTTCTCTGGGAGTTGATAGTGCTTGAAGACCAGATGGATTTTTAGGTATTTTCTATACCTACTGTTGGGATATTGTAGGGTTGGAGGTTTTGAATGCTGTTTGGGATTTTTTTTGTTGGGGTTCTTTTCCCGAGAGGATTGAGTAGTACAATGCTTGTTTTAGTGCCAAAAAAGTCATCTCCTAAAAACTTTGGTGAATTCCGCCCTATCAGTCTCTGTAACTACTGTAACAAAATTATCTCCAAAGTTTTGGCTTCAAGACTTAGTCTTCTGCTCTCTAAAATCATATCCCCTAATCAGTCTGGTTTCATAAAAGGGCGTAATATCTCTGATAGCGTTCTATTAGCATATGAAATGTTTCACTCTATAGACCGTAGAGTGGTGGGGAATAATGTGGCACTCAAGCTTGATATGTCTAAGGCTTTTGATAGAGTCTCTTAGCCATCATTATTTGTTGTGCTCCTTCGTTTTGGATTCAATGCCCACTTTATTAACCTAGTTGAGAATTGTATTAACAATTGTTGGTTTTCAATCGTGGTTAATGGTAAGATGTGTGGCTATTTTAAATCCACTCAAGGTTTAAGGCAGGGTGATCCTCTATCGCCAATGCTTTTTATCATTGCTCAGGAATTGCTCTCCAGAGGCTTAAATGAGAAGATGTCTAACAAGGGTCTCATTCCTTTTAAGCTGCCTTCTTCTTGCTTTCCTGTCTCCCATTTAAGTTTTGCTGATGACACTCTGGTCTTTCAATGGCTTCAAAGAAAACTCTCTCACTAATGAAAAGCATTCTCCTGGACTATCAGAAATGCTCGGGACAACTTATTACTTATAGTTGCTCTTTTGTAATTGAGCTGACAAATGTAAGATGAAGGTTTGTAATTGTTCTTTTTCAATATTTACATTAGAGGAAGACAAACAATTAGTAATTATGGACTTCAGCTCCTCTTTTTCGACATCCTCCTCATTTTCTTTCCCCTTTGAGCCAGCATCGAGACTAGCAGCAGAATTAGCCGTAAAATTACTGCGAAATGAGTCTTGGGATTTTATGATCTCCTTAAGTTTATTATAATTAAATTTCTTATTATATTTGGCCTTGAAGCATGCTTGTCTCAATTTCTGTGTTTGGTCCTCTAACTGCGTATTAGGACTTTCTTCCACCAACTTGTTTTTCACATTCCGATGATCGCAATGGCTTCTTTCAACTTCTTCTCAGCCATATGTCCTCCTTCTTCTTTATTTTGCATCTCCTATAAAACGAAGTGATATCATCGGTTATTTACTTATAAATCTTTCATAGTTTCATACTTGCAAATTATAAGTATGTATGAGAGAGAACCTGAACATTTTTTATTATGGTCTCCAAGCTCACCAATTTCCTGTGAGGCCATCGACGAATTCCTAACTCCCTACATCTTTTCTTGAGACGGGTTATGCCAATATTCAATTCTTTGGCTGCGCTCTTGATTGGTAGGTAAAAGTACTGCGAAATTGTTTCTCTTGATAGTGTCCGGGAGTTATTGCCCTTCTTCTCTCTCTGCCTCTTAATCATCTTCTTCTCCCCAGGAATTTTGTCTGCAATAATATCTTGAACTTCAATATTATGCATTTCATGAGTATTTACTCCGATTTCGTTGCCAAGACCACTCATTATTTCTCCTAGAAAAAGAAAATAATATCAGTAAAGGTAATACCATTCAAAATCCATGTTTAAATGTATAATAACCTGGAAACATATTCTGGCTTTGTTCAAAATCCATTAGAGAGTAGAAAGGATCATGCACAAGTATATCCTCATTCAAATGAATAGCATCAAGAGGAACAGTATTAAAAGTAGTCTCTTGTAGGGGCAGATCAACTTGGTCCAAAGCAGTATGTTCAAAACTTCCACTGATTTACATAAAAAATAAATCAAAAGAGAGTTTAATTTTATTATCAAGCATACTAAAAACAAATGGAAGCCCTCAAAGGTATCTCACATGAAATTAGGAGGAAGCGGTTGGTTTGGAAAGGAAAACATATCAAAATCTTCTGCGTTCGAATTAGGCAGAAGCGGTTGGTTTGGAAAGGAAAATATATCAAAATCTTCTGTGTTCGAATTAGGCAGAAGAGGTTGGTTTGGAAAGGAAAATACATCAACATCTGCTGTAGAAACCGAGTCAAAATTTGACCATGTCTCAAATGAATTACGAGTCTCCATATCTGCTTTATGATTTTTGTTTTTGATGCTTACTAATGACTGATAACTGAGATATATATCGATACATACATATATATATATATATATCTGTATGAGGAAGAAGAAGAGGTAGATGGTAGGTAGAGGGTCGGAGGAGAAGAAAAGATAAGAGAGGAAGAGGAAAAGTCGGTACCGGGAAGAGTGAAAAAAAAAGGAGATATTTTTCTTGGCATTTCCTGCTTGTCATCATTTTCTTATATTTCTTTTCTTATTCTCTTGTGAAAACATTATTCCCTAAATTAGGGGGAGAACAGAAATAGTACAAGAAAGATCGTGATTGGACAATATCATTAAATTATCTTGATCCGCATACAAACGCGTGTGAACTTGAAGTTCAAAAGATAATTCATTTGTAAAGCATTGCAAATCAAATGCCAGATGCTTTTGTTGACTCTAGAAGAGTAACAAAATCGCATATGCCAGCTATAAATGCTCCTATTCTAATTGAAGTTCCAATAGAACAAAAGATTTTACATATAGCTGCTGAGCCAAAAGCATGCCAGAAGCATGGCCGACCTCTTGATTCTAAAGATAAAAATCCTCGAAAGAAGAGAGGATTAATGGTCCAGATGATCATATTAAAGCAAAGAATGATAAAGACCAAGAGAAAACTTATGACAAAGTACCAGACATAAATGAAAGTAACACTGAAATTTCTATCTATTATACCACTTCCGGTAGAAGTTAGAATCGGATAGAAACAATTATTGATCATATGTTTGCATATAATATCTCTTGATGTTATACAGGATAGTGATGATCCTGAACCAATATCAGTTGATGAATGTCGGCATAGAAAAGATTAGTTGCAATGGAAAAATGCGATTCAATCAGAGTTAAATGCGCTGACAAAACGTGAAGTCTTCGGACCTGCAGTTCGAACACCAGAAGGTGTAAAACCTATTGGCTACAAATGGATATTTGTGCGAAAGCGCAATGAAAAGAGTGAAATCGTTCGATATAAAGCGCGATTAGTAGCCCAAGGTTTTTCACAAAGACCAGGTATTGATTATGATGAAACTTATTCTCCTGTTATTGATGCTATTACACTCCGATATCTTATCAGTTTGGCAGTACATGAAAAGATAGATATGCGCCTATTAGATGTTGTCACTACTTACTTGTATGGAAATTTAGAAAATGATGTTTACATGAAAATCTCCGAAGGATTTCATATGCCTGAAGCATATAAACATTATCCTCGTGAAAATTACTCCATCAAGTTGCAGAAATCATTATATGGCCTGAAGCAATCTGGGCGTATGTGGTTCACACGTCTTAGTGAATATTTATTGAAAGCGAGATTTAAAAATGACCTTGTATGTCCATGTTTTTTTATTAAGAAACCTGGTTCTAAATTTGTGATATTAGCTATATATGTTGATGATAGTAATCTTATTGGAACTCCTGAAGAGCTCCAAGAAACAATTGATTATTTAAAAAGAGAATTCGAAATTAAGGATTTTGGTAAAACCAAATTTTGCCTTGGTTTACAAATTGAACATCTGGAGAGTGGAACATTTATTCATCAATCAACATATACAGCAAAAGTGCTAAAAAGATTTTACATGGACAAAGCACATCCATTGAGTATTCCAATGATCGTCCGATCATAAAATATGGATAAAGATCCTTTCCGACCTCAAGAAAATGATGAAGAACTTCTTAGTCCTGAAGTACCATATCTCAGTGCAATTGGTGCATTGATGTGTCTTGCTAATAATACACGACCTGATATTGCTTTTGCTGTCAATTTATTAGCAAGATTTAGTTCTTCACCAACACGACGACATTGGAATGGAATTAAAGAAGTCATTCGATATCTCCAAGGTACAATTGATCTCAGATTATTTTATTCAAATAAAACCAGTCCAACATTGATTGGTTATGCAGATGCTGGTTATTTATCTGATCCACATAAAGCACGTTCTCAAACGGGCTATCTATTTACATGTGGAAATACTACTATATCATGGCATTCTACGAAACAATTTATAGCAGCTACTTCTTCAAATCATGCTGAAATTATAGCCATTCATGAAGCAAGTCAAGAATGTGTATGGCTAAGATCCATGATTCATTATATCCGAGAAAGTTGTGGATTATCATCAATCAAAGATATTCCAACTCTTCTTTATGAAGACAATGCAGCTTGCATAGCTCAATTACGAGGAGGATATATTAAAAGAGATCGGACAAAACATATTTCACCAAAATTCTTCTTTACCCTTGAACTCCAGAAAAAATGTGAAATTGATGTGCTACAAATTCGGTCATGTGATAACCTTGCAGATATTTTCACGAAGACTTTACCGACTACAACATTTGAGAAGTTGAGATATAAAATCGGTATGCGTCAGTTTAAAGATTTAAAGGAATCATCTCATCAGGGGGAGTAATAAACAGACATATAGAATAGTGTACTCTTTTTCCTTCACTAGATTTTTTTTTCCCACTGTGTTTTTATTTAGTAAGGTTTTAACGAGGCATATTCTTTATGTAATGGATGGACATCCAAGGGGGAGTGTTATGAATTATTGGAATCTCCATTAATTAGGGGAGGCTCCACTAATTATGGATTTATGTGAATTATTAGAAGATTTTTATGGATGTCCACCATTTAGTGGAGACACCACTGATTGAGATTAGTGGATGATGATGTATGACATGATGTATTCCACTAATTAGAGCTCTATAAATAGAGCTATTCTCTAAGCTTGTAATACACCATCATTTTGTGAAAGAAAGATTAGTGAAAGAAAAATTAGAGAAAGAAAGAGAGAAGTTTGAAGAGAAATTCTTGTGCAAAGAATAGTTAGAATTTTCTTAGTGTGTAGTGTGTAGATTTTATTCTAACACTACCCTAATTTTATAACAGTTTGGGAATTATTTAGAATAATTGCTCATTGAACTATTATTCATTAGCATTAAAACGAGAAGAACTAATAGATGAGTAGAGAATCAAAAACTTAGAGTTGAGAGCAAGTAATATGAAAGACTATATGAGAGAACAATTTATAAGTTTTGAAGAAAAAAAAATTTAGAAAGCTAAAGGTAAAATTCAAAATATTTCTTTTTTAAAAAATAATTTTTCTAAAAAATATATAAATTTTTAAGAGCATGCACTACCTTTAATTCCTTAATTCGGTTTTTAGTAGGGCTGTCAATGGATCGGGTATACTTGAACTCGACCCATACCAAAACTCGTTTATACGAAGTCTAGTATAATTATTTTATTACTCGATCCAAACTGAACTCGTTTAGTGTATATAATTTGATCCGGATATAAAATTATAATATTTGTATTCGTTTATCTGATTAATTTAAATATTATATAAAATATATTATATTATTATTTTTTCGGATCGATATATCTCGATTCGGATCTGATACTTGTATAATTATATATAAATCTTTTTATATTGTACCCAATAAATATTCGGATCAGATCGAATTAATTGATACTCCTTTTATCCTAACAAAATTGACCTACTTATTATATTAGGCTGTTCCAAAAAAATTGATACTTTTCTTAAAAGAAAAATTTTTACGAAATAATTTATTATAAAATAATTAATATACTATATATATATTATTCTTATATATTTAGATTTGGATAAGTGCCGGACCGAGGACTAAAAACATTAGTTGCTTTGCGTACTCATCATTACTTCTACTTTTTCTTTCTTTGTTTCCTTCTCTGGAAAGAAAAGGGCAGTGCCTAATCTTGCTCCCTTTCCATTCTGCTTTTCAGAGTCATGCTGTAATGATATAATCTGCTTCCCAAAAGCCTTTGTTGATGGATCATTTCTTGTTGTTTTCTACGTAATATCGTCCATTCCATGGACTTCATAATTTTCAGAAGGCATCTTCAGAAAAGAACCTTTATTTTGGGCGCTTTACACCTGTGCTTCCTTTTCACCTCTGCAAACCACAAATGGAATAATTGCCCTCGTATGTGCCAAAGTTGGAATTTGGAAATTCTCTTATTATTGCATTAAAGTAAGATTACACTTGTTTCCAGTTATTTGGAGGAAAAAATACATTAAAATTTATTTTGACATTTAAATAGACTCAATATAAATAAATTTTATTTATAAAATATTAACAATAGTATTATTTATATTAAATAAATTGTAATATTAATCTCTAGATATATAAATTTTTTATAAGATTTCAAATTTACTTGTCTATTTCATTCTCAATTACTCGACTTTGCTGTAGAATTTCTCAAAGAAGTGAAAAAAAGAGAAGAATGATTTGTTTTGGCTAACATTACAACTGTCATTCACTATGACACAGAGATTTTGTGGGATCAGCAGAGCACCAAAGGAAACAGTCTTATCTTATTACTAAGTCTTTTTTTATTATTAATTTTTGTCAATTCTTGGTAGATGATTAATTTAACATCATTTCCTCTTTTCTTTTAAAAAAAATAAAGTTCTTAAGTACAACTATTTCCTTTCAGTAAACGACAATGTTTTTTGGTTTAGAACTCATCCTCCTCCTCAACTAAGGACCATATATTTGAATTACTAAAAAAAAGGAAAAGAAAAGAAAAATAGGAAGAGTAGAGTAGGATAAAAAGAAAAGATATATAACAAGTTATGTTTAAAAAATTATATAATTTAAAAAAAATTGAAGACAAAAATAAAATTTAAAAATTTTTAAAGTGAAAACAAATTATCAGACAAGTTGATTGATTGCCCCCCTCCCGTCTAGCATGGATTTAGGGCCGCACAATTCCTATGTGGGAATTGCGCGGCCCTTTTGCAAGAGAACAGAATGGGCGTCCACCATGTTTTTCAGTAGCAAGCATTATACTATTAAAATCTCCCAAGATCAACCGAGGTCCAAAAAATCCTTTACCAATATCTGAAAGATTCTTCTAAAATCGTTGTTTCTGAGAACAGATACAAGGACCATAAACACTAGTAAATCGTCAAGGAGAGCCAAGTTGAGCAGAAAATATCAAGCAAGTGATCAAAGTATTGTTGGAAGCTATAATTTGTAGATCAATATTTGGTTGCCAACACATTGCTAGACCACCCGCATAACCAGTAGCAGGAACAAAATGAAAATTCAAAAATCCAACCGCAGTCACAATCTATGAATAATTGATAATTGAGCTCCGTAGGGAGATTGAGCAAATCTAATCACATTGAGCAGATCCAACCGTAGTCACAATCATGACACATAATCACATTGTTGCTCATACCACGAGAACGAATAAAAGGACCTTGGGAAGGGGCAACAATACTATCCAGCAAAGGTTTTATGCAATCCACCAAAATTTTAGAGATAACCTTGTAAATGACATTATAAAGAGTAATGGGCCGAAAATGGTCAACTCTGTAAGCTGCATCCCTTTTCGAGATAAGAGTGATGAAAGTATGATTTATAGACTTTAGCATTTTCCCATGAATGAAAAAAATACTTAATAGCAGCATCTACCCTCGCTTCAACAATGTACCAGTAGGTTTTGAAGAAACAATGACTCATACCATTAGGACCAGGACTTTTTCCAACCTGCATA
Organism: Voacanga thouarsii; assembly: GCA_026120185.1. Lineage (NCBI taxonomy): Eukaryota > Viridiplantae > Streptophyta > Magnoliopsida > Gentianales > Apocynaceae > Voacanga > Voacanga thouarsii. The sequence continues at coordinate 3,610 of JANUWF010001364.1, read as the reverse complement.
TCAAAAACTGTTTGGCGAATAAACTCAGCAGTGGGAATAGAACATAGTACCTTTTTTGCATAGTTGTGATAGTTGGAGAAATGAGATTGTTGAGATCAGAGGGGAACTGAGGGGTAGTGGAAGAGAATAGATTACAATAATATTATTCAAAAGCTTGACCAATACCATCTCAATTTGTTCACCAATAAGTAAAGAATCAATGTGGTTATGTCTTCTATGTACAATAGTTGAAAGATGAAAGAAGCGAGTATTAGCATCACCATCTTCCAGCCAGGACATCTTTACTTTGTTCCACCACAGTTGTTGTTCTCTTTTTAGTTACTCATTCAAGACTATCTGTAGAGACGGTTCCTTTTCCAAAACAAGAGAGGATTGGGGAAGAGACTGAAGATTATCAATCTCCCTACGGAGCTCCCTACCCCCAGAACACCCCCTCCCTCCAAAAAAAAAAAAAAAAAACTGCTAGCAAGTCAGCCTAGTGGAACCCAACTTTATTTATTTTTAATTTCTTTATACATGCTGTTGGACCAAGCTTTATTTTAGTTGTTATTGGACCATGCCCATGTCACCTTCTGAAAAAAACATTGGACCTCGTTTATTTTACGATTGGGCTGATTTTTTTTTTTTTTTTAAGATTGGACTAAACTTTTTATTCTATTTTAAGATTAGATTAAACTTTTATTTTAATTAAAATTAGGTCATACTTCTAATTTATCGGACATGTAAAAAAAATTATATTCAATCTAACTATTTAGTACTAATTAATGTATTTATTTAAAAGTATTTTATTATATGTAACTTATTTATTCTTAAGAGGATGTATTAACTGCTAGCTTATTGGGTTAATATAACTTATTTTATTTAATATTTGCAGATGTTAGCCAAGAATATAATAAGAGCGACGAATATGTGTGAGATTAGATGTGCTTACGGCTTGGTGGCTTAGCAAGAATTTAATTATTAGTTTGAGTTAGAAAATCTTTTGTGCCTTGGGGCGGAAAGAATAAAATTAATGAAGATCTGTGAAGAATTACAGCCCCAAGACAAGATTACATAAGCACTAACTGATAATATATTAAGCAGTTATATATTTTAGAATACTGTTTCCCTTTACATCTTTTATATATCAAATGGCTCATTTAGGAATTTTCCCAGGTATATTCAAGTTATAATTTCAAATGCTTAAGTTGTACAGACTACATACAATAAACATATTACGCTTAGAAAGAAAGGCTAAAAAAAGAGATTAGGCAAAAGATTGTACAAGTGATATGTATATTTTTCTTTTATATGAGACATTGTTTTGACACAAGGCTATATAGAAGTCCTATTTTGCTTAAATAGTCACTAAAGTGCACTAACATAACATAAGCTTGAAATGAGATAGCGAAAGATTAAGATATTGCTAGTACCTACTTGAGCTGTCGCACAATCCCTCCAATATGAACCGAACTTTCTTCTCACTTTTCAGATAGGGTAACAATACAATAGACTGAAACATCAAATTTTAAAGATTCCGCAAAGAACTTGGGAAGCCAGGAACCATGTGACTCAGTAGTAAGTCCCCGTTGATTTCTGGTCAAGGGATTCACATTTTCAGATTCTGCCGTGTATAATTTGGGAGCTTAATTAAATTGTACTATAAATTATGAATACAAATCCATTTCAAATAAACTTTCTAAATGGAACTTCCAAGGATCCAAAATTCAAAAGGTAATAATAGTGTATCAAGACTATTATTATTACAAAAGAGAAACTTTTCCTTCTTAGCCTTGATAAGATTCAGCTAACCTTGAAAACATGGTTAGAAAAGTTGTGTGAAATTATATAATCTTAATAAGTCCGAAGTGTGTGGATTCGTGTCACAATTTCAAAATTCAATGTTGTGACGCTTGAGTAAGAATTGAAAGGATATAGTTGTAAATCAAGAAATTTTCATATCTAAAATATGTTACCATTTTAGGGAAGTTTAGCATGTACAAAGACTGTAACACCCTGCTAATATGAGACCCGATAGGGTCAGGAATATAGCCCCGTTCGGGGGACTAGGGGTCTTTATAAGTAGGTAAAAGCAAAGTAAAATAAAACTCAAACTTAAAATTACAATCTATCCAATCTATTACAAATGTCTCAGAAATAAAATGAAAACCCAAGAGAAGTACACGTCCTTAAATAGATAAATAATCAACTAAAAGTCTCTAAGTCTCGATACTCTAATATCTTCCCACCTTACTGAGACTAGCACTCCCTGAAACATGATAGAAAAAGTGTGAGAAATAAATCTCAATAAGTCATGTATGTGCCATAGTATCGTATAAAAATCAATTTCATGATGTAAGTTCAAATTATTTTCAGAAAACAAGTACTCTGATGCTCATATAAATTTCCAGTCCACAAAGTGGTTCACGCAAGTCAATTAAACAACATAATATCATTATCCAAAAGTAATATCAATAAAGTGAATCACAAGATTATTTTTTTTTTAAAGAGAGAGAGGTGGGGTATGAAACCCTGCATCATAACCCCAAACAATGGTCACGAAACCCTGCGTCACAATGATGGCAGGTGATCAGCCCACAGGTTAATACTCCTTCATCTCTCACCCGAACTAACTGGTTGTCTATCTTCTTGCACAATCCCACTTGAAACTACTAGTTAGCGCGAACCGGCCTGACTCTATAGTACTGGCATCCCATTCAGATAGAGTTTACCTTCTGGAAGTGATTGCCTGCCGGAAGACTCGCCCCCTCTTGCAAGGACTTGTTCTAGGGTCTGCCCCTATTGAGGACTCAACACATATCATCTCCTTTCGAGACATTCATAAGAACATTGTGTCAAATTCTATGTGTACTTTTGTAATACAGTTTTGGAGAAATGAACCACACGGTTTTATTACTAATTTTTTTTTTTGGAAAAATCTTTAAAGCAGTCAAGTAAAATATTTGAACCATGTTTGAGATAATTTCCTTTTCAGAACACAAATAAGCATATCATGTGCAATATTTTCGAATAGCAGTGTCAGCATCGTATAAGAGAGTTATATTTTAAAGACTTACCTATCAAGTTTACTCAAACACTTGAACTAGTGAGCTGCTCCTTGCTCCTAGGCCCACACCCATCTAATCAAGAAAATTACAAACCATACATCAGCACTACCCAAATAGACATAATAGTACATCCAAAATTCAACTTCCGTTATTTCACCTAAGTAAAATGAAACTCCTAGTCAAAGGTATTTAATTCTACTCCCAAGATTTCCTTCTTTTCATACTAATACATATAAGAGATTCCAGTAATAATGCTAATGAACAAGAAGCTGATATTCAAACTAAGCCAATACGTACTAATTAATATGACAAATAAAATAATATGTACTAAAATAATATACTAAGTATCACACACAATAAATAATTAAGTATATAAATAGATACTTAAATAAATAAATAAATTAGCAATACTATAAATAATAACTATTTTAAATAATGAATATTTTTATACGTATAATAAATAATGATATGCTCTAGACTACATTATATAAGTTATGATAACAGTAACGATTTCAATAGTAATAATAATAGATAATCATTAGTAATTTTTGTTAGTTAACTAG